>OY728151.1:1762923760-1764173760 GCA_963277665.1 Viscum album
CCTATGACACTAATTTTTATAGGGTTGACACAAAATTTTAGGGTCTCCCCTCTCATATTTGAGTTTGAATAATTGTCAAGAGGGGGCCATTTTAGTAATTTTATACCCCTCCCCTCCATCCATTCCGATATATATTAATAAGGGTGTTTAATTAATGTTTTAAATTATATTTATAAGTTATTTTATTCCTATATTTTCTTTTGTTTTTACCCATTTTAATTTCCTTTTATATGGTATGATGTCGAACTAGGGTTTAACACTGATTCACCTAGATCATGGTGTAATTAGGGGTATATTATAGATATTTTTCATTAGATAGATAAAGGATTCCCAAAGTGGATGATTATATGAAATTATTTGTATATTTATTGAAGGTTTTTTACCTTATGAATTTTTATAGGACTTTTATGAAATTTTATGTAAATAGAGATTGAATTGGTTCAGGTTGTTAAATTTTTTTCTGAGATGTTCTAGGATCATTCCACTAGATTTTTGTATGTCGTTTCTCGATGTTTAAATTAGTGAGAACCTATCAGTGACTGTTTAGGTGACTATTCCCATTTGTATTAAATATAATAATTCATTATAGATTTTATAATTAATTAATTGTGATTTATGGTTTGAGATAACATCTAAAAAGTTGATATGATCTTAGACAAGGAATTAAAAATCTTATGAAATGGCCGCTAATGTTGTTAAAATGGAATAACTCAGAATGAGGTTGGTGGTACCTTGAAATTTTCCTAAAGTATATAAATGTTTTTATACAATATTTGATATGAGGTCACTATATCTAATTTTTATAGAATGTGAAGCATGTTCATGGTACCAAATTTAGCATACTAGAATTAGGAACTCCAGAAGTTCATCTTGGCCTTGTCGTGTTTGTGGTAAAAACATCTTTAGAATATAGGTATGGTTGTTAGAGGTTAGAAACCATCTAATGGGTGAGCATGTTAGTCCATGTTCACTAAATGGAGGTTGTGAATAGTCCACCAGCTACAGTAGTTGATATGGTGGAAGCCACTAAAGAAAGATAAAGTCAGCAAATAGTTGGATATGGTTCTTAGGTTGTGGTGCAACCTATTTGTTTAGTTGATTACATATATAAAATAGTGTTGAGATGAGATTCTGATAAATTATTTATTCAATTGAAGAACTTTCACTTTATATTAAGTATATTTGTATCTCTAAAGATACCATGATACTTATCCTTGTGTTTTTTAATAAAATAAATTTTTGAAGTGCTTTATTTTGAATCTATGATGAAAGTTCAAACCAAATAAATCTTTATGTATCAACTTTGTCTAAATTTTGTATCTTAGAATGCATTGTGATTTACCTGGAAGGTTTTTTGAAAGGTTTTACTTATTGGTTGTGATTGGAGTGTAGAATAATTCTTAGTACTGATGGTCTAATATGTGGTAGAGTTCTAATGGTTGTTTCCACAGTGTAGAACCAAAAAACATGCAATTATCTCATGAATGAAAGTTCTATCATTCATTATTCACATAATGGTTTTTCATTGCCAATAATTTTAATTAGATATAGTTATTTACTTTTATAAACTTATGTAACATTATCAATTGTTTCTGAGTAATATTGGTTTTAATTTGATAGATTTTCATCCAAATATATGAAAATGGAATAAGTTAAGGTACTAGTTGGTTTCTTTTATGAAACTAACTATGGTTTCTAGAGGATACAGATAGAAGAAAATATCTACTAGAAGGAACCAAAACATCCATTAGATAGTGTCAATTCTAAAAAATAGAGAAGGGTTAATGGGAAAACTTGGACCAAAATGAACCTAGAATAGTGAGGATGTTGTTATAACATAACATGGACTTTAAAATATAGGAGAATAATATTACAACTTTACTAATGGTTGATCTAGAAGACATGTATGAAAAATCAATAGTATTAAACTTGGTGTCTCTAATTTGAAGGATTTTTAGAATTAGGTTATCAAAAGGATGTTCAATTATAGATCTTGGGAATGATTTAAACATGATCTAGTGTTAGATCAAAGCAGTGGAAGTTAATTTCATAGATGATGTTTGGGTAGTCCTTCTGCTCCCATGACTACCAGAATCCTAGGATGATATGGTTACTATTGTAAAAAATCCTATATAAAGACTGGTCTAGTGTTCAAATATGTTTATAACACGATCCTCAATGATTAAATCTTGATAAGAGTGTAAATGCATTTAATATACATATAAGGGTAATCTTACCATAGATAAGGAATCATCAATAACTAGAATATAAGTCTTGTAAGAGGATCCAAGGAATTTCAACTAGTCTAGAACTCACATATGGAATTATGGGAAATGTATAAATATTCAGAGGAAAAATAAATTTTTAAAATAAGGTACTATATAGAAAACTTATGGAAGTTAAAAATCCATCAATATAATTAAATATGGTACTAAAATAATTTTTAGAACTAGTATCTTAATGTAGTCATGGGTGTTTGAATCTGATGGATCCTTCGAATCAACATCATATCACAAGATCATGATCAAATATATATTTTAGATAATTTTTTTAAGTTCATTTGGATGATGATGGAGTTTTATAAGTGTTTTTAAAGGTATATGTGAACATCTATATGAAAATGGGTGCTTCCAATGACTGAAGGAAGTGGGTAACTGTCTAGGTCTCTGAAATAATATCATCTATCCATGGAAATTGGATGATACATGATATAAAATAACCTTTTGTTATGGAGTTTTTAAAGTAAATCATTGGTCTATGGTTATGGTGAAAGGAGTAAGGGAATATACCCTTTATCTAACCATAATTTTAGATGAGAGTGAAATGGTCTAAAGTACAACCTCATAATATTTGAAGGTTTGGAATTGTAGAATTGATTACATTAGTGAGAATAATAAGATGGATCATTCTAGGAAAGGAATTATTAAACTCATTAACACAACTACATGAATTTGTGAGAGCTCTATACTAGGAAGGAAAAATATGGTTTCTTACATTTTTAATGGTATGAATCCCTAATTTTGGAAGCTAGATCATGTTAACTTGAATATATAGGAGATAAACCTAGTCTAATATCATGGATGATCCCTTTAATTATTCACACTTAGCAACAACATAAAAAAGAATTTAAGAATGTATTTACTTAAGTTTTGGGTTGGAATTTTTAGTTATTTTTAATAGTGGAAATATTTGACTAAAATAGAGAGCTTCCATAAGTTAAAATACCTCAAGTAAGACAATAGTGAAGGGTATTGAATAAGTAACTTCCAAAATTTTTATAGGAATAATGGGATAAGTATCAAAGGAAAATATGAAAATCACTACATTAGAATGGAGTGAAAGAGAAGATAAACAAGACTTTGAATAAGAAGGATAGATATATATTCATATAATCTAAAATTTATGTATCCATTTGAGTGGAATCAATCAAAATGATAACATACTTGTCCTATTAATTAATTCATCTAGTATGGTAAACTTTATATCTAAAGGGATATGGTATGGTATGTAATCAATGGTAAGACACCTATTTATCCTACACTCTCATCAATGAAATGGACAGAGATAAGCCAGAGGCTATGTCCAATGGATTTTTTTTTCATATGGGCTATGGAAATAATGATTTTGGTTTGAAACTATAGAATGATGAAAATTACATAGTCCCCATAAGTTGAGAAATTCTATTCAATGATTTGATCGATTGGAAGGATTATAACTACGATGAATTAGGATTTGAGGAAAAGAATCCAACTATTGAAGAAAAAGTTGATCTGGATAAAGACAACTGAATATTGCATGTTTTGATGACTCCATATATCAATAAATTCAACTAGTAGATGGTGTTCCAGAATACTCAAGGTTTTCTTAAGCATGATGGAAAGCTCCCAAATTTGATAACTCAAAATTCATATCACTATAAATTTCAATACTAGAAAGAGAAGAGTCTTAAATAGAGTTGAGAATATATTCTATAGTTAGAAGAAAACTCCAGGGGTATGGGGTTGATGATAACTTCTTACTTTCAGAAGATACTGGGGAACCCAAATTATAGGATGAGGACACAACACTCGGTGACTCAAATTAGTGATATTGAACCATGGAGGATGAAGGGAATTATCTTTATTTCAATGGAACCAAATATTTGATTGAAATACCAAAAGGAAAGAATGTACTGGAGAAGAAATTAGTTTTCTATTTAAAGGAAGAATCTAATAAAAGTAAAAGGTACAATCCATAGTTAATGGTGAAAGGATTCCAATATAAGGAAGGAATTTATTTTTTTAAAAATACTTTCACTTGTAGTTAAGCATACTACCATTCAGATGGTGTTGAGTCTTGTTCCTACTAATGGTTTTCACTTGGAGAAGATGGATGTTAAGACTTCCTTTATCCATGGTGATTTAGAGTTGGACATATACATGAAGTATCCAAATTTTTTTAAAGATCATCAAAAATAGGGACTTGTTTTTTAGTTGAAGAGAAGCATCTACAACTTGAAATATGAACCTCTTTAGTGGAATCATAACTTTGACACACTCAGGATTGAATAAGGTATCACACTATGAGACTAAGATCATTTATGTTATTTGAAGTTATAATATGATGGAACATTTGTTAAAATTATAATTTACATGGATAACATGATGCTTGAATGTCCATAGAGTTGACAGATTTATGAGGTTTTGGAACGTTGTTCATATCATTTTAAATGAATTAAATTTTCTATGAAATAAACATTTGGTGGGTGAGGATAGAGTGGGATAAAAAATATAGTTCTCTGGTGTTGTCCCCAATTGATTACATAAAAATATCATCATGAAATTTAGTTTAACCATATGTAAATATATATCAAACCCAATTGTCAGACAATTTTTTTTTTCTAAGGAATAAAAAACTACAATAGAAGATGAAGCTTTGTACCTTGAGAATGTGTCATATACATTAGGTGTCATAATGTTGATGTATATTATCATATGTATGTGGAAAAATATTTCCTTCATAGTGGTATTTGTAAATCAATTCATGTAAAACCTTAGAAGGGATAATTGGGAAGATGTGAAGTAGACCATCTGACACTTGAATGGATCAGAAGATAAGATACTATACCTTAGTGATGTTGATCCTTGGGAAGGGTTTGTTGGTATAATATTTTCTGGGGATGTAGAAACACCAAAGATCATGACATAATTTAGGTTTATGTTTGAAAAAATTATGGTTATTTGGATGTCTTAGAGATAACCTATTGTTACCTTATATACAATGGAATCAAAATACCTATAATCTATTGAAGTTGGAAATGATTTTTTCTAGTCAATGTTTGTAAAAACTACAACCCGGGTTGCCTATATCCATTGGTTTCTTTATTAGATTGGTACTATATGAAAGAGATCAAATCCCAAAGGACTGGCCACTATAGTAGTCTTGATATTATAGATATATACTTGAATCTCACATTATATTTGAAAATATTAAATAAAAAACATAGTGAGAGTAAATATTCTGTATCCTTGAACTCATTCAAAGATTCCTTCTTCATATCCTATGGAAAGGAAATAAAATAAAGGTGAGAGAAGATACTTATTATGGGTTATGTACAGTGGAATCTATCATGAGTAAATAAGACATAATCAATATATAAAGGTTAATAACTAGAAATATATTCTATTTAATCAATAAATTGAGCATGTAGAATAATATGGTAGGATTAAAGGATTAAATAATTCCATAGAAACAATCACAAAAATTTGAAACTTATCCATGGATATCACAAATAACCAAATATTTAAATTGATATTAATAACTAATCTCACAATGATGTAATGAATAATGTCAGACATCATAAACTTACCATCGTATAATCATTCCCAAACATATTATGTAAATGGATAAGGCCTTGAACAAATACCCTAACTAGTATTTCTCATGATACCTACTGATATATCAAGGTGATATAAAATTCCCCACACATCTCCTACCAATTCCAACTAATTCATCATATAAAAGAAGTGAATAATATTTCAATACATAATAAATGTGAATAATTGTATTGAAAATCTAGAATAAAAATGTTAATACTTCCCCCAGTCAAACTTAACATTATAAGGATGGTATCATTACTACATATCCTCAGTGGATTAAAATAAATGGTTATTGTCATTTATTAATATAAATACAATAAAAATACCATTAAAAAAATTATTGAGGAAAATACTATTTTCCATTTTAAATTTACTTTTAGAAAACAAAAAATTTCCAAAATATTGGGAAAAATATTTTATTTGAAAAGAGACATGGAAAATTATAAAGGAGGATTCAAATCATTGAGTGACTATGATAGTGGGAAATTATTTTCATGTTGAATAAGTTAAAGAAAAAAATTCCTTTCACACCTATTAAAAAAATAAAAAAGTACCTCATTTGGAAAATGAAAAAAGATTCATTTAAAAACATTTTCTAAAATTTGAAAAATAGGTAAAAATTTATTTATTAAATCATTTTAGTATATTAAAAACATTATTTAATAAATTTTAAGGAAAATATGTACATGGGATAAAAATAATCCTGATTGAGTAAAAAAACAAAGTTCATTTTCCTTAAAAACATTATTTCTATATCTTGAGTACATAAAGAGATAAAAATGAAAGGAAAACATGTAATTTATAGAAATAACAATATTAGAATACAATATGTTGTGTTTAATATGGAAATATGAAATAATTACCCCAATAGAGACTTAAATACAAACAATCTTGAATAATGATGAGATTGTGAAATAAACCCTTACCACTATGTTAACTTTTGAATCATAACCCCCATGGAAGAAATAAAATAAAATGAAAAAATAAATTACATCAATATAAATAGATTCATGATATAAAATATCAAAGGGGAAGTAGATACACCTCATAAATGTAAATTGGTGAATAATACCAGAGATTTCTTAATGGAGTGGAAATAGAGATGAAATCTCTTATAAATATCATACCATTCAAGTGAGAAATAATCATCGAATTGATTATGTATCAAATTTAAACCAACATATGACAAGTGTAAATAAAAAATAAAAAAAATAAAAAGTTAATACACATATAATATTTCAATATCAAAGATTATAAAGAAGTAATATAACCTATTGAAAAGAAATTGAGTTATGAAACCCCTTAACTCAGGACTGACTCATCACGTAAGTTCTTTATCATCATGAATAATAAAATTATGTTATTTATTTAATTTATTAAGAACCTTTTTTAGTTTATTATTCCATTTATTTTATTTATTAACATTTTATACTTATTTTCTTAATCAATTAAGTTCCCTCTAGACATTTTTATGGTATTTGGTTTATATATCCAAAATGTCTTTAGTAGGTTAAAAATGGTAAAAGAGGACATTGTTCCATAATATAAAAAATAATAATCATTAAAACATTATAATTTTTATACATTAAATATAATTTTAAAACCAACCATGAAATATTTTTATGAAAAATTTACTACATTATAGTAATGGAGATGGTAAGTCGGATGAACACACAAGTAAATTTTTTAATTTTTAACGATAATTATGGATAGAATGTAAGAATAATTTTATATTTAAATAATGATTTTTGTATCATAAATACCATATTATTTATTTTAATAAACATATATATATATCATCTATATAATGTAGTAATGGAAAACGGATCACATCGCTTCGTGGAGGTGGTAGTAAACACGTATGTATGAATGACATCATCATTTTTAAAGGATGGTAAGGTAAGAAAGTATATGATATCTTAATTTTATAGAATGATAAATATTATATTAAAATAATATATTTATAAATTAAATCAATTATCATAAGTAGTCATGAGAGGCGATGATGAAAATCAAATTACATCAGCTCGTGAGGTGGTTGTCCACCATACACACAAACAATGGTTTACTTTCCCATTTGATGGAAGAGGATGTGGATGCAGGTTATGAAATGAACATAAGAAAATATAAATATATATAAGATACTAATTTTATTATAATTTAATGGTTTAATTATATTTAAATGAGATGGAATAATGATTAAAAAATAATCAGTTAAGAACGATACCTCTTCTTCGGACAACCTAATGAGGATTATACTTAAAGCCTTAATAGATTGGATTTGTGTTCAAAACATGGCCTATAGTATGTAAGTATGGATTTAAGGAAGGGATTTTGGTAGGTCTTAGATAAAACTAATGGTTATTTAAGTGTGAATAAAAGAGGATAGCGGATGACATTTTATAAATTATGGGAGAATATCTTTTGGAATTCATTAAATTATTAAATGAATATAAATTAATTTTCATATTACAATTGCTAAAAATTAAAATTATTAAAATATTAGATAAGGAAGTGTCAAAATAATATCATAAAATATAATTTATAAAAGTTTAGGTGATATTTTCACCCTTATATTTTTTTATTCCGTGTTAACCTTTTTTTTATAATTACCATGATAACAAAGTTTATACTCATTAGGGGTTAATGTAGTTACTATAAATGGAAAACTAGCCCATAAATGGACCATGGTCGATATTTTAAACCATTTAAAAATCACTTGGGTGAAGATTGGTTTGTTTTTTGTTTTTTAGTATTGTTAAATCATTTAATAAAATATTATTTATTAGAAAATATCATTAATGTCATTTTTGGAACTATTTAATTAATTTGACATTGAAAACAACCTAATAGTAAAGGAATTAAAATATATTCCATTCACACATCAATAACATGTTATATTTATCAATAAAATTTGAAACATGGATGGAAATGGAAAAATTACTCTCATCCAATAGGATAAAGGCAAGTGTTAGGGTCATTTTTTAGTCCTTATCATATTATTTTTAACCTTAATTACTCGATTTTCCCTTACTGTGGTAATAAATATTTACTATAGTTAATATTTATAATGACTAAAAATTATGTTAAACTTATTAAGAAATATTAATTATTATGATTATAAATATATAATCTATTTTATCAAATTCAATTAACAAAATGTTTGGAATTTAATTTAATATTTAACCTACAAGTACGACAAAAATTGAGTCTTTAGACTAAAATCCCAAATGACTTATTTTTTTATTTATTTTTATATAGTGAAATTTTTAAATTGGATTGAAGGTTAACCATACATAGCCTATCGGATCATAGAAACTAGTCCAAATACATGGCCATTGATGGCCAAAAAACCAAACACCTAACAGAAATCCCACCTAGCTAATGCTTATTTTTTTCTCCAAAGCATCTGACCTACAATACTACTTAGCAAGAAAATCCACAGGAAATACTGCATGGGCCTTAGTTCTAATGTAAAATCCATTCCCTCTCATTAATATAAATATTATTCCATTATTTGTGATTTATATACTTCCATGAACTCACCTAGGACTACATTTGCGTATTTGACCCTCTTTTCCCCTCATTTTATCCTTTATCCATTCGAGTCTCCCCTATCCTATCTGTTGAAGCTACTAGGAGACCTCATTACCATCACCAACTTGGGAGCATGTCGATGATTGGATATCACCCATGAACGATGGAACTTCACCACCACATGATCCACCAAGATGTTTCCACCTGTACTAATACCGAGAACCCAACCTCGATCCCGTCATCTGAGGATCCCACCGATGCTATCGTCGCTATAGACACCAACCTACCTACGTCGAGGAGTCTGATGACCTTACCACTTTCGATGTATTGCTACACAGATATGGCCACTTACCTGGGCCCTCCCACACTGGGTGTCGTTCCTCTAAAAATTTACTTATTTCAGGACTCAAAATTGGGATTAGATAAAGGTTTATAGGGTTTCTTTTTTCTACAAGGTTGCAACCCCAGTTTAAAAAAAATCAGGTTTTCAGGAAACTAAATTTTTCAAGGAAACGATAAATTTACATTAACTCTATGGCTATTAAAAATCATTATATGAATTTAAATTCATATAAATACACATATAATCTATATATTTCATTTAAATCATTCCTAATTAGGGTTTATTTTAGTTAGTTAAAGTGGAAAAACATTATTCAATAAAAAATAGTTTTTAGAAAAGATGTGGTTTTAAGCATACAAAAAGATCTATACCAAAATAATGATAATTTATAATTAAAATGAGATTAATTAGATTATTCTAAATAAAATGGATCATATTTAACATTAATAACAAATCTTAAATATAATATAACGTTAAATTACCCGATTTAATGAAAATAAATGATAGTTTTACCGAAATTGATATTTTTCACAATTCATTGAAAAACCAATATTTTCAAAAAAATCTAAATATTTAACCCTTAGATATTTTTTATATTATAATTTAAAAAATGATATCCTATTTATAAAATAAAATTTATATAATTTCTAGAAATTAGTTATAATATTTTATCATGAAAATCAATTATATCCATTTTTGAGAAACAAAATAAATTTACAAAAATTTGTTTGACTATTTACTAGGAATTTACCAATATATCTATAATTGAGTAGGACCTATATATAAATTCCATAAATTAGTTAATCATATTTATAATCACTAATTCAATGACAAGGTTATAAAGGTAACATTTAAATAATAACAATATTTTTTTGTTCATTTGAGCTTGGTGTTACATATCATGTATGCTATTGAACATATTCATCACTTTAAAAATACCAGGGTGTTGCATTCTACGCCCATTATTAAATTTCATCATCACAATTTCAAATTTTTCTTAGAAATCAAGGGTTTTACATTTGATTTTTTTTGAAAACTAACATCATAAAAAGGGTTAAAAAGGATTCTCTTAAAAAGCGGGGAAGGATAAATATGTTAGTCATCTAGAATATCAAAAAATGAGGTTTCAAAATTGGATTTTATTAGTGGGAAGTGCAAATATGGGAATGAAAAAGAGAACTAACCTCAAAGGAATAATAAAGAGTGATAAAGAACATGGTCAAGAAAATATTAACCAAAAAATCCATAAATCTATAATGGGTGAAAATACTATTGATTTATCATAAATGAATATAAATTTATAACATTTTTATTTCAAGATCCTTTTCCAAAAGTTGAGGTATTATTTTACTATCGAGATATATAACACCCAAAAATATAATTAACTAATATATTTTTATTTCATTATCATAATTTCATCATTTGGTTATGCTTCGATCAATTTCCACTTCATGTATTACTCTACTAAATTAATATCTAATACGATTTCTTATGCCTAAATCACTAAAATTAACATTTAATGGATCATATAATCTATAAAAATATTATAAGATATTCCTCATTTATCTAATAAAACAAAAATGGTTTTCACCATGTAAGATAATACAAAAAATTAATATACCTTTATATGAATACATATAACATTAATTGTAACACCCCAAGATTTTATGAAAAATATTCTTTTTAATTTCATTAATGTATCGTGTTGTACGCTACAACAAAAGGATCTTTCACAACACGCATCCGTAACTTGGCTTGCATTACACGCAATCACGACCTTCCATGATAGCGTGTGTTGTACGCAATACCGAGTTTCGCTAAACAACGATATGTTATAGAAACTAGCCGTTATGAATATTAATATCCACTTTTTGAAATTTTATCTTTCAAAATGGACTTAATTTTTTGATTCAGAATATCGAAATTATCCTAGGGTGAATTTTTGGTATTTTTCTGAAAACATTCAATTTTTGATGAATAGTGAAAACCCTGGGTTACTATTCAAAAACCGAATTTTTATTTAAATAATTATTTGTTTTATTTAAATTTATTTTAGGTCAAAATTGATACATAATACCTATATAAGTTCAATTTAATTCATTGGAGTCATTTTATAATAATTATAGATATATAAAAATTTTATTGAACTTTTCACCGTCTTTTACCCACCTCCTAGGAGAATTTTCAAATTCACATAAAACTTAATTTTACCGCTTCTGTGAGTGGAATTTCGAAAATCTGAGAGACACGGTTAATATCAAGGAGTAAAATGTGGTTCAATGAGATGAAAATAATTTTTGTGAATAGTAATTTTTTGTTTTTTTACCAAGGTTAAAAGTAAATAGGGTAATTAAGGGTAAAAATGATATTATTATTACCCTAAAACATGTCCTAATTCTATTGGATAAGTTTAATTCGACCAAAAACAACATTAGGAATAAAATATGACCATTTAGGCCCACTTGTATTAGATTAGGACATTTATTATTAATTTATTTAAAGAAGGGTTAAAATAGTTAAAATCAAAGTTTAATAACTAAATAATTTTTAATATAGGGCAATACATAAGATAAATTAGACTATAAGTAATCATTAGAAAGAATAAAATATTTCATACATAATTGTAATTTATTTATAATTTTTAGACATTAAATAAGTTAATTTATTTATGACACAATGATGATGCAGTAATTATCTTATTAATGAAATATTGACATAATTGATGTTATAAATATCCAAATAAATGTAATTAGGGACTTTTTATGAATTCCAAAAATTTTATAGGTTAATATGAAATGTTATTATTGATTTAGTTAAATTTTTTCGAAATAATCATTCTGTTATGATTTTAAAAAAATCAATTCCCAAATAGTGTCAAAATTGACATAAAATTGTTTTTAAAAAAAATATTATATTATTAATTGTTATTTTGTTCCTAAAAATCTAAGATTCGTCCAAATGACATAGATACGGTTATATATATTAATAATAAACAACTTGGGGTTCTTTTGGCTTGTTATAGTAAGTTTATGAACCTTATAGTGTAAGAAAACAAGAAGACACGGTAAAAGAAAAATTATTTAACTTAAAGTCAAATCTAAATGATAAGGTTAAAATAGAAACCTAAACTTGTCTAAATTTTATTTGATGAGATTATTTCGAACCATCCTCACCTTATCTTATAAATAACTCAATTTTTAGATATTAAAAACCGAATATGAATTTATAATAAAATAATAGTTTTAGTTATTCCGAAGGTGCCCCTCTCCTCCCTTATAAAAGGGCATCTCCTCCCTCTCTTCCTCACACCACTTTGAGCCTTCATGCTCGGCCAAACCCTGCCAATTTCCCTTCTCCACTTCCCTAGAAACATCCTATAGGTTATGGTCTTCTTCAAATACCAATCTTAGTTCCCTAAGTGGAGGTTTCAAAAAGGCATGTCGAAAGAAGAGGTAATATCCGTTACCGATTCTTTCAACTTTATTTCTTCTTCTACTTCTTCTTATTTAGTTGTTTCATTATGAAGTAATAACATAAGTATCACTGATATACTGATCTGTTATTATAAGTATGAAACAACCCTATTTCACCATCTATCCATCCTACGAAAAAGGAAATCACCGCGCGTGCGTACGTACGGAATACCATCTCCACGCCGTGGTGTAATCTGTTTTCGACCACCACCTTACTTGGATGTGTATAATGGGGTAAATAAATAACTATATATGATTATTGAAAAGTGATATTTATTATGCAATATTATACATACACTTCAATGCAATTCCACGATCATGGGAATGATACCATCGCTCGTGCGTACGTACGGACTACCGTCTCCACGACGCGATGAGATTCATTCTCCATGTTAACCATTAATGAATGATTATAAAGTATATATAATAAGTAATCATGAAATATATTACATAATAATGATACTGTATTTATGTGTATATATATTTATGTCATCTACTTAATTTCATTCAATTGAATAAGGAAATGAAAACAGCGTTCATGCGTACGTACGACCTACCGTCTCCGTGAACGGTGTATTTCATTCCATTTAATCGATCTATCATATATATTTGTATATAATGAATATATATTATATATAAATCATATTTTACATTCTGGAATTAAGTAAATCATGATATAAGTAATAATATCAAGAACAACAAGTCCAAATACGTACGAAAAATAAAACGATTTAACCCAAAACGCTGCTTTAACATGGAACTTACAAAAGAACGGGTAATATAAATTCATAAGTGAACCATATATGATATCATAAAAATGAATATTATTCTGTAATAAGTCAATGACATTATTTAAATCATTATACAGGAGGTTCGGATACGTAAGAAGCATATCAGACCTAAGGTAAGGGATAACTATTCCAATCTCGTTCTTATCCGAGATTGTTATTCGTAAGTATTTACTGGGGTTATTTCTATCATCCATGTCCATGTTTTATAAAAGTGTTTTCATGTATGTTTAAATTCATTTTTAACCATTTTTTAATTTTACTACATGGTATGTAAGGAATATTTTTTACCATACGAGGTAATTTTTGACTTTTCCGACAAAAGTACGAGGAGAATGTTATTTTTAACTTATACGGCGTGAACAGAGTTTTACGGTTTCATAACAACTCATTTTCATGAAGCTTACTCTACATGATTTTATGACTATTTTCAACAAAATACTTTTATTTTAAAAGTGCATGACATTTTTTGAAAAGAAAATTATTTTGAAGAAGAAATGATATTTTTCTCAAGAATTCATTTCAAATGTTTTATGAAAACCATTTTCCATCTAAGATTACATTATTTCATATGTGTATGTTTCAAGTTTAATGTCTCTATGATTTACCTGGTTCAATTTTCTTATTATGAAATGTCCATTTTTTTATATGGATTATGAAATGATGGGATCATGTTTATGAAACCCATTTTATTCTTTGGGTTATGATGAATGTTTTAAGTTTATTTTGTGGAACAAGTAAGAATGATTTCAGTATGAGATGGGTGGGACCTATATCTCCCTCAAATTCATTGGGTAAAGATTTATATCTCATTAGATATACATGGCTGGAATGGTAAGTTAATCTGGTTTAGTGTTACATGAATGAAACTAGGAGTGAACTCGATTCAGAAAGGGACTTTGTCCACTAAGATGGTCTTGGAAGCAATGCCTTGGCTACTATGGAAATCATATCATGTGTTTAATGTTTTTCCACAATTACATGTTTTATTTCCCATGCTATTTTATCATGATTCATTTTCCCTTATGATATATGCCTTACGTACTTCCAAGATTCATGTATTTGCTCAGGATTTTGATGTTTAGATTTTATGTTCAAGTTTTTCCATTCAAATGTTTATGGATTGTTTTATGTTCTCTATGTTTACCCTTACTGGGAATTTGAGCTCACCCCTTTTATGTTTTCTTTTCCCCGGGATATAAATAAAGGTTTTAGGTAAGAAAAAAAGGGGAAGATATTTATGGGAGATGTTTAAGATCTTTCACTACGACTAGAAGATTATATTCCTAGTTTCCAAAGACACTAAACTATTACGGTCCTTGTGTGTCTGTTTTTGTTATGTACTAAGTATTCTGCAAAAGTAATGTAATGTCTATGTACGTCAAGATTTGGGTCTCTACAGTTGGTATCAGAGGAAAGGTTTAGTCAACCTTTGGAAACTAGGATGCGAGAACTTTAGTGAGATCCCTAGATATATTTCTAAGGTATGTCTAGGGATGTCCCCAAGGTTATGTATAAGTATAGGTTATAGTCCTAGAATTACGGTAACGATCTTAGAATTAAACCTAAATGTTAGATATTGAAGGTACTCCCCCTTTATTATGTTATTTTCCCTAGCATGATTTTTGCCTCTCACACTATTATTTTTGGGTTTTAGACGATGGCTGGAACCCGAAGGAACCGTGTTGATTAATGTAATGGACAATTCAATTATTTTCCTCCTGAACAAACAAATGTTATGAGAGAGGGAGTGAAAAAATATTATTTCTATACTTACACAATCTATGAATCATTTTGGACTTCCAAATTAGCAGAGAAGGGAACAATATTCTATTGAGTCCTTCATGAGGCAACGTCCACCTTCTTTCAGTGGGTCTTCTGATCCACTTGTTGCTGAACAGTGGATCATTTCCACTGAAAAGATATTTTCAGTTATTCAATGTTATGAACATGATAAAGTCATCCTAGCAGTATATCATTTGGAAGGTGAAGTTGATCAATGGTGGAATATTATCAAGAATACGAGGCCAAGAGATGAAATTGAGTCCATGGAATGGGACGACTTCAAGAAATTATTTTTCAATAAGTACTTCCCTCTTATTCTTTGAAAAAATATGGATAAGGAGTTTCTTGAACTAAAGAAAAAGGATGATGAATTTGTTGGTATATATGAAGCAAATTTTACAAGGCTTGCAAGGTATGCATCTAGCTTTATCATCCATCCTGAAAGTAAAGTTGATCAATTCTTCAGTGGATTAAAACCAAATCTTCAAAGGGCATTATCTATAAGAGACTTCAGTAGTTATGAAGAAATTTTGCGTTGTGCTATCAAGGTAGAAATGGAAGTTGGTGTTACATATCCATCTCATGGTTTTGACAAGAAATGAAAGATGGAGTTGAAGGAGAAATCTCAGAACAATGGTGAAAAGAAGATGAATGTTTCTTTATGCTCAATGTGTGGAAAGAAGCATGGTGGAGATTGCCTAAAAGGTACTAGAAAATGTTTTAAGTGTGGAAAAGAAGGTCATCAAGTATTTGATTGTAGAAGTAATGGGAGAAAGGTTTCTAATGATGTGAAGAGAGAAAAGACTACAGAGAACTCTCTACCAACACTTCAATGCTTCAAGTGCAATGAAATGGGGCATTATGCTAATAAATTCCCTAATCCACAGGTTAATGATAATCAACGTGAGAAACCTCTTAAAGAAAAGGATAAAGGGAAGTCTCATGCGATCACTATTTGTGATGTTGAGTATTAAAATGATGCTGTGTAATGATTAAGTGTTTATATAATGGGATTTCAAAATAGTATCATGGAATCTCATTTATGGTATTGTGGAATTTTGGAATATCTATGTTTTGGTTTTCAATTATTATATGGTACTCATAACCATGAAAAAGTGATTGAAATATTTTTGGAAAACAAA
The DNA here is from genome assembly GCA_963277665.1 of Viscum album. Taxonomy (NCBI): domain Eukaryota; kingdom Viridiplantae; phylum Streptophyta; class Magnoliopsida; order Santalales; family Viscaceae; genus Viscum; species Viscum album. The sequence goes on from OY728151.1 coordinate 1,762,940,687, forward strand.
TGAAATGCGCATATTGAAGGGAGAAGGAGAAAATAATATGATAGTAATCATGAGGTCATGACTAAAATAAGGACAAAGTGATATTATGGTTTGAGTATATAGAAATTTTTGGATTTTGGTATGTGGAAAGAGTTAACTTTTGACAACACTCATGTTTTCACTAAGATTCAATGGGTATTCATTTTTCAAGAGAATACATGATTAAGGCCTTCGAATGTTTGGAATGTGACCAACAAGACATATCTTATGATATATGGGGATCAAAGATGGTATTAACATGCTTGTTATATGAAATATCTGGTAATCGTTTTCACTATAATATGAGAATGGACTGTAATATATGGATAATCCTTAATATTGGAATGTATTATGTTGGAAATAAGTTAGTATTGTATTTTTTTTAAAAAAGGACAACCTGCAGAACGGGCGACAACCCGTCGCGTCGGACAAGGCTGTGGGAATCGAACCCACAACCGAAGTGCGACTGGCCTTTATTGCATACCACTGGCCTACATGAAGTCCCTGGTTAGTAGAAACTAATTTTATTTTATTACACTGTATGATATATGAAGTATAAGTTCATTTTTGGAATCGTATATGATTAACCTCACCATAGATGGACTTATGTATATTTTATAACTTTTGATAACCTTTTGTTTGAAACAGATGGAATGACCCATCATTCTGTCACATGATCTGTTAACACTTCATGAATAACAAATTCAACTTCATTTATTTAAGAGATGAAGTGGAAATTATTCAAAGCACGAACAATAGTGAGATTATACCAAAATCAAGCAAGTATTTCTTCTAATTCGAAATTTTCAACTTTAGGGAAATGATATTGAAAACCAAAAATGTTGTCCTAGTGCTCTTATATCCGATGAATTAGATGTTACCTTAGATCATCACAAATTTATGGCTTTGTGATTGATGGCTTTTTCATAGCCATGTTCTCTACCACTCTCCATCAGAACATGATGGTTAGATTTCTCTTTCATATCCATATTTTCACCTATGTTCTCCTATGTGGAAACCCAATGATTAGTTAATTTGGGTAACCGTTAAGTTTCATAATTTAGTTTTTAAAGCAAAGTTTTGGTATTCCTTTTTACGATGTGGGTTTCTATTAAAGAAACTTTCGATTAGTAAACCATTTATAACCCCAACGAATTTTGAGGGAGAAATTCATTTTAAGGGGGGTAGAATGTAACACCCCAAGATTTTATGAAAAATATTCCTTTTAATTTCATTAATGTCTTGTGTTGTACACTACACCAAAAGGATCTTTCACAACACGCATCCCTGATTTGGCTTGCATTACACGCAATCACGGCCTTCCACGATAGCATGTGTTGTACGCAATACCGAGTTTCGCTAAACAACGATATGTTATATAAACTAGCCATTATGAATAGTAATACCAAATTTTTGAATTTTTATCTTTCAAAATGGACTTCATTTTTGGATTCAGAATATCGAAATTATCCTCGGGTGAATTTTTGGTATTTTTCTGAAAACTTTCAATTTTTGATGAATAGTGAAAACACTGGGTTACTATTCAAAAACCGACTTTTTATTTAAATAATTATTTATTTTATTTAAATTTATTTTAGGTCAAAATTGATACATAATGCCTATATAAGTTCAATTTAAGTCACTGGAGTCATTTTATAATAATTTTAGATATATAAAAATTTTATTGAACTTTTCACCGTCTTTTACCCACCTCCTAGAAGAATTTGAAAATTCATATAAAACATAATTTTACCCCTTCTGTGAGTGGAATTTCGAAAATCCGAGAGACACGGTTAATATCAAGGACTAAATTGTGGTTCAATGAGATGAAAATAATTTTTTTTAATAGTAATTTTTTACTTTTTGTTTACCACGATTAAAAGTAAATAGGGTAATTAAGGGTAAAAATGATATTATTATTACCCTAACACATGTCCTAATTCTATTGGATATGTTTAATTCGACCAACAAAAACCTTAGGAATAAAATATGACCATTTAGGACCACTTTTATTAGATTAGGACATTTATTATTAATTTATTTAAAGAAGGGTTAAAATAGTTAAAATCAAAGTTTAATAACTAAATCATTTTTAATATAGGGTTATACATAAGATAAATTCGACTATAAATAATAATTAGAAAGCTAAAAAGATTTCCTACATAATAGTATTTTATTTATAATTTTTAGACATTAAATAATTTAATTTATTTATGACACAATGATGATGCAGTAATTATCTTATTAATGAAATATTGACATAATTGATGTTATAAATACCCAAATAAATGTAATTTGAGACTTTTTATGAATTAAAATAATTTTATAGGTTAATATGAAATGTTATTATTGATTTAGTTAACTCTTTTAGAACTAATCATTCTGTTATTATTTTCACAAAAATGAATTACCAAATAGTGTCAAAATTGACGTAAAATAGTTTTTTAAACAAATATTATATTATTAATTGTTATTTTATTCCTAAAAATATAAGGTTCGGCCAAATGACTCAGATAAGGTTATATATATTAATAATAAACAACTTGGGGTTAGTTTAGCTTGTTATAGTAAGTTTACTAACCTTATAGTGTAAGAAAACAAGAAGACACAGTAAAAGAAAAATTATTTACCTGAAAGTTAAATCTAAATGATAAGGTCAAAATAGAAACCTAAACTTGTCTAAATTCTATTGGATGATAATATTTCGACCCATCCCAACCTTATATTCTAAATAACTCAATTTGGAGCTATTAAAAACCGAATATTACTTTATAATAAAATAATAGTTTTAGTTATTCCAAAGGTGGCCCTCTCCTCCCTTATAAAAGGGCACCTCCTCCCTCTCTTCCTCACACCAATTTGAGCCTTCAATCTAGGCCAAACCCTGAATATTTCTCTTCTACACTTACCTAGAAACATCCTAGAGGTTCTGGTATTCTTCAAATACCAATATTAGTGCCCTAAGATGAGGTTTCAAAAAGGCGTGTCAAAAGAAGAGGTAATATCCGTTACCGATTCTTTCAATTTTATTTCATCTTCTACTTCTTATTCTTTAGTTGTTTAATTATGAAGTAATAAAATCAGTATCACTCATATAATTATATGTTATTATAATTATGAAACAACCATATTTCACTATCTATCCATCCTATGGAAAACAAAATCACCGCACGTGCGTATGTACGGAATACCGTCTCCACGTCGTGGTGTAATCTGTTTTCGACCACCACCTTACTTGGATGGGTATAATGGTGTAAATAAATAACTATATATGATTTTTTCAAAGTGATATTTATTCTAAAATATTATACATACACTTCAATGCAATTACACGATCATGGGAATGATATCATCGCTCGTGCGTACGTACGGACTACCGTCTCCACGACGCGATGAGATTCATTCTCCATGTTAACCATTCATGAATGATTATAAAGTATATATAATAACAAATCATGAAATATATGAGATAATAATTATACTGGGTTTATGTGTATATATATGTATGTCATCTACTTAATTTCATTCAATTCAATAAGGAAACGAAAACAACGTTCATGCATACGTACGGCCTACCGTCTCCATGAACGGTGTATTTCATTCCATTTAATCGATCTATCATATATATATGTATATAATGAATATATATTATATATAAATCATGTTTTACATTCTAGAATTAATTAAATCAGTATATAAGTAAAAATATCAAGAACAACAAATCCAAACATGTACGATAAATAAAGCAATTTAACCCAAAACGCTGCTTTAACATGGAACTTACAAAAGAACGGGTAATATAAAGTCATAAGTGAACCATATATGATATCATAACAATGAATATTATTCTGTAATAAGTCAATGACATTATTTAAATCATTATACAGGAGGTTCGGATACGTACGAAGTATATCTGACCTAAGGTAAGGGATAACTATTTCAATCTCGTTCTTATCCGAGATTGTTATTCGTAAGTATTTACTAGGGTTATTTCTATCATCCATGTCCATGTTTTATAAAATTGTTTTCATGTATGTTTAAAGTCATTTTTAACCATTTTTGATTTTTACTACATGGTATGTAAGGAATATTTTTTTTACCATATGAGGTACTTTTTGACTTTTTCGACAAAAGTACGAGGAGAATGTTATTTTTAACTTATACGGTGTGAATGTATTTTTAAAATTTCATAACGCCTCATTTTCATGAAGCTTACTCTACATGATTTTATGACTATTTTCAACAAAATAATTTTATTTTAAAAGTGCATGTCATTTTTTGAAAAGAAAATGATTTTGACGAAGAAAGGATATTTTCCTCAAGAATTCATTTCAAATGTTTTATCAGAACCATTTTCCATCTAAGATTACATTATTTCATATGTGTATGTTTCAAGTTTAATGTCTCTATGATTTACATGGTTCAAATTTCTTATGATGAAATGTCCATTTGTTTTATATGGATTATGAAATGATGGGATGATATTTATGAAACCAATTTTATTCTTTGGGTTATGATGAATGTTTTAAGTTTATTTTGTGGCACAAGTAAGAAAGATTTCATTATGTGATGGGTGGGACCTATATATCCCTCAAATGCATTGGGTAAAGATTTATATCTCATGATATAGACATGGATGGAATGGTAAGTTAATCCAGTTCAGTGTTACAGGACTGAAATGAGGAGTGAACTCGATTCAGAAAGGGACTTTGTCCACTAAGATGGTCTTGGTAGCAATGCCTTGGATACTATGGAAATCATATCATGTGCTTATTGTTTTTCCACAATTACATGTTTTATTCCCATGCTATTTTATCATGATTGATGTTCCCTTATGATATATGCCTTACGTACTTCCAAGATTCATGTCTTTGCTCAAGATTTTGATGTTTAGATTTTATATTCAATTTTTTTGCATTCAAATGTTTATGGATTGTTTTATGTTCTCTATGTTTACCCTTACTGGGCATTTGAGCTCACCCCTTTTATGTTTTCTTTTCCCCAGGATATAAGGAAATGTTTTAGGTAAGAAAAAAAGGGGAAGATATTTATGGGAGATGTTGAAGATCTTTCACCATGATTAGAAGATTATATTCCAAGTTTCCAAAGACACTAAACTATTATGGTCCTTGTGTGTCTGTTTTTGTTATGTACTAAGTATTCCGAAAAAGTAATGTAATGTACATGTACGTCATGATTTGGGTCTCTACATTAATCTCTAAAATTCCATAATAAAAACAATGGTTTTACATAGATATTTACAAAAATAAATAACCCTTTAACCTAATTAACCTTAGTAACATAAAAATTGAATAATATTTTAACCTAAATGGTTATCTCGTACCCTTTATCTTACACATCTAATTATATAATAACATTCTTACAAAATAACAATTTTACATCAAACCTAATGGTTATATATATATCTCATCCCAATAAAACATATCTTAAAATATATTTAATCACGTCAAAATCATAAAATTTCAAAAATATTTTTTTATATAATATGTTTCCCATAATCAAATTAATATAAATCTGTCAAACCACTTTAGTAAAATCAATTTAATATTAACCAGTACATCACATTGGGTAGCAGTAGGTGATGTACCCTTGTCACCCTTCAGTTATGGGTTCAATCCATGTGGCCTTTCTAGAAACATAAGGTTGTCACCCAACATGCCAATTTTCCTTTTTCTGGAATAATATTATTATAATTACTATAATATTAAAAAAATATGATAAAGATCTTGAAAAATTAAATTAATAATTAAATAACTATTTAACTTCTAAGGACTTCTATATAGAATTATTTCCCCAAAATCAGATAATAATAATTGAATATCATTACCTTAGTATCAATGATAATATTAACCCTAAATGTTATCAATACTTTAAAAAAAATTTATAAAAAAAATTAAATAATCATTCCATAAATAAAATTTTCACTAAAACACATAATAATCCCAAGGGTTGTTTTACAATAAATTTCTAAAAAAAATCCATAATAATGTTAAGCTCCAATCACATAATACCTCAAATGTATTATATATTCTTATAAATTTATTATTGAATATATAATTATCATCCTAATAAAATTTAGGTTTATACAATATCATTATGAAATTGTATTGGTTTATATAGGTTATATTGTTTAATTCAGTATAATTTTTCATAGAAAAAATGTGAATTAACCCAAGCATATCCCCCATGAGTGTCAAAAAATGTTTGTAGTAATGTAACACTCACCACATATTAGAATTACGAACAAGATATACTTGACCAATTGTTTTTGGTTTTATTACCCCTAGATGCATTTATGCCAAAACCATGTCGACTTGTATTATCCAGAAAAGGATGTATTGTTAGGAAAACCACATAATCTCTACCTTACCAAAAATTTATAATGTTATCATATAATTAGAAATATTCTCAAAGTTATTCAAAGGGTTATGTTACTGAATCTATGTTTCCATAAACCTAGTTCCCAAGGTTTCTACTAAACTTTCTCTAATACCATATGTAAAGACGTCGACCCTAGTAGCCCAGATCCGGTGGTTTCTTTGATACATTGGCACTAGATACAAGTGATCACATCCCAAAGGAAAAAACAATTTAGTAGTCCCTATATCCTAGATATATAATTTAAATTCATATTCTATTTAAAAACATAAAATTAAAATAACGGTCAAAGTAAATATTCTTCACCCTTCAACTCATTCAAAGATTATTTCTTTGTATCCAGAGGAAAGGAAACAAAATAAGGGTGAGCTTAGATACTCATTAATTGTTACATATAGTGGAATATATCATGAGTAAATAAGGATTAATCAATATGGATAGGTAAACAACTAAAAAAACACAATTCATTTAATCAATAACTTTATCGCAAAGAATAATATGGATGTGATAAATGATGATAAAATAATTCCATATAAATAATTACATGAACTTTAATATTATCCATAAATATCATAATTATTTAAATAATCACATGTAAATAAATAACTAATCTCATAATTATGGAATATATACTTCCATACATCATAAAATTACCATCAAGGCCTCATTCTTAGATATCTTACGTAAATGGGTAAGGACTAGGCCAAATACTCAATCTAGACTATCTCATGAGACCAACCGATGCATAAAGGGAATATGATAGGCCCTATACATCACTTACTAAGTCTAATACATTCATCACATGAAAAGGGTGAATAACAATTCAATACATAATGAACATAAATATTCATATTTGGAAACTTGTATACAAATGATAATACTTCCCCCAGTCAAACATATCATAAACCATTCAGAGAAAAAATAAGGATTAAATAATTACAACATATATTTAGTGTATTAAAATAATGGGTTCTGGTCAATTATGTATTTAACTTTCATAAAAATACCATTAAAAACATTCTTGACGAAAATACTTCTTTTCACTTTGAAATTAGATTTTATAAAATTAAAAATTTATAGAATACTAGGGAAAATTTTTATTTGAAAATAAAAATAGAAAATTGCAAAGAAAACTTCAAATAAATGATAATTTATGACATTGGTAAATTTTGTTCATGTCAAGTAAGTTAAAAGAAAACATTCCTTTTAAACATTTAAAAAAAATAAAAAAGTACCTATTTTAAAAAATGAAAAAAAGATTCCTTGATTTTTTTTAAATTAAAACATGGATTAAAATTTATTTAACAATTTTTCATAGAATAATAAAAACATTATTTAAATTTTTTAAGGAAAATATGTACATGGAAGATAAATATTCCCGACCGAGTAAAAAAAAATGTCTAATTTTCATAAAAACAATAGTTTGGTATATTGAGTATATAAAGAGAGTAAAATCAAATTAAAACTTATAATTTATTGGAATTACCATATAATAATAAAATATATTGGGTTTAATATGAAAATAACATATAATTCCCCCATTAAATACTTAAATATAAACAATTTTGAATGATGATGAGATTGTAAAATTTTCCCTTACCACTTCCATAACTTTTGAATCATAAAATCCATTGAATAAATAACATAAAATGGGACATTAAAAACCATTAATATAAATATATTCATGATATAACATATCAATGGGGTAATATATGCACCTTTTAAAAATTAATAATTGAATAATACCAAATATTTCTCAATGGAGTGGAAATTTTGACCAAATCTATCGCATATATAATAAAATTGATGTGATAATTAATCTAGGATTTAATTATGTTTATAAATTGTAAATAAATATAAAAAAGTGTAAATAAAATATAAAATAATCAAAATTCATTACACACATAATCTTATAATATCAAAGATAATGAAAAGAAATATAACCCAATGAAAATAAATTGAGTTATGAAACCCCTTACCTGAGGCCAAAGTTGTCATATACGTTATTTTTCTTCATGAATAATAAAATTAATAAAATTATTTAATTTATTAAGAACATTTTTAACTTTATTATTATATTTATTACCATGTTATAACTATTTACATATTCAATTATGTTCACGTTGGACGTTTGGATGATATTCAGTTCATATGTTAAAAATGACCCCCAGTATGTTGACATTGGTAAAAGTGGTTGTTGTTAAATCATATAAAAGAAATAATTATGATATAATTATAATTTTCATTCATAAAATATAATTTTAAAACTGACCATGAATGATTATTATGAAAAATGAACTACGTTACAGTCATTGAGATGGTAAGCCATACGAACACATGAGTAACATTTCCATTTTTTAGTGACCATGATGGGAAGAATGTAAAAATTATTTTATATTTGTATAATTATAAATATATCAAAAATAAAATAATATTTATTTTAATAAAATTATATATATCATTCACTTAATGTTGTAATTGAAAACAAATCCTTCGCTTCATGGATCCGGTTGTCCACACATACACATGAGCAACATTATAATTTTTTAATTGATGGTAAGGTATGAAATTATATGATATATTAATTTAAAATATTGATAAATATATCATTATAATACTATATATACATTAAATCTATCATTATCAACATCAGTGAGAGGTGCTGATGGAAAACGAATTACATCAGTTCGTGAGGTGGTAGTCCTTCGTACACACAAACAGTGGTTTCATTTACCATTTTATAGCAGTGGAGATGGATTAGGTTATGAAATTAATATAATATAATCCAAGTATATGGTATATACTGATTTTATTATATTTTCATGGTGGAATAATATTTTAAGGATGTGGAAGAAGGAATAAAACAAAAATGCTCGGTTAAGAATGATACCTCTTCTTTAGACAACCTCTTTAGAATTATACCTAAAGCCTTAGTATATTGGATTTATGATAAAAAATTCCTCTAAGATGTCAATAGGGAATTAATAATGTGATTTTGGTAGGTATTGGTCAAACCAAATGTTTATTAATGTTTTAAGAAAAGAGGAGAGCATTTTCCATTTTATAAGGGAGGGGAGAGGCACTTTATGTATTAAATTAATATTAATTAATTTACATATTAAAATGGACCAAAATAGAAATAATTTTAATATAGGATGAGGATGGATCAAAATAATATCATTTGAATAAAACTTGGAAATTTTTTAGGTGACGTTTCACCCTTATATTTTGATTTTAATATATGGTAACATTTTTTAACAATTACCATGGTAACAATGTTTTTATTCTTTAGTTGTCAATATAGTTACAATAAAAGAAAAATTAGCCAATAAATGGAACATGGTTGGTATTTTTAACCATATTCCAATAAAATTTCTGAAGATAGTATTTTTAGGAATTTTAAATCATTCAATTAAATATTATTTATTATAAAATATCGTAAAATTTATTTTAATAACTATTCATTTAATTTAACTTTAGAAACAACATGAAAGAAAATGAATACAAATATATTCCATTAATACATCACTAAAATGTTATATTTATCTAAAAAATTCCTGTATCACAATAATTAATTCAAATTATATTACCCTTAATATTTTTAAAATATTTTATTTTATTTTTATATTAATTAAATAAATGAATTCGCGACATTGCGCAAGAATTAAAGGAAATTATTTATTCACTAAAAATTATAAATAAATTACTATGATAAAAAATTAAATTAAATTTAAAATTTTTATTTATAAAAAAGTATAAGTTGTTTTTATCCCTATCATAAAATATTATAGATATTAAATGTAAGAAAGTGTCTTCTTTGTCATTATGTTTTAATCAATTATTATAAAGGTAAATATTATAGAAATATGGCACCAAGTGGCCATATATTTGAGAATTGGATGGAAATAGAGAAAGTAAAATCATCAAATAGGATAAAGGTAAGTGTTAGGGTCAAATCTTCGTCCTTATCATATAATTTTTTACCTAATTACCAGATTTACCATTACTGTGTTAATAAAATATTTAATTTAGTTATTATTCATAATGACTAAAAATCAAATTGACAGTATTAAAAAATATTAATTTTGTTGATTCCAAATATAGAATCTATTTTATCAAATTCAATTCACATAAGTGGTATAATTTTATGTAACCCCCTGACCCCAGATGCCTCGAGCCGATGCATTATTTTAATATATTGGCATGATTACAAGGAATCACATCCGGAAGGATGGATTAGTTTAATAGCCTTGGAAAATAGATTACATGCTTAAAATTTACATTATAATTCAAAACATAAAATACAATATTTGTAATCATTTGAGAACGAAATTATTATCCTATATTAAAATTTATTATAAATCATAATTCACTTCTTGGCATCTTGAGAAAATAAAACATAATAAATGGGTGAGCTTAGATGCTTAGTACGGTACAAAAATACAGTATAATCATTCATAAATAAGTTTAAAATTTTATGGAAATGTATAAAATTAAAAGAGAATCCTTTTAAAAATTTCCTTCTACATAATATGGAAATAATAAACCAGATAATTTCATTTAAACATTCACATGTATGGTCTAACAGTTGAACAATCACATATAATATCAATTACTAATCTCATAATGAGGGAAATGCATAATGCCAGAAATCATAACCATACCGTCAAGGCCTTGTTCTGAGAACATACATAACCATAACATAAATGACTTATGAAAATACAATAGTTTTTATCATGAGACATATCGATGCATTGAAGGTCTATTTTATTCCCCCCGGTCACTTACTAAGTCCAATGCATTCTTCTTAATAAAAGGGTAAAACATAGCATAAACATTCGTATTAAAACCACCATACAAAATGTTAATACTTTAACTATAAATCCTGAATGGCTTCAAAATAAGACATCCACATTCAAATATATCATAAACCATTATATACAATATGGAATATTGTATTATAATAAATCAACCTCAATAAGGAATAAAATCAACTAAAGGATGTTCGCATCGATGAAAATAATCTGATAAATTGATTAAAAATATTTTAGAGAAATATCTCTTTTTTACTTTGAATTTTTTTAAAATCCATGAAATTATTAAAAAAACATTTCTTATGAAAATATACCTATAATATTTTAAGGAAATATTTAAAATGGAAAGGTGTCATAATTATGGAAAATATCCACTCGCACCGTATAAGTTAAAAAAACATTCCTTCCTTAATTTTTCGAAAAGGTCATAAAGTAACTCATTAGAGAAATAAAATAAATAATAATTTAAAGACATTTTATAAAAATTCAAACATAGGTAAAAATTAATTTAAAAAATATCCGATAATATTATGAAATACATTATAAGAAACATGTACATGAATGATAAAGATGTCCTAGTAGATACTTACATATAAACAACCACGGATAATAATGAGATTGTGAAATTAACCCTTACGTAATAACCATAAAATATTTATTTTTAATTTTTTTTAATGAAATTAAGAATAGAAAAAATATTTCTTTATAAGACCTTATATATAAATAAATATGTATTATAATATCAAGAATATTGAACATGAGAAAGGATTAATTCTTTAAAATTCAAAGTGTTATATATGACTTTGAACATTTAAATAATAATCCCAATATCTTCAAATGAATATTTAAATACTATAAAGATAAATATATTCATGATATAAAATATAATAGGGATAGTATATACACCACACACAAGGATTATGTGGTAAACGTGGCTTATATCTCATGAAAATTAAAGTGAGATGGAAATTCCCTTACCTTAAGTCTGATACTCTCCATATGTGTCCAAAAACCTTTTATAATGGATTTAAACATATTACTAACTTATATAAGAATGATAATAATATTTATGATATCATATATGATTGTTTTATGGATTTATATTACTCTTTTATTAATAATTTCAAAGTTAAAGAAACATTTTGTGTAATAATTGCTTTCTTTATCGTACGTGTTTTGACCAGTTATTCTTGATTGTATTAATTAGATCATGATTTACTTAATTATATAATGTATAACATGATTTATATATCATATATATATTAAAAATATAAATATATATAATGGATATATATATGAAATGGAATACACCGTTCATGGAGACAGTAGGCCGTACTATGCATGAATGCTGTTTCCGTTTTCTTATCATATTGAATAGAAGTAAGTGAATGACATATATGTATATATATATATATATCTCCAGTATACTTATTATGTCATATATTTAATACTTATTATTAATATATATATGTATATATTATAATCATTCTTGAATGGTGAATGTTGAAGATGAATCTCATTGCATCGTGGAGACAATAAGCAGTACGTACACACGAGTGACAATATAATTTTCTTAATGGTTAAATGGTATGTAATTGGATGGAATATGAATTTTAAAGAAAACATATCATGTTATATTTATTATTTAAATAATTTATATTCATTGTTATAAATATTGAAGTAATGTGTATATGAAAACAACTTACACCGCAGCATGGAGACAGTCAGCCGTACATACGCACATATAGTGATGTTTTTTTTCATAGGATGTGTAAAAGGAGGAATATGGTTTTACCATAATAATAAAAACATATAAGAATATAGTATATTATGTATTCTTTACTTGATTATGGAAACCACATAGTAAGAGGAATTATAATAATAAAAGAACTTTGAAAGAGGTGATAAAACAATCACCTCTTTTCAGGTATCTCCTTTTCATTTGCACATATAGATTCCTAAGGATTAATTTGTGCCCAAATTATTTCTTCTAGGATGTAGTTATGGAATATGGGATAGTAATTGGTAAGGTTTTGGCCGAGAAAATGGCTTTGTAGGTGGGAATTATAGAGAATAAGAAGTTCCCTTTTATAAGAGAGGTGATGAGCACTTTTGGAAGATCTTAAAATATTAATTTATTATAAATTTATTTTTTGTTTAAAATTTATAAAAAGTGATTAATTTATAGTATAAGATTATTATGGGTTGAAATCCTCTCAACCAACGAGTTTTAGACATGTTTAGGTCATAAAATTAGTCTTATCTTTTGGATTTAACCCTTAGGTAAACAGTTTAACTCTTACTGTGTCTTCTTTTATTTTTACACTTTAGGGTTAATATAGTTAATATAAAATAAAAAACGAAATAAAATTGGATTATTTATGAAATATTTGAAATTATAAAAGTTATTTGGGCTAACCTTATATTTTTATGACTTTTATATCATTTAATAAAATAGTATTTATTTTAAAATATCAATTATGTCAATTTTAATACTATTCAATATTTTCATTTTAAAAAATATAAAACAACATGAAAACTTTATGAAAATACTTATAATATGTCTCTTACATGTATAAGTTATCTTTAAATTTATTTTATGACATTAATTAAGTTAATTATATTTATTTTAATATTTTTAATATCATTTATTTGATATCTCAATTAATTAAACAATTACTGCATCATCACTGTGTCTCCATTTAATTTATTTATTTAAAGTTTAAAAAGTATAAATAAATTAGCATCATGTAGATGAATTTATTATATTTATAAATACTATTTATAGTCGACCATATCACTTATGTAACCTCATATTAAAAAAATAGTTATTAAAATTAGAATATGACATTTTTAACTCTTCCTTAAATAAAATATAATAAATGTGATAATCAAACACAAGTGGCGTAAAAATGACCATATTATTGACCTAAGGTTGATTTTGGTCGAAAAATAATTATCCAATGAAATTAAGATAAGTTTTAGGGTAATTTTATATTATTACAATATTATTTTTACATTTAATTACCTTATTTTCCTTTAACTGAGATAAATAAAAGTGAAAGGTTACTATTCACCAAAATTATTTTGATCATATTAGAACAAATTTTTCATACTTATTACAATAATATATGTTATATTTTCAAAATTCAATTCACACAAGCGGTAAAATTCCATTTAATGCTAATCTGTCAATGTGGCTAGAAGGAGGGTAAAAAGACGTTAAAAAGTTCAATGAATTTTTATATCTAATTGTATTATAAAAATGATTCCAATGACCTAAATTAGGTTAATATATGAATTATTTATCAATTGTGACTTTAAAATAAATTTAAATTAAAATAATTATTTAAATGAAAAAGTCCTTTTTTATAACAATAATGTTTGGGTTTTCACTATTCATTTAAAATTGAAAGTTTTCATAAAAATACAAAAAATTAACCCTAAGCTAATTTTGACATAACAAATTCAAAAAAGATGTTTATTTTACCAAATTCAATTTCTAATAGCATATAAAATTAATTTGATTATTTTTCACAAAAGGACATAAAAAATAGTTCCTTTAAGAAAATTGTATTTTCGAAACATGTATCTATTTTACCGAAACAAAAACATTTCATTATAAATATGTTTTATTTATGTGATAAAATTATAAATAACATTTAAAAATTATTTATTACTATTTATATTACTATATTTAATAGATAAGTTATGAATATATCATTTAAATAATTTTAACACTAAAGTGTTGCTTCACAGAGACTCAATATTGCATGTTACGCAAGACAAGTCGGTGTTGTGTTCAACCCAAGTTATTGAATATATCATACTATGAAATATTATGGTGTTATATTTTATTTAAATTTAATCCTGCAAACATGATGAAAGGTGCTTTCCTGGAAAAAGAACTTTTCAAGGAAAAATTGATTTTACATTAACTCTTTGACCCACAATCTTGAATATATGAATTTTAATCCATATATATAGATATATAATAAAAAAATTTCATTTAAATAATTACTCATTAGTATAAAACCCTAATATATATGGTACTATCTTCTTAAATAAATTCAATTTACTCAAAATCGTAGTTTTCATGCAACACTGATCTTAAACGAACCATGATATACTATTAAATATTAACAAAACCCTTAAGAATATTAATGCATCTATTAAAATTATAAACTCACCTATGAAAGTAAAAATAAAATTTAGGTATCTTATAAATGAAAAGATGATATATTTATATCATGGAATAAGTATATTTTTTGAAAAAAAATGATAAATTAAGTATTGGTATTTTTGTGAAACATAAATGTTTATTTAAAATTTTATAATTAACATAATGGTTTAAAATAAAATTTATTATCAAAATATATATTCATAAATTAATATTTTATTTTCTTATTATTATAATATAATTTCATAAGAACATATTAGTTTTTAATGTGTCATAAAATCAGTTATAATTTTAGAATCAGTATTTTTCGAATAAGTGATGATTTTAATTAAAATTAAATTTATCATGTTATAAAATTATTTGAAAAAAATGGATTCTATTTTTTAATTCTAAATGTCAACAAAATTTAGAGTGAATTTTTTTAATTTTTCTAAAATATTTGAATTTTTTATGAATAGTAAAATATAAATATTTACGGTATTTTACATTCTAAGTAAATAAATGAATATTTGAGTCATTAGTGATGAATGTATGATATAAGTAACATTATCTAGAACTATAGTTCTATATTTAATTTATTTATTGATGGGAATCATCATTATTTATATTCTTGATCCAAAATAATAAACTAATGAATAAAATAATAAAAAAACACCCCTCTCCTACACTATAAATACCACCCCTCACCACCCATTATCCTCACACATTCAAAGCCTTTTATCTTGATTATATTATAACCAATTCATCTAAAAACATCTTACCCATTTCCATGATCTTCTGGTCTCAATAAAATACCAAAACCCAAGTGCCTTAAGGAGGTTCTCAAGAAGAATAATTCAAGAGGTAAAATCCTCTTTCATTCTATTTTAATTTCTTTTAATTTCTTTACTTTTATTATCCTATCCTAATATAATCTATCAAAAAACTCATGATAACTTTGATATATTATATATACTGTAATTTAATTTTTTTAATGTAATATCCACCATCAAACCCCTTCTCCTCTCAATTTTATTTTAAAAATACAAATATTATCTTTGATATATCGATTTGCCGCCGTCGTGGACGATGTGTTTTCATTTTCCATTAATGCTTTAAAGGATGGTCATAAAACCATTAATATGGTTAAATAATATTTCATTATACATATTATAAGTTATATAATGTTTTGTAACCAGTATATACACATAATATTATTTAATAAAACAAAACTAGTTCGTGATGATTGAAAAAAGGTAAAATAATCTAAATAGTTATCATTCACATTTTATCTAATGAATCATCCTCATATATGGAAACAAAATTATATATAAGACAATTTTATATTATTAAAGTTCATTAATAACATATAATTTCAATTTTGGAAAACTATTCCCATTTTTTTATGAACTTTCATACTTGTATACAAGAAAACATATCAAGAAAACCAAGAAAATGAACACTCCCAAATGAAAAATTTGAATCTTATAAATCATAAAAAAGGCCATAAATGAGATTAATAAAATTATAATAAATAAAATAAAGGTTTAAGAAGTTATTAAATAAATTATTATTTATTCTAATATCATTATCTAGGATATTATGTGCAAGTGAAAAACACTTTCATACATATGGTAAGTGATTCTCTCCGAACCTTCATTTTTTTCCTTTGCGTTACAATTTCTCTCTCATTACCCTAATGTAACTATTAATTATTATTATTTTATCCTCATAAATTATAATTTTATGTTCAAAACATATTAAAATATCTCAATTCTTCTTTCTAGGATGAGGAAATATATGTTTTATAATGTTCCCGTCTCAATTTATCCGGATAAACAAACCTGATTAAAGGGAACTTCCAAATTTATTACCCATTTTCAATTACACTACATAATCTATTTTTGACAACCAATATTTTTCTAAATTCATAATTTTTATCATTAAAAATTATTTTTTTCATTTCTATTTTTATAGAAACAATTACGGTTTTTTTCATTCAAAATAATCTTTAAAAGTTTCTCTTAAACCACATTAAAGTGACTCATTTTTAAAGTTTCCTAAACACTAATTTTAAATGTTTTATATTTTTTTGGACACAATTTATCATTATTTATATCTATTCCCCATTAATAATTTCCAAGTATGATTTAAATCTATTCTTTCATGGAAATCATTATGATATTCTCTTTGGTTTCATGTTATTCACCACTTATTACTTATGTGTGATGTAAGTATACCTAAATTTTTATTTAAATAATTGTTAACTGAGGATTTCCTTAAATATCAATATTTATTGTATCATGGATATGATTTTTTTAAAGGAAGAGGGGCAAAACCATTAAATTGAAATAGAAAGAACTTATTTTTGGATGCTGGGAAAAAGGAGGAACCAATTACAAAGACAGATGAAAAACATATTAAACATCAAGGAACATGGACAAATGGGGATCCAAGTGCTAGAAAAGAAGAAAACATCATAACAAGAACAAGCTAGAAATATCTTCGCCCCTGTCTGAAAATGCCATAGCGAAATCTAACAAAGATGATGCATCACCCCTATTGTGAAGAATTGTGTCATGATGGAAAAACAATAAAGGCAAAGCACTACTCCATCTCACACTGATATATTAGAGGAGGAATTGATGATATGTTCTAGCACACTTATCTCTCTTTCGAGCCGCCCACCTGATGGTGCAAGCGAGAAACTCAATATACATTCAACCTGATGCATCTCAGCATCTGCTAGAAAACACCATGTAGAAATCAAACAGGGTGCCAATCCTTCCAAAAAGTGAGGAAAGACAGATGAATGATGAGTGTCAGCACAACCATCCCTCTTTCAAGGTCACCCACCCGATGTAATATACAAGAAATAGTAACACGCCAACCAAATGCATAGAGACAAAATGCCAATTACCACCACGACATTAGCATCTCATTGATAGTTAGATCTAGAAAACAGGAGGAACACATGAAATCCAGATCATCTGGAACACCATCGTCCCAATCTGCCTCAACATTCTAAACGAATCTCAATAACCATGAGACACAGGAGAAACAATGAAGAAACAAAGAGCATCATGGAAAAAACCAGAGCAGCCAAAGGCGCATCATGGAGCACCAGAGCAGCCAAATGGTGCATCACTGTTGAAGAGAATGACTACGGTGAAAAATATAATCCAACCCAAAACACGGTAGCCACAAGGCATATGAGCATCAATGAAGAAATGAAGTGCATCATGGAGAAAATCAGAGCAGCCAGAGGCGCACCACGAAGCACCAGAGAAACCATGCAGGGCATCACTACATCAAAAGGCTGAGAGAATCAGTTCAAACACCATGCATCCACCTCCTCTGATGAAGCAACCACAAATAACTCAGTGATGAGACCAATTTGAGGGACCAGATCTACAGGGAGGGAGATCAAAGATCTTCCACAAGCGGACATCAAGTGAGGCACAAAGCTCGCATCTCCAAATCCACCAGTGTCACCAAACCAGAGATGGAACAATCCAAAACAGGCTGTGAAAGAGGAGAAATAGGTTGACCAAGGGAGTTCAAATCTGGGCAGAAGCGTGAAGCACAACCCATGTCCATTTATCGACAAGGAAGTGGAACTGAAGAATCCACAACAAAGCTCCACATGGATAGGAAACCATAAAATATCAACAATAAACCTCCTAGATATCCTGTTGGCACCATCGAGAACACGAGACCCCAACACACATCCCCAGACGATGAGCCAGACTTCCTCATACCCAAGCATCACACCACCTTTGAATAGAAGAGATTGAAGCCAAGCGATGCAGGAGAGCCCATATTCAAAGCAGATCGTGTAGAGGAAATAAAATCCATCAAAGAAGGAAGAGTCAGCAGCCTGAGCGAGACGAATGTAGGAAGCCGAGGCTAGAGTAGTGTGTCGATCTATGGATGAGGGAAGCTGAGTCCGGAGCAGTGCATCAAACAAAAAATGAGGGAACTGAGATGAAACCTAGTCATGCTACACTCCTGGAGAATACGGCACCATCAAGAGAGAGAAAAATATCATGGATATGATTATTTTCTTATTCGTATACCACTTTTACATATAGTGTTCTCTTTGAATATTTTTTTTTAACTCAGTAGATATTGGTAAATATGTATTTTATACTCAATATAGATAATTTGAAAAGTCATTATTGGTAAGAGTGAGTATCTCAAGAGGGGGAGGGGGTGAATTGAGTACCTAATAAATATTTATATTTAAAATGTATTATTTTGAAATCCCCAAAATGTTTAAATATAACTTAGTTTATTAAAATCTATATCATGATATAGAACTTAATATTTCTAAATATTTCTCTATAGATTTATTTTTAATCAGATTAATAATATATAATATTATTAGATCCTTTTAAATCAATTTACTTGATCAAAATACCATATAAAAAATTGTGATAAACCTTAAAATTATATATTTTGATTATACTAAAAACAATTTTCTGTTTTAAATAGAAAATAAAGTAAATAAATTAAATTAAACAACATAAATATTGAATAAAAGAGGCTCAGTATCACATTGAGAATTAGTCCTCTCCACTTGGAAATCACCTATCACTAAGAAGTTTATATAAAATAAAAAATTCAATCCACAATATTGATAAGGTTTTACAACTGTTTACAAACTTTCAAGGTCACACATGAACTCTTCTACAGTTATACATGGGAGTAAAAATAAACAAACCACACAAGAACATCTACAACTATTGTCCATAGGAGTACATGTGTAAGAAAAGATAAGAAAAAATATAGGGATCATCCAGTTCAGTACAAGAGACATTGTGCATATATAAAATAGAGTATAGAATACAATGATCAAAATGTAATAAAGATAAATTTAATAGAGCAATATAAAAGCGTAGAGTTTAAAAATGCTCGGTCTATTTAAATGAAACTTGTGACTCTTGAATTGATTCTTTAGTGAATCTTGAGTCAAGTTCTCCTGAAAAATTTAGAAAAATAGAGTGTCACAGACTATTTTTATTGATTAGAGGAAAGTAACTAATTGATATGTTCTTTGGCATCCTTATTCAAGTGTTTTTAGCAGGTAAGATCTTATTTTTTACAATAAAATTTAGCTTTATCTATGTTTATAAAGTTTGAGCTATCATATTGCTATCATTCAGCTTCATCCACTATTGCATCTCACACTCAAAATAAACGAGTGAGTCTGCTTCTCTTTTTTATCAATATCAATCGGAATATCAGGTTGGTATCTACTTCCTCTTACTACACATTTGACACTCACATTAATGCGCTCAATTTAAAATTGAACATATAATCATTAAAATAATAAATGGAATTAAATTTGATAATGTATCTGTTAGAATAAAATTTATTCAAAAATAATTAGAAGGAAAATAGTGGTGGTGGATTAGTCTAAAAGTGTTTTGTTCTAGTTCCATGAAACTGGAAGTGTCTTATAATTACCCAAAAATTTCACTTTATTATCAACGTATCAACTGGCAATGTATGGTCTGGAAGTGTCTGGTCTGGTGGTGTATCATACTTGGAAAAATTTCTATTTGTGGTATGAAAATAGAAACACCTCATCTTATGGTGTATCATCTGGTGGTGCCTCATCTAGAGATACCTCATACTTAGATAAATTTACGTTCTGGAGGCATGGATTATGGTTCCTTCACTAGTGGTATCTCAATTAAGGGCTTCTCAAGATTAGCATGATTTTCATGTTGTCGGTGAGTCTTGAAAAATGGTGACTCGAGTTGGTGGTGTCAGTCTGAATGATGTCTTGTCCTTAGTAGTAACTGGTGGTGACTCATACTTAGATAATTTCATCACCTATCTAAAAGTAATGGAATACTTATAGAAAACATGAAATTTATTAATATCATTAGAATCATGATTTTTTATCATAAAAAAAGGAGGTCAACAATCTCCCCCTTTTTGATGATCACAAATCATTATATCATGGAATATTATAAATTTAAAAATAATTCATCAAAGTTAATATAAATCAGGACATGGCAATCACAGTATGTGTAGATGGTATCAAATAGAAAAATAAAAAAAATATTAATTATCAAATGTAGGTCGTATGTATCAAAGATAGAAAGAATAAAATAGATAGCATCAAAGATAACATAGAAACGTCATTGTAATAAATTAGAATGTACATAAATGATAAAGTTGTCAAAAAAAAAACCAAAACAATATGCCCCAATAATTCTCCCCCTTTTGGGATTACCAAAAAGGTAAATATTAGTAGAGTAAAAATAGGAAATTATGTAATAATAAACGAACTAATATACAAGAAATAAAGTCAAAAATTTTATCAAAAAGATATTACAAACTAAGTCCCATCAAAGATATATAGTCTAATCCAACAAAAAGAAAATGTTTAAGGTGTGAAGGAGGGGTCTATTGGTTCTTTTCCATTTACCTTTTCCTTTTATTTATCCTCATCCAAGGAATACAGATCAGGTCAAGGTAGATTGGAATGAACATGAGTTGGAAATCTAGCTATTGTTGTTGGACGATCCTCCAGAAAAACAACTGGCCTGAGCAGTCACAATGATTGAGCAAGAGACATTAGAAAATGTTGGAATCAGGTAGGCAGATGTGCTAGAGGGTCTTGAGTAACTCATGGTTTGAGATATACTGAGGAGTAATAGTAATGGATTCCTAAGAAAAATCTATTTGGACATGATAAAGAAGAAAAGATTGATTTATATAAAATCTATAATGATATGGACACCTATTTCCATAATGCTAAAGAAATATTCCTTCTATTCCATAAGCTAAATCAACACTAGATTCATTTATTTCAATTTCCTTACCTGTTCCTTAAAGGTTTGAGTAACAAGGGGAATTTGAAGATTCTCATCCAAAAACATTATGTTTTCATCCAGGAAATTATTCATGTATATACTTGATAGATAATAAATAATGGATTTTGGGATAGTCTCTCTATATAAGCTCATGTCCGTTGAATGACTCCTTATGAGAATGTGAGCATGGTATGTAGGTTGATAAAACTTCCTCAACATCTCAAAAGGTTTCATAGGTTCCCTAATAGATGTACCACTAGACATAACTGCAACTACATCTTAGACAACTGTTCTTAACTGATCAACATGCACTGCTGGAGTAGAAGGATTAGAAGTATTTGAAGATATAACCTATAGAATTTTTAGGATTCCATCCATAAAGGTAGAAAAGGTAAACTTGAAGTCAAAAATAATTTCCATGATATATTTCAAATCACTTCCAATCATATTATTCTCAATCTCAACTTATTGTATGTGATGCATCATTTTTTGTTGGATATATTGGATCTCCAACTCAAAAAGATATATGACATTCTTTCCACTATGTTTGGTCATAGGAGAAGACTGAATTCTTAACATATTAATGAAATATTAAATTAACATTTTACCAAAGGAATTCAAGTCACTCCTTGTGAATAAGTCAACTAGAATAGTAGGAGGATTTGGAGTAGAAAGTTTAGGTACACGAGTTCTAACAGAAGAAAACATTTCTAATAAACGTTCAATTTCTACTTGAGCTATCATAGATCCATTATGAGCTCTTTTATTTCAAACCATAGGTCCGCCATTATTTAGTGAAATCCTTACAACATTGAATAATTTCCCCATTTTTCTTTTATTGGATCAACCTATTGATTTGGAAAGACAATTTAGACAAATGTAGTGGAAGGAGGTACCACACCAGTAGGTACAACTAACACTACAAGATGCCTCTCTCCATCTAAAATTTTTGTAGCTGAGGTGTGTTCAACACTGGTAGGATTATATTTTATCTATTTATCAATAGGAGTTACCACTACCATATGATAATAATACTTTTGACCAACAATATTATATTCTACTTTCATATGACCATCAAATAGAGGATCATCACTATTAAAAACAAATAACTAAACATCACTGCTTTACCTTAAAGAAGGAATATCCATTTTATATTTCTCATACACATGTTGTTCCACAATATCAATCACATTCATCTACCCAACCAAGGAATAATCAGTAATTGTATGACCAGTGGTAATATATATTGACTAAGCTCAATCAATTTCTAGAACTTCATGAAAGATTTCTATAGATGGGGATTTCCCCCCTTCAACAAAAGCATATTTTTCTTTAAGAACTGGGTGAACTTATTTAGATAGATATGGTTTGTCAAAATAATTATTAGTTGAATGAAAATTATCTATAGGCATCAAAAACTTTTCCTTCTAATTCATCCACTTGCAACATTTGTTCCAGAGTCATCATCATCATCATTACTTTCGGCATCTTCATCCCTTTAATTTTCATTTTCACCATTTTATTCTTCCTATTATTTATTACCATTTTCATCATCATCATATAATATTTTTGAACTGATTCTGAATTGATCTTCTCTTGAAACCTATATTTCATCTTCATCACTTTTATCATGGTTTTCTGTTTTTGGTAGTCTCCTAGGTGGGGTATGAGCTCTAAATGTTATGGGAGAATATTTTTGAGAAAGATATGGATTATATACCTCATCAACAGATGGATCTATTTAAACATATTTTATAACAACATCCTCTTCATCATCATAGTATTCAAGAATTTCATAAGGCTCAAGACCTAGATCAAAAACATCCCTCGTCCTAGTAGGATGATCAACACGATTAAAATCATCATATTTTTATCATTATCTCCAACCCACTATCTCTTCTAGGTGTTCTAGATAATATTCATCCTTGAACAAGTAGATCATTTAATACAGAAAACACCATAGTATATAAAATACTCTTCATCCACATTTACCAGGCCTTTGGACTTTAACATTGAAGAAATGAACTTGGGGTAGATTAATTAATTGAACCTAGAACATCGATTGATCATCTCACAATTTTTAACCATGATATATCTACATAGATTTATCTTATGACCCTATTTCATAAAATATAGAAGGTAAACATCTTGGTAACATAGAGTTGTGAAATAACCCTTTCCTGGGAATAAAAAATCTATAAAAACCTAAAGAGTAACCTATAATCCCCATCAAGATCTAAGGAAGCAGGTCTTCTGGTTATGCCATCTCCCATCAATTCTGAAAAATCCTCTTCATAGACAAACTTGTCACTATCTTTGGAAATGGTGCCTTGGTAATCCTCATATACTCTTTTATGGGGTAAATCTAATCATTTATCCCAATTATTTGAGAAAAAACTATTAAGTGTTCTTTGAAATAACTACTTATCCAGTTATTACCATATTCATCAAAGTCAAACTCTACATGATAATAAAATTCATAATCCATCTTAGGGTATAAGGGTATCTTGTTTGAAGAAAACCACTCTAACCATCCATGGTTCTGGATTACATTGAGTAATATAGATTTTCTAGATAACATCCACTTTGATTCAACTTACCTTTCATCTACTAAAACCATGTTAACAATATCATGATTAACTGGTGCAACTATAGTTGTTACACTTGGTTCTTTCTTAGGCTTTTTATCTGATCACGACTCACTTACAGAAGACTTGGAAGGGCACTTCATCCTTAGCATATAGATTGGGTTGGTTTGATCGGTCAAAGGGTAAGAGAAATGTTTAAATATTAAAGGTTGGGAGAAGAGAATTAGCTTAGGGATCGAGAGTATTGTGCTGGGCTCAAGGTGTGTTAAAAATAGATATTGATTCATTTTTGTATCATTTTGGATTTTGGTATACTAAAACCAAAATAATGCTGAAAAATAGAATTTTGAATTTGAGAGAAAATATGTATCGGGTTATGAAAATAAACCATAAAAATAAAAAACCAATTGTCAAAAATATTAAGAAACATAAAAATTTTCAAAGGCATGAAATAACACCGCATGACAAGCCAATCATGTGATAACCCAACAACATGTCACCACAATGGTATGTGAACTGAACAGTATGTAAACCACAACTGTATGTCAACTCAATGGTGTGTCAACCATAATGGCATGTCAACTCAACGGTATGTCAACAAAAATGGTAAGTTAACACAATAGTATGTCAACCACAATAGTATGTCAACTCAATGGGGTGTCAACCACAATGGTATGTAAACTCAATGGAATGTAAACCACAATGGTATGTCAACTCAACAGTGTGTTAACCACAATGGTATGTCCACTCAATGGTGTGTCATCCTCAATGGTATGCCAACTCAATGGTGTGTCAACCAAAATGGTATGTAATACCATAAAATTGAACTTAATAAAAATTTATCATTCCTAACTTATGTTTGATATTATTAATTCCCTCATAATTTAAAGGCTTAGTAGACATGTTTTCCAACTATTGTTCTGTACCAATAAACTCACTAGTGATACACATTTTTGAAAATTACCTCTAAAAAAGAAATGTCTTATATCAATATGTTTTGTCCTATAATGTGAAACTTGATTCTTAGAGATATTTATTTCACTTGTGTTGCCATAGTTTATGGGGACATGATGGAATTGTTTTCCTTAGTCTAGTAAAGTGTTTTTCATCCACAAAATTTATGCACATCAACCACCTGAAACTTTGTATTTGGCTTAAATAGTTGATAATACTACAAAATTTTTCTTCTTAATATGAAATGAAACTATAGAATTTCCCAAAAAAGTGACATGTTTCAGAGGTTCGTTTTCTATATAAATTTCATCCACCAAAATCAGCATCCAAATACGTTACTATATGAAGTTCTTGTACTCTAGGGTAAAACAATCATAAATTGGTTGTATACTTGAGGTATTTGAAAATTCTTTAAACAAAATTTTAATTTGACTCTTTATGGTTTTCATGAAATCAATCACACATAGACACAGTAAACATAATTTTCAGTCAACAAGTAGTAGGTTATCCTTTAGAAAATGAGCCCGTAAGGGGTACGACTCGCTAGGGTTATATCCTCGTCGCTGGAACCTCCTTGCCTCAGATTGGTGCAGTGTTCCCTATCATTCTTAGTGGATTGTGGTGGCAGATCCCCTACTGTGGAGGTTTTTTGGTCTTGGCGTTCGGCTTCCTTGCATCTCTACCAGCCTAATCCTTGCCTAAATCCTTTTTCACCGGATAGGGCTTCCGTGGCAGCATGGTGTGGATCCATGATTGAGATACATCTTCCGTGGCCTATCAATGTCTCCCTAACTCTAGTGGGTGAGTAGGGTGGTTCATTGTTCCTATTCATGATCGGTCTAGTGGCGACAGGATCTGGCTACGACGGGTCTTCCTTCAGGCATTTGGTGATGTTTTGGTTTTGCTTTTTGTAGTTATTTTGGTTTTATGCCTCAGATTCGGTTCGATATTTGTGTTGTGAATGGTTCATGGAAAGCTCCACCGGTGATCAGTGTCAGTGATATTGTGTGAATATTTTGGTTTTTTGTTTTAGTGATTGGGATTTGTTGTTTTTTCTCGGCTTGAGTCTGGTTTTTGGGAAATCAGCTTCTTCGAAGACCGCAATGTGGAGGAGCATTTGGGTCCTTTGTTAGCTCAGGAAGTGGAAGGTTCTTGATCTTAAGGAGTTGATTGGGATGATTATGGTTGTTATTGGTGTTCGTTTTATTAGTGAATTGAATTTGTTCTTGGCCCCGGTGGTCCATAGCTCAAGAGTGTTTTTAACTCACTGTCTACAAGAATTTGTTCCAAATGAGGTTCATGGTAATGAATTCTCGCTGTTTCTTGGCTATTCGGAATCAGATGTTTGATAGGGTATGTCTTTTCCCATCAGTACTAGTCCCATGTTCTTTTTCATGGGATAGATAGTCGTTTAGCTACGAGATAGTGTAATTTGGACTTAATGTTTTTTTACTGGGTGGTTATTCTTTCTTGTAGTGCGGGGTGTTTGTAGCCATGAGTCCTTGGTCTGTTGGGGATATTTTTCTTGTCTATGTCAATGATATCATGATGGGTTCCTCATCAGCCCTAAAAAGGGGATTATTCTCAATAAAAAATTAATTTTCAGTCAGTCTGGTTAGCAACTAGTTAAGAAGAGAATACTTCCAATCATACATCTGTAAATTGTTTGATCAACTGGTTCCCAACTTCATCAAGATCAAATTTATAGGTGGTACTCATAGGAGTATCACTAATTTTAGTTCTATCCATGATAAAACATTTTAAAATATCATTAAAATATTTACTTGGATTTAAAATGATTCATTATTTAATTTTAAATACTTAAAACCCAAGAAATAATTTGTGTTCACCCATTAAACTCATTTCAAACTCATTTTGCATAATCTTAGAAAAATTAGTACAAAAAAAGTTCTTGAATATCCAAAAATATTATCATCAAAATATATTTTAATAACTAAAAAATCATTTGAAATTATTTTTTAAAAAGAGTAGGGTCATCTGTACCTTTTGTAAAACATTTTGAAATAAGAAAGTTGTTTTTCCTATCATAACAATCTCTAGGATCCTATTTTAAATCATATAAAGGTTTAGTTTATTTAAAAAAATTATTTAAAAAGTGGGTATTTTGTAAATCATGGGGTTGTTCAACAAAAACATCCTCAATTATAAAACCTTTTAAGAATTCACTCGTGAAATACATTTGATATATCATGTAATCTAGATGAGATACATAAGAAACCAGGATTATTATGGACTCAAGATTGGATTTAGGTGAAAAGGTTTCTTCATAGTCTATTCCATCCTCTTGGCTATAACCTTGTGGAAAATGTATATCCTTGTTTCTAACTATGGTGCCTGACTTATCAACTTTGTTCCTAAACACCCATTTAGTGCCAATGGTCAAGGTGTCATTGGGTCTATCTACAAGTTCCAAAACTTTTTTTCTTTCAAACTAATTTAATTATTCTTGTATATCTATTAGCCATAATTCATCACAAATTGCTTCATTGACACTCTTAGTTTCAAGATGAGACAAGAATGCTTAATGTTCAATATTATTTCTTAGAGAATATATAGTTTTTGTTTTCCTATTTATGTATCATATATAATCATATAAATGATGGTACTTAATGGTTCTAACATATCTAGAAAAATAATGGCTGGTCACTTATGGATTTTCAGGTTTAGGTTCTATAAGTTCTGGAAAATCTTTAGAATTGGAGGATTTTTATAACTGTTTGACAGTATAGTCTAAAGGTTTGGAATTCATGTTTAGAGAATATAAATAATCCTTAAATTTTATAAGGATGTCTTAGTCTAATATGGATCAGTTTCATAAAATTTAACATGGATGGATTCTTCCACAGTTATGGTCTTCTTATTGAAAAATCTATAGGCCTAGCTAGATATTGAGTAACCAATGAAAATCCATTCATATATTTTGGAGGAAAAATTATCTAAATTATCCTTAGTATTAAGAATAACTAATTTATAGCCAAAAAATTCTAAATTAATTGACCTTATGTTTCCTATTATTTCAGAATTAATAAGTATTCTTCTTAAGGATTGGTATAATGAAGACTATATTGATAATGTAGCAAGTTGTATTAACAAATTTTTCTGAAAACTAGAAAGGTAGGTCATACTGATTCAATAAGGTTTGGGATATCTATTATAAATTATATTTCCTATCTAAAAATCTATTCTATTTATGGGTCCTAGGGTCAGAGATCTTATGAGTGCAGCCATTTTGTGAGAAAAAGATTCAAAATCATGATTCTCAAACTCATGGACATGGTTAGTTTTTAAAGTCTTAATCCAAATGCCACTAAAATTTTCTATAGACTTAGAATACTTGATAAAGTAATATAAAGTTTCCATTTTGTGAGTTATAAAATTTAACCAAGTATACCTAGTGAAATAATCTACAAGAACACAAACATACTGATTCTTTATTAAGAGTATAAACTCTAGGTAGTCCAAATAAATCTATGTGAACCAACTCAAGGGGATGATAAGTTGACCCCTCTTTATTTTATTTAAAATAAAGTATGTCGTGTTTAACATTTTGATAGGGGTTATAGACATTATGAGTTAGGAACTCAAGCTTAGGTAATTACCTCACAAACCCTTTTCTAGTTAGCTATCTAAGTGAGTGAATGTTTCAATGGACTAGTCTCCTATGCCAAAGCCATAAATCTTTAGGAAAGGCACTTAAGCATGAAGAATATTTGAGGTATAATGACAAACATGACCACAAGAATGATAATTTCCTAACTAATCCTTATATCAAGGATGTTATTTTAGGAGGACCACAAGAAGAAGTTAATGCAATGAAATTTCAAAAGTTACTATTCCAAAGAAACCTTCAATCCAAGGTGTAATGACCATCCAAGATTCCGTTGGAAGGAAAATCAATAACCAACACAACAAAAATGTATTAACCCACACCCTAAACAAAATTTCCAATCCCATAATCAGTTCCAACCACAATTGGTCCAATTACAACGTCCTCATTTACAATACCAACAACCCATCCAACAACCCATCCAATAACCAAAGCATCCTCCTAGGATAAACTAACCAACATAAGCCCCCTCCCAATCCTTGAACAGTTGTGTAAAAAAATATATAAAATGAACTCATAAGTCTTTTCCCTTAAACAATAACATCAAACCATCTAAACTGGAAAGGCACCCATACCTACATAGGCTATTCCACAATAAACATCAAGGGGAGGGTCAAGTTTCACTTAGAAAACTCATGAACAAATAAAGGCTGTGACAGTTTTAAGAAGTGATAAATAAAATGAGAAACCTGAAAAAATAAGTCAGAATCCATCTAAAGATTTAAACTCTAATGAAAAATCAAATGAACCACATGATCAAACTAAGAAAAATGATGATAATGTGAAAGAAACAACTCTTCAATAAAAAATCCCACAACCTGCACCATCTTCTCAATGCACAAGGGGGAAAACCAAGATTTAATTGAGTGAAACATTGAGGGAAATTTTCTCACAAGTTAATTTGAACATTCCACTCCTCGATGATATTCAAACCAATCCTGTATACTCAAAATACCTAAAGGACCTATACACATTTAAAAGGAAATCCTCACATAAGAACCAAGTCCTTTAGGCAGCAAATGTTAGCAGAACAATCCAAGGAACCCTTCCACCAAAGATGAAAGAACCATGATTCCCTTACATCAATGTTGTACTGGGGGAGAACATAGTTTTCAAAGCATTGTGTGACCTAGGTTCCAATTTCAATCTCACTTCCTATGTTGTGTACTTCCAGTTAGACATGGAAGAGCTCGAACCCACATATATCACACTTCAACTTTCTGATCGTAGCATTAGGGTTTCAAAGGGGATACTAAAGGATGTTCTAGTAAAAGTAGAATAATTAATCTACCCTGATGACTTCATTATCATTGACAACAATCCAAATGTAGGAAATAAGGAACAAACCGCAATCATCCTTGGCCATACCTTCCTTGTAACCATCAAATCTATTATCTGAGTCCAAAATTGGAACATGACCATCACCTTTGGAAACAAGTGCCTAGACTTGAACATCTATAAGGAATGCTCACAAATAGAGGATGATGAGGATATTCATGAAGTAAACATGATAGGATGCATTGATAAAGAAAACATATAACATAAAGGAATATTTGAGGAATGTTTAGGTGAGGACGAGATTAATTTCCTTTTTTCACATGAAGGACGTTTATCTCCTTGGCTAGAATCACTTTCAGATTGCTCCTCTGACGAAATCGTATGACCAAAAATTAGTGAAATATTTTAGGAAACCACATTCAGGAAGACCATTCCAACTCCCTTCCCTAAGAATGATCAAAATAATCTAGTAGATTAAACTTATACACATGGGGAATCAATATTATCTGAAAGTCAAAAAAAATTGACCTTGATCTAATGTCCCAATATTCTACTGAAATTTTGAGCCAAACTGATCTGAATTTGAATGAACTTTCTACTATACTTATGTATACTTTCCTAGGAGAAAATGGAACACATCCTATTTTCATTTCATCTTCTCTTAAAGATGATCATGAGAGGATGCTTCTAGATGTCCTTAAGAGACACAAGAAATCCATCAAATGGACCCTATCTAATATTCCTAGGATTATCCCACTTATCGGGAGTCATAGGATTGTTTGTGAATCTGATTCAGAACCATGTTGTCAACCTCAGCAGTGACTCAATCATAATCTCATGTAATTAGTGAGAAAAGAAATTCAGAAATTGTTAAAAGATGGTATCATGTATCCCATAGCTGGGAGTGAGTGGGTCAGCCTGATCCACATGGTTCCAAAGAAGGCTATAATCACAGTGATAACCAATAAGGACGGAAAGATTCTTCCAACTAGGGTGAGTAGTGGCTGGAGAGTCTGCATCGACTATAGGAAGCTAAACTCATTTACCCAGAAGGACCATTTATCCTTACCATTCACTGACCAAGTCCTTGAGAGAGTGGTAGGTCATGCATTCTACTATTTCCTAGATTGGTACTTGGGGTACAATCAAATTGAGGTCTCCCTAGAGGATCAAGGAAATACTACATTCACCTATCCATTCAGCACCTTTTCCTTCAAACGCATGCCCTTCGGATTATGAAAATCCCCTGGAACCTTTTAGTATTTCATGATGGGAATCTTCTAGGACATGGTAGGGGATTCTATAGAGGTATTCATGGATGAATTTTCTATGTTTGGGGATATATTTGAGGGATTTCTGAGGAATGTGGAGAGAGTTTTGTCAAGATGTGTAGAAAATAATCTTAACCTAAACTGGGAAAAATTTCATTTCATGGTAAAAGAGGGAGTAGTCCTTGTCCATCTAGTCTCAGGTAGGGGTATTGAAGTCAATAAAGCCAAGGTTTATATAATTCATCACCATCCATCACCCAAAACTATTAAGGAAGTGAGGTATTTCTTTGTACATGATGGTTTCTATAGAATATTTATTAAGAACTTTAGTTCCATATATTGTCCCATTTGTGGTCTTCTAGTAAAGGATGCCACATTTGTTTAGACAGAAATCTATGAGGGTTTATTGTCAACCGTCAAATCATACCTCACATCTCCTCCCATCATGAAATCCCCAAATTGAAAACTTCCTTTCGAACTCATGTGTGATTCGAGTGACTTTTCTATAGAATCTATGTTAGGAAAACATTGTGATAAAAATCCTTACATAATTTCTTATTCAAGAAAATCCTTAAATTATGCCTAAATCAAATACACCACCATAGAGAAGAAGTTACTTTCTATTTTGTTTGCCTTAGAAAAGTTTAGGTCCTACCTCTTAGGATCCCCCATCACTGTGTACACTGACCATTCTGTACTAAAATACCTCTTCCAGATGTAAGATTCTAAGGATAGACTGATAAGGTGGGTTATTCTCTTAAAAGAATTTTACCTAACAATCCAGGAAAAAAGGGTGTTGAAAATATTGTAGCTAATCATCTCTCTAGGATAGCATTTAACAAAAAATTATCCCACCTTTATGTGTCAGATTCATTCTCTGATGAACACCAATACTCTTTGAGTGACTATCTTTGATATTCCGACATAGAAAACTTTTTAGTTTCAAGAGTCATGCCAAAATTCTTAGGGACTCAAGCTCAAAGGAAATTCATTTATGATGTTAGGAACTATGTATTTGATAATCTATACCTCTATAAGTTCTTCTCAGATGAATTCATTAGGAGGTGTGTCCCAAAATCTGAACAAGATTCCATCGATAAATTATGTCATAGTGAGTTAGGTGGAGGTCACATTTATTCTAATAAAACATATTCTAAGGTTCTTTAGAGTGGTCTCTTATGACCCACCCTCTAAAGTGACTTCTAAATAGTTTTTCAAAGCTTCCCTAAGTGTCAATAAGTATGGTCCATTATGAAAAGGAATCAAATTCCACTCACTCCCATCTTAGTGATTGAAATATTTGACTAATGGGGAATAGATTTCATGGGTCCCTTCCCAAACTCTATGGGATATTTTTACATTATCTACTATATCAATTATATATCAAAATGGGTTGTGTCAATTCCTACAAAATCCAATGATCATCAAACAATGATTAGCATTCTCAAGGAAAACATCCTCTATAGATTTGGAATTCCCAGGGCTATCATTAGTGATCATAGAATTCATTTATGAAATATTACATTCTCATCCCTCATGGAAAAATATGGAATTTCTAAAAAAGTGTCTACTACTTACCACCCACAGACCAATGGTCATACTGAGTTAGATAATAAATAAATCAAACAAATTCTTGAGAAAACAATTAATCCATGTAGGAAATATTGGTCGAGCAAGCTCTAAGATTCTCTTTGGGACTATCACATTACATATAAAACCATTTTATTAATGTCCCCATCTTGGTTGGTTTATGGTAAAGCATTCCATTTTCTAGTGGAAATTGAAAATAAGGCCTTTTGGGAAATTAAGAAAATGAATTATGACCTCTCATTGGCTGAAAAAAAGGAAATTAGAACTCAATGAACATGAGGAACTTAGGATGAAGGCTTATGAAAATTAAAGGATCAATAAAGCTAAAGTAAAAACCTAAAAATCTCAAAATCATAAAATCAAACACATTGTACTGGGTAAAACTATTCTTTTGTATAGTTTTATACTTCATTTACACCTAGGAAATGTAAGAACCCGATTCTTTTTTTGATGTACGAGTTTCTTTGTTTTCTATTTCGTTATGTATTTTTGAAAAAATACAGAAAATGGGGAAAAATCCAAAATTTTATGGGTACAAGCCATGTACCTTTCCACACGGTGTGTACTTTGGCTGTCTGGGATGAGTACACAGGGCGTGTAGGCCTGTCGGCGATGAAGGGTGTAAAAACTGAATACACGCCGTGTACATGGTATTTAAACTCCGTGTAATCAGTCGGTAGGTGAACAGTAAGGTGGTGGAGGTAGCCGCCAGTAGAGCGACAGTACACACCGTGTAATCAGGAATACACATCGGGTACTCATGTCGGCATGTAAATAGTGCCGTAGTGGAAAGAAGCCTTCAGCAGAACAATTAAAAAAAATGAAAAGTACACTCTGTGTACTTGATATTACACACCATATAGTCTGGGTTTTTCACTTAAAATGGGTATTAGCCTCCTAATTTGGTAGAGGAGGTAGTGGGTTCATTTGGTGTGTGGGAGAGACAACCATGCATTGGAGTATCTCCTGACCACACACCGGGAACCTGATTCCTACGTCATCGATCTCCTTTGAACCGAACTGGTAAGCCCTTCCTTCTCTTTGAGTCGTTCTTTCCAATTATTTCCTGAGGGAACGCTATTTGAGTTTGAATGAGTGAACATTTATCCCAGATCTATGTCATTCTTGGATGATTTGGGAGGCGTCGTTCACGTATACCGATCAGAGATGATCAAGGTAGGTGGTCTGGTGTTTATTTCCAACTGTTGAGTTGAATTTGTGTACCGTTGTGATATGAGCCCATGTTTGGGGTGTCGTATGGCTAAGGCCTTTTCTGAAAAGATATATAGAATTGTATAGAGAACCTAATTATAGGTTTAAACTGCTTTTTGGGATCACTACTTGGATCCAGGACCACCCTGGGGGTGCGTTCCTCTATTAATCCGTTTGGCTAGGATACCCGAGGGTATGTCCTGATTATATTGTGTAATGAATTTTATTGAGAGAAAATTTATATAAATGTATTGTTTATTCTTGGGGCTTGGCCCGTTTCTTTGCACCTGAGGGAAATGTTTTTTTTAGCCTGAGGGAAAGTGTTTGTCTAGCCTGAGGTAAAGTGTTTCATTTAGCATGAGGGAAAAGTTTCATATGCATGAGGGAAGATGTTTCCCTACCTGAGGGAATTATCTCGTATGACTAAGGAAAATATTCATTATTCCTGAGGGAAATCACCTAAGGGAATGATTCTAATTAGCTTGAGGGCGTGGTTCTGTTAACCTGAGGGCAAGATTATGATTACCTGAGGGTAAGGATTGTATGTCTGAGGATAGTGTTATCATAAATATTCACCATGGTGATTTTCATATGTTATACTTCCCAAGATAAAGCACAATCTTGGAAGTGGTTAATAAATATTAAAATGGAAGTAAAACTGGTAGTGATAGTTACTTTTGAGTACTTACTAGTTTACTTCTTTTACTTTGGTACACTGCTGTTGCACATTTTCACTGACAGTTGGGCACAGTCCTCTGGTGGGTGCCTACTGGGATTTATTTCTCACACCCTATTTGGGTCATGTCTTCGGCCCAAACAAACTATATTGTTATAGGTGTCGACATGGGAGAGGGTCCCTATACATGTACATGATTGTAGCAGAGGAGTAGGAGAGCATGGGACTGATCTTAGGCTTGCGATGCTACTATGCTCTGTTTACTCTACTTTGTTTGGTTTGGTTGTACCTTGTACTTGAGTTGTATTATATTGTATTGCAGTGTTTCCTATTTGGCTGTTTTCATAGAATAGTGACAAGCTAGATCTTTATATATATGACTGCGGGTTCTCTTTTATGTTAGTTTCCCATTTTAGTTGTATATTTTTTACTATTTCCTTTATTGAATGTTATATTTCTTTTCCGCTGCGCTACACTTTAAAAAATGAGGGAATAGTTTTCCCAATATCAGAACTAGGCCCTTGTTGCTAGTCGGAAGCCTCTGTCGTTGGGGGAAATGCGCTAGAGGTCATGTGACCAATCGGGTTCGGGGCACCTAGATCCGGGACGTTACAAAGTGGTATCAGAGGAGTTTCTTTTCATTGACTCACTATTTGGGGACTATAGACAGGGGTTGGATGGAAATGGTGGTTGGTAATAAGCTGTTCCTAGGAGTAGATAAACCGTATACAGGGAAAAACCAGTCTACCTTGTTTATTGCAATTTTTCTGATTTTTCACTTTTACAGTTGATTTGATTTCTATCGTTGGGTGACACACTTTTGATTGTGATGTTTATATTTTATACATGGGTTCTATTTAGTTTCAACCCAATGAGATGCGGGTATGAAATATCATGCATCATTTAGGCACATTCTAGGAATCACATGTCATGCATTCCTTCCATTCCATGTAGGCGCATTAGAGATTGCATGTTGTTGTGATGGTTGTTGTTCTAGAAAAGCATGCTGTTGTGATAGATGATTTGATAAATACCTACTATTTGATAGGGTATGGTTACGTGAGGTATAGTAGAATGAACGAAAAACTTTGGTTCTTGAGGAGTATGGGCCCTCATTGACTGGAATTTGGTGGCTCATTGATTTTTTTCCTTGTTATAACATGTATAAGATTCCAAAATTTGATTCACGGGGAGTATGGAACCTCATGGATCGGAATTTGGCACTTAAAATGTCGGTTTTAGTGTTTTTCTGGGCTCCAGATTAGTTTATAAGGCTTAATGTCTGGAAAACCTAGTGTACACGCCGTGTAATTCTAAGGACGCACGCTATGTGTTCTTCTGTTTGGGAAGAAATGAAAATTTTTTAAGCACACTCCGTGTACCCTCAATACACTCCGTGTAGTCTCTTCCCCTGTCATAGGCCGTGTTCCTGTGGGACACTGGGTAGGGAATGGCTTGGGGAAACACACCATGTATTGGTTGTACATGCCGTGTAGTGTTGACTCAGTGTTCACCGTGTAACTAACAACACAGGTGGTGAAATCTGACAATATACACGCCGTGTCGATGATGAACACGCCGTGTAGTTCGACCTGGGGGCCCGACCGTGTAACTAACAAACACGGGTCGATGTTACCTCTTTTAGTACACGCCGTGTACCTGTGGGACACGCCGTGTAGTCTTGACCGGTGAGAGACCGTGTAGACTTGACTCTGTGGGTGGGAAAACAGGTTTGTGTACACACTGTGTGTGGGTGTAACACGTCATATGGTTGCAGCCGAGTAGCTGGCCATGTCACTAACAACACTGGTCGGTGTCATATTTCCAAGTACATGTCGTGTGCCTGTGGGACACGCCATGTAATTTTGTTTTAGTAGAGCCGTTTGGCTTATGCCGTGTAGAAGGACTCGGGCAGGGGAGAAGGATTCAAGTACACGCCGTGTGTTAAGACACCACGCCGTGTAGTTGGGGTGTTACATGGCCAGTTTAAGCTGGAGTATACTCCCATGTGATGTCTTGTGAGAACATGTTGTGTAGTCAGGTTTTGTGAATCTTGAATTCTTTTCTTCTCCTGTTCCCTTCTTGGCCTCCTAGTTTTTGGTCTTTGATAATCTTGATCTAAGGTGTGTGTTTGACTTTGTAGAGTCATGCCACCACGACTACCACCAGTTGTTCTCCAGGAGAGTGGTGACAATTATACTCCAGAGGTGGTAGGCCATGGGATACCGATGGATCCTCCAGCAGAGCCAGATGCAGCGCCAGCCATTTTACCGGACGCAGGCGCTGATGCGCAGTTCTGTGAGGGATTTATGCAGTTTATGCAGACCTTCCAAGGAGCACCGCCGGCTGCCACATCTATGGCAGAGCTGACTCATATATTCTAGTAGCAACATCCGCCTACATTTTCAGGGGATGACGGACCACAATCTATGGAGTCTTGGATGGGTTCTATGCAGACTATTTTCGAGCATCTTAAGATGCCACTTGGGTGGAGGGTCAAGATCACTACATATATGCTGCGTGATTCTTCCAGGATGTGGTGGGATGTTACCACCCAGTCTGAGCATCACCATGACTTGGTGTGGGAAGATTTTCAAGAATCCTTCTATGACTTCTTCTTCCCAAAGATGCTAAGGGAAGATTGAGCAGAGAGTTCATGAATCTGCAGTGGGTCACCAAGTCAGTGATGGATTATTCTACTAGCTTCACCGAGCTTCATCTTTTTGCACCCGTTCTGGTGGGTGATGATACATTGAGGGCTAGATGCTTTGAGGATGGTCTTCGATATGAAATCTGAGCACTAGTGAGTGTTTTTAGGTTGTTTACAGTGAATTCTATTGTGAACCAAGAACTGATTACTGAGCAGAACCTATGGGAAGCTAGTGGTATGGGCCAGGGTGGTTCAACACCAGTTTATGGTACTATTTTTATTGGTAATAACAAGAGACAAATGGATTTATCTCACGATGGTAGTACTAGTAAGAAGAATTCTACAGGTGGCCCAGTTATTTGCTACCAGTGTGGTTGAGAGGGGCACAAGTGACCTCAGTGTCCACGTGACCCAGTGGAGTGCCGAGCATGTATCCAGATGGGTCATCTCCAATGTTTTTCTAGGGCATTTACACTAGGGTCTAGTGAGAGGGGTTCTGTGTAGAATCTGTGTGCGAGAGAAAGACCAGTAGCTTCTTAACAGTTGGGAAACTGGAATACGTCATGGCGTGCAGGCAGAGATGGTGGTCATGGCTGTGGTATCCAGACACCAGGATCTCAGAGGCAGCAGGGTGGGTCATCTCAGAGTATCCAAGCTATGTCGTAGGGTCGCGACACTGGGTAGGCATATGCAGTGCAATAGACCCAACAAGAGTAGGATCCAGAACCTTCTACTATCAGAGGTACTATTCTAGTAGCTTTTGTTTTATTTTCATTATTGTTCAATATGGTTTCTACACATATCTTTATATTTTTTCTCATTGTGGATAGCCTTGGGCTCTTTGTTTCTTTTTTTATGATATCATGACTCTAGACACACCCTTGGGAACTAGAATGGTCAGTATGTGTCAGTGCGAGGAGTGAACCCTAGAGGTTGGTGGGTGTCACTTTCTATGGGACCTCTATGTCTTGGAGACGACAAGTTATGATGTCATTCTTGGTATGGACTGGTTGGTACCGTTTCTAGCCTTTGTGTATTAATATCATCGTAGGGTGAGATTCACGTCACCAGAGGGTAGAGAGTTTCTATACAAGGGCGAATGGGATGTCCAGGCGAGCTGAGCTGGACCCAAGCATCGTGGGCGAGGTGGAGTCACAACCCAGATTGAAAATTTATATCTGGATGATCAGGGGACTTATCATAAGGAATTCTCCCCAGTAGTTGACCATTTCTGGGATGTCTTCCTAGACAAATTTTCAGGTCTTCCTCCAGAGAGAGTGGTGGATTTTTCTATTGAGATTGTGCTAGTGGTGGCACCGATGTCCATTCCTCCTTATAGGATGGCCACACCTGAGTTGAAGGAGCTCATGAGGCAATTATAGGAGTTACATGAAAAGGGTTTTATCCGACCCAGTACTTTTCCTTGGGGTTCTCCGGTCCCTTTTGCAAAGAAGGTGGACGGTACCCTCATACATTGTGTGGATTATCGAAAGCTGAACTAGTTGATGGTCAAGAACCGATATCCCTTCCCACGAATTGATGATCTTGTTGATCAACTTAGGGGAGAAAGAGTGTTCTTGAATATTGAATTGAGATTCAGATATCATCAGTTATACGTTAGACCATCAGATATA
Organism: Viscum album; assembly: GCA_963277665.1. Lineage (NCBI taxonomy): Eukaryota > Viridiplantae > Streptophyta > Magnoliopsida > Santalales > Viscaceae > Viscum > Viscum album. The sequence goes on from OY728151.1 coordinate 1,762,980,391, forward strand.
CCGCTTACAACTTTTCGGAGTAGATATGGTCTATATGAGTACTTGGTTATGCCGTTTGGACTCATGAACGCGCTAGCAGTTTTCATGGATATGATGAATCATGTGTTCCATCCTTATCTGCATTCTTTTGTGGTAGTCTTCATGGACGATATCCTGGTGTACTCTCACACTCGACACAACCATGCCACCCATCTTTAGATCATATTGAGTACACTGAGAGAGCATAAAAAATATGCTAAGATCTCAAAGTGCCACTTTTGGATGGACCCGATACACGTCCTAGGTCACATAATCTCAGAGGTAGGAGTTGAAGTAGACCCAAAAAAGAGAGAGCAGTAGTTTCTTGGGAGCATCCTAAGAACATGTTTGAGATACATAGTTTCATAGGGCGTTCTGGTTACTACAAGCGCTTTATATAGGACTTCTCCCACTTAGCAGCACTGTTGATGGGTTTGACTAAAAGGGGTGTGAAGTTTGTTTAGTCAAAATCTTGTGAGACAGCCTTTTAGAATCTGAAGGTATGGTTAACATCAACACCAGTCCTGATACTTCCAGAGAAAGGGAAGAGCTATACAGTTTAACGTGACGCATCGGGTATTGGGCTGGGAGCTGTGTCGATGCAGGGCGATCATGTTTTTGTGTACAGGTCTCAGCAGTTGAGGCCACATGAGAGTAATTACCCGATGCATGATCTTGAGTTGGCCGCATTTTTTCATGCGTTACACTATTGGAGACATTATATCTTGGGAGAACATTTTGTGGTGTTTATGGACCACAAAAGTCTCAAATATATCTTTACTCAGTGTGACTTGAACTAGAGACAGTGAAGGTGGGTTGAATACCTTCATTCCTTCGACTTCGAGCTTGCCTATACCCCTGGTAAGGGCAACACAGTTGCTGATGCACAGAGTAGGAGGACTCAGATACAGGCAGTGCAGGAGGCCAGTGGTTAGTGGCAGCTTATGGCTTTGTTCTCTGAGATGCATTTGGAGGTGCACGACAGTCAGGGGAAAACCTATCTTTCTTCTTTAGCCATGACTTCTACCCTCCTGGATAGAGTGAGGATGAGACAACTATCATATTTAGAAGGCCTAGTTCTACGGGAGTCGGTGAAAAGCGAGGAACCTCCTCCTGGTTAGACGATATGTGATGAGGAGGTACTGCAGATCCATGGATGAGTTTGGGTTCCTGGGGATATACACGAGGAGTTGATGTGGGAGTTTCATGCTTCAGCTTGGGCAATTCATCCCGAAGTTACCAAAATGTACAGTGACTTGAGATATTAGTATTGGTGGCTGGGTATGAAGAGAGAGATAACTGGTTTTGTTGTAAGATGTTCCACCTGTTAGCAGGTGAAGGCGGAGCCTCAGAGTCTAGCCGGACTGTTATAGCAGTTACCCATTCCAGAGTGGAAATGGGATGATGTCGCGATGGATTTCGTTATTGGGTTTCCAAGGTCACCTCGAGGAAATGATGCTGTGTGGGTTGTTGTGGATAGAGTTACAATGGTAGCCCACTTTTTGCCGATAAAGGAGACCTCAATTGTTGACGAGCTCGAGAATTTGTATATCCAAGAGTTAGTACGTCTACATGGGGTACCTCGTTCTATCGTTTCAGATAGGTATGACCATTTTACATCTCATTTCTGGTAGGGATTTCATAGGGAACTGGGTACATAGGTTATTCTGAGCAAAACTTACCACCATTATATCGATGGACAGTCAGAGCGTACGATACAGGTGCTTGAGGACATGCTATGTGCATGCGTCCTAGACTTTGGGGGCTGTTGGGAGAATCACATACCCCTGGTCGAGTTTTCCTACAATAACAGTTTCCATGAAAATATTGAGATGGAACCTTACAAGGCTTTATATAGCAGGCCATGCTGATCACCTTTGTGATAGATAGAGGTAGGTGAGGAAGCTTTACTGGGACTATGTCTCATGAAGGAGACTTCAAAGCAGGTCCAGTTGATTCAGAAGTGGATGGCTATTGCACAGTCTCGTCAGAAATCTTATGCTAATTTCCGCAGACAACCCTTGGAGTTTGTGGTCAGGGATGAAGTTTTCTTGTATATTTCGCCGTGGTTGGGACACAGACGGATCAGGAGACAGGGTAAAATGTCACTGAGGTATGTGGGGACATTTGAGATTCTAGAGAGATTCGGTCCGGTTTTCTATCGGTTACAGTTACCACAGAGGTACCGGGCCATGCACGACGCCTTCCATGTATCTCAGTTGCACCATTATCATTCAGACCCGTATCACATTTTTCAGCCTGAGGAGGTTGACCTTCAGTCTGATACATCTTTTGAGGAGCATCCGATTCGTATTGTTGATAGGAGAATTAAGGTTCTCCGAGGCTGGTCAGTTCCTCTCGTACGAGTGCTATGGCAGCATGGCTGAGTGCAGGACAAAACCTGGGAGTGGGAGACTGACATACCTGTTTAGTGGCTAGAGTGGTTCATAACTTTATCTTCACCACCCTTGGAAGGGAAATTCGGGGATGAATTCCTTTAAGGGGGGAAGTTTGTAAGAACCCGATTCTTTTTTTGAGGTACGAGTTTCTTCGTTTTCTTTTTCCTTAAGTATTTTTGATAAAATAAGGAAAATGGGGGAAAATCCCAAATTTTATGGGTACACGCTGTGTACTTTTCCACACGCTGTGTACTTTGGTCGTGTGGGATGAGTATAAAGGGCGTGTAGGCCTGTCGGCGATGAAGGGTGTAAAAACTGACTACACGCTGTGTACTTGGTATTTACACGCCATGTAATCAGTCGGCAGGTGAATAGTAAGATGGTGGAGGCAGCCGCCAGCGGAGCAAAAGTACATTCTGTGTAATCCGGAATACATGTTGTGTACTCATGTCGGCAAGTAAACTGTACCGTGGTGGAAGGAAGCCGCCAGAGGAACAGTTAAAAAATTAAAAGTAAACGCCATGTACTTGAGAGTACATATCGTGTAGTCTATTTTTTTTCTTAAAACAGGAAGTAGTCTCCTTATTTTGAAGAGGAAGAAGTGGGTTCATTTGGAGCGCAGGAGAGATGGTCGGACCTTGGAGGATCTCCCGACCACACACCGAGAACCCGATTCCTACGCCGTCGATCTCCTTTGAACCACACATGTAATCCCTTCCTTCTCCTTGAGTAGTTCTTTCCAATTATTTCCCAAGGTAAAGTTATTTGAGTTTTAATGAGTAAACTTTTATCCCATATCTACGTTGTTCTTGGATGATTCGGGAGGTGTTGTTCACATATACTGATCGGAGACAGTCGAGGTAGGTGGTCTAGTGTTTATTTCTAATTGTTGTGTTGAATTTGTGTATTTTTGTGCTACAAGCCCATGGTTGGGGTGTAGTATGGATGAGGAATTTGTTAAAAAGATATCTAGAATTGTATATATAACCTAATGATAAGTTTAAACTGCTGTTTGGGATCACTACTTGGATCCAGGACCACCCCGGGGGTGCGTTCCTCTGTTTAGATGTTTGGCTAGGATACTCGAGGGTATCCCATGATTTTATTGTGTAATGCATTTTCTTGAGACAAAATTTATAAAAATTTCTTGATTATTCTTGGGGATCAGCCCCGTTCCTTGCGCCTGAGGGCAGTGATTTGTTTAGCCTGAGGGAAAGTGTTTGTCTCTAATGAGGGAAAGTGTTTCATTTAGCCTGAGGGAAAAGTTTCATATGCCTGAGGGAATTTGTTTCCATGCCTAAGGGAATTATCTCATATGCCTGAGGGAAATATTCATTATGCCTGAGGGAAATCACCTGAGGGCGTGATTTTGATTAGCCTGAGGGCATGGTTCTATTATCCCGAGGGCAAGATTCTGATTACCTGAGGGTAAGGATTGTATGTCTAAGGATAGCATTATCATAAATATTCACCATGGTGATTTTAATATGTTATACTTTCCATTCTAAATCACTATCTTGGAAGTAGTTAATAAATATTAAAATGGCAATTGAACTGGTAGTGATAGTTACTTTTGAGTACTTACTAGTTTACTACTTTTACTTTTGCACACTACTGTTGCACATTTTCACTGACAGTTGGGCATGCGCCTTTGGTGGGTGCCTAATGAGATTTATTTCTCACACCCTATTTGTGTCATTTCTTCGGCCCAAACAAACTATATTTTTTCAGGTGTCGACAGGGGCAAGGGTCCCTATACATGTACATGATTTTAGTAGAGGAGTAGGAGAGCATGGGACCGAGCTTAGGATTGCGATGCTACTGCGCTCTGTTTACTCTGCTTTGTTTTATTTAGTTGTACCTTGTACTTGAGTTTTATTGTATTATATTTCAATGTTTCTTGTTTGGATGTTTTCATAGAATAGTGACATGCTGCATCTTTATATATATGACTGCTGGTTCTGCTTTACTTCAGTTGCCCATTTAAGTTGTATATTGTTTTTTGCTTCCACTGTTGAATGTTATTTTTCTTTTCCACTCTGCTACACTTTGACAAATTGAGGGGATAGTTTCCCCACTATCAGATCTGGGCCCTCGCTACTAGTCGACATCCTCTTCCGTTTGGGGAAATTTTCTTGAAGTCATGTGACCAACCGGGTTCGGGGCACCCGTTGAGTGGCACCCGGATCCCGAAAATTATAGGAAAGTTGAGGTATAGATGGTTAGGTACATACATAGTTCATAAGGTATACCCCCATGGGGCTGTAGAAATTCAAGATCCCACTAATGGTCAAACCTTTAACATTAATGGTCTTAGAGTCAAACCATTCAGTAAACCTTTCCAAAAACAGAATGTTGATGAAGACATTTGTGAACCATCCTTCAATGAGGAAAATACTTATATAATTAAGTGTCTAATTCAAGCTAGCGACATTAAACAAAAGTTCTGCATGGGAGGCAGCCCATGGATTTCTTGTTTCCAATCATTTTGAATCATCTTTATTTTTTTTATTTAAAAAATTACCATCGACTGTTGACCTGTTCTTCTTTTATGAGTATGGATGGGTATGAAAGGGGAGTTCTATATTAATCTGTGTCATGTGGTGTGATCCTTGAGTAATACCTTAAACTGAAATTTAAAAAGAAGACAATTTATCATTAGTGTATTTTATTTTTATGTGTTTGTAGGTTTAAAAAAATCTGAATATGACAGTACCATGGATTGTTGACCTGTTCTTCTTTTATGAGTAAGGATGAGTATGAAAGGAGAGTTCCATATTCATCTGTGTCACGTGACGTGATTTCTGAGTAATACCTTACCCAGAAATTTAAAAAGAAGAAAATATATCATTAGTTTATTTTATTTTATTTTTATGTTTTTTTAGGTTAAAAAAATAAAAACAAATATAATAAAAAAAATTAAAAGGAAACATCGTAGGTCATGGGGAAAAGTCCATCACAACCATCCAAACCACTGGGACTCGAACACAAGACTCAATGGAGACTGAAGCACTTGATTTCAACATAAACCATCAGGTGAATTCATTTGAAAATTCTCATTTTCAATGTCCTCTTTGAACACATCTATCATACAACCTTCTAAGTTATCTTTAAACACATGGAACAATGTTATTCTTTGTTGGGGGGAGATGAAATAAAAAAATTGATTTTGTGTGAATAAGAACTTGTGTGGAAAGAAAAATTACATTACCCTTGAACATTATAAAATAGATTTCAAACTTTGAAATTGGATACCAAATAATTTTTCATGCCTTGAATCGGATTTCAATGCATGTTTAAGTTTATTTTCATATATTTGGGAATGTTTGGTTGTCCAACGTGATTTTTCTCCATTTATATTTTCATCAATTTAATAAAAAAAAGATAATGCACGTCCTCTAGATTGACGGGTATTAGTTTGAGTTCTTGGGGTCCCATAATAAATTTCATAGGTTGGGTGATCATTTTAATTTTAACATTAGTATTGTAAAAAAATAAATTGTGCACATATCTATAGATTGACCCAATGTGTGGATTTCGGAACTTTGGGATCGTGACACCATAGTTGTTTGGCCTGATGTTGGGAATTTTATCTCTATTTGTGATAATTTGAATTTGTTTTTGATTGAGTTAACTCGAGGTGATGTGTTGGTATGTGATCCTCACTTGGTTCCCTAAGGTCTTTGAGCCTAGGAGTCATCGACAAAGTCTTGTTACATGGGTTGACTCGATTGAGTTCAATTTCAGTTACCATAGAAAAATTACAAAAAAATAAAAATAATAATAATAATAAAATTGAAAAAAATGAATACTCTTATTAATATTAAAATTTGATTCCTCTTAGTGCTTACATCTTTTCTCCCTTGAATGAAAATTAACCCCCATGTCTATTGGGACGCACAATACTTCATCATCCTTAATTTAAATTAGATGAAATATTGAAATTAATATGACCAAAGGAATGGGATTGGTCTTGGGATATGACTATGGAACTATCTTGTTTTAAATTATTTTGATGGGTTTCATAATTTTTTTGGTATTAGGTCTTGGGGTGAGCAATGTGTATTAAAATGTTTTTGGAAAAGGTAATTCGAATTTCATATTTGAGAAATATTTTGATCGGGAATAGAAAAACTCAAGTTGAGGGTGTGATTAGCCACTAAAAGTGGCTAATATTCACTGTTAATATGTTAATTTTCATATGTTCCAAAGTCCAAAAATATCATTTTAGTGCATTATAGAAATTGAACATCATTTCTCATCTTAAGTGCAATTAATGTTTAATATACAAATATGGGCCCAATAAATCATCTGTTTGTGGAAAAAATTATATTCATTTTTTTTAATTTGATATTTTGGTATATGACTGATCACATTGTTTGGAAAATTTAATGTTTGAGGATTGATGGATGAATCCTAAAGAAATATGGATATTTTTCATTATTAATTCATAAATTTTCTGGACAAAACATAAGGGCCCAAGGCCCATCAAACAAAAGTGGGGCCCACTAACCAATCCAAATGAAGCTAAAATTTTTTACTTTATAAATATAAAAATATTTAGATCATTTAATTTAACTATGGCTGGATCTAATTCTGAATTTTTCATGGAGATAAATGGATCCCAAGTTGAAATTTAAATGGTTGGCCCAATCTGAATGCTCATAAAGTCATCCCAACATTTCTACCATAACTTCCAAAAGGATGAACCAAATGACCTAAATTTTTTAAATATAATAGAGTACATATGGAAGAGAATATTATTCTCCTATGACCCCTCTGGATTCAGCCATATTAAGTTAAAATTTCACATGTCAAAATGGGGGATGAATCTGGATGAATTTTCTAGATAACTTTGAAACATCGAAATTCCCTTGATTTTCTCATGCTTTTTTGACTCTCCCAATAAACAAGGATGGAATTTATTGTTGGGGAGTGTATGTAAGGTTCATAATATGCCTATATAAGGAGCTAGGACTAAAGGGAAATGAGATCGAAGTTTTTATTTCTTTCTTTTGTATTTTCATGCTTTCATTTTGTAATCGCATTGCCAATTTCTCCCATGAATGTTTTTTTTCACATTAATTTAATTAATAAAATACAGTCATATTCTTATTCTTATTTTATTATTTATGTTTCCATATCATTTTGATACCATTTATTTAGGGAGTGAGGTTATTCACAAAATCTTTTGTGAAACTCTTCACACAATGATGGAGTGTTTGTTATTTTTTTCTTCTTCTCCAATTATACAATCATAAGTCTACTAGACACTTTCTTTGATAGAATAACATTAATGGAGGGATAAAAATATAATGGGTTTATCCAAGGGAATAACAAGGGGATTAATTGGATTTTATTTCTTAATTTAGTAATCCCTAATTAATTCTATTTTTGAGATTTTATTTCAATGATGTACATTCTCCTTTAAACTCGCCAATTTTAATGATACACATCATGAGTGCTAAAATGATCCTATACCTTGGAGTAATCATCAATATGATCCTCCAAGTGTATATGTGATTAGAATTAGGATTGTGGAAAGTCAAAATTGGTGAGTGATTTGGGATGTTTGTATTTTGTTAAAGGAAACCCTCAAATTTAAGACACTGAAGTAATTTAAAAAGAAATTCATCCAATCCACCCCATGTGATAACCAAGGATAAACTCATGCTTTTAAATAGAATTAAACTATGTATTTAAAAGCTAAAATAATCCAATCAATTAAAACCCAAGTTTTCTACTTCATAGCCAAATCAATACCATCAAATCACATTCTTAGAATGTATGTTTCTTAGGATTCTTTTTAGGTCTTTGAGGTTCGATAACCCAAGCCGTAATACAATGACCGGATACACCATAAAACTTGGTTAAATTTGGGCACAACCAAATTTTGGTGCCCTTTCTGGGGACCATGTAAGTCACCTGAGAGCATATTTCTATTCTTCCACATTTATATTTTTACATACCAATTCTCTTATCTTTTACCCTTTCATTTTTTTCTTTTCTTGGTGCATGTATTCCTACACCCATGACCATTCAAATCGTCTAGTTAGGGTGGATAGGTTTGGGGTTAGGGAGTCAAGCACCCATATAGGTCTCTTTAAACCATATCTAAATCTCTTTAATACTCCAAATTCATACGTTGAGTTCGATACAATGGATAATCTTCCACAAAACCAAATCATAAACTGTGGAGGGAACCAAAATAATGAGCAAGACCCTAACTTGGGAATTGTTGCAGACCCGACCATGAATGACTACCTCGCACCTGCCTAGAACAATGAACCCTCATGCATTAGGCCTGATAACATATGATATTACCAATATTTCTTCAAACCGTATGTCCTGAACCAAATTCTAACCTTTCATGGGATGGGGTCTGAAATGCCTTACCTATATGTAAAATAATTCAATGAAATTTTTGAGACCATGTGCCCTCCAAATAAAATTCAATCTGTTAAAATGAGGATTTTCCCTATTTCTCTAAAGTAATGAGCAATTAATTGTTTAAAAATATGAGAACAACATCCATTCACTCTTGGGACCAACTGCAACAAAAATTCTACCAAAAATACTTCGCCCATCCCAAAAAATTGCACTTAAAAAGAGCATCCAATTTTTTTTTGAAAGAGAGGGAGAAAAATTATATGAAACATGGGAAAGGTTCAAGGACACATCAAACATGGTACTGGAAAATGTATTCTTAATCCCAGAACAAGTGAGAATTATCTATGAAGGGTTATTTCCAGGAAACAAATAATTCATTTATATGATGTGTAATGGAACCTTCAAAAACAAATCCCCAAATGATTCTTACAAGTATCTAGAAAATATTGCTGAATAGAAACAAACATGGGGAACATCAACTTACTATGAGAAGACACCCAAATCTGGTTGAATGCACAATCTTGGAGAAGAATAAAACCTTAGAGAAAAACTTTCTACACTCACTAGGAAGGTTGATGAGATTTATCTTAGTAAGGTCCACAAAACCCAAATTGTTGAGCTTGTTTGTAAAATTTGTGACAAACATGACCAAAAGACTAATAATTTCCCAAACATTCCTTCTATCAAGGATTTTCTTTTAGGAGGACCACCAAAAGAAGTTAATGCAATGAAATTTCAAAAGCCACTCTTCCAAAACACCTTCAATCCAAGGTATAATGACTATCCAGGATTCTGTTGGAAGGAAAATCAACAACCAACACAACAACTATGTATCAACCCATACCCCTAAAAAATATTTCAAACCCTAATCAATTCCAACCAAAACCAGTCCAATTCCAACATCCTCATTTCCAATACTAACAAACCATTCATAAACCCATCGATCAATGAGAGTATCTTCCTAGGATAAACCAACCAATAGAAGCCCCCTCCAAATCTGTCCCTCTCCCAATCCTTGAACATTTGTGTAAAAAAATGGAGAAAATAAACTCAGAAGTCTATTCCCTTATACATAAACTTCAAACCATAAAAACAGGAAAGGTACCCATGATTAAATAGTCTATTCCATAACAAACATTAAGGGGAGATTCAAGTTTCACTCAGACAACTCATGAAAAACTATAGGCTATGAAAATTTTAAGAAGTGGGAAATCAATCGAGAAACCCAAACAAATAATTCAGAAACCATATGAAGCTTCAAACTCTAATAAAAATTCAAACTAACCACATGATCAAACTGAGAAAACTGATGACAATGTGAAAGAAATAACTTTTCAACAAACAATCCCACAACATGCAGTATTTCCTCAACGCATGAGGGGGAAAACCAAGCCTGAATTGAGTGAAACATTGAGAGAAATATTCTCACAAGTCAATCTGAACATTCCACTGCTCAATTGTATTCAAACCATTCTTCCATACTCAAAATACCTAAAGGACCTCTTCACATTTAAAAATAAATTCTCATAGAATAACCAAGTCCTTCTAGAAGAAAATGTTAGCATAATATACAAGGAACCCTTCCACCAAATATGAAAGACCCATAATGACCCTACATCAATGTTGAACTAGAAGATAACAATGTTTTAAAATCCTTGTGTGACCTAGGTGCCAGTGTAAATCTCATTCTCTATGCTGTGTACTTCCAGTTAGACTTGGAAGAGTTCTAACCCACACCTGTGACAATTTAACTTACTTATCGTAGCATTAGAGTTCCAAAGGGGATACTAAAGGATGTTCTGGTAAAAATTGAAAACTTCAACTACCATGTTGAATTCATTGTCCTTGAAAACAATCCAAACTTAGGAAATAAGGAACAAAACCCAATCATCCTTGGTCATCCCTTCCTTGCAACAATTAACTATATTATCCAAGTCCAAATTTGGGACATTACCATTACCTTTGGAAACATGAGTCTAGACTTGAACATCTATAAAGAAATCTCACAAATAGGGGATGATGAGGATATTCATGAAGTAAACATGGTAGGATACATTGATAAAGAATCCATAGAACATCAAGGAATATTCAAGGAATGTTTAAGTGAGGATGAGATTAATATCCTTTTTTCACATGAAGGAAGTTTATCTCCTTGGCTAGAATCACATTCAGATTGCTCCTATGATGAAATCGTAAGACCAAAAATCAGTGAAATCTTTCAAGAAACCACATTCATGAAGACCACTCTAACTACCTTCCCTAACACTAATCAAACCAATATAGTAGATGAAACTTCTATATATGGGGAATCAATATTATCTTAAAGTATAAAAAAAGAAATTGATCTTTATCCAATGTCCCAATATTCTATTGAAATTTTGAAACAACCAGATCTTGAATTGAATGAACATTCTACTGCACTTAAGTATTCCTTCCTAGGATGAAATGAAACACATACTATCGTCATTTATTATTATATTCAATACGATCATGAGAGGATGATTCTAGATGTCCTTAAGAGACACAAGAAATCCATTGGATGGAACCTATCTGATATTCCTAGGATTAGACCACTTATTAGGAGTCATAGGATTGTTCTAGAATCTGATTCATAGGTGTGTTTTCAACCTCAGCGGTGAATCAATCCTAATCTCATGGAAGTAGTGAGAAAATAAATTCTAAAATTGTTAAAAGGTGGTATCATCTATCTCATAGATAGGAGGGAGTGGGTCAGCCCGATCCACATGATTCCAAAGAAGGATGGAATCACATTGATAAATAATAAGGATGGAGAGATTCTTCCAACTAGGGTGAGTATTGGCTGGTGAGTCTGTATCGACTATAGGAATCTAAAATAATTTACCAAGAAGAACCTTTTCCCCTTACCATTCATTGACCAAGTCATTAAGAGAGTGACAGGTTATGCATTCTACTATTTCTTAGATGGGTACTCAGGGTACAATCAGATTGAGGTATCCCTATAGGATCAAAAGAAGATTACATTTACATGTCCATTCGACACCTTTTCCTTTAAACACATGGCCTTAGGATTATGCAATTCCCCTGGAACCTTCTAGTGGTGTTTGATGGGAATATTCTCAGACATGGTATGGGATTTTCTAAAGGTATTCATGGATGACTTCTCTATGTTTGGGGATACATTTGAGGGATGTCTAAGTAATGTGAAGAGAGTTTTGTGAAGATGTGAAGAAAATAATCTGGTCCTAAACTGGAAAAAATTCCATTTCATGGTTAAATAGGGACTAGTCCTTTTCCATACAGTCTCAGGTAGGGTGATTGAAGTCGATAAAGCCAAGTTTTACATCATTCGCCACCTTCCATCACCCAAAATTGTCAAGGAAGTGAGGTATTTCTTAGGACATGACAATTTATATAGAAGATTCATTTAGAAATTTAGTTCAATCTCCCATCCTCTTTGTGTTCTTATAGTAAAGGATGCTCCATTTGTTTGGAAAAAAAGTTGTGAGGGTTCATTCTCAACCCTCAAATCATATCTCACCTCTCCTCTTATCATGAAATACCCAAATTGGAACCTTCCTTTCGAACTCAAGTGGGATGGGAGTGACTTTTCTATATGAGTTGTGTTAGGAAAACATTGTGATAAAACTCATTATATAATTTCTTATGAAATAAAATCCTTAAATGATTCCCAAATAAACTACACCACCACTAAGAATGATTTAATTATAGTTGTGTTTTCCTTAGAAAAGTTTAGGTCCTACCTATTAGGACCCCCCATCACTGTGTACACTGACTATTCTGCACTGAAATACCTCTTCTAGAAGCAAGATTCTAAGGCTAGATTGATTAGGTGGGTCCTTATCTTACAAGAATTTGACCTCACAATCAAGGGGAAAAAGGGTGTTGAAATTTTTTTAGTTTATCATCTCTCTAGGATAGAATTTAATGACAAAATATCCCACCTTTATGTGTTGGATTCATTCCCTGATGAACACCTATACTCTGTGAGTGACTGCCCATGGTATGTTGACATAGACAACATTTTAGTTACAAGAGTCATTAAAAAATTCTCAGGGACTCAAGTTAGAAAAAAATTCCTTTTTGATGTTAGGAACTATGTGGTTGATAATTTATACCTCTATAAGTTCATCTCGTACCATGTTATTAAGAGGTGTGTCCTAGAATCCGAACAAGATTCCATCCTTAAATTCTATCATAGTGAGGCATGTTGAGGTCACTTTTCCCCTCAGAAAACATCTACTAAGGTTTTTAGAGTGGCCACTTTTGTCCCACCCTCTCAAGTGACTCATACAAATTTTTTCAAAGCCTCCCTAGGTGCCAACAAGTAGGGTATATCACAAAAAGGAATCAAATTCCACTCAATCTCATCTTATTGACTAAAATATTCGATAGCTAGGGAATCAATTTCATGGATCCCTTCCCAAACTCTAGGGGAAATTTGTACATTATCTTAGCTATCAATTATGTCTCAAAATGGGTTGAGTCAATTCTTAAAAAATCAAATGATCATCAAACGATGATTAGCTTTCTTAGGGAAAACATCATCTATAGTTTCATAATTTCTAGGGCTATCATTAGTGACCATGGAACTAATTTTTGCAATCATCCATTCTCATCACTCATGAAAAAATATGCAATTTCTCAAAAAGTGTCCAATGATTACCGCCCACAGACCAATGTTCAAGATGAGTTTTCCAATAAAGAAATCAAACAAATTCATGAGAAAATAGTTAATATATCTAGGAAATATTGGTCTACCAAGCTCTTAGTTTCTCTTTGGTCCTATCAAACTGCATATAAAACCATTTTAGGAATGTCCCCATATTGGTTGGTTTATGGTAAATCATTACATTAGCCAGTGGAGATTGAACATAAGGCCTTTTGGGAAATTAAGAAAAATAATTAGGACCTATCATTGGATGAAAAAAAGGAAATTAGATCTTAATGAACTTGAGGAACTTAAGATAGAGGATTATGAAGATTCAAGGATCCTAAAGCTAAAGTACCAGCCTACCAATCTCAAAATCTTAATACCAATCACATTGTACTGGGTGAACCAATTCTTTTGTATAGTTCTAAACTTCATTTACACCCAGTAAAGATGAGGTCCAGATGGTCAGGTCCATACATGGTGCATAAGGTGTACCCCTATGGGGCTTTTGAAATTCAAGATTCCAGTATTGGTCAAACCTTTAAAGTTAATGGTCATAGAGTCAAACCATTCATTCAACCATTCCAAAAAATATGAAGTTGATAAATACTTGTGTGAACCATCCTTCGATAAAGAAAATACTTAAATAATTAAGTGTCTAAGTTGACATAGCGATGTTAAAAAAATCACTGCATGGGAGGAAACCCATGGTTTTCATGTTTCCAATCATTGTGAATCATCTTTATTTCTTTTTCATTTAAAAAATTACCATAGAATCTTAACCTGTTTTTATTTTATGAGTATGGATTGGTATGATAGGGGAGAGCCATATTAATCCCCATCATGTGGTGTAATCTAGGAGTAATACCATACCTAGAAATTTGAAAATAAGACAATGTATCATCTATTTATTTTATTTTTATGTTTTTGTAGGTTTTTAAAAAAATCCGAGTATGATAGTACCATATACTATTGACCTATTATTCTTTTATGAGTAATTATGGGTTTTAAAGGGGAGTTCCATATTCAATAGTGTCACGTGGCTTCATATCTGAGTAACACCTTACCCAAAAATTTAAAAATAAGACAATGAATCATTAGTTTATTTTATTTTATTTTTTTTTTATTTTTTTTTATGTTAAAAAAATACAAAAAAATAAAATTAAAAAATTAAAAGGACACATCGTAGGTCATGGGGAAAAGCCCATCACAACCATCCAAGCCACTGGGACTCAAACCTAGGACTCAAGGGAGACTGGGGCACATGCTTTCAACATCAACCACCAGGTGACTTCATTCAAAGATTCTCATTTTCAATGTACTCTTTGAACACCTCTACCATACCCTATTATAAGTATTCTTTAAACACTTAGGATAGTGTTATTCTATGTTATGGGGAGATGAAATAAGAAAATTGATTTTTTTCGAATAAGAACATGTATTGAAAGAAAAATTACATTAAACTTAAACATTATAACACATATGTCTAACTCTAAAATTGGATATAAAATAATTTTTCATGACTTGATTTTTATTTTAATGAATTTTTAAGTTCATGGGCATAGATTTTGGAAAGTGTAGTTGTCTAATGTGATTTTTCACCATTTATATTTTCATCTATTTAATAAAAAAACACAATGCACGTCCTCTAGATTGTGGGGTATTATTTTGAGTTATTAGGGTCCCATAATAAATTTCATAGGTTAGGTGATAATTTTAATTTTAACATGAGTATTCTAAAAAACATCAATTGGGCATAGAGAAATGGATTGACCTAATGTGTGGCTTTCTTCACTTGGGGATCATGACTCCATAGTTGTCTGGCCCGGATTTGGGAATTTTACCTCTATTTGTGGTAATTTTAATTTGTTTTTGATTGAATAAACTTGAGATGATGCCCGAGTATGTGAACTTCACTTGGTGCCCTAAGGTCTTTGAGCCAGGGAGTTATCAGCAAAGTCTTGCTACATGGGTTGACACGATTGAGTTCAATTTCAATTATCATGGAAAAATTTCCAAAAAAAAAGAAAAATAATAATAATAATAAAATTTTAAGTAATGAATACTCATATTAATATTAAAATTTGATTCCTCCTAGCGCTTCTATCTTTTATCCCTTTAATAAAAATGAACCCCCTTGTCTATTGTGATGCACAACACTTCATCATGATTAATTTAAATTGGATAAAATATGGCGATGAATTTGAACAAAGGAATGAGCTTAGTCTTGGGACATACCTATGGACCTAGGTTGTTTTAAATTATTTTCATGGGTTTCATAATTTTTTTGGTATTAGTTCTTTGGGTGAGAAATTTGTATTAAAATGTTTTTGGAAAATTGAATTCTAATTTTACATTTGAGATATATTTTTCTCGAGACTAGAAAAACTCAAGTTGGGGGTGTGATTATCCCTTGAAAGTGGCTAATATTCATTGTTAATATATTAATATTCTTGTGTTCCATAGTCCACAAACATCAATTTTAGTGCATTATATAAATTGAACTTTATTTCTCATATTAAGTGAAATTCATGTTTAAAATACAAATATGGGCCCAATAAATCATCTATTTGTGGAGAAAATTATATTCAATTTTTGAATATAATATTTTTGTATATGATTTATCACTTTGTTTGGAACAATTATGTTTTAGGATCGATGGATGAATCCTAATAGAAGATAGAGATTTTTCAGCATGAATGCATAAATTTTATGGATAAATCATAATGGGCCTAAGGCCCATCAAACAAAAGTGGGGCCCAAAAACCAAGCCTAATTAAGATCAAATTTTTACTGTATAAATAGAAAAATATGGGGATAATTTCATTAAACTGTTTCCGAAGCTAATTATTAATTTTTCATGGAGATAAAGGGATCTAAAGGTGACATTTAAATAGTGGGCCTGATCTGAATGCCCATAAAGTCGTCCCACCATTTCGATCATAACCTCAAAAAGGATAAACCAAAAGACCATAAATTTTTACAAATAATAGAGGACAGATGAATCTGTCCATAACCCCTCCATATTCGGCCGTATTCAGTTACAAATTGACACGTCAAAATGGGGGATGAATCTGGATGAATTTTTTGGACAACTTTGAAACTTCAAAATTCCCTTGATTTTCTCATGCTCTTTTGACTCTCCCAATTAATAGGGATGAAATTTATTTTTGGGGTTCTATATAAGGATCTGAATATTTCTATATAATGATCCATGATGTAAGGTACATGAGATTGAAGTTTTTATTTCTTTCATTTGTATTGTCATGCTTTCATTTTTTAATCGCGTTGTCAATTTCTCCCATGTATGATTTTATTCACATTCATTTAATTAATAAAAGATCATATTATTCTTATTATTAATTTCTTATTTAATTTTCCATATCATTTTGATACCGTTGCCTTATGGAGTGAGGTTATTCACATAATCCTTTTTTAAACTCTTCACACAACGGTTGAGTGATTGTTATTTTTTTCTTCTTCTCTAATTCTACCATCATTAGTCTACTACCCGCTTTCATGGATAGAATAACATAAATGGAGGGATAAATATATAATGGGTTGATCCAAGGGAGTATCAAGGGGATGAATTGAATTGTATTTCTCAATTTAATAATTCCTAATCAATTTTATTTTTGAGATCTTCATTCAATGATGTACGTTCTCTTTTAAACTCACCAATTTTAAGGATACAGATCTCGAGTGCTAAAATGATCCTCTACCTTGGAGTTCTCATCATTATGATCCTCCAAGTGTATTGGTTATTAGACTTAGGATAGTGAAAACTTAAAATTGGTGAGTGATTTGGGATGTTTGTATTTCGTTAAAGGAAAAACTCGAATTTAAGATATTGACATAATTTAAAAATAAATTAATCCAATCCACCCCATGTGATAACCAAGTATCAACTCATGATTTTAAATTGAATTAACTTAAGTATTTAAAATATAAAATAATCCAATCAATTCAAATCCTAGTTTTCCACTTCATATCCAAATAAACACCATCAAACCACCTTCTTAGAATATATGTTTCTTAGGTTTCTTCTTAGGTCTCTGAGGATCGATAACCCAAGACGTACTATAATGACCACTTACACCATACAACTTGGGTAAATTTGGTAGAAACAAACTATTACACTATTATCCATGGGAGTACAAGTGTAATAAATGATGAGAAGACATCTAGGTATCTTCCAGGTCAATACATGAGATAATGTGTGCATCTAAAACAGAGTACAATAGATACTACTCAAAATGTAATAAAGATAAAAAGAATATTAAAATCTAATAGTGTAGAGTTTATAAATGACTAGTCTATTAAAATGTATATTGTGAATCTTGATTTGATTTTTTAGTGAATATTGAGTTGAGTTCTCTAGAGAATATCATAAAAATAGAGTGTCGTAGACTCTTGTTATTGACTATAGGATGGTAGCTAATGGGTATGTGCTTTGGATTCCTTAGGCGAGTGTTTGTAGTTAGTAAGATTATACTATTTTCAATAAGGTTCAACCTTATGTGTGTTTAGTAAGTTCAAGCTCTTGGATTTCTATCAGTCACCTTCATCCATTATTACATCTCATGAACTATTTGGATGAGTGAGTCTGCTTTTATTTTTATCAACAGTAGAATGAACATCCAGATGATCTCTGCTTCCTCATGCTGCATGTCTGACACTCATATCAATACAATCTATTGAACATTTAATATACAATCATTAAAATAATAAATGACTTTAAATTTGATAATATAACCATTAGAATAAATT
Source organism: Viscum album (assembly GCA_963277665.1). Classification (NCBI taxonomy): domain Eukaryota; kingdom Viridiplantae; phylum Streptophyta; class Magnoliopsida; order Santalales; family Viscaceae; genus Viscum; species Viscum album. Next base: position 1,762,998,622 of record OY728151.1, read on the forward strand.
TATTCAAAATTATGTATGAGGAAAATAGTGGTGGTGTCTTAGTTTGGCGGTGTGTTTTTTCTGGCGACATTACATTGGTTGTGTCTTATACTTAGCTGAAAATTTTACATCACTAGTGGTTCTAAAATAGAGGTTTCTGTCTTGGAGGTATCTCATACTTATCCAAAATCCTATTAGTAGTATGGCAATGTTAGTTCCTTATCAATAGGTATCTCATGAATATCTAAATTTAAATTATGGTGGTATGGATAATGATGTCTCCACTAGTGGTATCTCATATGATGGCGTGTCATCTAACTATGTCTTAGACTTGGAGAGACTTTTATATTGGTGGTGAGTCAAGGAAAATGGTGACTCGAGTTGGAAATGTTAGTCTCAATAGTGTTTCCTCTTTAGTAGTAACTAGTGGTGACTCATACTTAGACAATTTCATCACTTATCTCAAGTTAATGGAATACTTACCTAAAACATAAAATTCATTAATATCATTAGAATCATGATTTTATGATCATTTAAACAAGGATTTCAATAGTCATATTGTTCATGAATTAAATATTTGAATGAAGAATGATTTTGAATTGCAGTGACAGGTGGGGACTGGTTATATATATATCCCCTTGATTCATCGAGAGGTCTCATGAGACAAATCAGTTTACGACAAAACCTTCATGTTTGTTTCCAAGTAGATTCAGACAAGTTTTTAACCCTAGACTTAAATCGTCTTGATGGTACAATGGTTCATGTTCTAGATACATAATGTCCAATAATTAATAATTTTCATCATTTATTATTAAGATATTACTTTCCATGATATTTTTACTTTGAAAAAAATATATGGATGCATTTTCATTCTCAGTTTTTTGATGGAATTTATTTTTCAGTTATTTATCTTTCCATAACTATTATTACTTATAGACTTTTCATCACTTATTATTTAATCAGGTAACCCATATATAGAATTTTATCTCACCCTTTTTTTCTTTTCCTTCCCCATGTTATGAAGATGAAATCTTAGAATAATTATCAATGAATAAGTTTATTTTGTTTTGTTATGTTCTATATTTAATTACTTATCTAATAAGGGGACCATGTATGTATGTATTTATTCAAGACTATTAAAAATGATTTATGCTTGATGATGTGATAACTTGTATCTATGCCATTTTAATAAAATAACCACCAAATATGGGATACTAGGGTTGTTTTTGTTACTGTTAGGGGTTATTTTAATTAATTAAAATATAAAAACATTATGAACATAAAAATAGTATTTATAAAAAATGTTTCTTTAAGAATAAAAATATATCCATACCAAAATCATATAAATTTATTATTAAAATTAAATTAGTTAGATTTTTGTAAACTAAATGGACCATATGTGAATTTAGTACAAAGTTAAAAATATAATAGGACTTTAAATTACAGGATTTAATGAAATGGAATGATAGTTTAAAAAATCAATATTTTTCACAATTCCCTAAAAAAAACATTTTAAAAACATATTAAAATTTCACCCTAAGATAATGATGATATAATAATTTAAAATATGATATAATTTTTATCAATTAAAATTTATAAAAGTTTTAGAAATTATTTATTATATTTTTTCATGAAAAATTTAAAATCCATTTTTGAGGAAAGTGTATTTTTGAAGAATAAAATGAGTTTACTTAAAATTGTGGCATTATTTTCTAATAATTTGTAAATATGTTTATATTAAGTAATATAATTATATATATTTCACTAAGAAGTTAATCTAACTATAACATTGAATTCAACATCTAGGTTATAATGGTTACATTTGAATAATAAAAATATTTTCTGGTTCGTTTATGTTTAGGGTTACATATATCGTATGCTATTGAACACAATATTTTTTTTAAATTTATTATGGTGTCATAATGTTTTTAATAAAGTATCTCATAATATCACTAAATGGAGTTTTATTTTGTGATTGTTAGAGCGCTCACTACAACACATCTGCTGTTTAGCGGCGGTTGTTTAGTGGCGTTTCTTAGAACCACCACTAAACCTGTTTTAAAAAAGTTTTCACGGCGGTTTATAATAAACCGCCACAAAACCCTGGTTTTTTTACAGCCGGCCCTTCCCCCCGTCCCCGACCCTCCTCACATTTCCCCCGGCCCCCCGCTTCCCCCGCGACCCCGGCCCCCCGCTTCCCCCGACGACCCGGCGACCCCAGTGACCCCATAGACCTCGCGACCTTGGCGACCCCAACCCCCCACGACCCCAGAGACCCCACGACCTCGGTGACGATGCTTCCCCGACGACCTATACGAAACCCTAAGGTTGGTTTTTTAAAATTCAAACTAAATGTGAGTTAGTGTAATCCCATTAATTGAAACATTACAATGTGTTATTAGTTCCAACCCTTATGTAAGGATAGTTAATCATTTCCTTGAGATTCTCCATTAAATGAGAGCATGAGAGTTATTCGTTGGCCTCATGAGTAGGAACTTATTTTCTAAAATGGAACTTAGGTTTTATGGGTGTTCATATGGTGTTTTGACCCATTTTAGGGGTGTTATATTCACATAATTCATCATTTTAGTGGGTTATACATTCCTAGAGCATGATCAGGCACCTAATAGGTATTATGGAAATTCATTATCTTTTGTAATGAAAGGCTAGGTATGTCATCAGTTGGATTATAATTAGTACAGAATAATGAAACTCTAGGCTATATTTTTTTAGATCATTGGATATAAGGATGTATAAGGATGATGTGAATATGGATATTATTGAAGAATTTTTCATTTCATTGGTAAATCATAGGGATGATGCATCTATAAAGTTGTTTCCCATTGATTTATTGAATGGTTAAATGATCCATACAAGTATGATTGAAATTATTAAATCATTGAGCTATTAAATTTTTATCATGTGTAATCTCCAAGTTAGAGATAATTTAAATTTCAAGGAAATATGATTCAACCTAATGTTAGGGAAAATTTTATAAAATCATGTAGTGTCATAAAACGATGAGTCAGTTTAGTTTTGGATTTTATTCTATATATTATGGTGAACATGTACATTCCTTAAGAGGAGGGTCACACATATGTATGATGGTGAATCTTATCAAGCATGCATCCAAGTGGTTGGTTGCATATCTTTTTGAATATCTCTTGGAGTAAGATTTAGTCCATGTCCAGAACCCATAATCAGTGGTGGTGGGATCATGTGTCGTTTTATGAGTTCTCAAATTTATTAAATGTTAACTATTACACTCCTAAGGAAGGAATCATAACATTTAATAGGTTTAGTGCGCCATTACAAGGAGAGGGAACACAATAGTACATTAACTATTGTATATGGTAAGCACTAATTTTGAATTCCAATGGGGTTGGTAAATGAGAAAGGATTTAGTTATTATAAGGAAGAAACATGTTGATGTGGTTGGTGGTGTACACAACCCTTTAATTTTATGCTAATGCACTCTAATTATGTCATCATATTCATATAATATTTTATACTCACTAATAAGATTTTATTTTTAATGGAAATGTTTACCTTTTATGAGAATTTTAGATCAACCTTATTATGATTTATTTTCCCCAGCTCCCCCTGGCTAGACAACCCCCTGCTGGAGCCCACCCCCTGGCTAGACATCCCCCTAGCTTCCCCCCCTGGCTGGACAACCCCCCCTGCTGGAGCCCTTCCCCCCTGGCTGGACAGCCCCCATCCCCCCTGGCTGGATAGCCCCCCATCTCCCCCTGGCTTGACATCCCCCAGCCCCCCCGGATGGACATACCCCCATCCCCCTTGGATGGACAACCCCCCCTAACTGGACAGCCCCCCATCTACCCCTGGCTAGACAACACCCCCCTGCTGGAGCCCCTCCCCCTTGGCTAGACAGCCCCCCGGACTAGACAACCCCCCAGACTGGACAACCCCCCAGCCCCCCCCGGTTGGACAACCCCTCCCCCATAGCTGGATAACCCCCTGTTAGAGCCCCGAACACACATACAATCATAATCATCACATCATTCATGTTAATACAAAGCATCCCCCATACAGTCAAAATCCATAACTATAAAATATAACAAACGAGGATCACAAAGGACTCACACATTCATTAAACTTGATGTTTAAATTTAGCCTTTAAATGTTCAAATAACGAATGTAATGAAATATATCGACTCAAATAAATCCTTAATGTGGTGTTCTTAGATTTTACCCTAGAGTAATGGTAGTTTAAACATTTCTTAAGTAGTTTCCTTGAAATGGGATTACGATCATTACCTGTAGGCCTATTTTTCTATTGCTTGGACCAAAATGATAAGACCTTAAGCCTAGGGAACTTTTAGGCATTACCCCCTTATAGGGTCGATGCTGTATGTTTTTGTAATGGGCTTTCCAAAGGTAGGTAATTCCATTATAACCTAAAATCTGTGATAAATTTTTATAAGGATTTTCAGACATGAGGTGCATTTCAGGTTCAATTTGGTCTTAATTATAACACATAGTTTCTAAAATGACACCTAGGTAGGATAGGTGGTCCTGAAAAATTTTGACCCTTTTTTCAGGACTGTTCATCATGTAACGACTAGTTTCTATCAGATTGAAATTACTAGGTAATGTTAAACCATATATAAGGTTGTTTGACCATTCTCCTTCACTATTATCAGTGTTGGATGAATCAAGGGGTCGTTAACATGCTTTATAGTCATACAGGATAGTACAACTCTACACAAGTATTTCTTATGGACCATTTAATACCAAGATTCATAGGTCTGATAGTAAAATGGATAGTATAAAATATTTTCCATTTTGATTTTGAAAGCTCAGGGCACTATATGTTGATACATGTGGTAACTGTCACGTTTCAAAAATTGATTATGAAACCATATGTATTCAGTGGAAATAGTTCAATCAATGATCATCTATGATTTAATCTCCACTTATCTATGAGGTTGAGGTACCCAGGTGTTAATAAAAAATCTATGTTATTCCAAATCACTGGATGATTTCATAAAAATGATCAAGTGATTTGATATACTAATCTGTTATTATTTGATTATATACTTTATGTCATAGAACATGTTGATATAACTTAGAGGAGTGTCATGTGTACATTCAAATTTGAATCTAATATAGAATGAATTTTAGAATATAGTTTTTATCTCTTCAATATAATGATGGTTAAACTGGGGAGGACCATTTGATATTGGTTGATGTTCATTTTGAATTACCATGGGGGGTGTATTCATTAGAAACATGTCAATGCTTTCAATGTAACACACTGATCGAATGATTGGATATGCATTCCACCTATTTAGACATCATTAGTTAGTGATGCAATTAAATGTTTATGCTTGAGGAATAAAAATACAAATCTTATGGTAAACCCATCATATTCAGGTAGTGATGATTATTATGTGGGAGCAGTGGATCACTTCTAATGAGGTAAACCTATTGTTGTTTTATTATCCTTCCCTTTGCATAGTTTGACATAATTGGTTTGAAATCCATTATAAAACCAAGAAAGTTATGTTATAGAATTATAAATTCAATAAAAACATTACTAACCACTTTAAACAATTTTAAATGGCCACATGGGAATTTTCATAAGCACTTGTCATGTGGGTTCCTTCAAATGAGATGGATGAAAGGGAGAAAAAGTTTGTTTAAGAGGGGGGGGGGGGGGTAAATGTACTATTTTTATTTTGGAAGGTATTAATTTTATTAGGGTTGAGTCTGGGAGCATTCCTTTGAGTGGTGACTAGGGTTACACCATCTGAGGCACCAGCTGCTGACACCACTGCACCATTTCCCCCTGCACCATCTCTCACACCATCTTTGGATGTCCCAGTAGAGGGTGAGTCGTCGACTCTCCCTTCATAAGCCTCAGCAGTGGGGCAGCGACACGCCCCTTCCAGTTCATCCCAGTCATACTGGAGTGTCACTTTCATAGGTACAAATTTTAATTAAATAAATTTATTGCATTTTGTTTATACTAATTGTTTTCTCATTGAAGATGAAAAATATGAAACCATGGAGAAAAATATAAAAAGTTCAGATGTTTGGAATATGAATGGAGAGAATATTGTTGTGCCATTTGATTCTTACGGGGTCCCTACGGATGATGCAGCAGGGTTACTTGGCCATATTCTAGGCCAGCTGGCAGCAGAGCCCATTTCCCTTCCCATTTCATATGACGATTGGAGACATATGACTTCAAGATGAAAAAATGAAGTGTTTGATTCTAAAATCAAGTTAAATTTATTACATTATGGTTTAATTGAATGTTGTGTTATTAATATGTTCAAAATGAATTTCTGTATACAAATGTTCTTCCACTTTACCGTTGCTGATGTGATAGAACAGAAGTGGACGTTGAAAAATCTAGGTAATAAGTGGAAAGATTTTAAATGGAGATCATGGTGTGATGTCAACGATGCTTCGTTGACCGCACTACAAATGTATGAGAAGCTACCCAGTGGGGTACCAAAAGAGCAGTGGAAAGTGTTTGTTGACACGCATCAAGATTAGAAGCAGATGGTATTGAAATATATATATTATTATATTATCCTAATTTTACATTTATAAATGTATATGAAAATGAAATAACATTCAATACATGCTTACTTAAATTGCATTTTATTTATTTCAGGACCTCTCAAGATTGAATGCGTCAAACCAAGCAAAGCGAGTCATCCCGCACACTGCGGGCTCAAAAAGTTTTTCTCGAAGCCGAACAACATTGGTAATCTTTTAATTAATTTAAATATTTATAAATATTATATATTTAATATATTGAATTGTTGATTTATCTTTGATTAATGCAGTCACAGAGTTTAGGCCATGAAGCATCCAGAACTGAACTATGGTTGGATGTTCACAAGAAATCAGATGGATGTTTTGTTAATGAGCCTGCTAAAGAAGTTGGGGTATGAAGTCAATTTTTTATCATAATAACTTATTATCAGTTTTTACTGTGTTAATATATATTAATATTTGATTTATAGGTAAAAATTAAAGAAGTATGGGATGCCAATCCTACGCATTCCTACTCTGTCTCCCAGGATGACCCGGTTGCTAAAATCCTTTGGAAGGAGCATCCTGGGAGAGTGCGCGGGATGGGTTTGGGAGCCATGCCATCTGAGGTTTTTAGCAGGCCACCGGGGATAGCTGCTGCATCTACTCATGACTTTAGTCAGCCCATACCCGGATATGCTAAGAAAGAGATTTTTTCTTTAGAAAACATAGTTCACCAGTAGGGGGATCATATATCTACATTGTAGAAAGAGTTGACTGAAATACGTCAGCAGATGAGCAGATATTCCCCTGGTGGGAGTAAAATGATTGGTGGTATGTAGGTAGATCATAGAAAATAAAAATCATTTCGTTTTCTAACTTTCATTGGTTTTATGTTTTAATATAAATATGAAACCGTATTTAATTTTCAATATAATGTTATTACAGGTGACAGCACAAAGTGGAAATGAAGGTGGAGAGGGCGACGATGCATCATCGGACCCTGAGTAGTTGTTTTGTTGATGTGTAATATGGAAACAATTGGATTGTAGATGTAACATTTGTGGCACATAGTTTCCACCACACATTTTCATGTCCTAAAATTTCCTTGATTTCCCATTTTCCTTTTATGCATTTTATTGATTTCTGATGTTTCTTTTTATGTCCTAATTTCTCGAGTGTGGTATACATCATTACATTTAGGCCTGTGTTAGAATTGGTAGTAGATATTTTGGATGATTAGGAGTTAAACCCATTGTTGATGTGTTGAACAAATTGGGTCATTTCATAGTGATCAAGGGGATAGTGTTGTGGACAGTTTGGTGAGGTAGAATATTTCTAAACTTATCTTCTATATTTAGGAATAAATTGTTTGACTAGCCTACTAAGAACTTTTCTAAGGGTCCTATATTATTATTTTTATATGTGTTTGGTTATGACTACTTTATTACTTATGGTTATGAGGAATGGGAACATGGGGGAACACCCTTTAAAGAAGAACAAACTAAATAAAGATAGTAAACTAGTTAAGAGTAAATTAGAAGGAAAAAGTGAGTCTCTTTTACTTTATGGATTTTTATAATATTACTATGCATTGAATCTTATTGATTGATAATTGATAATATGGATTACTTCTTGTTTTTATCATTAAAGAAACTCTCGACCATTATAATAAGATATTTTTTTAAAGATGGTAGTAAAAATAAATTTTTTAGAAACTAGAATATAATAATTTATATTACTATTGATCATTGAGGTTTAATGTTGTACTTGTTGTTTTCTAGACTTCAGGTGATTTGGGGTGAACTTTTTTGGGTTTAATTGGTGAGGCTAAGAATGGATTTTTAGTGTGTAATTCTCTAATGCATCCTGGTATCTATCCCTAAGAATACTATTCTCATCTATCTCACTTCACCTAGAAACAACAGTCTCAATACCTTAATTGAAATTCTTGAAGTTCTTTGACTCTTTTTCAAATAAAAGGTTCTTATTCATGAAGGTATCCACATGAATGGTCTAGGTATCATGAAGTTTCTCTCATGGAATTAGAAGCCAGGTAAGAGTAATGTATCACAAGCACTAAGGATTAAAATATTATCAATGTGTAAAATTCATGTCATATTTGAAAAGATAGGTACAAAGAATCATACATGAAAGGTTAGTATCCCCCTCAAAACCCCTCTTCCTATTTATAGGCCTAGTTTAGAGAAGAGTTTCATGAGCAGGAGGCCTATATTTCCAGTTTTTAGCAGTTCCTCTCCTTCATCAACTCTCATTACGAGGGCGAAATTATTTGACAGCAAATAACTCACTCATTACAGGAGATATTATGGAATAAATTGAAATATTGAGGTAAATCCATGACAAAAATGGATCTAAATCAACATAAGGATTCATGAAGGACTAAAAATTCACACACAAAATGGTTCTTTATGATGGTATATAAGGCATTATAAAAGATGACACACATAAATGATGACAACGATTTCACAATGTATGTCTACTCGTGAAGGTCTCCATCATTCATGAAACGTAACTCATAGGTGGTAACATTCATTAAAAGTATCTTATCACCTCAAAATCACATATAAATACCTAACATTATTTGACATTTAATGGAATTAAAACATTGAAGTTTTTTTAGAAGCTCTAAAATTTTTAAACTTAAACCACCATGAGGAAAACAGATGATTGACCCCTATATGTAGTTATCGTTCATGAACAACCACCCTTGAGCTCTTGAAACTCAACACCATGGTTGTGATAAATCTCACAATGGTTGATGATATTTATGATATTGGTAAAACCCCTTACACTTCTTATGGTTGTGGGGGAAATTTTTCATTCACGAAACATGTCCTATAGGAACTAAGGCATTACCCCAAGGCTGGGGAACCCAGTTTCACAAATCTCTAACCTTCAAGAAATAGCTAAACTTTAAAAAAACCATTCACTTAATGTAACCATCCATATTCCATGGAAATCACATAACATTTCCAAACTTGATTCCTCCTTTCATCAAACCCATCATCATGAATGTTGATTTCTCAATTTTCTTATACCATTCAAATTTGGTTCATTCCTGGCAAGATCTTCCACATGACTAGTATCATCAAACTTCATTTCCAGTTTGATTTGTTTTTCAGGGAGGTGGTGCAGAAAAAATAGAAAATATATATTTTTCTTTCTGGGCAGTTTTTAGCAGCGGTTTAAACCGCCTATAAACATGAATTTTAATTTACCTTTAGCGGCGGTTATAACCGCCACTAAATAGTCGCATCAGCTGCCTTATCCCATAGCGGTTTCGATGGATTTAGCGGTGGTTTTATGGCAGCTGGATTTTAGTTTATTCGCGGTGGTTATAACCACCGCAAATAAAGGGATATCGATGGCTCGTAAAACCGCTGCTAAATTAAGAAAAACCACCGTGAAATGAGATAGCTACGATGCTTTTCTCAAACCGCCGAGAAACGCAAATAACCGCTGCTAATAGATTTACGAAAACTTATTTGGCAGCGTTTTTTTAAACCGCCTCCAAACGGTATAGCGGCGGTTAAAACGGCCACTAAATGTAAAAAAAACCGCTGCTAAATGGCAGTTCTACTGTAGTGTCTATCCTCCTTGCTTGGAATCCAATGTTTCATGTAAGAACAAAACACATTTACCTAATATTATATTTAATCTACACTCTTATAGATTAAAAGGTGTTAGAGATATAAAAGATAACACAGGACAAAAATACAACCAATATGTTAATTAATGTTTTATCCCATGAATGTTTGAGACATCATAGTGTCTTAGTTGGAATCGGGTGAATGTGAGAGGTTTGATAACACAACATGTGTAGTGGAAGAGGATTAGTTTTTTTCCTAAGTGTTAAAGAATTATAAGAATATCCCTTGACGCAATATTTAATTGTGTGGATTTTTAGTAATGTGAAGCTTATTCAAGTTACTAGATTTAATGTACCAAAAATAGGAAATCTGGGTGTTTAGCTTGGCCTTGTGGGGGTAGCGGCAACAACATATTCAACATGAGTGTATGGTTTCTAGAAGATGGTGAACATCCAATTGGTTGAGGAGGTTCATCCATGTTCACCATATGAAGGCTTTGAACATTCCACCATATATAATGGTTGAGGTAGTGGAATAAATTGAATAATTATGATGTCAATGTATTAATGACCACGTGTCTGAGGTGGTGGTATAACCTATTTATCTATCTGATTAACTCTATAAAACAAAGATGAGACTAGATAGTGATGCATAAATCATTCAATAAAAGTAATTATACTTGATATTATGTGTAATAACTTGATCTTATTCTATAATTATCCTTACACATATTTTCTAGTAAACTAAATTTTATCTATGTTATCCCATGAAAGTTGGATGAAAGTCTAAACCATGTAAATTTTGTGTATCCAATGTATATTTACTTTTGACTCATTGAATGATTTGTGATTTTTATAGAAGAGTGTGTGAAATGTGTGACTTAATGGAAATTATTAGGGTGTAAGATACATACTTGTTCCAGTTATCTAATATTTTAGGGAGTTCTAATGGTTGTTTTAATAGCGCATAGCCATCGATAAGTGTGATATTTTGAAGAATAAAAGTTCGGCCATCTATTGATTTTATAATAGATTCAATTTCCAAATATGATTTACCTTAAATATTAAATTAATTTTTAAATAATTCCCATTGATGTAATGAAAGTGTCAATGGACATGATGGAACCTTGAGAACTAACTGATTAATCATCTTTTTATGGCTTATGGATTGATTATAAATACATTTCATGATGTATGTAAACCCAAGATGGGTATAATATTAGTGAATAAACATAGTGAACCTCAGTATAAGTCACCTTAGACCCCTTTTTCTAGCGTAGAGTGGTTAATTGGGATGGTTGGATTAGAGTTATTCTATAAGGAACCTTGATATACCATGTAGCCTAAGGGGAAAGTGTATTCGAGAGATGTGATTGTTCCTCCCTTATCAGTGTGTGAGTACATGTGTGGGTATACTTTGGGTAGGATTATGGAATGTTTGGGTGCAAGAAGAATGTCCAAGATTGACCTTGGGTATGATATGGTATTCATTCCATACCTCGAGTGTGACACCTGTATGATGTTTACAATGTGGCTGATTATGACATGATAGGATCATGGTAGTGTTATGGGATATCATACCCTATAAGTGATGAGCTTAAGCCTTGGGGTTGGGAAATAGAGTGGGATACCATATGGGGTGTCTGAAATATTATATAACCTAAGGGACCTTGGAAGGTTCCCCAGTCCCATGTTGACCCTAGAGAGGGTTAATGAAAATAGGTTAATACATTAATTTCTAGGGATACATGAAGTGATGAATATAGGTTTTGTGATTTAGTGGATAACTTTGTAGATGTGTGATGGACTTTGGTAGGGGATAAACTCTGTGAGGATTATATGTATTTATAGGTTGAGTTGTCTATATATTCCCAAGTTTTTATAGATGTGGTATATATTTCTGGGCCGGAAGTGAGCATCCCATCAGGTTCTTGATGATACAATAAATGATTCAGGTTGGGGAGTGAGTTTTATGCTAGGATCTTGATGTTTCGATACAAGTTTCTAGGGTGGAGAGTGAGTATAACCCTGGGTTCATGATGATGTGATATATGTTTCAATGGAGGATATTGAGTTTCTCTTATGTTCTCAAGGATTATATATGTGTTTATATGGTATAGAGTGAGTATTACCCAATGTTTCTTATGAAAAATATATTTTTTCTGATAAGTGAGTGAGTTTCCCACACGTTTTTAATAATTGTATATGTGTTTATCAGGTAGGAGTGAATGTTAAACATGGTTTTTGATCATATGATAAATTATTCAAGGGTATATAGAGTTTACCTTAGGTTCCCAACTATGTTATATTTTTATAGGGTAGTGGTGGTTGTGCCCCTATATTTTTAATGATTTGATATATGATTCTAGGGTATGGATCATTTCCCATGTTTCTAATGATATATGATGTTCTAATTCAAATTTAAGGAATTATTCCTCATAGATTAATTTTTTTACTAATCATATTGAAGGACATGGTCCCCCCTAATGGGTATGCATTATGCTCAGAGATATCTGAAACTGGATGAAATAGGTAGGGTAAATACCATTTCTTACCTTCGAACCTAATAATTAAAAATGACTATTTTACTATACTTCCATACTTTATTTATTATTATGAGCATATAACATCATGAATACACTATATTTACTAGTTATTTAAGGTACAACATTGGTGTAAACCTACTATTTTTTTTATACACTACATAGATGACCCTGGGACATTTATTTCCTGAAGAAACTACATGTTTATGTTTTCAAGTAGGGAAGAGTCCCAACGTCACCTAATCAGAATGGAGCATCTTGATGGGGATTTAGAGACTAGGATATGATAAGTCTTAGGTATGGTATTAGAGACTCATTTTAATTTTTTTATTTTATTTATTTATACTTGTATAAACTTGATGGGGGATAAGTTGGGATGAATGTTTTTGTGACAATATTTAATTGGTTATAACATGAATCTTGTTAATTTAATTTTCACAATTTGATTTTTTAATGTTTTTGGTTATTTTTAGTTTTTTTTTCTTTGATAAGAGGATATAGTCTCCCCAAGAAAAAACTTTAGAGAATCTCTTCTAGTCAACATCCTTTGGAATATGGGAAGGAATGTATGTGGTCACATGATGCCCCTAAATCAAACATTGGTGAGTGGTCTCAGTCTAATGATATGTCACAATACGTATAAAAGAATAAAAAAGGAAAAAAGTGTTTTTATAAGGTTCTCCCTCAATTTTACTAACTAAATTTTTGTTTTATTGCGTTTTATTTAATTGTAATAGAACATGATTGTTGTGTTCAATAAAATATGATACACAAATATCCACTAATATTATAAAGTTAATTGAATTGGAAAGGTATCATCTTTAAAATAAAAAAATATTTACTATTATTTAGTTTTCTCCTCATAATAACTTTATATAGGATCAATCATTTTTATAATTAGTAATCCAAACAAATTATTGAAAAAAATATTTCCTAAACTTCAAGAAGTTAGATAATCAAAATATTGGTGTTTGTAATCATAAAATAACTTTCACTGCCCAAATAATATAAAAATGTACAATACTTGTTTAAACTTTCCCCTCAATATCCTTAAAGTAATAAATAAAATCACATCATTCCTTATTAAAAATGATCAAAACACTTTTACAGTATGAAAATCCACATTTTCTTCTTCTTCCTTAGTCACGATCCTTAAAGTATATAGAAATATGACTTTCTCCCCATCTTCAAGAACTTAGATTCATATAATGTTCAATATCCACAACATTAGTTTCTAATTTTCCCATATTATCTCTATCAACTCCAAATAATCTCCAAATTTTAGAAACTCATCATTATCACATGGATAATGTTTCACTTTTGAATTTGGAAACTCCCCTAAGAAGTGAAAATATGGTCATTATTTTTAAAACTATTCAAAATATAAACTAAAGAAAATCAAAACATAAATCATCATAAATAGATTCCCAATATTATATTTTTAATCTCCTTATTTATCATTCAATGACCCTATAAAATATCTATGTTCATATAATTTAATTATCTTGAAAATTAATCTTTGAATATAACTCAAAATATCAAACAAGTTCTCATAAAATTTCTCACATAGTAACTGGTTTGTTCTTTCATGAGAGTAATCTACTATTTTTATAATTAAAACCCTCAATATTATTCTTATATAGCCTCAAATATACCCATATATAATATTATATTCATTAGTTTAATATTATGTGAATTATGTATAATATTACTAGGGAATCAGATTACTCTTATGCATCCTTTGAAATGTCAAATTTAATCTTTTATATATTCTATGTTGATAATATGTGAGATTCAGGATCCCTAGTTTATCCATTCATGGATATTAAAAATTATAGTTTACTTACACATATCTACACATATTTCTCCATCCTTATATAGAAAACTATAAAAAAACTTTAAAACACATCTAAATTGTTCAACATAGCTCAAAATGAAACAAACCACATCAGGGAACATTCAAACCATCATCAATCATATTATAATTATTCCTAAAGAACATAATTCATATAATTAACTCACTTTTAGTACATCAATGTAGTTTTTGTTGAATTAAATATTTCTTAACTTAAACTCATCCAAAATATTATTATAAATGGCTTCAATCAATTTAAGAAAAATGTTTTTCCTTTCTCAACTTGATAAAACATCAACAATTAATTATATTAACTATCTAATTTTATAAATGAATATATTATAATATTATTTATTCTCCATTAAATAAGAATTAATTATCTTTATAATTTTATCCAGCTTCATTCTTCTTCATAGAGACATATAATACAACAAGATCTTTAACCTCTCTGAGAAACTCATCCCAAAATTTTCATCTTTTCAATACAAATAATTTAGTCCAACATATCCCTATATTTCATAAACAACCAATAATCCTTTGTATTACATAGTCATATCATGTAAATTTTTTTACCTTCCTTGATATCAACAACTCCCTATATCATCAGGCTACTCTGGTTGAAAATTTGATTATGTATAAAATGTATACAGAATAAATTCAATATCTATGAAACAACATCCTTACTTTAACTTGTTTTCTTAAAAATCATCCTGACATATACATGTTAATATGAACTAATATTTATTAAACTACATTGAACTTTGAAATAAAATCACATAGTGTCATGTTTCTACTATAAACTATTACATGGGTTCATTAATCCTAGGGTTTCCTTATCAAATAAACATGAAATCCAATATATTTGAATAAAAATTTGGTTTGTATTTAATTATTGATGTTTTTTTTCACCCTTTATTCTTCAATTACACACACACACATATATATATATATATTAGAAAAAATTCATATATATAAATATATATATATGTGTGTGTGTGTGTGTGTGTGTTTTAATATATAAATAAATAAATAAACAAACAAACAAATATGTATATATATATATATATACGTGTGAACATAAAAATTCATAAAATAATTGATTTCTTGAAATGTGTTTGATCTTGAAATTTTCTAGAGAGATAAACACCAAAACCAGGTACATTTATCTTCAACCACATTGAATAAATGATTGAAAATTGAATAATACATAAATATATCATGTCAGATGGATTCTAAGTCTAGGTGATCAATCTTACAAATCTATATGTAGTCCCTTGGGTTTATCTTAGAGAATTTTTTGTTTTTTAAATGGGAGTTATAAGAATAGAATGATTCGTATGATTTATTGACTGAAATTCCTTATAACCTAAGACTAATGTTAACATTCTGTATTTTCACATTTTTCTACCATATATAAGGAAATAGTATATTTGTTTCTACATATCAATTCCCATACTTTCCTTAATTTCATTAAATTTCAATATAACCATATATCTTAATTTATAATATAATAAGGATAAATTAATGATTACCTTTAATAAAAAATAATTCCCATATAGCCCACATATTTATATTTTATCCAAAAATATCTTACTCATGATGTATGTGTGACCATATAATTATGTTTGAAAATAACCTTATAAGTGAATTTAACCTCTTCATAAATATTAATGCTTCCAAAAACAATAAAATCCATTAGTTATACCTATATAGAATCAAGGATGATTTTTCCTTGTATAATTTTGACTAGATACAATTATTGTCATGTAAATCATTATAATATAATTATATGGATCATGTATTAATGTTTACCATGGAAATTAATTTTTTTGTGATTCTATCATGACCATTTTCAATAGATCATACCTTAAATATTTGGGAGATCATTTAAACAAGTCCAGTGATAACCTTGAACAAATATTTTATTAATGGAATAATTAAAATATCCATAAATCATAATTCAACTAACTATAATAAAATTATACATCCAAAATAAAAAATCAATAAAAAATGAATAACCTAAAGTGATAGAAAACCCATATGATCTATATTCTCATAAAAGAACTTGGGTGGTAGCTATTTAGTTTGTAGACCTATAATCATGATGTTTGTACCTTTGTTCACCATATACACTTGTCCACTATGATGTACTTATTTCACAACTATAAACTTTATTTATATATATTTTTGACTTCATCAAGATCTTTCTATTGTTCCAATATAGTATAATATATCAATTTTCACAAAATATCTTTAATATTATGTCTATTCTATATATAATATATAGCTGAGGGAAAATGTTCATAATCTATATACTAAGATTTCATTCTCTATAACATGCTATAAACTCGACTTCCATGGTATAGGAGACCATAAGTGTCTGCATAGAAATGTTCCATGACATATCACCCCAATAAATAACATAGATGTATCTCAAAGTGGATCTCCTACAATCTTGGAATAAAAAACAAATTAGAAAAAAAAACTATGTGCTATTACTAATCTCAATTTTTATATGTGATCATGTATCCATTTGTTCTCTATAAGAACCACATGACTCACCTAGCAACTTTTCCATGATATAGTCCTGAGATACATAAATATCCCCTAGAATCTAATATATATATATATATATATATTATTTAGATGTGTATTCACATGATCCAAAACCAGACTCACTATAGATGAATCATAATGATTCATTTATTATTATTTATTCTCAAATCCATTATTAGGGTATATATTGAATCTCAAATTTCTCATTTGTATAAATGATTATTTTCAGAATTATAGTCCTTCTTGTTGAATATTTGAATAAATTTCTAGATATATCCATTTTAGGAAAATATAATAATACTTTCAGAGAAACACCCATATATTTCAATCCTTAACATGAAATATTCATCACAAAGATCTATCATATCAATTTTCATAACTATAAATTTCATTTTTTCACATAACATTCCTATATAATCAGTGGAAGTAAATATATCATCAATATACAAGACTAGAAATTCAATATTTTTCCTACCAAACCAATTGTATACATAGTCATCCACTGTATTCATCCAAAAACCAAATGTTGAAATTAATTTTTGTAACTTATTATGCTACTAGTGAGATTCAAAATTGAGATCATAGATGGATTTCTTTGATTTTTAATAATTATTTTTTGGATATTTGAAAAAAAAACATTCCTAGTTTCAACATATAAACCATTTATTTATTTTCTTCATTGAGATAAAATTTCTTAACATCCATCTAATGTAACATAAGATCCAAATGTACCACTAGTTATGTTATTTTATTGAAATATTATTTTGAAGAGATAAAGTGTCTTTATAATTGATATCTTATTTCTAGGTAAATCTTTAGGTGAAAATCCATTCTATGTACCTTTTCACATTAACTTTTTATTTAATATAT
Source organism: Viscum album (assembly GCA_963277665.1). Lineage (NCBI taxonomy): Eukaryota > Viridiplantae > Streptophyta > Magnoliopsida > Santalales > Viscaceae > Viscum > Viscum album. The sequence goes on from OY728151.1 coordinate 1,763,016,554, forward strand.
ATATATATATATATTTAAATATCTATTTACATTCAATGTACTTCACACCATTATGAAATGGAGTATTATCCGACACATCATTTCTATTAATTTACTTTATTTAACCATTCATGGAATCAATCAATATTTGAGAGTCTGTGCATTAAATGAATTGATGAAAGTTGATTTTTCATCACTCTATTATCAATGTAATATTCTTGGAGAAATAAAAAATAATTGGTTAAAATTTCATTTCTTCTCTATCTCATGGATCTCATTAATGGCCTCATATCTTGAGGTCATTGAGCTTATTCATGGGGAATATGAAAAACATGGGGTTCATTGATATTGTCTTGATATAGAATGGATTCTTGAATAATGTTAGGTATAGAAACCCGATATTTATCATTATAAATTTTCATTGGAGAAATATCAATATATCATTCCTTAGAGAAAAAATCATTAGTCCTATACCACCCCATAAAATTAATATTCCCAAAGAATAGTTCATTACCCTTATAAAAAATCATTCTAGTAATGGAATCATAAAAAATTTAACCCTTAGATCTCTCTGATCATGGATTAATGTAACAACATATATTTCTTGATTCCATTTTATTTTCATTAATCCTATAAGGCCATGAAACTTCTAGATATCGAAAATTTTTCTAGTTCTTTAAACTCAAATTCTTGTTTATACAAATATTATTAGGAGTATTTATAGTTTCACTATATAATACTCTATTGAGTATATAAATTATGGGCTTTAAATAAACTCCCTAGTGTTAATTTGGTAAGGTATAAGGAATATTCCTTATTTTTACCATGTAGTTAAGAATTATGTTTCATCTTTCAAATAAATAATTCATAGAAAGATACCCTGATATGGTTTTCCATAGGAAAATATAATGTTTTACAATAATTTTCACAAATATTCCTAGATAATATTCACTTGAACAATCATATATGCTATAATAAAAACAAATGATGTTTAGTCTAACAATTTTGACCCTTCTGTTTAGTTTATTTTGAATTATATATCATTAAATCTAGAACACATTTAGTTATTATGATTTTTCATTAATGAGATAATGACAGTTATATGTTGGGTATTCATCTATAAACACTATGAAATATTATTTACCATTCCATAAAGATGTAGGGAACGATCCAAAAATATCTATATAGACAAGTTCTAAGAAAGTTAATTATTTTTTTTGGAATTAAATATCCTAAATTTTTTTAACCCTCGATATAAGTGACATATACATAAAATTTAGAAAAAAAGAGGGTCTAAAATTTCATAAAACACAAGTCTCTTAATTCTAAATTTAGAGATGATACCTAACCTGTTATGATAGAATGGGGTTGAATTATAATTTATGATTAAAACATTGATTACTAATATAAAATGATTCACAATATAAGGTAATAATATCTCACAAGTATAAATTTTTATATATTGAAAAATCAGTTCATCAAACCAATTATAAATTTTAAAAAGTATAAATTTCCCATTTCTAAATGATTAATATTATCTATATTTGTAAAAATAAGAATAAAAAACTAAATTGAATCTAAAATATGGTATAATAAAAGTATAATTTAAATAAAAATATAATATATTCCTAAGTAACTATCTAAAATATCATATTTCCTAAACTTGCATTATATTTCCATTTCCCACACATATATGTGTTTCACCATCATTAGGATTTTAAAAGCTGAGACAACCTTGCATGGATACACTAATGTGAGATGGAAAATAATTTATCCACCATTTGTTCCCATATGCTAAAATAAAATTACCTTTAGAATAAAAAAATTAAGAATCATACCCTTATTAACATGAAAAGTGTTATAGTTACTATGTTGTATCATTCTATGATCTGGAACACCACAAAAGTAATAATAAACCACATTTATTTCTTTCTAATATTCAATGTTTATTTATCCAAAATTCCCATATCTTTATTTCTTTTTTCAGTTTTTCCTTTTTTTATTATATTTACCAACAAAATAAAAAAACATAGTCTTTTCATCCCTCAATAAATCTTCTTTCTGAACAAATTGTAAGACAAATTCATTTAGAGACCATGAATCATTTTGAATGTTGTAGCTCACCCTAATCTGGATGATCATTTAGGAAATAAAAAGAAAAAATGGATTCACTAACAAGTATATAGATAATAAAATTGGGTGATTTATATTTGAATCAAGAAGATACATTTCCATGATGTACTCCCACATGTTAGTATTACCCTTTTACCTCATAGGGATATAATTTTTCATGAGTATACTAACTTCAAAAGTTTTATTCATAGGAAACATTTTATTGATTTCCTCTATGAATCATTTGGTTATATGAACCCTTTGATCCATTTATCCTAAGAATTACACTATGATGCATGCTTTACAACCATTATAATAATTTAATTTGAATTCTCCCAAATTTTTATCTCCCTCTTATCACCATAGGTGCTCATGGTAGTGAGATTAACAACTTTGAGAACCCATAATGGAAGGACAATGTCCATGACACTGAGAGTAATAAAAAACCACTATTTAAATGGCTTAAGATTCATTCCCTTAAATATTGTTATGTATTTGATTCTAGTTGTGATATTTTCACCGAAATAAGAAACCAGATCAGAGAAAAAACTTATAAACTAATGTTATTCATATAAGTAATACAATATAAACTGAATATAAATATCAATTAACTAAAAAACCCATTTCAATACACTATAGAAAACATTAAAAATTAGACTTTAAATATAAATATTAAATTTTAAGTGGAATACTTAGTATAACGAAAAAATATTAATGATAAATAAAATTTAAAATAATAAACCTTCCTTTGGGTCGATTCATTATTCACATGTAAACTAAAAAATCAACACAAATTTATCCCCAAAAGTTTGGAGGTGACCAAGCCATGTAATAACCTTCTTTTGGGCCGATCGAATACTCACATTATTAAAAAAAGAACTTTTTAATACATAAAATCAAACTTATTTAAATAGGATATGTTACTTTGGTAAAATATTATTTTAATAAATCATTTTCATGTAGGATATATTAAACAAATATTTAATTTTGAAGCTATCTATAAATATAGTGAAAAATCACTATAATATTATTAAATTTAACAAATCTATATAATGAAATAATCCATAAATATCAACTATTATAATAAAATAATAATAAAAATAACAATAAAATAATAATAAAAATAAAAAAAAATTATTATAGTTGATAAAATTACTTGGATGGAAGATGATTTGGTTGATAATTTTTTTTGAATATTCCTCTATTTATGACCAACAAGTTTAAAATAAATTAAATAATTATTTCTATAATTATACTCAAGGAATTCAATATGAATTCAATCAATTAGTTTTCCATTAGGAATACAAGAAATGGAATTTATGAAAACATTAAAAATTTCTATAAATATCATAGAAATCATCAACTAAAACCGAAATAAAGAAATGATGATTTTTAATTTTACATCAACTCGATCATATATATTAATAAAAAAATTAGTAAAAAACAACTTCAATATAAATCCTAACAATTTAATCTATCTAAAACCATAATATTTTTAAAAATTAATTCAAGACCATATAATGTCCCCATGAAATGAAAAAAACACCAATTCTCAATTATTAAATATAAAATACTATGAAACCAATGTTTTGTTCTTCAAATTTACTGGTGAGGTTGTTAACAAACCTAGAAATGTTCATGTTAAACCCAAAATAATAAAATAATGAATGATGGAGCATATCTAGTTCCACCATGATTGACTGATTATTGAGTTTGGGAAGTTAGTCTTCCAAATCAATTCAAAGTTCCTTGAGTTTATCTAAGAGTATATTTTCTTGTGGAAGTTGGGAGTCTGATGAAGAGAATGATAGATATGATTTGGATAAGAAAAAACATTTACATGTAAACCCTAATGTTAACTTTAGTTATTTATAATTATCCAAATAATAAAAGAGAAAATAATATATTAGTTCTTTACATAGAATCCCAAAAAAAATTATTTCCATTATAGATAAATATAACCATATATCCAAATCTACCACATAATAAAACTAAATTAATTATGAAATTTAATATGAATTAATTAAAATATATTCCACATGTTTAATTTAAATAGAAAAATATGAATATATGTATCACTATTATAAATTTTTGAAATTAAATCAGAAAATTTTGTCAATATTTTATTAGCACTGATAAATGGTACTCTTTATCAGTCATTTTTAGGGCTAATAAAGGGAGAGATTTATTACTTATTTTTTAGTGAAATTAAATGGTAAAAATTATATATTCATATATATATACACATTTTAAAATATTATTTATATAATAATAAATATATATACATATATTAAAATAAAAAAATATATAAAAAAATATATAATTATATATAAATATAATTACATATGTATATTATATAATATATAAATATAAATACATTAAATATAATTCATATATAATTTTATATATTTAATTTTAGAATATATAAATTAAAATTAAAAGTATATATATGTCGGAGGAAGGAGTTTCCTAGAGTGCTCTCACATTGGGACTTGATGATGTCTTAAATTTTATTTCATGATATTCATTCTCCCACCCAATTCAGTGATCAATAATGTATACCAATCCCCCAAAATTTCTTTAGAAGTATCCATAAATAAATATAGGAAACCTAATCAACCATATTATAAGGAAGTGAATTTACAGAGGTTCTATGCAAAGGGGGTGAAAATGGGGATTTCTCAGAAAATCTGGTATCACATGAGTAGTGTGTAAGAACCCAGATCCTCGTTCAGGAATGTTTTTCCTTTTTCATGCGTTTTTAAGATAAAATAAACTTTCTGGAAATTTTCTAAGTACACGCCGTGTATTTTCTGAGTACACACCATGTACTCTTCTTCGGCTCAAAGCCGTGTGTTGGCCGTGCCCTGGCCACACACATGGTGTGTAGGGGTGACGTGGAGGACGATTTTGGTGGAGTACGGAAAAGACCCAGCACAGGTCGTGTACTTTAAAAATACATGATGTGTACTTTTCTTTTTTTCCCTAAACGGATCGGGGTCGCGCCTCATCGCGATATTTTCCTTCTTCTAGGTCTGGTTCATCTGAGAGCGACCTGTACGACCAAATATTCGATGAGATCCCGACTCTTCATCTGTTCTCTGATTCGAGCAAGGTCGATTACGTTGGAATCGCATTGGTGAGTTCTTCCTTCTCCTTGAGCCATGTTTTCTAGTTTCCTCCTCATTTTCGAGTTATCGTGGGTTGAAAGTTTTGTGCGTTTTCTCATATCTATGATTTTCTAAGGGGAATCTGTCATCGTGGTTCACGTATATCAATCTCCTAGGATCGAGGTAGGTGGTTTGTTCCTTTCTGTATAAAGTTGATGAGTATTTTGTGCAAATTCCACCAATACCCTTGAATGGGGTATTTCATGTTTCCTGTTTTTCCCCTACTGTTTTACTGCTTTACTTGATTGTTGTGGTAGAGGTTTATGCTTCTGGGTAGAGTAATTTATTTTGTGCTCATGTTTCTTTTCCATGATTGTTCTGCCTGTTTGGCGTTTTTCTAGTTGCCCTACCTAGTCGTAGGATAGTGGAACTTCTACTTTTTGTGTTGTTGATCCTTAGAATGATAGACAAGTAGTTCTTGAGGTTTACTTGGACGATGTACGCACACTGAGCATGTTTTATCTTTCACTCAGTACTGTGAGAACCTAGAGTAGTAGACCAGAGGGAGAATTGATGGAAGGGATTCTCCAGAGTGTCTTTTAATTACGATGCGAGACCACAGGGGGAATTGACGTTGAGTGCTTCCTCAGAGAGTCTGTAGTTTCTCGAAGCGGGCCATAGGGGGAATAGATATTGAGTGCTTTGCCAGAGATCCTTTAGCACTATACAAGACTATAGGGGGAATTTACGGTGAGTGCTTCCCTTGAGAGTCTGTTATTTTCATAGCTAAACCAGAGGGGTGAGACTGTGTGTGCCTCCTAGAGGATTGCTAGTACTTGTAGGTTAAACCATAGGGGTTAGGCTGTGAGAGCTACCCAGAGGGTTACCTATTTTCTTCTTGTTGCTGGCTGTTTACTTGTGTACTTTATTAGAACTGTGGATTGTAGCTGCTTGTGCTTTCCTTTTTACTGCTTCTTGTTTTATTACTTCCATGTATTCATTGACTGTTAGGCACAAATCTTTGGGTGATTTCCTATTGGAATTGTATCTCACACCCTGTTTGGGCCATGATTTTGGGCCCAAGTAGACTATGTTGTTGCATGTATAGATAAGGGAAAACAACCTTCTATTTCAGGGTATTGATTGCACTGGAGCTAGAGAGCATGGGACCGAGCCGTGGCTCGCGATGCTGAGGAGTTTATTTTGTTTTCCTTGAACTTTTTTTTCAGTTGTACTTCAGCACATTGGTTTGTTTGTTGTTTTCCATAGATATATGTACCATATTGCATTATTATTAGTTATCCATTGTTTCCGCTGTTCAGTTCAGTTGTTGTATGCTATTTATTGATTCTGCTATTGTGTTTGGTTGTTTTCCGCTGTATACTTACCGAATTAGGGCACAGTTTCCCCACCGACTCACCAAGGCCCTCACTGCTAGTCGGCAACCTCTATTGTTTGGGGAAATGCTCTTGAAGTCATGTGGAGAACCGGGTATAGGGCACCAGTGGAGGGGATCCGGATTCGGGTCGTTACATAGTGAGATTCCATAATTTAGTATGGAGGATTAATAATCACTATAAATTAGGATCCACTTAAGGAGTGGCTTTAATTATATAGGTTCTCCCTAGTTGGATATCTAATTTTGGAAAAAAGAGATAATACCTCTTAATGGGATGAATTTAAGTTGAAACTAAATCGAATATTGGGGTTTGAAAAATGGAAGATTATTATTATTAGTGTGGGATACTTAGACATTTTTTTCAATATGAGTTGAAATGATATACCACTTGGGAGTTTAGATTCAAAAATATCAACTCAAGTGCCTTAAAGATCTAAAAATGGGAAATTAATTTCAAGTCTTACAATAAAAAACACTCCAATGCTTAAATCTAGGGCTGAAATCATGGTATTTTTTGGGTGTCTTGGAATCTTCATATTTTAAATGACATTTCATACATCATTGGAGAAACGCTGAAACTAGAAGAAAACACCATTTAAGGTATTTTTGGATATTATGAAAGGGTACCATTTGATGCTTATCTTTCGAATCCCTCATCGAACAATTCTACTCACATGGCCAATGATAATAATATTTTTTGTGATATTGAGTATTAGTAAATTTTCCCTTTTTATGATTATTTTCAGATGGATGGTTATGAGGTTTTGATTTTTAGGTAGGTAGAGAGATTATAGGTGAAGAGTTAAATTACCCCTAAGTAGAAGGAAAAAGGAAAAAATGTAGAAGCAATAAGTGGATAAGGCTTCAGTTATGTCCCTTGAAGAATTAGTAAAAGGTTTTGACGGGGAAAGCTGGGATTCTTGATCCATTGTCTATGGTTTATAGAGATCATGATGAATTCATGATAAATTTAAGAAGTTTTAGAATCCTCAAAAGTCTTTTAATCTCTTCTAATTGTAATTAGAAGTATTTAGGAAGTGATGAGAAGATCTCTCAATCAATGCAGGTCTGGTGAAACAGAAGGGAGTGAATAAGGATGTTGGATTTGGGCTTACTTCAATCCCTTCATCTAGTGTACAAATCCCACTTGATTGTGCTAACTACCATTCAAGGGATTAATCTATATATGTTCAAAAGTGGTGTGTGTTGGTTGATTGAAAAAAACTGTATTCCCTTGAATCTGCTAAATAGAGTGTTATGCCTATAGTTCCGGAGGCCACATCATTTAGGAGGATAAGGGGTTTTAGACTCAACTCACCAATTGGGGAAACAAGGAGTGTGAAATCAATCCTGTCTATTCAAAATTTGTAGGGTTAGTGGTCTAGACTAAGAATACATCAGTTTAAAAGGAATATCCCTTGGAAATTGCATATGATAATATAAAACCCCCCAGAATTCATTAACATTGATCAATGAATATGAATATATTTCCTAACCAGAAAATTATTATTATCCATGTGGTATATACAAGGGATCACCAAGAAAATTATTAGCTTCTCCCATTGTGAGTAATATTGGTAGGTCAAAGTGATCGTTGGGTAACCAGAAGTTATACCATATGGGAGGAAATTAAATTCTAAGCATGTTAAAATATGAATATTTTCTTATGAAAATGTATGGGGTTGGAAAACCAAGAAACTACTAGTACCATAAAGTCATTTATTATTAATCATCACCCTATTTTTATTGAGATATCTAAACTAATTTATCCCTTGAAAACCATCAAGGTATAGAACATTTGGGCCATAGGCCATGAAACTATGGGTATCAACCAACAAGCTACTATAATTGAAACATTTAGGGTATTGGTATATTACAAAGTTTCCATGTTTATAGTAATGAATATCATCACCCAAATATTAACCTACAAGGTTACCTTTGAGGGGGTCTATTTGTATTTAACATTTTTAAATTATCTTAATAATTAACATAGAATTATGGTTTAAAATTTGGGATTTGAAGAAAAATACCCAAGGCCCTTGGTTATTTAAGGGGATTTCAATAATTTAATGGATAAGAGGGAGAGAACGAGGGAATGAGGTATATCCATAGCAAGAAAAGAATTTAGAAACAGTATGGTTATAAATTACATTATGGAGGTGGATCTACATGGGGATACATACACTTGGTAAATGAATTTTGGAAATATAGTTGGATCCAGTAATTTGGATTGAATATTTATCAACTCCCAAGTGTTTTAGGAGAAAGAAAAAGTTCAATATTAAGCTCTAATGAAACCGAATTCAGACCATCTACCAATCCTTACATCTCTTCTCAAGTGGAAGGAATAAGGTATTATACCTTTTAGATTTAACAATGTCTATATAATTCATCTTGATTGTAAAAAAGAGGTATATGTGGCATGGTCAAGCATTTTTTTGACCCATGATATTTATACCATCATTTATGAAATAAAAAAACTGAAGACAAAGCACAAGTACCTAAGTACACAAAATTAGTGGTTTTAACATTGAGATTGGGGATATATAAAAAAATTATGATAAATACATGACAACCATAATGTGGATTTTTATTTTACAACATTGAATAAATAGGTGGACTTATCAACCAAATTTATTTACACAATAAATAATAAGGAAGAAATTATGAATAAAAACTTCAGTATGAAATGGATAAAGGAGGGGGATAGGAACACCTCATTATTTAATAGTATTAAAAATGAGAGTAATGAAAAAAATATAATTTACTAATTGAGATAGGGTGAATCTATTATCAGATGTAATATAATATCAAATATAATATATTGGGTTACAACAAAGATTTATTAAATTAGGATATAAGGGTGAGCACATGATACATGGGAGTCGTTATCCCAAAGGTCAATGGAGAGATTGAAAATATAATTATTACACAACTTCTAAAAATAAAATAGATAAATAAGACTATTTTAACCCTTAATCTCTCTAGAGCATTGGGCTATGATAGATTCACTAATAGACTCTTCTAAGAGTTATGTGAAAACATCCAAAAAGACCTGTTGAACATTTTTTTAATCTTTTTAAGAATGGGAATAATTCCTAAAGGAATGAACATCCAATTATAGGTTCTAATTTCTAAATTGGAAGAAGTTATGTCCCTTCATAAATTCAGTACTATAGCATTGAAAAACAATATTTTCAAATATTTGGATCAGAATTTTCCCATTAGGATCTTTCTCATAACTTTAAAGATGATATCTAGAAACAAATTTGTGTTTGTGCATGGAAGGAAGATCCAAAACATTCTATTTATAGCCTCTGAATGTATTAAAATCTTAGGAAAATATGGAAATAGGTGGAAATTTTCTTTAAATATTGATATAAGTATTTAATTTGAAATTATTAAATGAGAATTCATATATGTGGGTTTGTCAAAAATTTGGATTCATTTTGTTAATTATATGTTGGATCGGATCATGATTTGGGGCTTCTATGATATTTGTTCTGGTTAATGTTAAACCTTATGGTAACTTTAGTTTCTCATACTGTGTTGGGTAAGGTGTCCCCATATTTATAATTATTTTCATCATGGTATATGACTTATCAAGTAGATAAATTAATAAAATTATATAGCAGGGGAATATTGGGAAGGTAAAATCTAGAAGCGATATTAAGGCCCCGTCACACCTCTTTTATACTGACGATTTACATATGTCCTTTGAAGATAGAGCTACTAACATCGAGTCCCATAGGGAATAATTAATATACTATAGAAAATATATAGGTAAGTCATCAGATGATTCATTTCCTTGATGTTATATAGAAATATCTTTAAAGATCATGGGAAGAATCTCATTAAGAGGAAATTTAATATCAAGGAATGAAATATTCCATTTACATACCTTGAAATTACGTAATTTTGGGGAAAAACCAAAGTCACATAATTCATATAAATTTCCAATGGCATAAATTACAATCCTAATGCATGGAAAAGTATGTCTCTATCATGGGAGGGTTTAATCTCCTTAGTTAAAGGATACATCATTTATAATTTTTTATACTCCATTATAGTGTAAAAATGGACTATTGATCATGAAAAAAAATTAAGCCAATGTACAAGAAAATTTATCTCGTCTGAGTGTATATTATAAATTAATATTATTACTATTCCATGGAGAATTAATTACTCACCCATTAGGGATAGTGTGATAAGAATCAAGAATCTGATACCTTTCCATGAGACACTTCAAGATAAATTTTATTAGAGGCTTATCTTGGTCAAATTATAAGGAAAAAAATTTCATAGGAATAGGTTCATCAACATATATAGATATTGTATCCCAAATTATTAATACTCTTCTATTTGTTCCCTTCTAAATAAAATATATACTTCTGTATTGAGCCAATCTAAAAGGGAAATTTTCTCCAAATCATTCCACCTATTTTGGAGGGAAAACTATCTTGGATCACACATTATGGATCACTTTCAAGGGTATATTATGGGTATGTAGATCATGATCAAAGGTAGAATGACCTTTGACCAATCCCCTTTATCTGAAACCTCATGGACAAAATATTGAATTATAACTTTATTCCCATCAATGAAATCCTATTTTATAAACTTATGGGGAATGATAACCTCAATAGAAAAGTTTATTATAAATATATCACTTGTAGGTTAGAGTCTCTCAACATACTAAAACATTATTAAAGGAGGTGTATTTCCCCCTCAATGATGGTTCTCATATGGAGAATATTTCACAATAGGTTTTCCATGGAAAACAACAATATAAATGATAATTTTAACCTAAAATTGAGGTGAAATGCATGGAAATAGGGACCAAACACCATTGAAAACATATTTGTGAAATTATTCGGTTATTGGATGACATGGTCAATAATATTCAACCTATTTAAATATAGTCTCCCTGATAGAATCTATCCAAAAATTTCTCACAACCTATTGCATCCTTGATAGATTTATTTAGTTTAGGTATTTATTCCTCACTGCCATAGTTTAAACATGCCATTCCATTTGGAAGAATATTAACATCACTGATTTTGAGTATACATATACATACACACACATATATATATATATATCAATATGTAATATGCTCTCACTAGAACCCATTCTGCTATCAAAGAAGGAAATGTCTTGTTGAAAGTCTATGGGGGAAACTCAATGAAATTGATTTTAGCATTTGATAAGATGATTGTTATGGGTAACTAAAAATATACATTTTAGTTATATTTTGGTTTTCTTGAAACCTAAAAGTATATTGTGGATTGAAATAAACATGGATGTGGAAACAAAAGTAAACCCTTGTCTGACAAGTTGTGGATGGATTTTCAAAGATCATATACGAAGGGCCCTAAAAATTTTTCACAAGGAATATATATTTGAGGTGGATAATGAGGTTGAAATAAAGGGTGTCATCCTAGAAATTAAAATTTATTGGTACAAAAACTGGATCATGCTTTTTCTTGACGTGGAATCCACCTTTCTTGGGAAAACCATCAGTAATAATGTTACTTCAGCCTCAAAGAATCATATGGTGAACTAGAAGGATTGTATGTACTAATGAAAATAGGTTTACTTCATTGTGTCACAAACCTTTTGATAAAGAAACAAATAAATGATGAACTTAGGTGTGGTAATGAGAGGTTCCTATTTTTATTATTTAATTCCATCTTCTATTAAGGACTCTTTATTCCACAACATTTGTAAAACTCAAACCTTTAATTTTTTTAAAATGTTACTAGATATTAGGGTTTTATTATAAGGTGTTCTTCTTTTTATTAAAAGTATATATATGTATATGTTTAAAAATATTTACTTATATATAAATATATATCTATATATATTATGAAATTAAATCAAAACATAAATTAAAACTACAAATCATTTTCAAATCAGAAACATGTTGTTGAGTGGAAATGATTTGTTATATAGATCAATGATAAAAAATAATTTTAAATATAGTTGAATCATGATTGTTATACTAGAATAGTTTATTCTATATATACATTATATTATAAATTTTTATACACACAACACTATAATTAAAAAACCACGATATATGATGAAAATATTATTAAAACATGATAGTTAAAACTTAATTGTTGGATTGTCGACTATGAATGGAAGTAACCGGATTATAAAATATATGTAGAAAATTTTTCATAATGAAAATTTATTTATTAGGTCCAACTAAAAAATTATTCAGTTTATAGTGATATAATGAAGTTATATAATGTTAAGAATAGTTAAAGTTCATATGAATCTTTTTTTCTTTAAAAGTGATTTTCCTTAATATTTTTTTATTTTCATTTAAAAGATAAGTTTCTAAATTTTAAATATTTAATTTGAAAAAAATATTTCATTTTTAATTTCAATATATCAAAATTATCTTAGCGTGAATTTATGGAATTTTTGATAAATAATTAATTTTTGGGTTAATAGTGAAAAATTCTGTTTTTTGAAAAACTAATATTTATTTTCTCTAAATAAATTAATTTAAAATTATATTGATATTTTTTATTTTTTTAATGTAACATAAGTATGATTTTAATAATAATATTTCAAATAATTCTCTAAGAATCAGCATTATACCTTATGTTTAAAAAAATAATTTTATGCTTCAAAAGTGTATTTTTCTAAAAGTTGTTTTTCATTACGTTTTGTGAAATTATACTAAAATTAACATTAATTATTTTTTAAAAAAATAATTTAGAATTTGGTCAATATAAATTATAATAATAATTAATATTCGATAAAAAATTGAACTTAATTTTTTATCATAATGAATAGTATCCATGGTAAAAGTGTACCACTACGGTAAGGGGTAAACTTAGTTATATTGGGTATTATCCTTGGGTTAAGACCTTAAAAGATATAAAATATTTAATTTCTTTCATTGGATGATTTTATTTAATCTAGATTCACCGTATCATTGAAATTATGGAAATTTTGTGTCATTTTACTTTTGGTAATGACCTTTATATTATTTTATACAAAGAATAATTACAAAATGTCACTCTTTCTATTTTGATATCTATTATATAATTTCATATGGATAAAAATAATTATTTACTAGTTATAAAAGGTTATTCTAAATATTAATAAATTATTTTTACGATTTTAAATTATTTTTAATTTTTATAAATGATATAAATACTTTGAACTCTTACGCAACTCTGATGCATAACTTGTTCAAGAAGTAAAAAAATAAAGTAAATTATTTTAAAAACATAAAAAATAATATGTTTTGAATTAATTATGGTGTTACACAATTTTTATGAATAATTATGATATATAATTTATGGTTAACATTTTTAGATTCTAATTATATTATATTATTGATATGTTTATATTCAATTTTTGTGAATTTTCTAGAAAATGACCTTAAATTGTATTTAATGTTTACTTTTTTAAATATATATAACTTTTTAACAAATCATATATTGATTCAATTGGATGGGAATTTTTCAACCCTATCATGAATTATTCATGTATTTTCCACTTGGAATTTTAAAAATTACATTCAAGACCATTTAATATTGAAAATTTATGAAAATTTCATTAATGTTTTGATATTAAAATATATCAACCTATGCTTTAAAAAGGCACTATGATTTTGATTTTCAATAAAATATGTTCAAAAATTTATCTATAAATTTCTATTCTAATGTCCCAAACCCCTTGGGGTGACCATAACTATCTCATTCATAAGCCTTATACTCTGTCGAAATAAGGATATCAAAAGAAGTGGTATAAGTTTTAACTGATTTATTTTATATTTATTTATTATTGTACCTCCTTAAAATATATTTTATCAATCGTGAAATAATTAATTCAGCATCCTAAATATATTTTAATATTCTAATTTTTATGTAAAAAATATTATCTGCCTTATTTCGATCCAATGAGAACTGAAAGCATCGCTCGAGCATATAGACAGACGACCATCTCCAAGAAGAGATGTATTTCATTTTTAATCACTGTATTTCATGGAAATTTGTTATAATTTATTTAAGGTATATATATATATATGTTATATTTATGAAAAAATAATTAAAAATAATTTATCTTATTACCTTTTTTTCATTTAAAAATGATAACATTGTTCATGCATATGTGTAGACTACCCCATATACGAAGCGATGTGATTTTTTTTCGTTTATTATTTTTTTTGATAAAAATAATTATTTATTTAATTAATATAGATTATATTAATTAAATTAATTATAATTTTTAAAATATTAATCATTATATAATTTTTTTCCTTTTCAACCATTAGAAAAATGAAAATGTTGTCATGCGTACTTCCGAACTACCGCCTCTATGAACAATTTATTTCATTTTTATATTAGCATATTTCATGGATAGTTATAATATCTTATATAATGAATAAAACTTATTTTCATTAAATTATAATAATTCTAGAGATTATGAAACCATATCATAACACCTTTGAACATAGTCAATATGTCAAAGTTGTTTTGGAGAAATTTATAGAACAACCTTAAGTGGTCATCATAAACAAGAAGGGTACAAGAATGTATTTCAAATGTATAAAAAGGACCTCAAAAAATTAAGTATAGATTAAAAATTTCCTTAATAAAGTATTTAATAAATTTAAATTGATTATTTCAGAGGACATATTGTGCCCGACCAAGAATTAATCCAACGTAAGTGTTTTTCAAGTAAATTCCACTCCATTGAGACATATTTTATATTCTGCACCAAATTTAATTTATGTGAAATAAACACTTATACTTTTATATATTATTTAATGAATTAATATTAATTCACTATATTTAATTTTTCAATTAAATTTTGAACTTTTAATGGGTTTTCAATCAATAGTTTTTAAATCCATAAAGGTTTAATTTATAATCTCACTCTTATTCGAGATCGTTCATGTTTAAATTTATATTAGAATAATTATATTCTATTTTTTCTGTTAAGACCAATATATTTTATTATCCTATGTTTATTTTTTTTGGTTTCTATATTTTCTTCCAACATTTTTTTCTTTGGTACTCAGAAATACTAAAAATGTTTTTCAAACAAAAATGATCGGATTTCTCTTATTTGATTAGGATTATTTCTCTTTCATATTCATATTCTTCAAATTGTTTAATTGATTTTTTATCTCTCTTTTAATGACTGATAATGTTATTTTTATACTACATTTGAATTTATTTACAAAATTTTAAATGGATTTTTTAATGTTCTCTAAAGAAGTCATTTTTTTACATTTTAGAAATGGGTGAAAGGATTTTACTTTTTAACATATACGGTTTAAAAGAATTTTCCCACCTCCACGATTTTTGTTACTTGTTTATATTATTTTAAAATATTTAATGGGTTTTAAAGGAAAATCCTTATTCCATTTTTCTATGAATTTTTTTCTTTTAATTGAAAAGAAAATGTTATTAGAAGAAAAATCCCAAGCACGAGTTGGTGACCCTACCCACACCCCCAAAATAATTAAATAAAAAAATTTCAAATAAAGAGAATGAGTTGTAATGCACTTTCACCAACTATATATTTCCAATGAAAATGCCAAAAAATATTAAACAACTAGTAAACAATAAATAGCAAAATGAATTTCCATTTCTTTATCTACTTGGAAACTAATTTCCTATCAAATCATCATCAGCTCTAAGAATCACCAGATAAACCGAGATTTCCATACACATGAAACAATGTACCTTTACAAAGCCTCCATGTAGCCAAGATGACCTTACACATGAAACAATATACCTATAAATAGTCTCCATGTAGCCAAGATACCCTTACAAATCAATCATTGTACCTTAACATATCATCCATGTAGCTCAGATACCCTAATGCATGAAACATTATACCTTTACGTAACCTCCATTTATCTAAGATTACTTTATGCATGAAACAATATACCTTTACATATCATATATTTGTAAATGTTACCTTTATTTATGAAACAATGTACCTTTATATATCCTCTATATATCCACGTAACCCTTACATAAGATTCACATTACCTTTATATATCCTGTCTAATCCTGGATACCCTTATACATGAGTCCCTGTACCTTTACCTAGTCTCCATATGACCATGATACCATTTTTCATGATTCATTTTACATTTAAGTAGACTTCATAAAGCCAAGATTCCTTTACTTATGGTCCAAAATACCTTTATGTAGCCCCTATGTAGCTAAATTACACTTATACATAAAGTGATGTACCTTTTTTGTATCCTCAATATTGAAAAGTTATCCTCTATATATCCAAGTTACCCTTAAAAAATATACCCTATACCTTTATGTAGCCTACATATATCCAGGTTACCCTCACATAAGGTACCTTATACCATTACTTATCCTATATATGATCATAGTTACCCTTATACATGAGTCATTATATCATTACATCGATTATAAATATCCCTAATACAATTACATAATGTTTATTTTACTTTTATTTAGCCTCCATTTGTCCAATAATACCCTTACACAATATTCAATGTACCATTCTATGGCCTCCATATACCCAAGTTTCCATTCCTCATGAATCAACCAACCCTTATATATCCTCCTAATAGTATAATGAACTTTACACAACCTATAAACCTTAATTTTTATTTTCCTATACCATTATGCACATGAAAGATCTAACCACCACCAATCTATAAAAACTCTAAACCCCTTCAACCTTCCTAAAAATTATAAAGATAAAATTCAAAGATTAAAACACAAAAAAAAAACTTAAAGGAAATAATCACTATATTATTTCCCTAAAATTAAAATTAATATTGCATTTAAACTAATCCTTTACCTTGATAAACATATTTTCTATGATTTGAATATAATCCAATAAATTTTATTTTATAAGGGTGGAATCTTTTCAAAATTATATTATTTTAAAATAATATTTTAAAAAGTCTCTTTTACTCCTCATGAAAGGTTTTTAAAAATTATTTATAAATTCTTTTTTTACAAAAAAGTGATAAAATATTTAAGGAATGTTCATTTTAACATTTCGATTCCAATTTCCTCTATAATTATCAGAAACATTCATTTTTTTTCAAAAAATTATTTATGATGAACATATAGTCATCAATGATGTTTTAATAATTTTTGTATTATATATTATTTTTTATTATTCACTTTATTATGATCATGTTCTCAGACACTCTCTATTATTCATTGGAATTTATTATTTTTCCACCATGTTTATCTATTCAGTATCATGGATGTATCCAATATCATTTCTACTACATTGTTATTTTATTGATCATATACCATTTCAATAAATGGTGTTATTTGAAGGAATATTATAAAGCAAGTTATTTCATTTACTATGGAAATAATGATGTTTCATATTCTTGATTCAGTATAGATATTTATTGATTGATAAGAAATTTTGATTTTATATTATATTTTGATTAAATATATGAGTAATGCTTTATAAATATATATGTGATAGGGGGGATGGATTATATATACCCCTTGATTCATTGATAGGTCTCATGATTCAAACATAATGGGTATATCTTGGGGTAGGTCATCTCATACAATGATAATGTCTGGGAATAAGGCCTAGATGGTATGTGAGATGTCTTGATAGAAGTACCTGATGGTAAGGTTCATGATTTTATGGTATGAGGTCTTTATTTAAAGATCATGACATCCCAAATTATACATTTCCTTAATTAAAATTTCAGTTATTATTATCCATATTAAGGCTTTATTTTCCATAGATGTATTTTGAAGATCAATTTATTGATTAAATGGAATAGTATTGATTATTTACTCATCCATATTGTTTATGCCTTATGTATTATTGATAGCTTCTATTATACACTTTCCCATACTATGAATCTAATCTCACCGTTTATTTGTTTTCCTTTCCCTAGGATATAAATACAACATATCTAAATGATTTTTAAGGATTAAATAATGCTTTTAATGTATGTTTTTATATTCTAATATAACAAGAAATACATGTATGTATCTATTTTTCTAGGATTAATAATTTGATCAATCTTTTATGGTGAGATACCTTGTATCCTGTACCAATGTAATAATGTAAACACCAAATATATGTTACTAGATTCAAGGTTAATAAAATTGGTATAAAAGAAATATTAGTAGGATGCTTTGGAAACTACTAAAAAATAAGCCTCTAATATCATAAGAAATGGCCTTTATCAGTGCTAGAGAAGTGATTACTACCAGAGAGAGATTAAAATCACTAGTATTTTATCAGTGCTAAAATTAAAGATAAAGGGGTCTTTTATCGGCACTAAAAATAGCCGATAAAGGGGTCCTTTATCAGCACTTTTATTTAGTATTGATAAAGGGGACCAATATCAGTGCTTATTGAAGCGCTGATTAAGGGAATAATTATCATTTCTTTTTAAAATAACTGATAAATGGTTCACATATCAATTCTTATAAAAGAATAGATAATGGTCCATACTGTATTGTGCTACAAAAACACACTACAACACCAGTGCACTGTGTTTTAACTGCACACCACAACACTAGAAACACACCAAATATCAAAAAAATTAAGTACCAATATATAATTTAAATGAAATAAAATTTACCAAAAAAAACTAGAAAAAAAATTATATTATACAAATTTGAAACATTGGCCTATATAATTAAATAATTATAAATTATTACATACATTAAAAAACATAAATGTTCCTTTTTATTTTTATCCTAACCCTGAATCATACTATTGACGAAAAAACCAACCCAACTTGAGCAAAAGAACTTACCTTTATAAGAAAAAAATTATTATTTTTTAATAACATAAATAAATTAATTAAGATAATGTTTTTATTTTACTAAAATTGATGTCAATTTTTAATTAAATGGTGTAATTGGAGTCATGCCGGTTACTCCATGTGTAACATCCCATTACCTCGACCGGGCTCTAGAGTAAGTACATGTTGGGTACCTAAGGTACACGTCATGTACTATGGATAGATTCATGTTGTGAAAGGGGAGATCAAGATGTGAGAAGGTACACATCGTGTACCAGAGGTACACGTCATGTGGGTTTAAATATAATATTTTTAATCTAAGGTTATGGGGTTTTCAGAATAACTTATCAAGTGTGGACTACATGTTGTGACCCTTGGGTACACGTTGTGACTCTGCCTTCACCTATCTTAAAGTCACGCATATTTCCATTTATCTCATTATTTTCTTCCCAAAATTCATTTCTCTCAACCCTAAGCTACTACTAAGTTACTTTTAGAGGTTCCCATCCTTCTGGATTGATCTAATCAGCTTTGGATCTTTATTGTGTCTGTGGTGCGTCTCTTCAGGTTAGTGTTCTTTCTGGTTCTTCCTTACAATTGATCGTGATAACACCTTAGCCTTAGGTTATAGGATTTTATGATCTAAGTTGGATTATTCTTGTTGTCATCATCTATATCCATCATGAAATCTTGTTCTGAATGCCATTCCTTTCCTAGTTGTGGTGCGACGGATGTCCGTTCTTGAGGTATGTGGGTTTTCTTCTATCCTCCAACCCATTATCTTCTAAATTGAATCAATCCTTTATGGTTTGGTTTTGATTCTAAGGCCTTAGTTGGTGTTGTTGGGTTTCATTGATCATGGATTCCATTACAGGTGTGTGCAACCTGAACCTTGAGGTAGATGGCTCCGTCTCATACCTATGATAATGAGACTGATTGCTATTGATTTGTAAATTGATTTATGATATTGGAATGATTTTGTGTGTGTGTTGAAAAAGTGTTTTTAAATAAAAATGGGTTTTCCCAAGATTTTGATAAATGTATTGTGAAATGGTTTTGAATGGTTTTCAAAGCATTGAAATGGATTTTGAATTGTTTTTAAAGAATTGAAATGAATTGTGAAAAAGAGAACATGGGTTACCTTGGGTACATAGGTGGAAGGTTTAGACTGGAGACAAAATCCATTGTTTTGTAATTATGAATGAGTTTTGTATTGTGGATTTCCTCTATTTTCTAGGCTTGTTGTTCTATGGGACCGATATTGAAATTTTGGGGGGTTTACTCTTGGGGTATTCCTTTACTTCTTAGGCCTGTTGTTCTTGGAACAATTTTGTGCACCAGATTATTATGGTACGAGTAGTTTTATGCCTAGACATGTAGTATTACATGGTGTTGTGATACCTAATATTCAGTATAGTAATGCTTGGATTTCTGAGTAGGCCTTGATATGCATGTTTGTTCTTGTCAAAAATTATACCAAAAATATTATTTGAAACTGTTATACCTACTTTTTTTAGAACTATGGAAAAGGAAAATGTTTAAAATATTTTCTATAAAACTACTTCACTGATTATCATGCCATGTTTTATTTTAAAATGAGAATACATGATTTTTTATACAAATACTTGTTATAGAACACCTGGGTGGGATCCAAGTGATCTTGTTAGCTCACACCCTGTGCACTTCTTCGGTGGTGCACATAATTTTGTTTTTCTTCTAGTGCAGGGAAATGAAAGGTGCCACAGTGAGGTAGTGAGGTTCGTGTCATCTGGTTGGGTAGCTGGTGGTGAGATGGTGGGAGTTTGTCCATGACATCATTTGGAGTAGATGTTTCCTGTATTCCTTTGTAGTTGGAATTTTCTTTTGGAATTTTTCTACTCTTACAGTTGTTCTGTTTTTGTTGTTTTATTTATAGTTATGGCATATATATTTTTTATTTTTCTGTTATTCCATTATTTCTCTATATATGTATGCCATGTGGTTGTTCAGGTTGGGTGAAAGAATTACCTCAGTTTGGTCATTCGATGCCCAGGTTCATGTCACCAGCCTGTGGGGATCATGAATGCCTTCCGGGTATATTTTGGATCGGGTCAGGTGCTGGGTTTGAGGGTAACCCAGGTTGGTTCATTATAGTTTGGTATCTGAGGTAAGTCTTTCCTCAAGAATCTTTTCTTGGGATGTTTGTTAGACTAGAGATAAGATTGTTGGGACTTGAGAGGTATGTTCCGATATGTGCATGACCAAATCTTGTTGTAATGAGACTGAAGTTACCATGGGGTTTTGGGTTATGTTTCTCTTGTGTTGGTTTTGGGATTTTAAAATCTTAGTTTTTGCTTATGGGTTTTATAGTATGAACTGAGATTTGTTCTGTGTTTGATCGTTCTTATGTTTTGGTGTGAAACAATATGCCTCCAAGACATCTTACACAAGTTCCTCAGGATGGTGTAGCTGATGCTCCTCATAGAAATCCACATATAGACCAAAATATCATCTAGAGTATCATATAGGAAGCAATTTCTATCAATTCTGATGTGCCATGAGTTCAGAATGTAGTGGATGAAGTACGGTTAGGAGTTGGAGGAGAAAGAGAACGATCGCAGAAGTTCTTACGCAAGAATCCACCATCCTTTAAAGGAATGACAAAACCCTAAGAGGCCGAGGATTGGCTGGACAAGATTGATCAAATCTTAGAATTCTTGTATACACTTGAGAATATCAGGGTAATGTGTGCAGTGTTCAGGCCCAAGGATTCCGACAAGTGATGGCGGGATTCTATGGTCCAGGCAGATAGAAATATGGGTTTGGATTGGAAGGGTTTCAAAACCCTATTCTTTCCACTGTTTTTTCTAGAGTATCTAATGTTGGAAAATATATGGAGTCTTTATATTTATATCAGGGAGAGCATTCAGTGATAGAATACACCTACTGCTTCTCCAAGATTTTCCGTTTTTCTCTAGATGTGGTAAAGAATGACCATCTGAAGACTTAGAAATTCCTATAGTGTTTGCGACTGGATATTAGATTGTAGGTGTTTATTCTAAAACATTCTAACAATACATAGATAGTGGAAAGTGCTACGATGGAAGAGATTAATATGGCACTAAAGGTCAGAATTACCACCTCTTCTCTTACATGAAAACTTTAGTGGCATGCATGGGAAGAAGAGGAAGTGGTAGGACTATCAGAGAAGTGGTGGAGGTGGGTCTTAACAGCGAGCCTCCTCTGCACTATCTATTGTAGCTGGTAGTTTGCCTCTAACTTTATATCATTTTATAAAGGGTGGACATAGTAGATGTTCTTTCCCTATGCCCTCAAGGACATGAAATATCTATAGACGTGTTGGTCATCTACAACATTTTTTTAGGCTATGAATACACCCCACTATGGTCAAGGTGTATTGGCTCCAAAGGCTACTACGGTGTAGTCATAAGCTTGAAAGAATTTAGTAATCCAGCCATACGTCTCAAGAGTGATGAATTTACATGCATTAGATGAGTGTCAAATGGAATTTGATTATGGTTCGGCAACTGTGAGAGGTACACTTTTTATTTCATATTCAGTAGTAATTTTTTTTTGATATCGGTGCCTCCCACTCATTCATATTTACACACTTTTTTATGTGCTTAAACATCCAATGGAACTTATTCCCTTTACAATGGAGTTAGCGACACCTCCTGTAAAGAGGAAATAACAGGGGTTTCAATTAGCTTCTTGTTCCTTAACGATAGCGGATATGGAGTTGGTCTGGGATTTTATCATTATTGATTTGGATTTATTTGACGCCATCATTAGTATGTATTGTCTTTTCACTTTTCACACAAATGTTGATTGTTATCATTGACATATTTCATATATCATTGTCAATGGGAGATCCTGTGTGTTTTAGGGAGAGTGGAACCTGATGTCTGGTAGTGCAGCACCTTCCCACCCAGAGATCAATTGTTTTTATTTTATTTTATTTGATCTTGATGAAATTTATTCTATTGATGATCTTCCTATTATTGTTCGAGACTTTTCCAAAAATTTCCCAAATTATTTCTTAGGTATTCCTCTAGAGAGAGAGGTATATTTTATGATTGACCTGGTAATGGGTATGCAACTAATATCAATGTCTTCTTATTACATGGTACCAAGAGAGTTGAAAGAACTCAAGGTTCAGTTGGAAGACGTGTTATAGAAATGTTTCATTTTCCCTAGAGTTTCTCCTTTGGTAGCCCCTATAAGCTTCACCAAGAATGAATATGTTTCAATTTAGTTATGTGTGGACCACTGGAAGTTGAAATAGGTAACAGTTAAGAACAAATATCCTTTTCCTTATGAGGATTATTTGTTTGATTAGTTTAAGGGGGAAAAGTGGTTCTTAAAGATTTATCTTTGGTCAAGTTATCATCATCTCATAGTTCAAGAGTCTGATATACTAAAGACGGCCTTCAGGAAAAGTTATGACCATTATGAATATCTAGTGATGAATTTGGGTCTAACTAAATCTCGTTTAGTTTTTATTTCCTTGATGAATTAGATATTCCACCAACATCTTGACACATTTTTAGCAGTGTTCATGGATGATATTCTGGTTTACTCAAATTCTGAGAGTGATCATGATCACCATCTAAGTTTCTTTTAATAAATTCTAAGAAGTCACCATCTGTTTGTAACAATTTTAAAATGTAGTTTCTGGATTCGAGAACTGAATTTCTTGGGACATAGAATTTCTGAGCATGGATTATTAGTTTATCCAGATTAGGTAAAAGCCATTATGTTTTATAAGGAACAATAGAATTTCTTTTAAATTTGAATCTTCCTTGGTCTTGTTGGATAATACCAATGGTTCATAAAATAATTATCTAAGATAACATCAACATTGATGGCTCTTACCAAGAATGTTATGAAATTCTCTTAGGATTAAAAGTCCCAGTCTTCTTTCGGTGAACTAAAATGACTTCTAACATTGGATCCTATTTTGATCTTACTTGTTCCTGGCAAGGGGTACATGGTGTTTTGCGATGCATCTAATGATGGTTTCGGATGCATGATGATGCAATATGATCATGTGGTAGCTTATGGCTCTCATAAACTCTGAAAATATGATAAGAACTACCCCATCATGATTTATATCTCGCATCAGTCATGTATACAGTCAAGTGTTAGCAACACTATATTTTTGGGGAAGGGTTCACTTTCTTCTCTAATCATAAGAGTCTAAGATATTTCTTCTCTCAGAATGAATTGAATATCAGATAGATATAATGGATAGAATACGTTCAGATGTTTGAATTTGACATTGCCTATACCCAAGGAAAATTTAATGTTATTTAATATGATCTAAGAAGGAAGGTACCATCCCAGGAATTTTGGAATTCAAAGGAGGAGTGGAATATTATGAATATTTTTCCTCAGTTTCACTTGGATTTATAGGATGATGTTTTAGGTATGGTTCTAACCAGTGTTTAGCTGTTATCATCTCTCATAGAGTCCATATTTCAAATTCAGTAGCAGGATGGTGAGTTTTAGAAGACTAGAAAAATTATTTATGTTTGGGAGACCATTTTTGGTTGGTATCTTTGTTCAGATGGTATACTTCAGTTTGGGAAGAGAGTTATCATCCCATCAGCTGTGAGAAGTTTAGTCTTGTTCAATTGTTATAGATCTTTATGGGATGTAAATATAGGTGCTATGAAGATGAATTATGATATGAGAATAAGATTCTAGTGGCCGGGTATGAAGTGTGACATTGCAGATTATGTTTCCCTCTGTTACACCTATGAATAGATAAAGGCATATCATTTGAAACCATACAGTTTTCTTCAACCTCTTCCAGTACCGGTTAGGAAATTGGATGAGGTATCCATGGATTTTGTTCTTGGGTTACCGTAGACACCCTTAGGAAAAAATTATATCCGGTTGGTTGTTGACTGGTTAACAAAGTATTCTCATTCCATTATGATCAAATACACCACTAAAGTTGAAGATCTGGGTAAGCTGTACGTGTAGGAGATCATGAGGTTACATGGGATTCCTTTTGCTGTTGTATTAGATAGGGATCATAAGTTTACCTCAAGATTTTGGAGAAGTATTCAATAGGTAATGGGAACTCAGATCAAGTTGAGCACAACCTACCATCCACTGACAGACGGTCAAACAGAGTGTGTAATTCAGATCCTAGATGATATGATTTACGCCCATGTCATGGATTTTGGAGGACCGTGGGATAGTAATCTAGGACTGGTCGAGTTTGATTATAAAAAAATTTATTACTCATCGATAAGAATGGATCATTTTGAGTTTTTTTATGGTCACCCATGCATATCACTTATTTGTTGGGAAGAGGTGGGAAAATTAGATTTGGTAGGACCATGTTTGGTTAAGAAGATGTTGGTAAATATTCAGGATGTGTGACGATTTTTTCTTAAAACCATGAGTCGATAGAAATCATATATAGATCGGTGACATCATCCTTTGTAGTTTTTCATGGGTGAGTAGGTTTTATTGAAAGTTTCTCCTCATCTGGGTCACCATCAGTTTGGAAAAAATGGAATATCAGCTCTGATATATGTTAGGCTGTTTCAGATCACTGAACGGCTCAGGAAGGTTGCTTATCGGTTAGTATTTATAGCTCCATTGACAAAAATTCATGATGTTTTCCATATATCTCAGCTTAAGAAGTGTCAACTTGAAATCCATCACATTTTCAGTTGGGAAACATTGATATATATCCATATGCTTTTGTTTTTTAGAAAATAGTTGAGATCGTTGACTCTTAGATGAAAGTCTTTCATGGGATGTCGATTATGTTGGACATAGTTCTTAGGAAACAAGGATCTAATTATCATGAGACTTGGTAATGTGAGTCGTTTATGAGGGAGTAGTGGCCTCATCCATTTCTAGGATTTATATCTTCTACATGACTTCCTGGGGATGAAATGTCTTTATGGTGGGGAGTTTGTAACATCCCATTACCTTGATTGGGCTCTAGAGCTGTTACACGTCATATAATTGAGGAACACATTGTGTACTGGTGACTGGATTCAAATTGTGAAAGGGGAGATCAAGCTATGAGTGGGTACAGGTCATGTACTAGAGGTTCACATGATTTAGGGATTAAATATTGGATTTCTAACTTGAGGCAACATGTTTTTTGGTGCAACTTATTCATC
Organism: Viscum album; assembly: GCA_963277665.1. NCBI lineage: Eukaryota > Viridiplantae > Streptophyta > Magnoliopsida > Santalales > Viscaceae > Viscum > Viscum album. The sequence goes on from OY728151.1 coordinate 1,763,043,080, forward strand.
ATGGACTACACGTCATGACCCTTGGATACACATTGTGACTCGGACCATGCCCAGATTAAAGTCACATGTTTTTCCATTTACCTAAATAATTTCTTCCCATAATTTGTTACTCTCAACATTAGGCTACTCTTAGGTGACTTTCAAGGGTGACCATCCTTCTAGATTGATCCAACCAGCGTTGGATATTCGTTGTGTCTGCAGTGCGTCTTTCTAGGTAAGTGCTCATTCTGGTTGTTCCTTTCGGTTGATCGTGATAGCACCCTAGCCTTGTGTTATCAGATCTGATAATATATGTTGGATTATTCATTTTTTATTCCTCTATATCTGTCGCGAGATCTTGTTTCTAAGGTCGTTCCTTGGCTAGTTGTGGTGCAATGGATGTATGTTCTTGAGGTACGTAGGTTTTCGTCTATCCACCAACTACTTGTATTCTAAATTTAATCAATCATTGGATTTGTGGGTTTGATTCTAGTGAATTTGTTGGGGGTTTTTAAGTTTTGTTGATCTTGGATTCCATTTCAGGCATGTGTGACCCAAAATTTTATGTAGGTGGTTAAATCTCTAGACTATGATAATGATAATAATTTCTATTTCTTTGTAAATTGATTTATGAAATTGGCTTGATTGTTTGTGTGTATTGAAAAGGGGGTTTGAAAGAAAAATGGGGTTTCCCTGTCTTTTGATAATTGGATTGTGAAATGGATTTGGTATAGTATTGAATGGTTTTCAAAGCATTGAAATGAATTGTGAAAAATAGAACATGAGTTACCTTGGGTAATTAGGTGGAATGTTTAGAATGGGGCCATCGTCCATTATTTTGTGATTATCAAGGAGGTTAATCTTGGGGATTTCTTCTGTTTCCCAGGCCTATTGTTCTAGGGTACTGATATTGACATTGGGGGGGGGGGGGAGGGTTACTCATGGTGTATTCCTCTACTTCCTAGGCCTATTGTACTAGGACCAGTTTTGTGCATTTGATTATTATGGCATGAGTAGTATGCTTCCTAGAACTATAGTATTCCTTGGTGTTGTGATACATGTTCTTCTGTTTTTTACTACATGGATTTTTGAGTTATCCTTGATATGGATGTTTTTTTAGTGAAAAAATGGTATGGAAAATATGATTTGAAACAATTATACTAGTTTTGTTTAGAACTATGGAAAAAGGGAAATTTTTATTATGTTTTCTATAAAACTGGTTCACTGCTTATCGTGCCATGTTTTATTTTAAAATGAGCAAACATAATTTTTATACTGAGACTTGTTATGGAACACCTAGGTGGGATCCTACTAACCTTGTTAGCTCACACCCTACGCACTTCTTTGGTGGTGCATAGACCATTGTTTGTCTTATGGTGCAAGGAAAGGCAAGGCACCAAAGTGAGGTGGAAAGGTTCTTGTTAGCTGGTTGGGTAGCTAGTTGTGAGACAGTGGGAGTTTTTCCATGCCATCATTTGGAGTTGCTGTTGCTTGTAGTCATTCGCACCTGGACATGCGTTTTGGGTTTTTCTGTTGCCACTATTATTTTTTTCATCTATTTTCATTATAGTTATGATGTATATATTTGTTAGTATCCTAATGTTCCTTTCTTGATCTATATATGTATGCCATGTGAGTGTTTATGTTGGGTTAAATCTTTCCCTCGGTTTTGTCATTTGATACTCGAGTGCTTGTCACTGGCTCATGGGTATCGGGAATGCCTTTCAAGTATGTGACAGATCAGGTCCGGTGATGGGTTTGACGATAACCCTAGTTGGTTAGTTACACCATTTATTGAATTGAGATTTGGATGATTCCAACAAATCTCAAATGACTTATGGATCATTGTACTATATTATAAAAAAACGGATTCGTTTTCATGGTTTTGAGTACGTCACTTATATTTTTTAATAAAATGTAATTTTAAAATGGAAACATGTAATTTGGATCATACATTTCACATAATGTCTTAGTTTGACATGATACTGATTCTTACACGTGAAAAATTACTTATTAATCAATGTACTAGCCACTTCGGTGGTGGTGTGGTGGTGAAGGAGAGTGGTACAACAACACTGTTCTTTGGGAGGTTCATTGTTCAAATCTTTGGAGTCCTCTTTCGGGATGAGCCTCTCCCCCCGGATCCACCCATCTTTACAGGTCGCTCACTCTCAACTGGGTGGAAAAAATGAGGCACAACCCAATGTGCTGATAGATTGGTTTGACGAACCATCCCTGATTGTGTTGTCACCCTCCGGGATGCTCTGCCATCTCGGCTGGCAACAACTCCTTCCCCAGTAGGGGCTCTACCTCAGGGCAGTGAAATATTCATGGTGGAGGGGGGTTACCATGCGTGGAGGGTTCAGGAAGGACACAAAAGGGAATTCCCTTATCAAAAGGGTATTAATCAATGTACTAAATTATCAAGACAATCTGAGAATCTGTTTTTAGTGAGTGACACTTTTTGAACTAAAATGTCAATTTTAAACTGATAATGGAAAAATTCAGTCATACTAGTAACACCATGTATTATATTTAGGTGCTTCCAACTACTACACATAAAAAATTACATATTCATTGTTTTCTAAAGTATAAAAAATCCAAATCTGTTTTCTCATTTTTGAGTCGGTCAGATTTATTGTTTTTCTAAAATTGATGTCAATTTTAACTAATAAGATACACTTAGATTAATATCGGTCACACCATGTGTCATATTGATGTGATTATGAATCCTATATGTCCCAAATGGATTATGTATATTTTTCCTAAAGTATCAAAATTATATTAATGATTTTTATCTATTTTGAGTTTTTCAATTGTCTTTTTTTACTAAAATGTCATTTTAAACTCGAAACTCATTTTTTGACTCAGACAGATCAAATCATGTATCAGGTTGATGTGAGACATATTCCTACACATCAAAAATTTTATATCAATTTTTTCTAAAATTATCAATAAAAAATGATCAATTTTTCTCTGTTTCTAGTGAGTGACATTTTTTGAACTAAAATGTCAATTTTAAACTAAAAATGGAAATTTTGAGTCATAATGGGTACATCATTTATAATATTGGGGTGTGGGATATTTATACAGATCCCAATGTACTTATGGATAATTTTTCTAAAGTATTAAATCAATATAAATGTGTTTTCTCCATTTTGAGTTGGTCAGTTTTCCTTTTTACTAAAATTGACGTCACTTTTAAATAAAGACACACTTAGAGTCATACTAGTCACACTGTGCATCATATTTGGGTGTAGCTAATCCCTACACATCCCAAATGAAATATGGATCATTTTAGTAAAGTATCAAAAAATATTAACTTTTTTTTTGGTTTTGAGTACATCAATTTTCTTTTTTACTAAAATGACATTTTATACTTAAAACACACACTTCAACTCATAACGATCACACATTGTATCAGTCTAACATGATAATGACTCTTACACATAAAAAATGATTTATGAAAAACTTTACAAAATTATAAATAAAATACAAGTGCGTTTTATCAGTTTCTAGTGAGTGACACTTTTTGAACAAAAATATCAATTTTAAACTGGTATCATACACATTGAGTCATACTAGTCACATCGTGTATCATAATGAGGTGAGGCTAATTTGTACATGTCATAAATGACTTATGGATTATTTCGATAATGTATCTAAACTATAAGAATTCATTTTCTCATTTTTAGAAGGTTAATTGTTCTTTTTTATTAAAATTGATGTCAATTTTTATAACAACCTTGATCTTTATCTCATATTTAAACATGATTTGTTATATAAAATTTCTCTTAATACAAATCATAAGATCAAGAGGTATATTTTATTTGGTGCTAAAAAATATTTCATAACAACTTAAAACATGTAATACATATCTTTACTGAAAACTTCTTTTACATTACCACAACATTCCTTTGTACTTATCATTTCATGGGATAACCTAAGGAAACACGTAAGAAAAGGGTGAGATATAAAGCCCAGCAAGGGAATAAAATGGCATAACATAAGGTATAAAATATATGTTACACAATATGCATATCAATGGAGTTAAAAATAAACATGAACATAAATTCATGATATAACATGATATTCATAACATAAAAATGGTGCGACAATATACAACATGATATTAGCATGAGCCAAGCCTCATTGCACATGGATTATCATGAGTAAACCCTTATTGCACATGAATTATCATGAATAAAGCCTAATTTCACATGAATTAGCATGAGTAAGCCCTCATTACACATGGCATATCATGTTACCAAACATTATCCAATGCATTGGAGTGCTATCAATGCGCACCCTTCATAATCATGTAGTTTTCATGTATAAGTGTGCGCATAGATCATAAAACATGGATTCACTAACAATAATAATTTTATTCCATGAACAAGGAATTTGGAATAAATATATATAATTCCACAATCAATAATTATATGATTATAAAGGTGAATACCCTTGATAAAGAAATGGGTATGGTATTCACTACACGATGATTTTGGCATGGAAAATCGTGGTGTAATTTCGCCAGCATAACGACATCTAATAGAAATTCGAAAAATGGTTTGATGGGAAAGAAAGGGGACTCTAATAATTTATACATGAAATGGATATTAATGGGATAATGTAACATAATATCCCAACATATGAAATGGAATTTATATTCCTAATATAAAATAAATTCTTTAAAGGAAATGAGAAGAGATAAATCCATTACAGAATTTCGGCATGGTAACAAGTGTACACGGGAGAGATTAATGAGATATAAATGTAGAGACCCAAAGCCTGACATACATGGGAATTAGAATACTTTTTCAGAATGCTTAATACATAACAAAAACAGACACCAAAGGATCGTAATAGTGTAGTGTCTTTGGAAACTCGGAAAATAATCTTCTAATCATGGTGAAAGATCTTCAACATCTCCCATAATGATCATACCCTTTTGTTTTCATACCAAAAACCTTTCTCTAAATCCTGTGGAAAAGAAAACATATAAAGGGTGAGCTCAAATTCTCAGTAAGGGTAATCATGGGGAAAATAAAACAAACCATATACATTTGAACATAAAAACATGAACATAATGTTTAAACATTGAAATATTGAGCAATGACATAAAACATGGCAGTACGTAAGGAATAGATCATAAAAAAACATAAATCATGATAAAATAGCTTGGGAATAAAACTCATAATTATGGCTAAACATTAATCACATGATATGATTTCCATAGTAGCCAAGGCATTGCTACCAAGACTATCTTGGTGGACAAAGTCCCTTTCTGAATCGAGTTCACTCCTCGTTCCAGTCCTGTATAACTAAACTGGATTAACTTACCGTTCCAGCCATGTCTATCTAATGAGATATAAATCTTTACCCAATGCATTGGAGGGAGATATAGGTCCCACCCATCTCATAATGAAATCAGTATTACTTGTGCCACAAAATAAACATACATCATTCATAATAACCTAATGAATAAAATGGGTTTCATAAACATCATCTCATCATCAAATAATCCATATAAAAGAAATGGATATCATTTCATAATAAGAAAAGTGAAACCATTTAAATAATAGAGACATTATACTTGAAACGTACACATATGAAATAATGTCATCTTAGATGGAAAATGGTTTTGATAAAACACTTCAAATGAATTCTTCAGGAAAATATCCTTTCTTCTTAAAAATCATTTTTTTTTTCACAAAATGTCATGAAATTTTAAAAGAAAAGGATTTTCTTGAAAATAGTCATGAAATATTTTGGAGTAAGCCTCATGAAAATAAGGCTTTATAAAACTTTAAAAATCCATTCATGCCGTATAATTTAAAAAAACATTATCCTCTTACTTTTGTCGGAAAAGTCAAAAAGTACCTCGTAAGGTAAAAAAAAGAAATATTCCTTACATACCATGTAGTAAAAGTAAAAATGGGTAAAAATTTCATTAAACATACATAAAAACACTTTTTGAAAACATGTACATGGATGATAACAATAGCCCTATTAAATACTTACGTATAAGCAATCTCGGATAAAAATGAGATTTGCAAAATTTTCCCTTACCTTAGGTCTGATATGATTCGTACGTATCTGAACCTAATGTATAATGATTTAAATAATTTCATTGACTTATTACAGAATCATATTCATTGTTATGATATCATATATGGTTCACTTATGACTTTATATTACCCGTTCTTTTGTAAATTTCATGTCAAAGCATCATTTTGGGTAAAACGTTTTATTTATCGTACGTGTTTGGACTTGTTGTTCTTGATATTATTACTACTTATATCATGATTTAATTACTTCCAGAATGTAAATCATGATATATATATCATATATTCAGTATACATAAATATATATAATATATAGATAAATGAAATGAAATACACCGTTCATGGAGACGGTAGGCCGTACGTATGCATGAACACTGTTTTCTTTTCCTTATTGACTTGAATGGAAGTAAGTAGATGAAATATATATATATATATATGTATAAATAAATCCAGTATCTTAATTATGTCATATATTTCATTATTATTAAGTATATATACTTTATAATCATTCTTAAATGGTTAATCATGGAAAATGAATCTCATCGCATTCGTGGAGACGATATTCCGTACGTACGCACGAGCGATGATATCATTACCACGATCGTGGAATTGTATTGAAGTGTATGTATAATATTAAATAATCAATATCACTTTAAAATAATCATATAGAGTTATTCGTTACACCATTATACCCATCCAAGTAAGGTGGTGGTGGAAAATAGATTACACCACGGTGTGGAGACGGTATTCCGTACGTACGCACGCGCGGTGATTTCATTTTACGTTGGATGGATAGATGGTGAAATAGGGTTGTTTAATACATATAATAACATATCAGTATATGAGTGATACTGATGTTATTACTTCATAATGAAACAACTAAAGAAGAAGAAGTGTGAGAAGAAATAAAGTTGAAAGAATCGTTAACGGACAATACCTCTTCTTTGAAGCGCCTCTTCTTAACCTCCTCTTAGGGCACTAAATATGGTCTTTGAAGAAGACCAAGACATCTAGGATGTTTATAGGTAAGTGTATAAGAGAAATTGGCAGGGTTTGTCCGAGATTGAAGGCTCAAAGTGGTGTGTGGAAGAGAGGGAGGAGGTGCCCTTTTATAAGGGAGGAGAGGGGCACCTTAGGAAAAACTAAAAATATTATTTTATTATAAAGTCATATTCGATTTTTAATAACCCCAAATTGATTTATTTAGAATCTAAGGTGGGTATGGGTCGCAATACTCTAATCCAATAGAATTTAGACAAGTTTAGGTTTCTATTTTAACCTTATAATTTAGATTTAACTTTAAGTTAAATAATTTTACTTTTACCGTGTCTTCTTGTTTTCTTACACTATAAGGTTAATAAACTTACTATAACAATCCAAAATAACCCCAAGTTGTTTATTATTAATATATATAACCTTATTTAAGTCATTTGGCCGAACCATAGATTTTTAGAAATAAAATAACAATTAATAATATAATATTTTTTTAAAACTATTTTATGTCAATTTTGACACTATTTGGTAATTGATTTTTGTGAAAATCATAACAGAATTATTAGTTAGAAAAAAGTCAATTAAATAAATACTAACATGTCATATTAACCTATAAAATTAGTGTAATTCATAAAAAGTCTCAAATTACATTTATTTGGGTATTTATAACATCAATTATATCAATATTTCATTAATAAGATAATTACAGCATCATCATTGTGTCATAAATAAATAAACTTATTTAATGTCTAAAAATTATAAATAAAATACGCTTATGTAGGAAATATTTTTAGATTTATAATTAATATTTATAGTAGAATTTATCTTATGTATATCCCTATATTAAAAGTTTTTTAGTTATTATACTTTGATTTTAACTATTTTAACTATTATTTAAATAAAATAAGATTAAATGTCTTAATCTAATCCAAGTGGTCCTAAATAGTCATATTTTATTCCTAAGGTTGTTTTTGGTCGAATTAAACTTATCCAACAGAATTAGGACATGTGTTAGGGTAATAATAATATCATTTTTACCCTTAATTACCCTATTTACTTTTAACCGTGGTAAAAAAAAGTAAAAAGTTACTATTCACCAAAAATTATTTTCATCTTATTGAACCAAATTTTAGTCCTTGATATTAACCGTGTCTCTCATATTTTTGGAATTCCACTCACAGAAGCGGTAAAATTATGTTTTATCTGAATTTGTAAATTCTCCTAGGAGCTGGGTAAAAGACGGTGAAAAGTTCAATAAAATGTTTATATATCTAAAATTATTATAAATTGACTCCAATGAATTACTTTGAAATTATATTGGTATTATGTATCAATTTTGACCAAAAATAAATTTAAATAAAATAAATAATTATTTAAATAAAAATTCGGTTTTTAAATAGTAACCAAGTGTTTTCACCATTCATCAAAAATTGAATGTTTTCAGAAAAATACCAAAATTTCACCCTAGGCTAATTTCGATATTCCAAATCCAAAAATGAAGTCCATTTTGAAAAATAAAAATTAAAAAAAATTCAAAAAGTGGGTATTACTATTCATAATGTCTAGTTTCAATAATATTTTAATTGCATATCGTTGTTTAGTGAAACTCAGTATTGCGTACAACACACGATATTGTGGAAGGTCGCTATTGTGTGTAATTCCAGCCACGTCAGGGATGTGTGTAGTGCAAGCTCCTTTTGGTGTAGCGTACAACACAAGACATCAATTAAAAAGAATATTTTTCATAAAATATCAGGGTGTTACAATAAAGGGGTATATAATTATTCAAAAATAATAAGGAAAGTATGGGGGAGGTGTGAAAATATACCTTATCATTTTTAATTGAACATAAAAGGAGGTACCAATATAGGGAAACTTGGACAAAAATTGAGAAAGGAAGGAACCCTTATAGAATTTTGGATTAGTAATGGGTGAGATTAAAGGATCATGGGGGGGGGATTAATGGGAGTGAAATGAAGAACCCATAATTTATAAATAAAATTTATTTTAAGGAGGTATGTAATAACATATCCCAAATTAAGAAAATGGAAATTAAAAGGGATGACATAAAATAGGTGCAAGAAGAAAAAGGAGAGAGGGAGATCCCTTTCTTGGATGTGTGATTCCAAAGGCATGGGAAAGTATTCATGGGATCTTGTGGAACCTAGGTAAGGCTCTAGGGAGTATAGAGTAGAGTATGGGAAATCTTAATGGATTTTGAGTTAAGAGGAATGGGTTCTTGGGTGGGTTTATATAGGAAAGGAGGGAGATTTCTTTTTTGTTTTGGTTTTGGACACTACACAACAAAATATTCAAAACCAAAAACCATCCCATAGTTTTTGGACATATATTCTGGAAAAGTGGAGTGTTATAAATTATTTTATAATGACAAGTAATGAACTTAATAAAATATTTCTGTTTCTTATGTGGAGTTGAGTCACACTCTCAAGTAAATTAATTTTAAAATATTAAAATATTGTATAAGTCTTGGAAGATTAACTAAGGCTTTATAAAATAAATAAAGAAAATATAAAATCACATTATTTTAAATTTTAAACATATATTTGTCTGAATATCCCTTTTATAGTATTTTATTACATCATAATCTGGTCATTATAATGCCATAAAACACATTATATATTTATACATTTTTTAATTTTTACCCAAAAAATCGACAGTCTTAGAAAATTATGAAAACACCACCATTGGATAATTTCAAAATCATGATTCCAAAGATAATATCAATTTAATCTAAATAATTTTCTAAATATGTGAATTTTTACTTTTAAAATAATAATATACATTTATTGAAAATTGACAGGTTTTGAAAAAAATAGTTTTTAAACCTTAATAAAAACTACATTTGACTTCGTAAAAAATATATGATAATTTTTATTTAAAAAAATTATTTGTTAATAAGATTTTATGAAAATATTACTCACTCCAAAAATTCATTAATTAATCAAAATAAATTATTTAATTGAAATTATAAATAAAATATCTATTTTATCGTACAAAAATATAATTCTTATCAAAATGATTACTTAATCATTTATTGAGTAAAAAAAATAAGGAATATATATTATCATCATTTATAATTAAAAGGAGTGTTTTAATGAAACTATTTAATGATAATAATATTTTTAATAAAATATTAGTTTAATTTAATACTTTATATATTTCGAAAATGTACCATTTTATCGGAAAAAACAATATATAAAATTCATCATATTTTTAAGAAAGACTATACTCAAAACGAAATTGACAGAATAAGAATTTTATTTATAAAAATAGATTACATGATAATTAACTAATACCTTGTTACATAACCCCTTATAACTCCCACATATGACCTAAGGGTATGGTGTGTGATGTTTATAGACTCTTGAGATGGCTCTGATAACATCACTTGGGTTTTGATTTCCATCAACTTGAACTTCTCATGTTGGCAATTTCGTTTAAGATTAAAATGTTGGAGATCATCTTGGAATTGGTCTAGAGCGAATCCCAGTGATGTTAACTCCTTCCCATGCTCCAAAAAAATGGGCTTTGTACAGAAAAATTCTGTTAGTATAGGCCATCGACTCTTCTTTCTGAATTAATTTTCCATTGTCATTTATATTCATAAATAATAATTATAATGTTAAATTTATTATTTCTTCAAGTAGTCATATTGATCATCATTCATAATTTAATAATGGTACCGTAAAGGTTAAAAATTAATAGTTTCATTTCAATTTACACTTATATAGTTTTAATGAATGTGACACAGTAAAACACACATTTTCAGGAAACAAAATATTTTTCAAAAGTTCTCATTGTTACAATTTTAAATAAAAAGACGCAGTTTAAGTTGTACCTATCACACAATGAATCATATTTATTTATATCTGATTCCTAAACATTTTAAATTACATATGGATCATTTTACTAAAGTATGAAAACAATCAAAAAGTGTTTTCTCAGTTTTGAGTAGGTTAGTTGTGATTTTTACTAAAAATGATGTCAATTTTAAATAAGGTCACACTTAGAGTCATACCTATCACATCGTGATTTATATTGAGGTTCAGATGATTCCTAAATTTCATAAGTTACATATAGACCATTTTAATTAAGCATCTAAATAATCTGAATTTGATTTCTTGGTGTTTAGTGTTTTACTTGTCTTTTTTCTAAAATTTTATTTTAAAAATGAAACACACACTTTGACTCATACCGATCACATCATGTATTTTTTTAATATGAGACCAATTCCTATATTTCAAAAATTATTTATTAATAGATGTCATAAATTATCAATAAAATCTGAGTTCATTTTCTTAGTTTTCTTGAGTGACACTTTTTGAAGTAAAATATTGATTCTAAATTGATAACGAACACTTTGAGTCATAATGAGAACATTTTTTATTGGATTGAGGAGTGGTAGATTACTAAAAATCACAAATAAATTATGGATTATTGTCTTAAAGTATCAAAATAATCTGAATATGTTTTCTCAGTTTTGAGTATTTCAGTTTTTTTACTAAAATTAATGTCAATTTTAAATATAAAGATGTAATTAGAGTTATACCAGTCACACAGTGTGTCGGATCAAGGAGTGGTTGACTCATACACATCGCAAAGTCTAAAAAAATTTCAACTTAAAATGTTACCATAATTTCCATTTACTTTATTTATTTAAATGAAAGCACTACATAATAATTTGATTTTTTTAGATGAAAATTTTTTATTGTTATTGAAATAAAAAAGAGTAGAGGAAGTTCATGTGCCATTATATCACAAGAATTCACCGCAATGGGCACATTATTTTCCTATACTATTGTGGATTTCAATGAGAAAGTATTTTCTTCTTAGAACATAAACTAAATATGTAGTGTCTATAGGTTGAAAAATAAAGACAATGGAAAGTGTGGTAACATTGGAAAAAAGGAACATTTTACCACTTTTGTTGCATCTTGTAGATAGTTTAAAGAAAAACGTGATTTCCAAAAGGATCTGTGAAAAAAATAAGTATTAGATAAAAATGACAAGGAAATTTACATACAAATAGTAGATAAGATAATGAGAAAATTAATTAAATAAGTAGTAGTAATTCACATATTCATGATGGTTGTAATAATTGTTGAAAAATTTATTTATTGTCATTATCTCAATTGTAGGATTGAAGTCCAATATATCATGAGCAGGAGTAGCTTTGAACAAACCACCCCAAATCAAAAAATGAATCCACCAATATACGAAAACAATTATTATATGTTTGATACTAAAAATAAAAAAATGAAACATAAATATGGAATTAGAAATAATCCTATGGACACTGATTTTACTATGGAAACATCAAGATTACCTAGGTCATTGAGAAGTGGAAGGAACATGAAGGAAAGTGATAAATTCCAACACTATAGGGGTGAAAAGGTTTTGAGGGAGAAGAATCCTATGGTTGGTTTTGCGTAGAAAGTCATGAACGATGGACAGACCACCCAAATCGAACAAAATAATCCACATGTATAAGGGAAAAAATATTATGTGAGTAATACTAAAAAGGAATAAATTAAACATAAATATGAAACAATAAATTAATAATATGGAAACTGATTTTACTATGAAAACATCAAGATTACCTATGCGATTGAGAAATGGAATTGTCGTTGATCTTCCTACAATAGAGTGGAGGGAATGTGAAGGAAGTGTTAAATTCCAACACTATAGGGGTGAATATGTTTTGAGGGAAAAGAAGTATGTGGAATATTTGGTGTTGATAATAATGAAACATGGACAAAAATCTTCTAAAATAATTCATATTTATAAAGAATAATGAAAATTAAATTAACGTTTCATTATATAATTTTTGGTTAAATAGAGAAAGTATTTGAGAAGGGTTATATGCATGCTCTATTGTAAACTTGATCAACTCTTTAACTATATATTGAAACTCTTTTTTCAAATGATTAGCATGCATCCATTTTCGATTCATATCTGTCCTATTAGGTTGATAAAATATTCATTTTTTACAGTAAATAAATAAATACATATAAGATATTCATTATAAAATGTGGATGTTATAATTAAATATAATAAGGGAAACCCAATATTTGATTATTTCAATGAATTTATGTATGTTTTGAAGAAAATGGGTAATTAAATTTAAGAAAATAATTACTCCACTATGGTAGGGATTATCCTCTAAATTCATTAAAATTTGAAAGTTATAGATTACTTTTATCCTCATTAACTCATCTCCTAGAAATTCATCATTTTATTTTGTAGTTTGACACACATCCTCCATATCTTGTGAAAATGAACCTATGTTTCTTGAAATACTCTTAATAGTAGTCATTCATGGGATGACTAATGATCAGATTAGTAAAAGTGACATAAAAGAGATTGGGTTTGAGTGTCAAGAAAAAAATTTCAATAATACCTATTTCAGAGATGAATTAATGAGGATGATAGTTGTACTACAAGAAATAAAATAATTTATTAAATAAATGAATAAATTTCATTGGTGATCAGATAGTTTAGTTGAAAACATAGAGGAGTAAGAATCTACATAAAAACTCATTTTTCCCAATTCAAGCCGAAATCATTTGGAGAGTTCAACAAGGATAATATTAGGGTCAAATACATGAATGAGGAGCTTGATATGAATCAGAACAATGTGACATGGGAAATTATTCCCCGATTAGAGGAAAAAAATGTTATCATAACCAAGTGGGTGTTCTGTAATAAACTCACTGACTACGGAAAAGTGACTCAAAATAAATAATGGATGGTGTGCAAGGAGAATTTCTAGATTAAAGGAATTTATATTTATGATAAATTCACCCCCATAGCGTGGTTGGAAACTATTTGAATTTTATTATACATTTTAGTGCAAATTTAGTTGAAATTATACCAAATGGATGTCAAATCCATGTTCCTCCGTAGAGTTCTTAAGGGGGAATATAAATTGAGAAAATGGATGGGTTTATTATGGATGAAAATGATATAAAGGTGTGACAATTAAAGAATTTGTTCCATAATAATAAGAAATCACTGAGGACCTAACATTTATGATTGGATCAATACCTAATAAAGCATTGTTATTATTGAGGTAGAGTTGATCACAACATCTACATCAAGAAGGAGAAAGATCAAAGGATATTGGTGATCATATATGTATAGGAAATAATATTTTAGGATTGGACAATGCACAATTAAATTTTTTGTGGATCATATGAGGAAAGATATCAAGTTGTATATGATTGGTGAATTGAAAATTTTATTTGGTTTATAGGTGAATCATGGAAGTAATTTCACATTAATTTCTCAATCAAAATATGAAAAAGTGGTTCCCAACTGATTTGCAATGGAATATTCCAAAACCAATGACAACATCGACCACTATATGGATGATTTTTACAAAATTAAATGATTAAAAAGAGGTAGATGTCATAGAATATAGGTATTGGGAGCCTATTATACCTCACAAAAATATAACCCAATATTGGGTTTGATGTATCTCAAGTTGAACAGTACGAATACTGTCTCAAGGAGAAACACATGCTATTAGGGAATACGATACTTCAATATATCTAAAAAATAATGAATCTTGGGTTGTTTTTTTATAGGAAAGTGCAACTAGTGTTGTTGGGATACACAGATGTAGGTTGGGATGGTTCAGTGGATAAGCATTGGAATGTAGAGATATTGAAAAACCTGGATTTCGTTCGATCCTTGGTCTCATTCGACTATTGAATCATTTGAGCGATGGATTTGAGCCTTGGAATAGTTGGATCCCTGATTTTAGCCTTGATTAGACCCTGGATTCGGCAATGAGGAGCATCAGTAGTAGGTGGCTTTCGGAGAGATCTTCAGATACCGTGAACTGGTTCGCAATGGTTAGGGTTCTTAAAATAGATCTGGACACTTTTATCAGTGCATCCAAAAAAGTTCTACTAAAGATCCCTTTCATTGGTGCTATGTTGATAAGCGCTAATAATGATTACCTCCATCATCACATTTTTAGTGATGATAAATCTCTATCTTTGTCAGCGTTAAAAAAGCATAGATAAATATTCCTTTTACCAGTTCTTATTACTTAAGCAGTGATAAAGGATTTATAATTCTAATTATAAATGATTTTTTGTAAATATATTTATATAATTATATATATTTATTTAGTATATATATATATATATATAAATTCAGTAAATATATTCTTTATTTAAATATATTTATTATAATTTTATAATTATTTAAATATATAATTATTTAAATATATAATTATTTATTTATAATTATATAAATACTTTCCAAAAAATAATATTTATATCATTATATATATATAATAAATATATATAAATATAATTATAGTAAATATATTCACTATTTAAATAAATTTATAATAAATTTCTAATTATCTAAATATATTTATTAATTTATTTATAATTATATAAATACAGTTTAAAAATAGTATTTATTTATTTATAATTATAAGTGTATAAATATAGTAAATAAAAATTTATAAACATATTTATTTAAAAATATTTTTTTACCAATATATTTAAAATATTAATAATGTATATTTAATATTAATATCATGGTTGTTAAAAATGAGTAAAATTTAATAATTAAAAATCAGCGCACTTGAAGAATAGTGAAAAAATGGACAAATTTTATTAATTGAATTTAAATTATTTTAAAAAATATAGATATATATTGAAATAAGGACGAATAAAAATTAATAATATTAAAACATAGTTACTAAAGATATATAGAATAAATAGTATAACTTTATTTAATTCCAAAAAAAGAAAATAAAAAATAAAAAATAAAAAATAAAAAATATTAAAAATGTATAAATAATACCTATCTTTAATAATACTAATTGTAAATATATAAAATTTACAGATTCAAAACATAATATATTAAATGTGTCATTCTATAATGAAATTATAAAATGAATAATAAAATATGAATAAATTACATAAAAATTAGGTGTATGTGTTTCTATATAAGATTTCATTAATTGTGTAAATATTTGTGTGTGTGTGTGTTGTACATAAAAACACATTAATTATGTATATTTATATGAAATCAATATAACACACGTTTGATCAATGTTAAATTGAAAACTCAAATTACATTTAATTATGTCTATTACTCGATGCAATTAGTTAGTATTTTTAGTTCATATACATTTTTAATTATAAACTGTTATTCACTAAATAGATTAGTTATTTGATGTAAAGAATAAATATTCTTTATTATATAAATCATATTTATATACATTCATATATATCTATATATTTAATATATAATATTTATAAACATTATCAATAATTATTTAATTAATAGAATGCTTAATATTTTTCTCAATTTACTTATTTTTATTTTTTATTTGTTTAATTTTAATATTATATATATCTATATATTTAATATGTAATATTTATTAGTATTTATAATTTATATATAGTATAATTAGTTTATTAATTTTTATGAATAAATTTTTAATTAATAATTTTTTTAATAAACTCATTTTTATATTTTTTTTAATTATTTCATTTTTTTCAGACCTTTATATGTTCTGAAATGCACTGATAAAGTATCCATTAATGGGTGCTAAAAATAAAGCACTTCCATATAGTATCCTTTTCAGTGTTAAAAATGAAACATTGATAAAGTGACCCTTTATCAGTGCTAGAAATAAAGCGCTGATAAATGGTACTGTTTTTCTGCACTTGTTTTTTCGCTGATAAAGTGAACATTTATCGGTGTTCTTTGCTAGTGCTAATAAAGGTTAGCACTGATAAAGGCATATATTATAGTAGTGGGAACAATATATTTTAAGAACATTTATAGTACGAGCATTATGAAAATACCTTATAATATTTGAAAAATTTTACCTTCATAGAGGTTTTTATTCCATGGCTTAATATTCATGATGATTACTATGTTTGTGACATTATTTAGAGATAAATACAATATAAAATAAGGGAAATCATATCAACACCCATGGTCAATATAGAAATCTCTCTCTAGAGATAGTCAAATTGGCTAGTTTTATAGCTGAATAGGTTATGACTATATTAGGGAATTTGTCTCTGGTTATTACTAATAACAACTCCCATATAGAACAAATAGTTTCTTCTTAGCATAGTGAAATGATGTTGGACCACTTCCTATGATATAAAACTCCATATCATAATATAACTACTAATCCCTTATTAGATGAGTTATGGATCAAGTCTCTTGAGAATATATTTCAGGTTTTTGGATGTAATGAAATATAAACATTATTCTAGGAGTATATTGTTTAAAATTAGATTCAAATCAATTTTGGCCATTCGTTTAGAATACTAAAGAGAAAGGGTAGATATAAAGTATGAAATAGATAAATTTTAATGTAATATTAATTGTGAAATATTTTCCTAAATAACATTGAGTTTATATAGAAATTAATTTTTTGAACTTTTTGTAGAAGGAGGTTGAATGTGTTGTGAAGTATGACGCTAAATTTACCAAACTAACAAGGCCTTTTATGGACTATATCCATAATATACAAAATTTGGATAGACTATTTCATTGAATGGATTTAGATGATCCTTAGAATGGCCTTAGATTCAACAACATTGTCATCAAATGATGAGATGATATCCTATCCCACTAATATGGAAAATTAATTCTATAGTTTTATACTTTAGATGGAATTATAGATAAGAAGTTTTTGAGTTAGAACTAGGTAAAAGTAAATATAATTAATAAAAAGAAGGGAACAATGGGAATTCTAAAATGTGAAAATTATGGAAAGAAAGATCCAATAAAATATTTAAATTAAATGGGAGTTTGTAACAAGTGATATGATAAAGGATATAAGGATCTTGAATGTAATGGAAAGAAATAAGGAACCAATATCTATTGATTCAATTATAAATATATGGGAACCTAATTGAATCAATTCCCCAAGATTTAAGGACTCCTATTATAATTTAATTATGGAATTTATTGATGTTATCTTGGTATACTATAATAGTGATGAACAACCTGATAATATTTTGTAATTCATTTCTGAAACACTTAGAGAAAAGGAGTTATTTGCTAAATTTAGTATGTGTGAATTTTGGATTTAGTTAGTTTCTTTATTTAGAAATATTTTATCCAAGGATGGAATATATTTTGATATTTCTAAGGAAAATCAGACCCACGCCACTATATATAACTTATAGGGTTAGTATATTCTTATATGTAAGGGTAATTATATTTAATTGTTGTGAAAATATGATTTTGATGTATTCAAATTTTGTATAGAATATTCTAAACAATTTTAGGGTTTAATAATTAATGTTGAAACTTGGGTGTTATTACTGAGATTTTTTATATATTAATCCTTAATTTTATGGGTCACTTTAGTGACAATTATTTTTTAATTTTTGATAACTATGTTTTATCAAATGGATAATATGGGAGGAATTTCTAGTTAGAAAATATTTCATACAATGAAGATAACATCCTTTAATGGATATCATGATTTCATAAAAGAAAATTTTTGTTCTTTGGGAATGAAAAATTAATCATTTTCTTTCATCATTTTTAATGTGAGGGGAATAAAAGGTAGAAAACTAAAAGAAATAGAACCTATGAAATAAATCTTGTTGGTATATTTTCTAATAATTCTTCAAACTCAAAAAACAAAAGATAAATCTATCTTGTTTTGTGCGGAAAGTATCACTTAACTATCAATTAATGATTCTATAAACACAATAAAAAAATAATTCATCAAAAGTTAATAATATATATTTTTTAAAATATAATTATGAAATAATAAGTTTCCTAGTCTTAAACTTGAAATTAAAATTCATGATATTTTTATTATATCATGATATTTTTATTTTCATAAAAATGAATTAAAATTGTGAGGATGAAATTTATTTAAAGAGGGGAGAATTTATTACCCCAATAGTTTATTTTTTGAATACTATATATGATATATTTTGATACATGCATCACTGATCTTAAACAAACCACAATATAATATATAAATATGATTAAAATATGATTGTTATAAGAAAACTATTAGATTAACAGGTATGAATGGGATTAACCTAAATATAATAAATATGTATATATAGAACAGTTTCCTTAATAAAAATATATTTATTAGTGCCTAGTAAATAAGTACTAAATATTAAATGTTATAAATGATATCAGAGATTTTTAAGAATAGTTAATGTTTGAACGAGTCATTTTACTATAAATCCTCTTTGCTCTATATTTTGTATTTTCATTTAAAGGATAAATTTATAATTTAAAAAATTGAATTTTTTAAAAATAATTTTTTTATTCATATCAAAATTATATTAGGGTTATTTTTTTGGTATTTTTTAGAAATATTTCATTTCTATATGAATAGTGAAAAATATGGTGTTTTTACAAGACTGTTATATCTTTTCTTTAAATAAAGTATTTAAAAGTCCAATTATATTTTTGATTTGGTTTTAAAGTAAAATAAGTCTAATTTTATTAAATATAAATCTAATGAAGATATAATAATAAATATTTTAATTTATTTTTTTATAAAAAAAATTATTCATAAAAGTGTATTTTTTTTAAAAACTATTTTTGTTGCATTTTTCACACTTATATTAAAATTAATTTCAAAAATTCAGGAAATTTAATTTTTAAAAATTGGTTCCATGTATGGAATAATAATAATTAATATTTTTTAATATGTTCAATGTATTGTTTTTTCATAATGAAGGGTATCCATGGAAGAAGTTTATTATCACAGTAAAAAAGAAAATGTGTTAAACTAAGTTTAAACTATGAAAAAAGGTATTAAATATCCAAAAAAACATTCCATTATTTAATTGGAAGAGTTATTTTATAAAAATATCATACTATTATAAAAATTATTTCAATTTTGTGTCATTTTCCTTTGATATTGACATTTATTTTATTTTTAGTAAAGGATAATTATAAAATGTCACTATATTTATTTTAATATCTCTAATATATTTTGATAGAAATAAATAGAATTTATGAAGGGTTATAAATGGTTATTTTGAAAATGAATAAATTATTTTTATGATATTAATTTAATTTTAATTCTTAGTTATGGTATGAATACAATGAATTTTTACACAACACTTACATTGCGTCGGTTCAAGCAGTATAAAAATCATGTAAATTATATTAAAAACATTAAAAGTAATATTTTTTAGATTAATTATGAAGTTCCAAGAATTACATGTATAATTATAAGGTATAAGTGTTGGTGAAAGTGCTTATATTATAATTACATTGTTATCTTGATATATTTAATGTCAAATTTTGTGAATTGTACCAAATATGTACTTCCATGGTATTTTATGTTTAAAATTTATATTTAAATCTTTATAAAATCTTGAAAATCATAAATTGACTTAGTTTAATGGGAAATTTTAGATCCAATCATTCATGCTTCATTTATTTGTAACTTTGAATTTTTCAAATTATTTCCATGACACTAACACAGTTATTTTTTTGAAAATTCCATTGATTCCATTCTATATAAAGAGACACAATATATGCCATCCAAATATACCTATTAGTTTGTTTTGATCTAAAACCTCTACCCAAATTCCTCTAAAAAAATTTCGTTCCTTTTATCCAAGAACTTATAGTGACCATAAACCCTTCTTCAAAATACATATGCTCAATTTGAAAGGAGGATATCAAAAGAGTATATATAAGTCATAACCAATTTATTTTAAGTTTATTTAATCATATTACTCCTTAAAATATGTTTTATTCATCCTAAAATAATAACTTTATTATTATAAAAATATTAAAATGTTATTATACTAATCGAAAATCTATTATCTAGCTCATTTCCATCCAATGGTAAGTTAAAGAATCACTCATGTGTGTGTATAGAAAATATTCTCCACGAAGTGATGTATTTCATTTTCCATCATCGCCATTCAGGGATAGTTATTATGATGGATTTTGTAATGAATATTTTGTTTGCAGTTTGAACCTTTTAATATCTCAATATATATCTCCAGATTTTTCCTTAGTGTTGGTGATGTGTTTTCAATGTCATAAGACCAGAATATTAATATATTAAAAATATTAATATATATTAAAGAACCCGAACACATATTTTCAGATTAAATGGGGTTTTCACTGATCAAGACATCGAATGGACAACATGAGACATCAATTATATCAATAATATGGGATTTATCCTAGGCATGACATATGGTTGATCAACATTTGATATTCCATAGAAGGCACATGTTGGTGGGTGCATTAAATAAATAAATATGTTTATTTATATATTTATTTTTCTTAATATCTTAAAACATAATAACCCTATATAAATTCATCATTATGATGAATTTACAAGGTCAAAAAAATAACCTTGGTAGATTATAGGAGATTAAGTGAGAGTTTTATAGGCATTGTCAAGATCCGGAACATGGATCGATAATGAAATATCTGGCATATTCATGAGATGAATAAAAAATAAAGAAGGGTATTCATCATCATTAATAGTGGATATGTTCTTCTCCAATGATCAATCTATTCTTGAGGTAGGTCTCACAATTTTGTGGATTTTAACCCTTTGATGTATTTATCAAGCACAAATTACATATCTCATTTATTTATTGATTTATTTTCTTCACATGATCAAAGGATTTGAGTAATATTCCTGAACATATTTTTTATATTTTTTGTGCTCTTATTTAACCCCATAGTTTCCATGATTTATTAATATTTTCTTTTATTGATTCATAAAATGATTATCCTACCTCATTCTTATGCCTTTTCCCACCACTGTTCTTCCTATTTTTAATTATTATCCCATGGGGTCACAACTTGATATTTCCAAGCTGATTTCGAGCACGACCGAACCCACTGATTCATGATTTTTTAGCAAATGAAATAAGTTTTATCATTTTTCTATTGTATCAAGTTAAATATTTTGGATGTGGGTGATGCATCCATATATCTGGACAAAAAATGGCGATGGGAGGCAGAACAATTACTGCTAGGGTAATCAGAATCACATTCTTAGCTCTCTGAAGGCTTGGAAACAATAACCATAGATAACACATTCCAATTATTCCATTTCAGGTGATTAAAAATATAGTGTAAGGTCTAGGAATGGGGGATTAGGTACTCACATTAAGAAAATATTCACCGCATGTGAAAAAAACTACTAGACACTTTGTATCACGGAGGAAGGCAAATCGTGTATTGCGGGTTCTCACAATGGCCAGGGTTTGTTCCTCAGTTAAATATCACATGCCTTTTTTCCAAGATCACATAGCATGTGACCCTACCTAGGAATTTTATCCATGTTATGAGTGAACAAACCCAATACCTTAAGCGTTTAGACAAACTATGTCCCTATAGTGACACTCCATGTGGAGCTACATGGCTACCGACACCATGTGCCAGGAGAACATGCCTAGGACCTCAGGTTAATGTATACATTATGTCCCCATGAGGACACATAATGTTAACCCACATGGTTATTGAATCCATGTTCAGGGGATAATATGCTCATGTGTTTGGGTAGATTCACATGTCATGTGATCCCTCATACACGCAATGTACATTTCCTAGGAACTTATACCTTGTGTATCTCCTTCTTCAGGACTCAAATTTGGGCCTATAAGTAGCCCATGAAGAGTGGTTTTACATGTAGAACTCAATGTTAGCCTTAATTTTTGAAATAGGGATATAACTTGAGGTGTTATGAGCGTTGAACTTCTTACAATGATGCTTGACCATTAATAGTTATCATGTTTTTTATCAGAGATGTATGAAGTTTGGAACTCCCTTGATGCACTTGGGGTGGGTACTCTATAATCTTTAAATTGGTAGATTTATTACTCCCCCATAATATAGAGGGTGAAAGTCCTATATCTATATATTTATATTCCCCCTTTTCCAAGCTCTGGTGGGGAGTAGGTATTCCATTGCAGATAGTTCTCCCTTGGTTGTGCAATGAATTAGTAAAGAGCAGGCCCTCAACTCTAATTCTTATGAGGTTGTTCCCAATGATAAGAAACATATATGGGACATTTGGGAGATGTAATATTACTCGTAATTCGTAGATTTATATGAATTTATAGATCAAATTTCTCTCTTACCTTGGGTTTATTTATGAGCATATCTGATGTTGGGTTTATTTGCTCTATTTCATTATGGGTGGAGTTGACTGCTTATTTCTATTGCTTCCCACTTGGTTTTCAGGATGTCCCACTTAGTATTTATATACTCATTCCTTCATGGGTATTTTCCACACATGTGATGTTTTATGTAGGTGACTAGTATATTGGTTAAGGATTCTATAGGCTTGGTATATGAGGATCATAGTTGTACTTAGAGGTGGAAGCTGTGTTTGGTGGATAACCGTGAATATTTCAAGCCATGCATTATTTAGTTTTCCCCCTTTTTACATATGTTGTTAGTTTTGGACATAATTTCTGGTTGGGAATGTATTTTTCCTTTATATATCTTCTATATTACGTTTCTAAACTTTAATGTATTTCATAGAGGTTATTTCATGCATTGATTACTCTCTAGATGTTTCAGTACTTTGTAATATTTTTTCACTATTACATTGACATGATTGTGTATGTGTGTACATGTAATTTAGTCTAAGGCCTCCCATTTCAGCTACATGATTACTTTTATCTTGTCACTACCCCCTATCCTATTAGAGGTAATCTTGGGGGGTCACCATTGGCTTACTACCATCCCATGAGGGTCCTGATGGGTTCTTCCATGACATAGTGGTATCAAAGATATTTTTTTCCTCAGGTTAATGTTTGGTTTTGGAGATGTCATGAGGATTTTTTTGGGAACTTAGCGAAATTATTTCAAAGTGTCTCATGTTTGTATCTTAGGCAAAATAACCCAGTGGTGGTGCGGTGGACGAATAATCCTTACACAAGGACATTGACTACCTGCATGCCAACTCGACATGCCGAGGAACCAGTTATTGGAGAAAAAATGGTACATGAATCATATTAGATTGCGTATTTTTACATTAATATTTTTATTGAGTCAGATACCTAGATATAAACATAAATATATGGTACGTCTTGTTATCTTTTAGGATGCCTTCCTGATGCCTGCAAAGAAAGATACTCATTAAGATCTGTGGTGATGATTCCTTGAGTGACGAGGCCTCAGTTCAAGGACCTATTCTGGAGGGTTTTCCTATAGATGGGCATATATTAGTTCTTCCACCATATGGGAAGAGTGTGGATCCACATACCATGTTTTAAGTAGATGATCAACTATGTGTTGGGAAGTCGATAGCTCCAGGAGGCCAGGAAAACGATACACATTGGCTTAGCTTGTTATGTGAGTTATAGTGATAGAGAACACTCAGGTTTCATGGAAAGATAGACACTTAGGTAGTGTATTATTGGATCAATGTAGTGGTCTATGTTTTCCAAATTGTACATACCTCAACCGATTAGATGGTTCCACTTGTGACCAGTCTTATTCTTGGAGAAACTGGGCTCTGTGAGGGCTTGATCACAAAAACCCATGATAAGGTTAATCTCTCATGGTTATATTTTTATTATTTTTTCATTGATGAGTACCACACATTAAGCATGACATTTTATATAGATTCATGAGATTTTTGAGCTGTAGTAAGGTGATATGTCTGTTGTTGAGTACAACTAATGGTTTACCAACCTCACACATTAATCAATTGATTTATTGTGGGATGGATTATTCTAGGAGTAGTTGTTTGATATTTTCATTCATAGAGACAACTGATCTATGTAGTTTTCTGATGAATTACCACTTGTGATTGAGTTATGGAGTGGAATTTTGTTATAGAGAAATTTCTAATAGAGGGATACTGGGTGGATTGAGCTAGCTGTATAAATTATGGGGATGAGTCATCTATAGTATCTAGAATACATCAGTCATGAGGGTCTCAATGCATAGAGCATAATCATGCCTAGATTCAGACAGATGTATCTGGAGTACATGTTTTGTCCATAGGGTCTAATCATTATAGTGAGGGTTGATGATATTCATGTGATGGATGAGGTCACATGAGATCATGATTTCCTAAACCAACATGATGTGGATGGTGGATAATCAATGTATATACCTCCATGTAAAAGTGATCATATTGATTAGGGATTTCCTAGGAGGGGTTAGGGAAGCCCTTGGGTAGAGGGTGTTGATAGAGGAGTAGGCGGATCTCTAGAGGGATGAGTTGTAGTTGGAGGACAATGATATGACCTAATCCCAACACCACAACCAGGTGGTCCATGTTAATTTTAGAGGTATGGAAGCCAAGGGAGTGGGTAGTTTTAGGAAATAAAGGGATATGTTTAGGTTTCTCGTGAGATAATTCGAATTACAATATGTTTCTTCCTTAATTTATCTCCAATACTTGTATACTTGGGAATAAGTCATGCCTTTATCTCCATATAACCTATGTGAGAGCTAGATATTCCAATAGAGTCTTTATTCCTTCATATATGGATAGGTTCTAATAGGGAGTGATTCTTATATATCACACATCTACCAAAATTGTGAGTTGGTGCTCAGTGGAGAGAGTTTCTCATGGAATCTATTGGTCATTACAATGGAATATTTTGATGTCATCCTTGGTATAGAATGGTTTCCATGGTGTTTTCCTATCTAGACTATCATCATATGAGATCTAGATGACTTCTTGTAGATTGGATGAGATTATCCTTCTTGGTTGAAAGATATTGTAACACCCTAAGGTTTTCTAAAAATAAATTGAAATGCATGAAATTTTGTTTAAAATAGATATTTATAACTATCCATTAAACACAATTTTACTGATTGTATATTTTGAATTTTGACAAACAATCATCTACAATTGTGTCCAGTAAGTTATTTAGAGTCTAATGGAACTAACTTGTCTTTTGAGGAATAGTAACATACCCTTATGAATAGAAATATGAATAGTAATATGACCATAATGAATAGTAAACATTATTATTATTTTATTTTCTTAAGGCATGAGAATAATAACATTTTGGTTAATTTTTCAATGTGATATAAAAGTAGTTATAGTCTAAAAATTGTTACTTTTTGAATTAAGTATGATTTAAAAAAAATTAAATTAATGATATTTAGAAAATTATTTTCAAAAAATAGGCTTTATTTTTAAATTTTACACATCGATAAATGGTTATGGTGAATTTTAGGGATTTTTCTGAAACAGTTGATTTTTCAGTGAATAGTAAAACATACAGTTTTGAGTTTCGGTGTGTTAATGACATCATTAACGATGTAATAATGATATAATAAATCTGGTCTACTTGTTTACAGTTAAATAAGATGTGATTTGTCCCAAGTGGCTAATACTATAGACAAATGCAATGGTCAATCCCATGGTTTTGCAAATACCACTAATGAGGTGTCCCTAGAAAATTATTAAAATAATCCATTACTTTTTCTATAAATACCAACCCATTCCTTCATTAAATTAATTCCCAATTCTTCCTCTATGAATCTATGAACTCATTACCTATGTAGTAGTCCTCCCAAAATTTCATCAAGCCCCCATGGTCCTAGCCTTCATGTTCTAAGAGTTACACTACAAGGTAAGAAAATTCTCAATTTCTTTCTTTTTTCCATTCAAGTTCTCTTTTATGTTGTATAACTTTCAAGTTTCCATACCATGTTCTTATTTCCTTCTTATTACTGATATATTATGTATTATGATTAATTTCTGGATTTTTGAATCTTGTCTCCTCTCTTTTTAATATTTTCTAAAACCATGTTGCATAGCCTTTAGGCTTCTGAATTTTTTGTAAGGGATTCTACCCAAACCACCTTTATTCCTTCAAGTTGCTATATCATTCTTTTTTACCCAAATAAAGTTATCTTTTATTATTATGAAAAACTTTTAAATTATGTTTATATAATCCAAACATAGGTTTCAAGATCCATCCCCATTATCCTTTGGGGATATATGTGTTTTTAAGTGATTCCCTCCTTAATTATTCCCGATAAGAAAACCTATTTTTAGGGAACATCCTGAATTCTTAACCCGATTTCCATTCTTTGGGTTAACCTTATTCTTAATTATTTATATGGTACTTAAATTTTTTGTGTGGTGACTTCTGATTTCATTATATTTAATTATGTGTATTTATAGAGTATATACATATTTCATCCACTCTATTAAGTCTCACTTCAATTATATGATATTTATAAGGGACTTTTCTTTTAAAATCCTCTTTTAAAATTCTATTTTTCAAAATTCAAAATAAAATTTTTTATGTAATTATTCACTATGTATGATTATGTTTTGGTTCTTGGGAAATTTTTATGATGAAGTTTGGGACCTATATTTCCCCACAATTCATTGGGTATGTGTAAGTTGGAGGTCGACTATATGGCTACTCCAAGTGTAACTGCGATTGTTACACAAATTATAAGGTAGCCATGAGGGTTACAGACTAAAAGGTAGATAAGAGGGTTAAAAGGTTATATAAGTATTTCCCCAATATATGTTTATGATTTTTTTTATGTTTTCATTTTTTGTGTGGATCTTTTTTAAATCTCATGTTTCAAAAAGTAAGTATATATGGGTGACAAGCATGTCTTTTGAGAAATTTTTCATACGTTACAAGTATTCATGGAATAAGGTGCTCTTCCCATATTTTGCATCCATTACTGAGATTTTTTTTGCGCATCCCAATTTTTTCTAAATTATTTTCACAAGTCATAAGGATGTGTAAGAAAATGAAGGAATCCAAGTTAAATGTTTGAATAATTTTCAATGAAATCATGTTTTAATCTTTAATGTTTTATATTTTGAAAAAAATGGAAACTATTTTTATGGTTTCCACTCTATAACAATATGTAAGGTTATGAATGTATTATATCCCAATTATCTAGTGTCCTAAACTTGAAAAGATCCTCAATTTAAAAGGAAATTATTTCTTGTCTAAAATCATGATTATAAAATGTAATAAGGTCGGGTCCTTATAGTTTGTATCAAAGGATGTTTTAGATAACTTTAGGGGTTAGGATGATGTTAAAATAATACCGTAAATGATTTTAAATATATGATTAATTTTAAATGTTATGGAATTTAAAGATTACCATGTTTCTTAGTCTAAGATATGTTTGTTCTAAATGGTTGTCCACAGAATAAACAGGGAAGCTGAAGAGGGGAGGCACTGAAAGAATGTTATCCTTTCGAATATATAGCCTAGAATGGTAGGGATTGGAACTGAGAAGTTTTTGACAGTAATGGCTCAGACAATGCAAGAAATAAATGGTGGTGTCATCCATGCAAGAGAACAACCAGCGGTACCACAACAGAACATGACAAAACTGGAACATTTTATGAGACAACAACCTCTTAATTTAAATGGATCTTCTAACCTTGTAGCAGCTGAAGGATAGATTAAATCCATTGAAAAGATATTTGATGTTATGGGATATTTAGATAAGCAAAAGGTAAGTCTTTCCATTTATATTTTTGAAGGATATTCTGATTAGTGGTGGTCAATGGTATAGAATATCATCGATAGAGAGGATATTGATTCCTTAGAGTAGGATGAATTTAAAAGTCTTTTCCTTGAAAAATATTTTCCTAAGGTGGTGCGACATAGGATGGAGAAACAATTACTTGAATTGAAGAAAAAAGAGGAATATAAAGTGGTTCTGTATGAAGTGAACTTCACCCAACTAGAGAGATATGATCGAAATCTTATTCAACATCTTGATAGCAAAATCAACAACTTTTACTTAGGATTGAAGCCAACGTATCGAAGAGAGTTGGCCTCCCCTGAATTAAAAAGTTATGAGAAACTTGTCTGATGTGCTGAGAGGGTATAGATGGATTTTTCGGATGATCATGTGCATTTTGGAAACAAGGAGAAGAATAAGTGTAGATGGAAATCAATGGGTAAGAATCAACCCAAGAAACCTGATGGTAAGAAAATCCATTTTCCAGTTTTTGAAAAGTGTGGTAAGAAGCACCCTGGGGAATGTATTATCAAAACTGGGAAGTGTTTTAAATGTGGTATGTTTGGAAATATGTCCCAAAATTGCAATGAAAATGATCCTAAGACTAATACTGATAAGAAAACTGTAAAGTGTTTTAAATGTGGTAAGATGTTTCACTATGAAAATGCCTTCCCAAGGAGAGATCCAAATGATGCAAAGAATCCATACAATAAGAAGAAAGGTGTAGTGATACCCTTTGCAACTACATCATCAGATGTCGACCCATAAAATGAATTTATATTAGGTACTTTGTTTGTTCACTCAAATTTTGTAAACTTTTGTTTGATACAGGGTCTACACATTGCTTCATCTCTGTAAAATTTTAGGTAAAATTGGAATTATCACCTCAACAAATGAAACCAGAAGTTTTTGTTAAAACACTAGGGGGAAATATTATAGAAAATCTGAACTTTAATAATATTTCTATTGTGGTCTTTGGAAAGACTTTGTAGAGACCCAAATCTTGACGTACATGGACATTACATTACTTTTGCAGAATACTTAATACATAACAAACCCAGACACACAAGGACCATAATAGTTTAGTGTCTTTGGAAACTTAGAATTTAATATTCTAATCGTGGTGAAATATCTTCAACTTCTCCCCTAAAGATATTCCCCTTTTGTTTTCTTACCTAAAACCTTTCTTTATATCCTGGGGAAAATAAAACATAAAAAGGGTGAGCTCAAATACTCAATAAGGGTAAGCATAGAGAACATAAAACTATCCATAAACATTTGAATGCAAAATCTTGAACATAAAATCTAAACATCAAAATCTTGAGCAAAGACATAAATCTTGGAAGTACGTAAGGCATATATCATAAAGGAACATCATTATTGATAAAATAACATGGGAATAAATCATGTAATTGTGGAAACCATTAAGAACATGTTATGATTTACCTAGTAAGGAAGGCATTGCTGCCAAGACCATCTTAGTGGACAAAGTCCCTTTCTGAATCGAGTTCACTCCTCGTTCCAGTCCTGTAACACTGAACCGAATTAACTTACCATTCCAGCCATGTCTATCTCATAAGATATAAATCTTTACCCAATGCATTGGAGTGAGATATAGGTCCCACCCATCTCATACTGAAATCATTCTTACTTGTGCCACAAAATAAACATACATCATTCATAATAACCCAACGAGTAAAATGGGTTTCATAAACATCACCCCATAATCACATAATCCATATAAAAGAAATGGATATAATTTCATAATAAGAAAAGTGAAACCATGTAAATCATAGAGACATTATACTTGAAACATACACATATGAAATAATGTCATCTTAGATGAAAAAATGGTTTTTATAAAACACTTGAAATGAATTCTTGAGGAAAATATCCTTTCTTCATCAAAATCAAATTCTTTTCACAAAACATCATGCAATTTTAAAAGAAAGGGATTTTGTTGAAAATAGTCATGAAATATTTTGGAGGAAGATTAATTAAAAAAAGTCTTTATAAAACCGTAAAAATCCTTTCATGCTGTATAAGTTAAAAAAACATTCTTCTCGTACTTTTTCCTAAAAGTCAAAAAAGTACCTCGTAACGTAAACAAAAGAAATATTCCTTACATACCATGTAGTAAAAGTAAAAAAATGGGTAAAAAGGACTTTAAACATACATGAAACCATTTTTAGAAAATAGGGACATGGATGACAGATATAACCCCAGTGAATACTTACGAATAAACAATCTCGGATAAAAATGAGATTGGAAAAGTTATCCCTTACCTTATGTACGATATGATTCATATGTATCAGAAACTCCTGTATAATGATTTAAATAATGTCATTGACTTATTACAGAATCATATTCATTGTTATGATATCATATATGGTTCACTTATGACTTTATATTATCCGTTCTTTTGTAAATTCCATGTTAAAGAGCGTTTTGGGTAAAATCGTTTCATTTGTCGTCCGTGTTTTGAATTGTAATTATTCATATGATTAATTAGATCATTATTAATTAATTCCAGAATATAAAACATGATTTATATATAATATATATTCAGAATATACATATATATAATAGATCAATAAATGGAAAGAAATACACCGTTCATGGAGATGGTAGGCCGTATGTACGCAAGAATGTTGTTTTCGTTTCCTCATTGAATTGAATGGAATAAATTGGATGAAATACATATATATATATATATAAATAAATACATTATCATTATTATGTCATATATTTCATGATTACTTATTATATATACTTTATAATCTTTCATGAATGGTTAATCATTGAAATGAATCTAATCGCGTCGTGGAGACGGTAGTCCGTACGCACGCATGAGCGATGATATCGTTCCCATAATTATTGAATTGAATTGGAGTGGATGATAAAATATATCAGAATCATTATGATGTTATAATAACTATGTATAGTTATTCTTTACACCATTATACCCATCCAAGTAAGGTGGTGTTGGAAAAACAGATTACACCACGGCGTGGAGACGGTATTCCGTACGTACGCATGCGCGGTGATTTCGTTTTCCGTAGGATGGATAGAAGGTGAAATGAGGTTGTTTCATATATATAATAACATATTAGTATATTAGTGATTCTTATTTTATTACTTTATAATGAAACAACTAAATAAGAAGAAGTTGAATAAGAAATAATCTTGAAATAATTGGTAGAAGAGATTACCTCTTCTTCGACACACATCCTTTAAACTTCTTCTTAGGGCACTAGGGTTGGTCTTTTGAGAAGACCAGTACCTCTATAAGGTTTCTAGGGAATAGGGTAAGTGAAATGGGCAGAGGTTGGCAGAGCTTCAAGGCTCAAAATGGTGTGAGGAAGAGAGGAAGGAGGTTCCCTTTTATAAGGGAGGAGAGGGGCGCCTTTGGAATCCTCAAAAAATATTAATTTAATATAAATTCAAACCCCACATAAAAACATCAAAAATGCCTCAATTCGAATATTAGATGATATAGGGTTGTAAGCTCATCAACCAATAAAATTTAGACATGTTTTGATCTTATTTTAAACCTTATCATTTTGATTTATCCTTATTTAATCTATTTAAGTTTATTTGTGGTAATAAAATTGTAAATTTTAAATGGTTATAAATAATCACTTATATGTTGTTAATTTTCCATAATTGGATACTTTATGAAATTTTAGAATATATACATTTAAATTTATAAATTTTAAATATTTTTGTGATTTTTAAACAATTTAATAATAAGTTATTTTTATAAAATAACAATAGTTTCAATTTTGACACTATTCATTCATTTGAATTTAAATAAAATATACACAGAGGATATATTCAAACTATAATATTTAATAGATTCCTAACATGTCAAATGTGTCTGGAAAATTCTGGATCACATTAAATAGTTCATATAATATTTATTTTAATATTTTTAAAACCATTTATTTGGTATATCTCTTAATAAAATAATTAGAACAACATTTTTTTATAATTATTTAATATAATTATTTGTTGCATAAAAATTAAAAATAAAATCCTTTGATGAATATAAATATCAAAGATTTTATAATAATAATTTTACTCGAATTTAACATCTTAAAATAACAACATGTAAAGTGTTATCTTTATTAAATTATGAAGGTGACAACTTTGGAATCATTTAAATTAAAATATTATAAGTGTCATAATCGCCATAATAAGGATCCAAATGGTCAAAAATCAGGCTAGTGGATTATTAGTGTTTATATATACACTACTAATAAGGTTTTTGCAGATTTTTGGGCCTTTTGATATGTATTACTATTTCAATAAAAACTATATTAATGATTTTTCACTAAATAAATAATTTCTGCTTCATTAATGTATAAGATAATAAGGTAATTAAATAACTCTTAAAAATTACAAATAGATTACCATGATAAATAAAAACATTTTATCTTTCAAATGAGTATTTATAACCGAATTTATATTCTATATAAACTTATATTAAAAATACTATAATTATTAAAGTTGAGTGAGACATATTTCACTTTCCTTTAAATAAAATAAACTAAAGGTCTTAATCACATCCAAGTGGTTTATAATGGATTCCATTTCGACTCAAATATGACTTAGGACGAATTATAATCTTCAAATTCTATTAAGACAAGTATTATTATAATTTTATAATATTATATTTACCCTTAATTAACCAATTGACCTTTTACTATGGTAAATAAAATTTACCATTGTTACTATCCATAAAGCCCAAAAATAAAAAATAGTCTATTAATATAATTTGGACCCACTAATTCCAAATATGGAATCCATTTTTTCCAAATTCAATACACAGAAGTTGTAGAAATTAAATTAAAATTAATCCTGCTGTCGAAAGAAAACGGGGTTTTGTTTAAAACATTGCAAAAGATTGAATTTATTTAACCTACGAATTCAATGTAAAATCAATGATAATGACATACATTATTTTAAATGGTAAAAATATATTATATTTATACTTTAAAACCCTTCAATATTATAATTTAACCACATAAGTTATTACGATGAAAAAAGTTGTTTTTAATTAAAATATAGCGTGTTTTTACTATTCATTAAAATATGAAAGTTATCTAAATAATATGAAAAATTTATCCAAGGTAAAATTTTATATCCTGATTCCAAAGAAAAATTTTATTTTGTAAAATTGAACTTATAAACATGTCAAAAACTATATTTAAAGTGGGTGCGCCATCAAAAGGCGGAAAAACTGCATTTTTTGAAAAATACTTATTTTACCCGACAAATTTATTTTGTTCTCTTAACATGTTCTAGAAAATGTGTAAGATGAAAAATAATGTTATAAAATTCAAAATGTAGTTAATAATATTCATAACAGCTATTCAATAATAATATAATAACAAAATATCATTGTTTAGTGAAACCCGGTATTGCGTACAACACACACTATCGAGGAAGGTCTCGATTGCGTGTAATGCAAGCCAAGTCAGGGTTGCGTGTAGTGAACGACTCCTTTGTTGTTTTGTATAACATAATCCAACCATATTTAATTTATACATTAAATATATATATATATATATATATACATATATATCTACATTCAATGTTGCGAACTTGAAATTGTGTGTAACAAGATCCAAGAATAGTGTTGCGTATACTGCAAGCTAATACGGTGTTGTGTATAGTACAAGCTAATCTTGGTGTAGTGTACAATCAAAGGAATTAAAAATAATATATCTCATAAATTCTCGGGGTGTTACATTCTACCCCCCTTAAAATGAATTTCACCCTCGAAATTCGTTGGTGTTATAAATCGTTTACTATTCATAGAAACCCACATCGTAAAAAGGAATACTAAAACTTAACTTTAAAAAGGAAAGTTAGAAATGTAACGGTCACCCAAGGTAACTCAGCATTGGGTTTCCACATAGGAGAGTACAGGTGAAAATATGGATATGGAGGAAAAATCTAACGATCTTGTTCTGATGGAGAGTGGTAGAGAACATGGCTATGAAAAATCCAACAATCACAAAGCCATAAATTTGTGATGATCTAAGGTACCATCTGATTCATCGGATATGAGGGCACTAGGACAACATTTTTGGTTTTCAAGATCATTTCCCTAAAGTTGAAAATTTTGAATTAGAAGAAATACATGCTTGATTTTGGTACAATCTCACTGTTGTTCGTGCTTTGAACAATTTCCACTTCATCTCTTAAAGAAATGAAGTTGAATTTGTTATTCATGAAGTGCTAACATATCATGTGATAGAATGATGAGTCATTCCATCTGTTTCAAAAAAAAGGTTAGCAAGAGTTATCAAATATACATAAGTCCATCTATTGTGTGGTTAATCATATACGATTCCAAAAAATGAACTTATACTTCATATATCATACCGATTAATAAAATAAAACTAGTTTCTACTAACCAGGGACTTCCTGTAGGCTAGTGGTAGGTGATAAAGGCCAGTCGCACTTCGGTTGTGGGTTCGATTCCCACAGTCTTGTCCGACGCGATGGGCTATCGCCCGTCCTGCAGGTTTTCCTTTTTCTAAAACTACATTACTTTAACATCCCATTAATAATATCGAAAAAATTTCTATCCTAAAACAATACTAACTTATGTCCAACATAATCCATTCCAATCTTTAGGCTTATCTAAAATACTTCAGTCCAATATCATAGTATAAAGAAAATAATTACTTGAAATGTGACATAACAATCACGTGAATGACATCATTTATCCCACATATATCATAAGATATATCTTGTGGGTCAAATTATAAACATATAAATACCTTAATCATGTATTCTCTTGAAAAATGAATACCCATTGAACCTTAGTGAAACATGAATGCAGTTAAAAGTTATCACTTTCCACATACCAAAATCCTCAAAATTCTATATACTCAAAACATGATATCACTTAGTCCTTATATCAATCATGAGCTCTTGAATACTGTCAAAAAGTTCATTTTCTATTTATCCCTTCATTATGTGCATATCATCTGCTTTCCAAAATATTTAAATCACTTTTCATGGTTACCGGTACCATAAAATTATTGAAAATGACAATAGACTAATACAAAAATATTATAATACAACATAAAAGTACCTCAACAACATTACTCTTGAATACCAATACATAAACACTTCAATCCATCCTCTTCAATGATTATCCTGGAATAATTCCTTCCTTGATTTAGAAGTAACTTTTTAGGTCATGGCATTGAGTTGGGTAATTCCCATGTTCTCCACAAATAAGACATTGAACTCCATAACAGTCTGTCACTCTATGACCCTTTTCTCCACACAGATAACATATGTCCCTCCATTTGAGGTATTCCTCAAGGTTCTTCTTCCCTTCTTTAGAAATATCAATCTTCCTTTCTTTATGCTCCTCAACATGCGAACATGCATAAAAGTCAATCTTCCTCTTATTTGATGAATTAGGCAGACCACTAAATTTCACCTTGTTAATCATATATCGCGATGACTGATTTGGTATAATCATAATATATTTCTCTCTAGAAATTACATAATTTTTTTCCTCATAGTCACCAATTTTTCCATTGGATTCAATGTTAACCAAATTCCTTCTGGTTTCCTCCATTGACTAAAACACAAAAAGAATTCTGTGAGAGGAAAAAATCATAAGAGGAAAATAACATAATCAAGAGGGAGTACCTTCGACATCTAACATATTAGGTTTAATTTTAATATCATTACCATAATTCTAGGACTATAACCTATACTTATACTTAACCTTAGGGACATCCCTAGTCATACCTTAGAAATATCTCTAGGGATCTCACTAAAGTTCTCGCATCCTAGTTTCCAAAGGTTGACTAAACTTTTCCTCTGATACCAACTGTAGAGACCCAAAAATTGAAGTAAATGGTAATTACATTACTTTTTCGGAATACTTAATACATAACAAACCCAGACACACAAGGACCGTAATAGTTTAGTGTCTTTGGAAACTCAGAATTTAATCTTTTAATCGTGGTGAAAGATCTTCAACTTCTCCCCTAAAGATCTTCCCCTTTTATTTTCTTACCTAAAACCTTTCTTTATATCTTGGGGAAAAGAAATCATAAAAAGGGTGATCTCAAATTTTCAGTAAGGTTAAGCATAGAGAACATAAAACAATCCATAAACATTTGAATGCAAAAGAATGAACATAAAATCTAAACATCAAAATCTTGAGCAAAGACATAAATCTTGGAAGTACGTAAGTCATATATCATAAAGCAACATCAATCATGATAAAATAACATGGGAATAAATCATGTAATTGTGGAAAACATTAAGAACATGTTATGATTTCCATAGTAGCTAAGGCATTGCTGCCAAGACCATCTTAGTGGATAAAGTCCCTTTCTGAATCGAGTTCACTCCTCGTTCCAATCCTGTAACACTGAACCAAATTAACTTACCGTTCCAGCCATGTCTATCTCATGAGATATAATTCTTTGCCCAATGAATTTGAGGGAGATATAGGTCCCACCCATATTGAAATCATTCTTACTTGTGCCACAAAATAAACATACATCATTCATAATAACCCAATGAATAAAATGGGTTTCATAAACATCATCCCATCATCACATAATCCATATAAAAGAAATGGATATAATTTCATAATAATAAAATTTAGACCATTTAAATCATAGATACATTATACGTGAAACATACACATATGAAATAATGTCATCTTAGATGAAAAAATGGTTTTGATTAAACACTTGAAATGAATTCTTGAGGAAAATATCCTTTCTTCTTCAAAATAAATTTCTTTTCACAAAACATCATGAAATTTTAAAAGAAAGAGATTTTTTTGAAAATAGACATGAAATATTTTGGGGGAAGCTTCATGAAAATAAGTCTTTATAAAACCGTAAGAATCCTTTCATGCCGTATAAGTTAAAAAAACATTCTTCTCTTACTTTTTCCAAAAAAGTCAAAAAAGTACCTCGTAACATAAACAAAAGAAATATTCCTTACATACCATGTAGTAAAATTAAAAAATGGGTAAAAAGGAATTTAAACATACATGAAACCATTTTTAGAAAATATGGACATGGATGATAGATATAACCCCAGTGAATACTTACAAATAAACAATCTCGGATAAAAATGAGATTGGAAAAGTTATCCCTTACCTTATGTATGACATGCTTCGTATGTATCTAAACCTCATGTATAATGATTTAAATAATGTCATTGACTTATTATAGAATCATATTCATTTTTATGATATCATATATGGTTCACTTATGACTTTATGTTACCCATTCTTTTGTAAATTCTATGTTAAAGAGTGTTTTGGGTAAAATCGTTTCATTTGTCGTTCGTGTTTTGACTTGTAATTATTCATATGATTACATAGATCATGATTACTTAATTCCAGAATATAAAACATGATTTATATATAATATATATTCAGAATATACATGTATATAATAGATCTATAAATGGAAAGAAATACACTGTTCATGGAGACGGTAGGTCGTACGTACGCATGGACGTTGTTTTCTTTTCCTCATTGAATTGAATAGAATTAATTGGATGACATAAATATATATATATATATAAATAAATCCAGTATCATTATTATTTCATATATTTCATGATTACTTATTATATATACTTTATAATCATTCATGAATGGTTAATCATTGAGAATGAATCTCATCGCATCGTGGAGACGGTAGTCCGTACGTACGCACGAGCGATGATATCGTTCCCATAATTATTGAATTGGAGTGGAGTGGATGATACAATATATAAGAATTAGTATGATGTTATAATAACTATGTATAGTTATTATTTACACCATTATACCCATCCAAGTAAGGTGGTCATGGAAAAACAGATTACACCACGGCTTGGAGACGGTATTCCGTACGTACGCACGTGTGGTGATTTTATTTTCCATAGGATGGATAGAAGGTGAAATGGGGTTGTTTCATATATATAATAACATATAAGTATAT
Organism: Viscum album; assembly: GCA_963277665.1. Taxonomy (NCBI): domain Eukaryota; kingdom Viridiplantae; phylum Streptophyta; class Magnoliopsida; order Santalales; family Viscaceae; genus Viscum; species Viscum album. Next base: position 1,763,081,595 of record OY728151.1, read on the forward strand.
TAGTGATACTGATTTTATTACTTTATAATGAAACAACTAAAGAATAAGATGTTGAAGAAGAAATAAGCCTGAAATAATCGGTAGAAGAGATTACCTCTTCTTCGATGCACCTCCTTTAAACTTCTTCTTAGGGCACTAGGGTTGGTCTTTTGAGAAGACCAGTACCTCTATAAGGTTAATAGGGAAGTGGGGACGTGGAATGGGCAGAGTTTTTCCGAGATTCAAGGCACAACATGGTGTGAGGAAGAGAGGGAGGAGGTTCCATTTTATAAGGGAGGAGAGGGGCACCTTTGGAATCCTCAAAAATATTATTTTAATATAAATTTAAAACCCTCATAAAAACCTCCAAAAATGACTCAATTATAATATTAGATGAGATAGGGTTGTAATCTCATAAACCAATAAAATTTATACATGTTTTGTTCTTATTTTACACCTTATCATTTTGATTTTTCCTTATTTAATCTATTTAAGTTTATTTGTGGTAATAAAATTGTAAATTTTAAATGGTTATAAATAATCACTTATGTGTTGTTAATTTTCCATAATTGGATACTTTATGACATTTTAGACTATATAAATTTCAATTTATAGTTTTTAAATATATTTGTGAATTTTAAACAATTTAATAATATGTTATTTTTATAAAATAACAATAGTGTCAATTTTGACACTATTCATTTATTGAATTTAAATAAAATCCACACAGAGGATATATTCGAACTATAATATTTAATAGATTCCTAACATGTCAAATTTGTCTAGAAAATTCGTGGATAACATTTAATAGTTCATATAATATTTATTTTAATATTTTTAAAACCATTTATTTGGTATATCTCTTAATAAAATAATTAGTACAACATTTTTGTATAATTATTTAATATACTTATTTGTTAAATAAAAATTAAAAATAAAATCCTTTGATGAATATAAATATAAAATATTTTATAGTAATAATTTTACTCAAATTTATCATCTTAAAATAACAACATGTAAATTGTTATCTTTATTAAATTATGAAGGTGACAACTTTGGAATCATTTAAAATAAAATATTATAAGTGTAATAATCGCCAAAATAAGGATCCAAATGGTCAAAAATTTGGCCAGTGGATGATTAGGGTTTATATATACACTACTAATAAGTTTTGTTCAGATTTTTGGGCCTTTTTATATCTATTACTATTTCAATAAAAACTATATTATTGATTTTTCACTAAATAAATAATTTCTGCATCATTAATGTATAAGATAATAAGTTAATTAAATAACTCTTAAAAATTAAAAATAAATTACCATGATAAAGAAAAACATTTTATCTTTCAAATGATTATTTATAACTGAATTTATATTCTGTATAAACTTATATTAAAAATTCTATAATTATTAAAGTTGAGTGAGACATATTTCACTTTCCTTTAAATAAAATAAACTAAGGGTCTTAATCACCTCCAAGTGGGTTCTAATGGATTCCATTTCGACCCAAATATTACTTAGGACGAATTATAATCATTCAATTGTTTTAAGATAATTTTATAATATTATATTTACCCTTAATTACCCAATTTACCTTTTACTATGGTAAATAAAATTTACCGTTGTGACTATTCATAAAGCCCAAAAATAAAAAGTAGTCTATTAATATAATTTGGACCCGATTATTCCAAATATGGAATCCAGTTTTTCCAAATTCAATACACAGAATTTGCAGAAATTAAATTAAAATTAATCCCGTTGTCGACAGAAAACAGGTTTTTGTTTAAAACATTGCAAAAGATTGAATTTATTTAACCTATGAATTCAATGTAAAATCAATACTAATGACATAAATTATATTAAATGGTAAAAATATATTCTATTTATACTTTAAAACCATTCAATATTATAATTTCACCACATAATCTATTCTGATGAAAAAAGTTGTTTTTAATTAAAATATTGCGTGTTTTTACTATTCATTAAAATATGAAAGTTATCAGAATAATATGAAAAACTTATCCAAGGTAAAATTTTATATCCTGATTCCAAAGAAAAATTTTATTTTGTAAAATTGAACTTATAAACATGTCAAAAACTATATTTAAAGTGGGTGCACCATCAAAAGGAGGAAGAACTGCATTTTTTGAAAAATACTTATTTTACCCGAAAAATTTATTTTGTTCTCTTAACATGTTCTAGAAAATGTGTAAGATGAAAAATAATGTTATAAAATTCAAAATGTAGTTAATAATATTCATAACAGCTAGTCAATAATAATATAATAACAATATATCATTGTTTAGTGAAACTTGGTATTGCGTACAACACACGCTATCGAGGAAGGTTGTGATTGTGTGTAATGCAATCCAAGTCAGGGTTGCGTGTAGTGAAAGACTCCTTTGTTGTTTTGTATAACATAATCCAACCATATTTCATTTATACATTGAATATATATATATATATACATATATATGTACACTCAATGTTGTGAACTTGAAATTGTGTGTAACAAGATCCAAGAATAATGTTGCGTATACTGCAAGCTAATACGGTGTTGCGTATAGTACAAGATAATATTGGTGTAGTGTACAATCAAAGGAATTAAAAATAATATATCTCATAAAATATCGGGGTGTTATAGACTTTACCTGTGAAACTTTTTGTTTTACCCTTAGTCGAGTTTGGTGTTATTCTGAGAGTGAATTGGCTTTCTATTTATCATGAAAATATTGAATGTAGAGCTAAAGAAGTTGTTTTTCATAAAGTGTTTCAGTTTGTATACAAGAAAGAACCCATAAAATTGAAAAAATATCCAGAATATGAGAAACTATTAAAATATGTAAATGAAATTTATCTTGATCATATTGTTGAAACAAGGGAACTATTCAAATTAATGATGTGCTAGTGGTCAATGAATACCTTGATATTTTTTCTGATGAGTTACCCGGTGTCATACCTGATCTGGAAGTCGAATTCACAAATGACTTAGTTCCAGATGCTAATCCAACTTCAAAACCCCCTTATTGTATAGTTCAAATAGAACTTCTTGAATTAAAAATTCAGTTGTAGGATTTTCTTGATAAAGGCTACATTCATCCTATCACTTCACCATGGGGAGATCTTGTTTTTTGTTAAAAAGAAAGATGTTTCCATGAGACTATTCATTGATTATAGAGCCTTGAATAACATCACTATTAAAAACAAGTATCATTTTCCTCACATCAATGACTTTTTTGATCAGCTCTTTGGAGCTTAGTACTCTTCCAAGATTGACTTTAGATCTGTATACCATCAGCTAAACATAAAAGAAGATGACATCCCGAAAAAATCATTTTGTACTAGATATGGGCATTATGAATTTTTTGTTATGCCATTTGGGTTAACTAATGAACTTTTCTAATTCATGAATCTTATGAATAAAATATTTCATGAGTTCTTGGATAAGTTTTTGGTTGTGTTTGTTGATGACATTCTATTATTTTCTAAAAGTAAATATAAGCACAAAAAACATCTAAGGGTTATTCTAAAATCCTTAAAAGAAAAGAATCTATTTGGAATATTCAGAAAGTGTGATTTTTGGTTGCAAAAGATTTATTTTCTTAGGAAAATTGTAAATAAGTATGGAATAATAGTTGATCCAGCCAAACCAAGAGTGGATGATAACTGGAAAAGACCTATAAATGTTACATAGATTCGTGGTTTTCTTGGATTAGTGGGTTATTACTGACAGTTTGTTAAGAACTTTGAATAGTTATTTTTCTTGATAACTAAGTTAACATGAAAAGGGGTTAATTTTATTTGGACAAAAGAATATGATGCTTGTTCTTAGAAACTAAAGAAGAGATTGGTGAATGCTCCAGTTTTGGACTTGCCTTCCTGAAATGGTGATTTTTTCATCTACAATGATACTCCTTTGAAGGGACTTGTTTTTTTAATGTAGAATGATCAGGTAATTTCTTATGCTTCAAGACAACGTAAGCCTCATTAGTTAAATTATCCCACACATGATTTGGAATTGGTAGCTGTGGTATTTTCTTTGAAAATTTGAAGGCATCATTTATATAGAGCCAAATGTCATATATATACTGACCATAAAAGTTTGATGTATATATTCACTCAGAAGGAATTAATCACGAAAAAGAGAATATGGCTATAACGGATAAAGGATTATGATTGCACGATCAATTACCATCCTATAAAAGAAAAAAATGTGGTGAATTCCTTGAGTCGAAAACATCATGCATCATTACCCATATTATTTTTGGAACATGATCCCTTGATTAATGATTTGATAAATTTTGGCTTAGAAGTTGTTGGTGCAGGGAATAAATCTATTTTTTCTCAGGTTTCATTGCAATCATCATTATCAGACAGAATTAGAAAAGCATAGAAGGAAGACTGTGAGCTATAGAAAAAGGTAGAATTGGTTAAAATGGGTAAGTTTCCAGAACTTAATCTTGATAAATATTGTGGTTTATGATTTGGAAAAAGGTTGGGTGTGCCTTGTGATTTTTAGTTGAAGAAAGACTTATTGTGTGAAGTTCATAGTTCTCCATTTTTAGTTCATCCATGCAGTACTAAAATGTACAGAGACCTTCAGGAGTATTATTTGTGGCATGGAATCAAAATATATATTTATGATTTTACCATGAAATGTTTGACATGTCAATAGGTTAAAGCAAAGTGGCGGTTACCGAAGGGGATGATTCATCCTTTTCCAGTTCTAGAGTAGAAATGGGAGAATGTATCCATGTACTTTGTGGTGGTACTACCAAAGACTTCTAGAGGTAACAATGTGATTTGGGTTATTGTTAATCGACTGAAAAAATTTGCACATTTTCTTTCTATTCTAGATACAATGTATTTGGATCAGATTTCTTGACTATACCTAAAGGACATTGTCTGGTTACATGGAGTTGCTCTTTCCATTATATCTGATCAGGATCCCATGTTCACTTCTAACTTTTGGAACGGACTTTGGAATTCAGTGGGAATAGAATTAAATTTCAGTACAACCTTTGATCCTTAATCAGATGGGTAGTTAGAAGAAATGATTTAGACTTTGGGGTATATACTTTGAGCTTGTTCAATTGACTACTAGGGAAGCTCGGATCAATATCTTTCTTTAGTTGAGTTTTCTTATAATAATAGTATTTGTTCCAATATACATATGGAACCTTTTGAGGCACTGTATGGGATTAGTGTCAGACTCCCGCATTTTGGGATGAAGTCAGTGAAAGAAAGTTGATGGGGCTAGAATTAGTAGAAGATGTGGCTTCAAAATTGAAGATGAACCAACAACACATGATAACAACTTTGAGTAGGTAGAAAAGTTATGTAGATAATATAAGGAAAGACTTATCTATCAAGTTATGTGAAAATGTTTTCCTTAAAATCTCTCCTTGGAAAAGTGTGTTGCATTTCGGTAAGAAAGGGAAGCTAAGTCCGCGGTTCATCGGCCCTTTTTAAATCCTGGAGAATGTTGGAATGGTTATATACCGAGTAGCTTTGCCTCCAAGTTTGTCTCAGGTACACAATGTTTTTCATGTTTCGGTGTTGAGGAAGTATGTACTAGATTCATCACATGTCTTGATCCCAGAAGCGGTTCTATTGAAAGTGAACTTTTTTTATGGAGAGAAACCCGTTTGGATTCTTGATTGAAGGGAACAAGTATGTTGGAACAAGGTAATCCACTGGGCAAAGGTTTTTTGGAGAAACCACATGGTAGAAGAAGAAACATGGTAGTCTGAAAATGCTATGAGGGAAAAGGTACCTTCACTTGTTTAATAAGTAAATAAAATTGCAAGGATGAAATTTATAGAAGGCGGGGATATAGTAACACTCCAAGTTTTCCCAAAAAAATAAATTACAATGCATGAATTTTTGTTAAAGTAGATATTTATAATTATCCATTAAACATTATTTTACTGCTTCTATGTTTTGAATTTTAAAAAACGGTTATCTACAATTGTGTCCAGTAAGTTATTTGGAGTTTAATGGAACCAATTTTTTTTGTTGAATAGTAACATACCCTTATGAATTGTAATATGAACACAATGAATATTAAATTTTATTATTATTTTACTTTCTTAAGGAATGAAGATAATGTCAATTTGGTTAATTTTTCAATGTGATATAAAAGCAGTTATAGTTTTCAAATTGTTAATTTTGGAATTAAGTATGATTTTAATTAAAAATTAAATTATTGATATTTATAAAATTATTTTCAAAAATTGGACTTCATTTTTGAATTCTACAGATCAATAAATGGTTAGGGTGGATTTTGGGAATTTTTCTAAAACAATTGATTTTTTAGTGAATAGTAAAAAATACTGTTTTGAGTTTCGATGTGTTAATGACATCATAATTGATGTAATAATAATGTAATAAATCTGGTAAACTTGTGTAAAGTAAAATAATATGTGAGTTTTTAGAAGTAGCTAATACCATGGGACAATACAATGGGCAATCCCATTTTTTTTCAAATACCACTAATGAGGTGTCCCTTGGAAATTATTAAAATAATCCCTCACTTTTTCTATAAATACCAACCCATTCCTATATTAAATTCATTCCCAATTCTTAATCAAGGTAGATCTAGACTCCTTACCTACCTAGTAGTCCTCCCAAGGTTTCCTCAAGGCCCTAAGGCCCCAACCTTCATGTTCTAGGACTTACTCTATAAGGTAAGAAAATTCTTAAATTCTTTATTTTTTCCATTCAAGTCCTCTTTTATGTGTTATGAATTTCAAGTTTCCATACCATGTTCCTATTTAATTATTATTCTTGATCTATTCTATATTATGATTAATTTATGGTTGGGTGACCCTCATACCCTCTATTTTTAATATATTCTAAAACCATGTTGCACAGCTGTTAGGTTGTCGAATTTTTGTAAGGGATTCTACCTGAACCAGCATTATTCCTCCGGGTTGCTCAATATTTCTCTTTATCCAAAAGAACTTATCTTTTATTTTTTAAAAAACATATAAATTCTATTTATATTCTCCAAACTCATGTTTCATGATCCATCCCTCACTCTCCTTTGGGGATATATATGTTTTTAAGTGATTCCCTTTTTAATTCTCCCCGATAAGCACACCTATTTTAAGGGAACATCCTGAATTCTTAATCTGATTTCCATTCTTTGGGTTAACATTATTCTTCATTATTTATGTGGTATTTAAATTTTTTGGGTGATGAATTTTGATTATACTATGTTGAATTATGTGTATTTATAGGGTATATACATATTCTGTCCACTAAATTAAGTCTCACTTCAATTATATGATATTTATAAGGGAGATTTATTTTAAAATCCTCTTTTAAAATTCTATTTTTTGAAATTAAAAATCAATGTTTTTATGTAATTATTCATGTTGTACGATTATGTTCTGGTTCTTGGGCATTGTTTATGATTAAGTTTGGTACCTATATTTCCCTCTAATGCATTGGGTATGTGTAAGTTGGAGGTCAGCTGTATGGTTACTCCAAGTGAAACTGTGATGGTTACAAAAATTGTAAGGTATCCGTGAGGGTTATAGACTACAAGGTTGCCGATAGGGTAACAAGGTTATGTAATTAATTACCCAAGATACCTTTATGATTATATTTATTTTTTCATGTTTTGGGTGGATCTTGTTTAAATCTCATGCTTCAAAAAATATGTATAAATAAGGGACTAACATGTCTTTTGAAAATGTTTTCATACATTACAAGTATTCATGGACTAATGTGCTCTTCCTTTATTTTACATCCCTTACTAAGATTTTTGGGCTCATCTAATGTTTTTTTAATTGATTTTCACATGTTATAAGGATGTGTAAGACAAAGAAAGAATCCGAGTTAAATGTTTGAATAATTTTCAAAGAAATCATGTTTTAAGCTTTAATGTTCTATATTTTGAAAAAAATGGAAACACTTTTTATTCTATCCACTTTGTAACAATGTGTAAGGTTATAAAAGTATTATTTCCCAATTAACTAAATCTCTAAACTTGAAAATATCCACAATGTAAAAGGAAAATTATTTCTTGTCTAAAATCATGATTATGTAATGTAATAAGTTTGGGTCCTTATAGATGGTATCAGAGGATGGTTAGGTAACTTTATGGGTTAGGATGATGTTAAAATAATGCCATAAATTATTATTTACTCTTTGATTGATTTGAAATGTTATAGAATTTAGAGATTACCATGTTTCTTCATGTATAATATGTTTGTTCATAATGGTTGTTCGTAGAAGAAACAGAGAAGCTGAAGAGGGGTGCCACCGACAGAACGACATCCTTCTGAATTTGCAGATCAGAATGGTATATATTGGAACCGAGTTGTTTGTGACTGTAATTTCTCAGCTAAGGCAAGAAATAAATAGTGGTTGAATCCATGAAATATAACAATGATAGGTACCATAATGGAACATGATAACAATGGAATATTTTAGGAGACAACACCCTTCAGCTTTCAATGGATCTTATAACCTAGTAGAGGATGAAGGATGGATTAAACCCCTTGAAAAGATATTCAATGCTATGGGATGTTTAGATAATCAAAAGGTAAGTCTTTATATTTATCGTTCTGAAGGATAAGCTGATATTTAGTGGTTAATGGTAAAGGATATCAGGGATATAGAGGATATTAATGCCTTAGAGTTGGATGAATTTAAAATTATTTTCCTTGAATTTTTTCCTAATGTGGTGAGACTTGGGATAGAGAATAAATTCCTTTAATTGAATTAAAATGAGGAATATTCAGTGTCAGTGTATAAAGATAACTTCACCCGTCTGGTGAGGTACGCTCCTAATCATATTCTAGATCTTGATAGAAAAATCAACTGCTTTTACTGAGGATTGAAGCCAAGGTATCAAAGGGTGTTGGCCTCCTGTGAATTCAAAAGTTATGAGAAACTTTTCCGATGTGTTGAGAAGGTAGATATAGAGTTTGATGATGATCACATTCATTTTGGAATCAAAGAGAAGAAGAGGTACATATGGCAAGTGATGGGTAAGAATCAACCAAAGAAATCTGATAGTAAGAAAATATAGTTTTCAGTTTATGAAAAGTGTGCCAAGAAGCACCCTGGAGAATGTCTTAGAAAAACTGGGAAGTGTTTTAAATGTGGTAAGTTTGGATATATGGCCCCAGATTTTAATGAACATGATCTTAAGACTAATTTCGATAAGAAAACTATAAAGTATTTTAAATGTGGTGAGTTGGGTCACTATGAAAATTCCTTCCCAAAGAGACATCTAAATGATGCAAAGAATCCAGACTATAAGAAAAAAGGTGTAGTGAGATCCTTTGTTACTACGTAAGAAGATGTCGGTCCATAAAATGAAGTTGTATCAGGTACTTTGTTTGTTTACTCAGATTTTGCAAATGTTTTTTCTGATATGGGGTCTACACATTCCTTCATCTCTAAGAAATATTCAGGAAAATTGGAAATATCACCTCAACAAATGAAACCAGAACTTGTTGTTAAAACACCAAGGGGAAATATTATAGAAAATAAGAAATATAAGAATCATTCTATTTTGTCCTGTGGAAATACTTTACCGAAAAAATTATTATTTTACCCTTAGTAAAATTTGATTTTATTTTGGGAATGGACTGGCTTTCTATTTATCCTGAAAATAATGACTATAGAGCTAAACAAGTTGTTTTTTAGAAAGAGTTTCAGTTTTTATACAAGAAAGAACACAAACAATTGATAACATATCTGGAAGCTGAGAAACTATTGAAATATGGAAATGTAAGTTATCTTGCTCATATTTTTGAAAATAAGGGAACTATTAAGATTAATTATGTTCCAGTGGTAAATGAATACCTTGATTCTTGTCCTGATGAGTTACCCGGTGTCATACCTGATAGGGATGTCAAATTCACAATTGACTGAGTTCCTAATGCTAAGCCAATTTCAAAATCACATTATCGTATGGCTCAAATAGACCTTCTTGAATTGAAAAATTAGTTGGAGTATTTTCTTGATAAAGGATTCATTCGTCCTAGAACTTCACAATGGGGAGATCCTGTTTTTTTTTGTTAAAAAGAAAGATGGTTCCATGAGACTTTGCACTAATTATTTAGCTTTGAATAACATCACTGTTAAAAATAAGTATCCTTTTCCTCACATTAATGACTTGTTTGATCAACTCTATGGATACCGGTACTTTTCCAAGATTGACTTGAGATCTGGATACCATCAGCTGATGGTGAAGGAGGATGACATCCCGAAATCAGTTTTTCATACTAGATATGAGAATTATTAATTTTTTGTTATGCCATTTGGGTTAACTAATTCACCTATTGTATTAACGAATCTTCTGAATATAATAATTCATTTATTCTTGGATAAGTTTTTAGTTGTGTTTAATGATGACATTCTAGTATTTTTTAAAATCAATGAGGAGCATGAAACAAATCTAAGGGTTGTTCTAAAAACCTTAAAAGAAACGAAACTGTATGTAAAATTAAGAAAGTGTGATTTCTGGTTACAACTGATTTCTTTTCTTGGGAAAAGTGTAAATAAGGATGGAATAACAATTGGTCTAGCCAAAGAAAGAGTGGTTGATGAATGACCAAGACCTAAAAATGTTACAAATATTTTTAGTTCTCATGGATTAGTGGGTTATTACCAAAGGGTTGTTAAGAACTTTTCACAGTTATCTAGCTCGATAACTAAGTTAACACAAAAGGGGTTAATTTTTTTTCAAAAGAAGAATGTGATGTTTGTTTTTAAGAACTGAAGAAGAGATTGGTGAATTATCCAATTTTGGCCTTGCCTTCCAGAAATGGGGAGTTTGTTATTTAAAGTGATGCTTCTTTGAAGGGACTTGGTTGTGTTTTGATGTATAATGATCAAGTAATAACTTATGCTTCATGAAAACTTAAACCTCATGAGTTAAATTATCCCACACATAATTTGGAATTGTAAGTTGTGGTTTATTACTTTGAAAATTTGGTAGCATCATTTATACAGAGCCAAATATCAAATATATACTGACTCTAAAAGTCTGAAGTATATATTCACTCAGAAGGAATTAATCATGAGGTAGAGAAGATGGCTAGAACTAATAAAGGATTATTATTTAATGATCAATTACCATCCTAGAAAGGAAAACAAAGTGGCAGATTGCATGAGTTGAAAACATAATGCATCACTAACCATGTAACATTTGGAACATGATCCCTTGATTAATGATTTGATGAATTTTGGCCTATATGTTATTAGTGCAGGGAATACATTAGTTTTGTCTCAGGTTTCAGTGCAGTCATCGTTATCTAACAGAATTAAGAAAGCATAGAAGGAAGACTGTGAACTACAGAAAAAGGTAGAACGAGTTAAAATGGGAAAGTTTTAAGAATTTAATATTGATAAAGATTGAGTTTTATGATTGGGAAAAAGGTTGGGTGTGCCTTGGGATTTCTAGTTGAAGAAAGAATTTTTATGTGAAGCTCATAGTTCTCCATTTTCAGTTCATCCAGGTAGTACTAAGATGTACAGATACATTTGGGAGTATTATCGGGGGTGGAATCAAAAGAGATATTACTGATTTTATCATGAAATGTTTGACATGCCAACATGTTTATGTAGAGCAGCAGTTACCGAAGGAGATGCTTCAGCCTTTTCCAGTGACAGAGTGGAAATGGAGGAATTTATCTATGGACTTTGTGGTGGGACTACCAAAGGCATGTCGAGGTAACAATGTGATTTGGGTTATTCTTGATCATCTGACAAAGTATACACATTTTCTTTCTATTCGATATATAATTTCTTTAGATCAGATTTCCTGATTGTACCTAAAAGATATTTTCAGGTTACATGGAGTTCCTCTTTCCATTGTATCTGATCGGGATCCCAGTATCACTTCTAACTTTTGAAAGGGATATCAAAAGTCATTGGGTACATAATTAAATTTCATTACAACTTTTCATCCTCAATCAGATTGGAAGCTTGAACGAATGATTTGGACATTGGAGGATATGATTTGATCTTGTTCAATGGACTACCAATGATGTTGGTATCAATATATTTATTTAGTTGAGTGTTCTTATAAAAACAATTTTCATTCAAGTATACAGATGGTACCTTTTGAGGCACTGTATCGAAAGCAGTGTCGTACTCCAGCGTTTTGGGATGAAGTCAGTGAAAGAAAGTTGATGGGGGAAGAATTAGTAGAATAAGTGGCTGAGAAAGTGGAGATGATCCAACAACACATGAGGACAACTCCAAGCTGGTAGAAAAGTTATGTAGATAATAGAAGGAAAGAATTCTCTTTTGAGGTAGGTGACCATGTTTTCCATAAAATCTCTCCTTAGAAAAGTGTGACGCGTTTCTGTAAGAAAGGGAAGATAAGTCTGCGATTCATTGGCCCTTTTTAAATCCTAGATAAAGTTGAAATAGTTTCATACCAAGTAGCTTTTCCTCTGAGTTTGTCTCAGGTAAACAATGCTTTCCATGTTTCAATGTTGAGAAAGTATGTGCGGGATTCATCACAGGTCTTGATCCCAGAAGCAGTTAAAATGGAAGAGAACCTTTCTTATGAAGAGAAACCAGTTTAGATTCTTGATCCAATGGAACAGGTATTGCAGAATAAGGTAATCCACTAGGTAAATGGTTAGTGGAGAAACCACATGGTAGAATAAGAAACATCGGAGTCAGAATATGCTAGGAGGGAAAAGTACCATCACTTTTTTAATAAGTAAATAAAATTATGAGGATGCAATTTTTAGAAGGTGGAGATATTGTAACACCCCAAGGTTTTCTAAAAATAATTTGAAATGAAGTATTTTTTTTAAAGTAGATATTTATAACTAGCCTTTAAACACAATTTAACTGCTTCTATGGTTTTGAATTTTGAAAAACGGTAATCTATAATTGTGTCCAGTAAATTATTTGGAGTCTAATGGAACCAAAATGTTTTTTCGATGAATAGAAACATAGCCTTATGAATAGTAATATACCATAATGAATAGTAATTTTATTTTTATTTTTTTTTCTTAAGGCTTGAAGAAAATGACATTTTGGTTAATTTTTAGATGTGATATAAAAGTAGTTATAGTTTTAAAATTGTTAATTTTTGAATTATGAATGATTTTATTAAAAAGTAAATTAATGAAATTTATAAAATTATTTTTAAAAAATGGACTTCATTTTTAAATTTTACACCTTGATAAATTGTTAGGGTGAATTTTGGGTATTTTTCTAAAACAGTTGTTTTTTCAGTGAATAGTAAAAAATACAGTTTTGAGTTTCAGTGTGTTAATGAAATCATTAATGATGTAATAATGATATAATAAATCTAGTCAAATTGTGTGAAGATAAATAAGATGTGAGTTTTACCAACCGACTAATACCATGGGAAATCACATGGTTTTTAAAATACCACTAATGAGTTGTCCCTGGGAAATTATTAAAATAATCCCTCACTTTTGCTACAAATACCAACCCATTCCTTCATTAAATTCATTCTCAATTATTAATCAACGAAGTTCTTGCCTAATTACCTCCCTAGTAGTCCTCCCAATGTTTCATAAAGCACCCATGGTCCCAAACATCAAGTTCTAGGACTTACTCTATAAGGTCAAAAAATTACCAATTTCATTCTTTTCCATTCAAGTTCTCTTTTATGTGGTATAACTTTCAAGTTTTCATACCATGTTCTTATTTCCTTCTTATTCTTGATCTATTTTGTATTATGATTCATTTATAGTTGGTTTAACCTTGTACCCTCTCTTTTTAATATTTTCTAAAACCATGTGGCATTGCTGTTAGTCTGCCAAAGTTTTGTAAGGGATTCTACCCAAACCACATTTATTCCTTCAGGTTGCTCTATCTTTCTTTTTACCCAAAAGAAGTTATTTTTCATTTTTATGAAAAAATTCTAAATTATATTTATATACTCCAAAATCATGTTTCAAGATACATCCCTCACTATCCATTGGTGATATACATGTTTTTAAGTGATTCCAACCTTAATTATTCCCGATAAACAAACCTATTTTAAGGGAACATCCAGAATTCTAAACCTGATTTCCATTCTTTGGGTTAACCTTAATATTCATTTTTTATTTATTATTTAAATTTTTTATGTGGTGAATTATAATTTTAATATGTTTAATTATGAGTATTTACGGAGTATATAAATATTATATCCACTCTATTAAGTCTCACATAAATTATATGATTTTTATAAGGGAGTTTTCTTTTAAAAAAATCCTCTTTTAAAATTCTATTTTTCAAAATTAAAAAGAAAATTTTTTATGTAATTATTCATTACATATTATTATGTTTTGGTTCTTGTTATTCTTTATGATAAAGGGTGGGACCTATATTTCCTTCCAATGCATTGGGTATGTGTAAGTTGGAGGTCGGCCGTATGGTTACTCCAAGTGTAATTGTGATGGTTACAAAAATTGTAAGGTAGGCATGAGGGTTAAAAACTATAAGGTATCCTAGAGGGTTACAAGGTTATGTAAATAATTCCTCGATATACCTTTATGATTATGTTTATGTTCTCATTTTTTGGGTGGATATTGTGTAAATCTCATGTTTCCCAAATTAAGTATAAATGGGTGACAAGCATGTATTTTGGAAATGTTTTCATACATTACAAGTATTCATGGACTAATGTGCTCTTCCCTTCTTTTATATCCCTTACTAAGCTTTTTGTGCTCATCCAAAGTTTTTTAAAAGACTTTCACAGGTCAAAAGAATGTGTAATACAAATAAGGAATCTATGTTAAATTTTTCATGAATTTTCAATGAAATCATGTTTTAAGCATCAATGTTTTTTATTTTGATAAAAATAGAAACTATTTTTATGTTTTCCACTCTCTAACAATGTGTAACGTCATGAATGTATGATGTCCCAATTATCTTAAGCTCTAAACATGAAAATATCCTCAATGTAAAATAAAATTATTTCTTGTCTAAAATCAAGAATACGTAATGTAATAAGGTCGGGTCCTTATAGATATTGTAAGGTTGAGAGATTGGGGATCTCAAGAAAGAAGTTTCAAACTATCACCCATCAGTTGGGGAGTTTATCCTTTGGTGTATAAGGATATTTAGGAATCTAGATTCCAGTTGAAGTGGAGGGTTACATGGATATATTTCTCAAAGGTGTTTTAGGACTACCTCTAAAGAGGGATATTGAATTCTATATCAACATGCACCCTAAGACCGCACCAATATCTTATGTGATATATCATATGTCCCCCATTGAGATCTAGGCTATGAAGGTGCATTTGGAACACCCTAAAGAGAATTTTTTTATTAGACCCATTTCATCTCCTTGGGCAGCTCAGATTTTTTCATAAAAAAGGGAAATTATATCTTTAGAATTTGTGCTAATTATCATCACTTGAATTAGGAAACGATCAAGAAAAAGTATCACTTATGGAGGATTTATGAATTTTTTGACCACTTGAAAGGTGTGATTTGGTTTTAAAATATCGATCTTAGGTTGGGTTGTCATCAGTTGTGGGTTCCCAAAGGTGATATAATGAGGACTTAATTATGAAATCTCTATAGGAACTATGAGTTCCTAGTTATTCCTTTAGCTGTAAATAATTCCCCTACTATGTTCATTCCTCTTATGAATAGGATATTTCATCCATACATGGACACATTCATAGATTTATTTGTTGATAACATTCTCATATACTCCATGTTTAGAGAGGAGAATTCAGATCATTTGAGGATGGTCCTTGACATACTCTGAGAGAACCAACTATATAGTATGGTCTTAAATTATCAATTTTCGATATGATAGGTTCACGTTTTGGGGCATGTTATCTCTATTTATGGTGTAGATATTGATTTATTAATGATTGATATAGTGATTTCTTGGTAACCACACAAGATCATGTCATTGGTGTCAATTTTCATTGTTTGGTGTGGGTAATATAGGAGGTTTGTGGCAGAATTTTCCAAGATAATTCCCCCTTTTACTACCTTGAGGAGGAAAGGGTAGTAGTTTTCCTATTTGTAGCAGTGTTAGAGAGACTTCTAGGAAATGGGGTAGAGTTTGAACAGTGATCCTATTGTGAGACTTCTAGAGGAGGGTGTTGAGTAAATGGTGTTTTGTGATTCTTGTAGAGCAGATATTAGATGTATTTTGATATAGAATCATATAGTGATCACTTATGGTTCATAGTAGTTGTGACCCATGAGATGAAATATATGATCCAAGACTTAGAGTTAGCAGTTGATGTATTTACCATGAAGATGTGGAGGCATTATCTTTTGAGAAATAATTTTGTTTTTTACTCGGACCAGTAGAGTCTCGGGTACATCTTCACTGAGATAAATCTCAACGGGAGATAGATGTATTGGTTAGTGCCCCTGTAGGAATACATTTTCTAAATAGTTAATACTCCAGGAAGGGGAAACATGGTAGAAGATGCCCCTAATAGGGGATACCTTTATTTTATAGTGAAGGAGGTTTCAGAGCTGCTGGATTCATTATAGTTAACCTTGGAGGATGATAGGGGTTCAAATTATCTTTAGTTAATGTTGGTGACTCCATATCTTATTTATTGTCTGAGATATGCCCAAATTGGGGATGCCAAAAATGAATTTTTGTATTAATAGATATCCCTAAGAGATTCATTAGAGGTATTTTCAGAAGTCTTAGAGAATGTCATCCCTTTTTAGTTATGGATAGTGGTTCTAGTCATTATTCATGAGGATGTGTTGAGAGAGTTTAATACCTCCCCCTTTCCTATGCATCTGGCTATGTAAAATAGGTATAAATACCTTTAGAATAAATTAAGAAAATCTAAAATCACATTATTTTAAATTTAAAACATATATTTGTATGAATATCCCTTTTATAGTATTTTATTACATCATATTTTGGTCATTATGATTCCGTAAATCACATTATATATTTATACATTTTTTAATTTTTACCCAAATATTCGACAGTCTTAGAAAATTATAAAAAATTCACCATTGGATAATTTCAAAATCATGATTCAAAAAATAATATAAATTTCATATAAATAATTTTCTAAATATGTGAATTTTCACTTTTAGAATAAAAATAGACATTTATTGAAAATTGACGGGTTATGAAAAAAATAGTTTTCAAACCTGAATAAAATTACATTTGACATCATAAAAAATATATGACAATTTATATTTAATAAAAATTATTTGTTAATAATATTTTATTAAAATATTATTGACTCTAAAAATTCATTAATTAATCAGAATAAATTATTTAATTGAAATTATAAATACAAAATCTATTTTATCGTACAAAAATATAATTCTTATCAAACTGATTACTTAATCATTTACTGAGTAAAAACAATAAGGAATAGATATAATCATAATTTATAATTAAAAGGAGTTTTTTTATGACACTATTTAATTATAATAATATTTTTAATAAAATATTAGTTTAATATAATAATTTTAATATTTCAGAAAAGTACCATTTTATCAGAAAAACCAATATATCAAATTCAACATATATTTAAGAAAGACTATACTCAGAACAGAATTGACAGAATAATAATTTTTTTTAAAAAGAGATTACATGATAATTAACTAATAAATTGTTACATAACCCCTGATAACACCCACATATGACCTAAGTGTATAGTGTGCAATGCTTATAGACTCTTGGGATGACTCTGATAACATCACTCGGGTGGTGATTTCCACAAACTTGAACTTCTCCTGTTGGAAATTTTGTTTAAGCTTAACATGTTGAAGATCATCTTGGGATTGGTCTAATGTGATTCCCAGTGATGTTAACTCCTTCCCATGCTCCAAAAAATAATCTTTTTACGGTAAATGTTCTACTAGTAGAGGCCATCAACTCTTATTTCTGACTTAATTTTCTATTTTAATTTCTATTTCTAAATAATAATTATAATGTTAAGTTTATTATTGTTTCCAATGGTCATATTGATCATCAGTCATAATTGAATAATGGTACCATAAAGGTCAAAAATTTATAGTTTCATTTCAATTTATACTTTTATAGTTTTAATGAATGTGACACAGTAAAACACACATTTTCAGGAAACAAAATATTTTTCAAAAGTTTTCATTGTTGAAATTTTAAATAAAAAGACGCAGTTTAAGATGTACCTATCACACCATGAATCATATTTATTTGCATATGATTCCTAAACATTTTAAATGAAATACTTTTCATTTTCTTAAAGTATTAAAATAATAAAAACGTGTTTTCTTAGTTTTGAGTTTATTAGTTGTGATTTTTACTAAAAATGATGTCAATTTTAAATAAGGTCACAATAAGAGTCATACTTGTAACACCGTGCATTATATTGAGGTTCAGATGATTCCTAAATGTCCCAAGTGACCTACAAATCATTTTAATAAAGCATCAAAATAATCTGAATCGATTTCTTGGTGTTTAGTATTTCACTTGTCTTTTTTCTAAAATTTTATTTTTAACTTGAAATACACACTTTGAATCATATTAATCACATCGTGTATTGTTTTGACGTGAGACCAATTCCTATAAGTCACAAATGATTTATTAATTGATGTCATAAATTATCAATAGAATACGGGTTCATTTTCTTATATTTTTTGAGTAACACTTTTTGAAGTAAAATTTTGATTCTAAATTGATAATGGACAATTTGAGTCATACTGAGAACATCATGTATTGGATTGAAGTGTGGTATATTCCTACACATTACAAATGACTTGTGGATTATTTTCATAAAGTATCAAAATAATCTGAATATTTTTTTCTCAGTTTTGAGTATTTCATTTCTTTTACTAAAATTAATGTCAATTTTAAATATAAATATGTAATTAGAGTTATACCAGTCACACCATGTGTCGGATCAAGGTGTGGTAGACTCATAAACATCCCAAATTCTCAAAAAATGTCAACTTAAAATGTTACCATAATTTCCATTGACATTATTTTTTGAAATGAAAACACTACATATTTATTTAATGTTTTTAGATGAAAAAAATTTATTGTTATTGAAATAAAAAAGAGTATTGGAAGCTCATGTGCCATTATATCACATGAATTCCCCACAATGGGCACATTACCTTCCTTTACTCTTGTGGATTTTAATGAGAAATGATTTTCATCTATGAACATAAACTAAATATGTAGTTTCTATAGGTTGAAAAATAAAGACAATTGAAGGGGTGGTAACATTGGAAAAAAGAAACATTTTATCACTTTTATTGCATCATGTAAATAGTTTAAAGAAAAACATGATTTCCAAAAAGATCTGTGAAAAAAATAATTATTAGATAAATATGACAAGGAAATCAACTTACAAATTTTAGATAAGATGATGAGAAAATTAATTAAATAAATAGTAGTAATTCACATTTTCATGATGGTTATAATAATTCTTGACACATTTCCTTATTGTCATTATCTAAATAGTTGGATTAAAGTCCAACATATCATGATCATGAGTAGCTTTGAACAAACCACCCCAACTCAAAAAAATGAATCCACCAATATAATAAAACAATTATTATATGTGTGATACTAAAAATAAAATAATGAAACATAAATATGGAATTAGAATTAATTCTATGGACCCTGATTTTACTATGGAAACATCAAGATTACCTATTCCATTGAGAAGTGTAAGGAACATGAAGGAAAGTGATAAATTCCAACACTACAGGGGTGAAAAGGTTTTGAGGGAGAAGAATCCTATTGATGTTTTTGTATAGAAATGCATGAACTATGGACATACCACCCAAATCAAACAAAATAATCCACATGTATAAGGAAAAATTATTATGTGAGTAATACTAAAAATTAATAAATTAAACATAAATATGAAAAAATAAATTAATAATATGGAAAATTATTTTACTATGAAAAAATCAAGATTACCTCTGCGATTGAGGATTGTAATTGTCATTGATCTTCGTGCAATGCAGTGGAGGGAACGTGAAGGAAGTGTTAATATCCAAAACTATAGGGGTGAATAGGTTTTGAGGGAAAAGAAGTCTATGGAAGATTTTGTGTTGAAAGGAATGAAATATTGACAAAAATCTTCTAAAATAAATCATATCTATAAAGAATAATGAAAATTAAATTAACATTTCATTATATAATTTTTAGTGAAATAGAGAAAGTATTTGAGAAGGGTCATATGCATGATCTATTGTAAACTTGATGAACTCTTAAACTATATCTTGAAACACTTTTTTCAAATGATTAGAATGCATCTATTTTTGATTAATATATGTCCTATTGGGTTTATAAAATATTCATTTTTTACAATACATAAATAAATACATATAAGATATTCATTATCAAATGTGGATGTTATAGACAATTCTAATAAGGGAAACCCAATATTTGATTATTTCAATGAATTTATGTATATTTTTAAGAAAATAGGTAATTGAATTTATGAAAATAATTACTCCACTATTGTAGGAATTATCCTCTAAATTCATTCAAATGTGAAAGTTATAGAAAACTTTTATCCTCATTAACTCATCTCCTAGACATTCATCATTGAATTTTGTAGTTTGACACACATACTCCATATCTTGTGAAAATGAACCTATATTGCTTGAAATACTCTTAAGGGTAGTCATTCATGGGATGAATAATGAAAAAATTAGTAAAAGTGACATAAAAGAGTTAGGGTTTTAGTGTCAATCAAAAAATTTCAATAATACCTATTTGGGAGATAAAGTTGATGAGGATGATAGTAGTACTGCAAGAAATAAAATAAATTATTAAATCAATGACTAAAATGTCATTGGTGATCAGATAGTTTAGTTGAAATCATAGAGGAGTAAGTCTCTACATAAAACCTCATTTTTTCCCAATTTAAGCCTATATCATTTGGAGAGTTCGACAAGGATAATAATTTGATCAAATATATGAACGAGGAGCTTGATATGAATAAGAACAATGTGTCATGGGAAATTGTCCCCAGATTGGAGGAAAAAAATGTTATCATTGCCAAGTGGGTGTTCTGTAATAAACTCACTGACTATGGAAAAGTGACTCAAAATAAATAATAGATGATGTGAAAGGGGAATTTCTAGATTAAAGGAATTTATATTTATGATAAATTTAGCCCCATTGCCTGGCTGGAAACTATTTGAATTTTATTAGGCATTTTAGTGAAAATTTAGTTGAAATTATACCAAATGAATGTCAAATCCATGTTCCTCAGTAGAGTTCTTAAGGGGGAATATAAATTGGGAAACTGGATGGGTTTATTATGGATGAAAATGATATAAAGGTGTGAAAATTAAATAATTCGTTCCATAATAATAATAAATCACTGAGGAACTAGAATTTATGATTGGATCAATACCTAAGAAAGCATTGTTTTTATAGAGGTAGAGTTGATCACAATATCTATATTAAGAAGGAGAATGATCAAAGGATGTTGGTGCTCATATATGTTTAGGACATAATATTTTAAGATTGGAAAAAGCACAATTAAATTTTTTTGTGGATCATATGAGGTAAGATATGAAGATGACTATGCTTGGTGAATTGAAAATTTTCATTGGTTTAAAGGTGAATCAATGAAGTAATTGCACATTATTTTCTCAATAAAAATATGAAAAAGTGGTTCCCAAGTGATTTGAAATGGAATATTCCAAAACCACTGAGAACACCGACCACTATATGGATGATTTATACAAAATTTAACAATTAAAAAGAGGTAGATGTCATGGAATATAGGTATTGGGAGCCAATTATACCTCACAAAAATATGTCCCAATATTGGGTTTGATATATCTCATGTTGAATAATACGAATATTGTCTCAAGGAGAGACACATGATATCAAGGAATAATATACTTAAATATATCTAAAAAATAATGAATCTTGGGTTATTTTATTATAGGATAGTGTAACTGGTGTTGTTGGGATACACTGATGTAGGTTGGGAAGGTTCAGTGGATAACCATTGGAAAGTAGAGATATTGAAAAACCTAGATTTAATTCGATCCTTGGTCTCGGTCGACCATTGAATCATTTGATCCATGGATTTGAACCTTGGAATATTTGGATCCTTGATTCCAGCTTAGATTCGATCTTGGATTCGTCAATGAGGAGCGTTGGTAGTAGGTGGATTTTGCAGAGAGCTTCAGATACCGCGAACTAGTTCGCAATGGTTAGCGTTCTTAAAATAGTTCTGGACACTTTTATCAGTGCATCCAAAAATGTGCTAATAAAGATCCCTTTCGTTGGTGCTATGTTGGTATGCACTAATAATGATTACCTCCATCATCACATTTTTAGTGATGATAAATCTCTATCTTTGTCACCGTTAAAAAAGCACAGATAAATATTTCTTTTTTCAGTTCTTATTACTTAAGCAGTGATAAAGGATTTATAATTCTAATTATAAATGAAATTTTTTGTAAATATATTTATATATTTTTATATATATTTAATATATATATATATAAATTCAGTAAATATATTATTTATTTAAATATATTTATTATAATTTTATAATTATTTAAATATATAATTATTTATTTATAATTATATAAATACTTTCCATAAAATAATATTTATATCATTATATATATATATATATAATAAATATATATAAATATAATTAGAGTAAATATATTCATTATTTAAATAAATTTATTATAATTTTATAATTATCTAAATATATTTATTAATTTATTTATAATTTTATAAATACATTTTAAAAAAACAGTATTTATTTATTTATAATTATAAGTGTATAAATATAGTAAATACAAATTTATAAATATATTTATTTAAAAATATTTTTTTACAAATATTTTTTTACAAATATATTTTAAACATTATTAATGTATATTTAATCTTAAGTTCTTGAATGTTAAAAATGAGTAAAATTTAATAATTAAAAAGGATCACACTTTAACAATATTGAAAAAATGAATATGTTTTATTAATTAAATTTAAATTATTTTAAAAAATATTGATATATAATTAAGTAAAGATGAATACAAATTAAAAATATTAAAACATAGTAAATAAATATATATAGAATAAATAATATAACTTTATTTAATTACAAAAAAATAAAATAAAAAATAAAAAATAAAAAATAAAAAATAAAAATATTAAAAATGAATAAATAATACCTATGTTTAATAATATTAACAGTAAATAATTAAAATTTACATATTCAAAACATAATATATTAAATGTGTCTTGATATAATGAAATTCAAAAATGAATAACAAAATATGTATAAATTACATAAAAATTAGGTGTATGTGTTTCTATATAAGATTTCATTAGTTGCATAAATATTTGTGTGTGTGTGTTGTACATAAAAACACATTAATTATGTATATTTATATGAAATCAACATAACACATGTTTGATCTATGTTAAATTGAAAAATAAAATTACACTTAATTATGTCCATTACTCGATGCAATTAGTTTGTATTTTTAGTTCATATAAATTTTTAATTATAAATTGTTATTCACTAAATTTATTAACTATTTAATGTAAAGAATAAATATTCTGTGTTATATCAATCATATTTATATACATTCATATGTATCTATATATTTAATATATACTATTTATTAACAATATCAATAATTATTTAATTAATAGAATGCTTAATATTTTTCTCAATTTACTTATTTTTAATTTTTATTTGTTTAATTTTCATTTTACATATATCTATATATTTAATATATAATATTTATTAGTATTTAAAATTTATATATAGTATAATTAGTTTATAAATTTGTATAAATAAATTTTTAATTAATAAATTTTTAATAAACTCATAATTTTCTTTATTTTTTTTAATTATTTCATTGTTTTCAGACCATTATATGTCCTTAAAAGCACTGATAAAGGATCCCTTAATGGGTGCTAAAAATAAATCACTTCCAAATAGTATCCTTTATCAGTATTAAAAATGATGCACTGATAATGTGACCCTTTATCAGTGATAGAAATAAAGGGCTGATAAATGGTACTGTTTTTCTGCACTTGTTTTATCGCTGATAAAGTGAACATTTATCGGTGTTGTTTGATAGTGCTAATAAAGGTTATCACTGATAAAGGAATATATTATAGTAGTGGTAAAAATATATTTTAAGAACATTTATAGTACGAGAATTATGAAAATACCTTATAAAATTTGATAAATTTTACCTTCATTGGGGTTTTTATTCCATTGCTTAATATTCATGATGATTACTATGTTTGTGCCATTATTTAGAGATAAATCCAATATAAAAGAAGGAAAATAATGTCAACACCCATGGTCAATATATAAATTTCTCTCTAGAGATATTCAATTTGTCTAGTTTTATAGCCGAATAGATTATGACTATATTAGGGAATTTGTCTCAGGATATGACCAATAACCATTACCATATTGAGCAAAATGTTTATTCTTAGCATAGTGAAACGATGTTGGGACACTTCCTATGATATAAAACTCCATATCATAATATAACTACTAATCCATTGTTAGATGAGTGATGGATCAAGTCTCTTGAGAATATATTTCATGGTTTTGTATGTAAAGAAATAAAAATGTTATTCTAGGAGTATATGGTTTAAAATGAGATTCAAATCAATGGTGTCCATTCGTTTAGAATACTAAAGAGGAAGGGGAGATATAAAGTGTGAAATAAATAAATTTTAAGGTAATAATAATTGAGAAAAACTTTCCTAAATAACATTGAGATTATATAGAAATTAATTTTTTGAACTTATTATAGAAGGAGGTGGAATGTGTTGTGAAGTATGATGCTAAATTTACTAAACTAACAAGGCCTTTTGTGGACTATATTCATAATATACAAAATCAGGATAGACTATTTTATTGATGGGCTTCAGATGATCCTTATAAGGGCCTTATATTCAGGAACACTATCATCAAATGATGAGATGATATCATGTCCTACTAAGATGAAAAATTAATTCTATAGTTCTTATATTTTTGAAGGAATTCTAGATATGAATATGTTGAGTGAGAACTAGGTAAAAGTAAATAAAATGAATAAAAAGAAGGGAATAGTGGGAATTCTAAAATGTGACAATTATCGAAAGAAAGATCCAGCAAAAAATTTAAATTAAATGGGAGTTTCTAACAAGTGATATGATAAAGGATATAAGGATATTGAATGTAATGGAAAGCAATAAGGCACCAATATCTATTGATTCAATTATAAATATATGGAAAACTACTTAAATCAATTACAAAAGATTTAAGGATTCCATTTATAATTTAATTATGGAATTTATTGATGTTATCTTGGTATACTATAAAAGTGATGAACAACCTGATATTATTTTGTAATTCATTCATGAAACACTTAGAGGAAAGGAGTTATTTGGGAAATTTAGCATGTGTGAATTTTGGCTTTAGATAGTTTCATTATTTAGAACTATTTTATCCAAGTATGGAATATATTTTGATATTTCTAAGGAAAATCAGACCCACACCACCATATATAACTTATAGGGTTAATATATTCTTTTAAGTAAGGGTAATTATATTAAATTTCTGTGAAAATATGATTTTGATATATTCAAATTTTGTATAAGATATTCTAAATAGTTTTAGGGATTAATAATTAATGTTGAACCTTGGGTGTCATTATTGTGGTTCTGTATATATTAATCCTTAATTTTATGGTTCACTTTAGTGACTATTATTTTTTAGGTTTTGATAACTAATTTTGGTTTTATCAAATGGATAATGTGGGAGAAATTTCCAGTTAGAAAATATTTCATACAATGAAGATAACATCCTTTAATGGATATCATGATTTCATAAAATAAAATTTTAGTTATTTGGGAATCAAAAATTAATCATTTTCTTTAATCACTTTTAATGTGAGGTGAATAAAAGGTAGAAAACTAAAATAAATAGAACCTATAAAAGAAATCCTGTTGGTATATTTTTTTATAATTCCTCAAACTCAAAAAACAAAAGATAAATATATCTTGTTTTGTGTGGAAAGTATCATTTAACTACCAGTTTATGATTGTAGAAACACAATCAAAAGTATAATTCCTCAAAAGTTAATAATATATATTTGTTAAAATATAATTATGAAATAATATAGTTTCCTAGTCTTAAACTAGAAATTAAAATTCATGATAAAATTATTTTGTCAAGATATTTTTATTTTCATAAAAATGAATTAAAATTATGAGGATGAAATTTATTTAAATAGGGGAGAATGTATTACCCCAATAGTTTATTTTTTGAACTCTATATATGATATATTTTTATACATGCATAATTGATCTTAAAAAAACCCCGATATACTATATAAATATGATTAAAACATGACTATTATAAGAAAACTATTGGATTAACAGGTATGAATGGGAGTAACCTAAATATAATAAATATGTATATATATAATAGTATCCTTATTAAAAATTTATTTATTAGTTCCTAGTAAATAAGTACTAAATATTTAATGTTATGAATGAAATCAGAGAAGGTTAATAATAGTTAAAGTTTGAACGAGTCATTTTACTATAAAGCCTCTTTGCTCTATAATTTTTATTTTTATTTAAAAGATAAATGTATAATTTCAAAAATAATTTTTTTCATCATATCAAAATTATATTAGGGTTATTTTTTTATTTTTTTATAAATATTTGATTTTTGTATGAATAGTAAAAAATATGGAGTTTTTACAGAACTGTGATTTATTTTCTTTAAATAAAGTATTTTAAAAGTCCAATTATATTTTGGATTTGGTTTTAAATTAAAATAAGTCTAATTTTATGAAAAAAATCTAATGAATATATGATAATAAATATTTTAATTTATTTTTCTATAAAAAAATCATTCTTAAAAAGTGTATTATTTTAAAAACTATTTTTGTTGCATTTCTCATAGTTATATTAAAATTAATTTCAAAAATTCAGGAAATGGAATTTTTAATAATTGGTTCCATGTATGGAATAATAATAATTAATATTTTTTAATATGTTCAATGTATTTTTTTCATAATGAAGGGTATCCAGGGTAGAAGTTTATTATCACAGTAAAGGAGAAAATGTGTTAAACTAAGTTTAAAATATGATAAAAGGTATGAAATATACAAAAAAAAACATTCCATTATTTAATTGGAAGATTTATTTTATAGAAATATCATACTATCATAAAAAAAATATTTCTATTTTGTGTCATTTTCCTTTGATATTGACATTTGTATTATTTTTAGAAAAGGATAATTATTAAATGTCACTATATTTATTTTAATATCTCTAGTATATTGTGATCGAAAAAAATATAATTTATGAATGGTTATTAATGGTTATTTTTAAAATGAATAAATTATTTTTATGATATTAATTTAAATTTAATTCTTAGTGATGGTATGAATACAATGAATATTTACACAACACTTATGTAGTGTCGGTTCAAGCAGTATAAAAATCATGTAAATTATATTAAAAAAATTAAAAGTAATATTTTTTTAGATTAATTATGATGTTCCAAGAATTTTATGTATAATTATAAGGTATAAGTGCTGGTGAAAGTGTTTATATTATAATTCCATTGTTATCTTGATATATTTAATGTCAAATTTTGTGAATAATACCAAATATGTACTTCCATGGTATTTAATGTTTAAAATTTATATTTAAATCTTTATAAAATCATGAAAATCATAAATTGACTTAGTTTAATAATAAATTTTTGATCCAATCAATCATGGTTCATTTATTTGTAACTTAGAATTTTTTAAATTATTTCCATGACACTAACACATTAATTTTTTTTTGAAAATTCCATTGATTACTTTATATAAAAAGTGATGCAATATATGACTTCCAAAGATACCTATTAGTTATTTTTATCTAAAACCTCTACCCAAATTCCTCTAAAAAAATTTCGTACCATTTATCCAAGCCCTTGTAGTGACCACAAACCATCCTTCAAAATACATATGGTCAATTTGAAAGGAGGATATCAAAAGAGTATATATAAGTCTTAACCAATTTATTCTAAGTTTATTTCATGATATTACTCCTTAAAATATGTTATATTCATCCTAAAATAATTACTTAATTATTATAAAAATATTAAAATGTTATTATAGTAATCGAAAAACTATTATCTAGCTCATTTCCATCCAATGGTAAGTGAATGCATCACTCATGTGTTTGTATAGAAAATATTCTCCATGAAGTGATGTATTTCATTTTCCATCATCGCCATTCAGGGATAGTTATTATGATGGATTTTGTAATGAATGTTGTGTTTTCAGTTTGATCCTTTTAATATTTCAATGTATATCTCTATATTTTTCCTCAGTGTTGGTGATGTGTTTTCAATGTCATAAGACCAGAATATTAATATATTGAAAATATTAATATATATTAAAGAAACTGAATAGATATTTTCATAATAAATGGGGTTTAACTAATCAAGACATCAAATGGAAAATAGGAGACCACAATTATATCAATAATATGGGATTTATCCTAGGGATGACATATGGTTGATCAACATTTGATATTCCATGGAAGGCATATGTTGGTGGGTGCATTAAATAAATAAATAAATAAATTTATTTATATATTTAATTTACTTAATATCGTAAAACTTAATCACCCTCTATAAATTCATCATTATGATAAATTTACAAGTTTATCAACATAACCTTTGTAGATTATAGGAGATTAAGTGAGAGTTATATAGGCATTGTCAAGATCGAGAACATGGATCGATGATGAAATATCTGGAAGATTCATGGGATGAATAAAAAATGAAGAAGGGTATTCATCATCATTACTAGTGGATATGTTCTTCTCTAAAGATAAATCTATTCTTAAGGTAGGGCTCACAATTTTATGTATTTTCACCCTTTTAATTAATTATCAAGCACATATTACATATATTATTTATTCTATGATTTATTTTCTTCACATGATCCAAGGATTTGAGTAATATTCCTGAACAAATTTTTTTATATTTTTTTTCTCTTATTTAACCCCATAGGTTCCATGATTTATTAATATTGTCTTGTATTGATTCATAAAATGAAGATCCTGCCTCATTCTTATGCCTTTTCCCACCACTGTTCTTCCCATTTTTCATTATTATCTCATAGGGTCACAACCTGATATTGCCAAGCTGATTTCGAGCACGACCAAATCACCAGATTCATGATTGTTTCACAAATGAAATAAGTATTATAATTTTTATATTGGGTTGAGTTAAATATTTTGGATGTGGGTGATGGATCCACATATCGGGATAACAAGCGACGATGGGAGGCACAATAGTTACTGCTAGGGTAATCAGAATCTCATTATTAGGTCTCTGAAGGCTTGGAAACAATGATCATAGACAACACATTCCAATTATTCCATTTCTGGTGATTCAAACTATAGTGTAATTTCTAGGAATGGATGATTAGGTACTCAAATTTGGAAAATCTTCACCTCATGTGAAAAAAATTACTAGACACTTTGTATCACAGAGGAACACACATCGTGTATTGTGGGTTCTCACAAAGGCTAGGGTTTTTACTCGGTTAAAATCACATGACCTTTTTCCAAGATCACACAGCATGTGACCCTACCTAGAAATGTTATCCATGTTATGAGTGAACAGACCCAATACCTTAAGCTTCTAGACACACTGTGTCCCTGTAGTGACACTCCATGTGGAGATACATGGAAACCTAAGTCATGTGCCAAGAGAACACGCCTAGGACCCCAGGTTAATGTATACATTATGTCCCCATGGGGACACATCATGTTAATCCACATGGTTATTGAATCCATGTTCAAGGGATAATATTCTCATGTTTTTGGGTATATTCACATGTCATGTGATCCCTCATACACACTATGTTAATTTACTAGGAACTTATACCTTGTGTATATCCTTCTTCAGGACTCAAATTTGGGCCTACAAGTAGCCCATGCAGAGTGGTTTTCCATGTATAACTCAATGATAGTCTTAATTTTTGAAATAGGGATATAACTTGAGGTGTTATGAGCGTGAAAATTCTTCCAATGATTCTTGACCATTGATAGTTATCATTTTTCTTATCATAGATGTTTGAGGTTTGGAACTCCCTTGATGCACTTGGGGTGGGTCCCCTATACTATTTAAATTGGTAGATTTATTACTCCCCCATAATATAGAGGGTTAAAGTCCTATATCTATCTATTTATACTCCCCCTTCGCCAAGCTCTGGTGGGGAGCAGGTATTCCATTGCAGATAGTTCTCCCTTAGCTGTGGAGTGAATTAGTGAAGAGCAGGCCCTCAACTCTAATTCTTATGAGGTTATTACCAATGATAAGAAACATATATGGGATATTTTGTAGATTTAATATTACTCATCATTTGTAGATTTATATGAATTTATAGATCATATTTATCTCTTACCTTGGGTTTATTTACTCTATTTCATTATGGGTTGAGTTGACTACTTATTTTTATTGCTTCCCACTTGGTTTTCAAGACGTCCCACTTAGTATTTATATACTCATTCCTTCATGGGTATTTTCCACACATGTGATGTTTTATGTGGTTGACTAGTATATTGGTTAGGTCTTCTATAGACTTGGTATATGAGGATCATAGTTGTTCTTGGAGGTGGAAGCTGTGTTTGGTTGATAACCTTGAATATTGCAAGCCATGCATTATTTAGTTTCCCCCTTTTTTACATATGCTATTAGTTTGGGACATAATTTCTCATTGGGAATGTATTTTTCCTTTATATATCTTATATATTACATTTCTAAACTTTAACGTATTTATTGGAGGTTATTTCATGCATTTATTGATCTATAGATGTTTCAGTACTTTGTTATTTTTATCAATACTACATTCACATGATTGTGTATGTCTGTAAATGTAATTTATTCTAAGGCCTCCCATTTCAGTTATATGATTACTTCACTCTTGTCACTAGGCCCTATCCTATTAGAGGTAATCTTGGGGGGGTCACCATTAGATTACTACCATCCCATGAGTGTCCTGATGGGTTCTTTCATGACAGAGTGGTATCAAAGATATTTTTTCCTCAAGTTAATGTTTGGTTCTGGACATGTCATGAGTATTGGTTTGGGAACTTAGGGAAATTATTTCAAAGTGTCTCATGTTTGGATCTTAGTAAAAAGAACGCAGTGGTGGTGCGGTGGTTGACTAATCCTTACACAAGGACTTTGACTACCTAATACCAACTCGGCATACCGAGGAACCAGTTATAGGAGAAAATATGGTACATGAATCATATTATATTGGGTATTATTACATTTATATTTTTACTGAGTCGGATAACAAGATATAAACATAAAAGTATGGTACATCTTGTTAACTTTCAGGATTCCTCCCTGATGCCAGCAAAGAAAGATACTCATACAGATCTATGGTGATGACTCCTTGAGTGATGAGGCCTCAGTTCGAGGACTTATTCCAGAGGGTTTTCTTATATATGGGCATAGGTTAGTTCTTCCACCATATGGGAAGAGTGTGGATCCACCTACCATGTTTCAAGTAGATGATCAAATATGTGTTGGGAAGTAGATAGCTCCCGGAGGCCAGGAAAATGATACACATAGTCTTAGCTTGTTATGTGAGTTATAGTGATAGATACCACTCAGGTTTCATGAAATTTTGTTTAAAATAGGTATTTATAACTAGCCTTTAAAAATAATTTTACTTATTCTATGTTTTTAATTTTGAAAAATAGTCATCTACAATTGTTTCCAGTAAGTTATATGGAGTCTAATGGAACTAACTTGTTTTTTTGGTGAATATTAAAATACCCTTATAAATACTAATATGACCATAATTAATAGTAAACTTTATTATTATTTTATTTTCTTAAGGAATGATGATAATGAAATTTCTTTTAATTTTTTAATGTGATATAAAAGTAGTTATAGTTTTAAAATTGTTAATTTTTGAATTAAGTATGATTTTATTTAAAAATTAAATTAATGATATTTAGAAAATTATTTTCGAAAAATTGACTTCATTTTTTAATTATAAACATTGATAAATGGTTATGGTGAATTTTGGGGATTTTTCTGAAACACTTTATTTTTCAATGAAAAGTAAAAAAATACAATTTTGAGTTTCGGTTTGTTAATGACACCATTATTGATGTAATAATGACGTAATAAATCTTGTCGACCTGTGTATAGTTAAATAAGATGTGATTTATCACAAGTGGCTAATACCATAGAAAAATTCCATGGGAAAGGCCATGGTTTTGCAAATACCACTAATGAGGTGTCCCTCGGAAATTTTTAAAATAATCCGTAACTTTTTCTATAAATACCAACCCATTCCTTCATTAAATTCATTCCCAATTATTCCTCAATGAAGATCTAGCCTCTTTACATCCCTAGTACTCTTCCCAAGGTTTCATCAAACCCCCAAGGTCCCAACCTTCACGTTCTAGGAGTTACTCATCAAGGAAAGAAAATTCTCAATTTCTTTCTTTTTTCCATTCATGTTTTATTTTATGTGGCATAACTTTCAAGTTTCCAAAACAAGTTCTTATTTCATAATTATTCTTGATCTATTATGTATTATGATTAATTTCTGGAATGCTGAATCTTTTCCCCTCTCTTTTTAATATTTTCTAAAACCATGTTGCATAACCTTTAGGCTTCTGGATTTTTTGTAAGGGATTCTACACAAACCACCTTTATTCCATCAGGTTGCTCTATCGTTCTTTTTACCCAAATGAAGTTATATTTTATTTGTATGAAAAAATTATAAATTATGTTTATATACTCCAAACATAGGTTTCATGATCCATACCTCATTATCCTTTGGGGATATACGTGTTTTTAAGTGATTCCCTCCTTAATTATTTTCGATAAGAAAACCTATTTTTAGGGAACATCCTGAATTCCTGACCCAATTCCCATTATTTGGGTTAACCTTATTCTTCATTATTTATGTGGTACTTAAATTGTTTGTGTGATGACTTCTGATTATACTATATTTAATTATGTGTATTTATAGATTATATACATATTCCATCCACTCTATTAAGTCTCACTTCAATTATATGATATTTATAAGGTAATTTTTTATTAAAATCCTCTTTTAAAATTCTATTTTTCAAAATTCAAAAGTAATGTTTTTATGTAATTATTCATTATGTATGATTATGTTCTGGTTCCTGGGAAATTTTTATGATGAAGGGTGGGAACTATATTTCCGTCCAATTCATTGGGTATGTGTAAGTTGGAGGTCATCCGTATGGTTACTCCAAGTGTAACTGAGATGGTTACACAAATTATAAGGTATTCGTGAGGTTTACAGACTATAAGGTAGTTGAAAGCGTTAAATGGTTATGTAATTAATTCCCCAATATACCTTTATGATTATTTTTATGTTTTCATTTTTTGTTTGGATCTTTTGTAGATTTCATTTTTCACAAAGTAAGTATATATGGGCAAAGAACATGTCTTTTGAAAATGTTTTCATACATTACAAGTATTCATGGAATAATGTGATCTTCCCTTATTTTTCATCCCTTACTGAGATTTTTTTTCTCATCCCAAGTTTTTTTAAATGATTTTCACAGGTCATATGTAGAGAACCGAAGCTTGACGTACATGGACAATACATTACTTTTGTGGAATACTTAATACATAACAAAAACATACACACAAGGACCGTAATATTTTAGTGTCTTTGGAAACTCGGAATAAAATCTTCTAATCATGGTGAAAGATATTCAACATCTCCCAATAAAGATATTCCACTTTTTTTCTTGCCTAAAAACTTTTTTTATATCCTGGGGAAAAGAAAACATAAAAGGGGTGAGCTCAAATGCCCAGTAAGGGTAAACATAGAGAACATAAAACAATCCATAATCATTTGAATGCAAAAACTTGAACATAAAATCTAAACATCAATATCTTGAGTAAAGACATGAATCTTGGAAGTACGTAAGGCATATATCATAAGGGAATATCAATCATGATAAAATAGAATCGAAATAAAACATGTAATTGTGGCAACCATTAAGCACATGATATGATTTCCATAGTAGCCAAGGCATTGCTACCAAGACCATCTTAGTGGAAAAAGTCCCATTCTGAATCGATTTAACTCCTCGTTCCAGTCCTGTATTACTGAACCGGTTTAACTTGCCATTCCAGCCATGTCTATCTCATGATATATAAATCTTTACCCAATGCATTGGAGGGAGATATATGTCCCAACCATCTCTTAATGAAATCATTCTTACTTGTGCCACAAAATAAACAAACATCATTCATAATAACCCAACGAATAAAATGGGTTTTATAAACATCATTCCATCATAACGTAATCCATAAAAAAATGGATATCATTTCATCATTATAAAATTTAAACCATGTAAATTATATAGACATAATACTTGAAACATACACATGTGAAATAATGTCATCTTAGATGAAAATGGTTTTGATAAAACACTTGAAATGAATTCATGAGGAAAATATCCTTTTTTCTTCAAAATCATTTTCTTTTCACAAAACATCATGAAATTTTAAAAGAGATTGATTTTGTTGAAAATAGTCATGAAATATTTTGGAGGAAGCTTCATGAAAATAAGTCTTTATAAAACAGTAAAAATACTTTCATGCCGTATACCTTAAAAAAACATTCTTCTCGTACTTTTTTCAGAAAAGTCAAAAAGTACCTTGTATGGTAAATAAAAGAATGATTCCTTCCATACCATGGGGTAAAAGTCAAATGGGTAAAAAGGACTTTAAACATACATGAAAACACTTTTATAAAACATGGACATGGATGATAACAATAACCCTAGTAAATACTTACGAATAAGAAATCTCTGATAAAAACGAGATTTGCAAAATTATCCCTTACCTTAGGTCCGATATGCTTCGTACGTATCCAAACCTCCTGTATAATGATTTAAATAATTTCATTGACTTATTACAGAATCATATTCATTGTTATTATATCATATATGGTTCACTTATGACTTTATATTACCCGTTCTTTTGTAAATTCATGTTAAAGTAGAGTTTTGGGTAAAATCGTTACATTTGTCGTTCTTGTTTTAACTTGTAATTATTCATATGATTACATAGATCATGATTAATTATATCCAGAATGTAAAACATGATTTATATATAGTATATATTCAGAATATACATATATATAATAGATCGATAAATGGAACGAAATACACCATTCATGGAGACGGTAGTCCGTACGTATGCATGAACGCTGTTTTCATTTCCTTATTGAATTGAATGGAATTAAGTAGATGAAATATATATATATATATACATAAATCCAGTAGCTTAATTATGTCATATATTTCATTATTATTCATTATACATACTTTATAATCATTCTTGAATGGTTAATCATGGAAAATTAATCTCATCGCATTCGTGGAGACGGTAGTTCGCACGTACGCACGAGCGATGATATCATTCCCATGATCCTGGAATTGTATTGAAGTGTATGTATAATATTAAAGAATTAATATCACTTTAAAATAACCATATATAGTTATTTATTTACACCATTATACCCATCCATGTAAGGTGGTGGCGGAAAATAGATTACACCACGGCATGGAGACGGTATTCCGTACGTACACACACGCGGTGATTTCGTTTTCCGTAGGATGGATAGATGGTGAAATAGGGTTGTTTCATAATTATAATAACATATCATTATATGAGTGATACTAATGTTATTACTTCATAATGAAACAACTAAATAAGAAGAAGTAGATGAAGAAATAAAGTTGAAAGAATCGGTAACGAACATTATCTCTTCTTTGAAGCGCCTCTTTGAGACCTCCTTTTAGGGCACTAAAATTGGTTTTTGAAGAAGACCAGTACCTCTAGGATGTTTCTAGGGAAGTGTAGAAGATAATTTTTCAGGGGTTGGCAGATCTTGAATGCTCAAAGTGGTGTGAGAAAGAGAGGGAGGAGGTTCCCTTTTATAAGGGAGGAGAGGGGAACCTTTGGAAAAAATAAAAATATTATTTTATTATAAAGTCATATTCGGTTATTAATAGATCCAAATTGAGTTATTTAGAAGCTAAGGTGGGGATGGGTCTAAATCCTCTCATCCAATATAATTTATACAATTTTAGGTTTCTATTTTAACCATATCATTTAGATTTAACCTTAAGTTAAATAATTTTACTTTTACCGTGTCTTCTTGTTTTCTTACACTATAAGGTTAATAAACTTACTATAACAACCCAAACGAACCCCAAGTTGTTTATTATTAATATATATAACCTTAGATAAGTCATTTTACCTAACCTTATATTTTTAGGAATAAAATAAATATTAATAATATAATATTTGTTTTAAAAACTATTTTATGTCAATTTTGACACTTTTTGGTAATTGATTTTTGTGAAAATCATAACAGAATGATTAGTTCGACAAAATTTAACTAAATAAATAATAATATGTAATTTTAACCTATAAAATTAGTGGAATTCATAAAAAGCCTAAAAATACATTTATTTGGGTATTTATAACATCAATTATGTCAATATTTCATTAATAATATAATTACTACATCATCATTGTGTCATAAATAAATTGAATTATTTAAAGTCTAAAAATTACAAATAAAACACCATTATGTAGGAATTATTTTTTATCTTTCTAATGAATATTTATAGTCGAATTTATCTTATGTATAAACCTATATAAAAAATTATTTAGTTATTAAACTTTGATTTTAACTATTTTAACCCTTCTTTAAATAAATTAATAATAAATGTCCTAATCTAATCCAAGTGGGCCTAAATGGTCATATTTTATTTCTAAGGTTGTTTTTTGTCGAATTACACTTATCCAATAGAATTAGGACATGTTTTAGGGTAATAATAATAACACTTTTACCCTTAATTACCATATTTACTTTTAACCGTTGTAAAAAAAAGTAAAAAGTTACTATTCGCCAAAAATTATTTTCATCTCATTGAACCAAATCTTAGTCCATGATATTAACTATGTATCTTGGAGTTTTGAAATTCCACTCACATAAGTGGTAAAATTACGTTTTATGTGAATTTGAAAATTCTCCTAGGATGTGGGTAAAAGACGGTGAAAAGTTTAATAAAATTTTTATATATCTAAAATTATTATAAACTGAATCCAATGAATTGCATTGAACTTATATAGGTATTATGTATCAATTTTGACCTAAAATAAATTTAAATAAAATAAATAATTATTTAAATAAAAATTTGGTTTTTAAATAGTAACCCGGTGTTTTCACTATTCATCAAAAATTGAAAGTTTTCAGAAAAATACCAAAATTTCACCCTAGGCTAATTTCGATACTCCGAATCCAAAAATGAAGTCCATTTTGAAAAATAAAATTTTCAAAATTTCAAAAAGTGGGTATTACTATTAATAACGGCTAGTTTTAATAATATTTTAATAACATATCATTGTTTAGTGAAACTCGATATTGCGTACGACGCAAGCTATCGAGGAAGGTCGCAATTGTGTGTAAAGAAAGCCAAGCTAGTGTTTTGTGCAGTGAAAGATTCCTTTGATGATTTATATAACATAAAAACAAAATATTTCTCATAAAAGTCTCGGGTGTTACATTCTACCCCCCTTAAAATGAATTTCTCCCTCGAAATTCGTCACTTTGTAACAAACTGATGAGGACACCTCTCCCTCATTATATCCTCAAGATCCCATGTAGCTTCTTCTAATTGGTGGTTCCTATATAAAACATTCACCAAGCGAGTGGTCTTGTTCCGTAGTACTTTTTCACTACGATCGAGAATTTCTATTGGCTGTTCTTCATAAGAAAGATCTTGTTCCAGCGGTACAACTTCTGAGCTGGGTACATGTGAAGGATCAAGTATGTACTTTCTCAAGAGAGATACATGGAACACATCATGAATTTGAGAGAGATTCGGTGGAAGAGCCAATCGGTAAGCTACCTTCCCAACACGATCCAGTATTTCGAAAGGACAGATATATCTAGGGCTCAACTTTCCCTTCTTTCCAAATATCATGACCCTCTTTCAGGGAGATATTCGTAAGAACACATTATCACCCACTTCAAACTCTAGGCCTTTTTTTTCGGTTTTCGACATAACATTTCTGTCGAATCTGAGCTGCTCTTATGTGTTGTTGAATAGATCTGACATTTTCTGCCAGCTCATCAACAAGATCAGGTCCTAATAGCTTTCTTTCCCCAACTTCATCCCAGCAAGTTGGAGTCCTGCATTTCTTTCCATATAGATTTTCATAAGAAGCCATCTGAATACTGGATTGAATGTTATTATTATAAGAAAATTCCAACAAAGGTAGGTGTTGATCCCAACCACCTTTGAAATCCATAGAGCAAGCTCTCAACATATCTTGTAGAGTTTGAATTGTCCTCTTAGAATGACTGTCTGTCTGAGGATGATAAGAAGTGCTGAAACTCAACTCTGTATCTAGAGTATGCTGAAGACTATGCCAGAACTTTGAGGTAAACCTTGGATCCCGATCAGATATAATAGAAAGTGGTACTCCATGAAATCTTACCACTTCCTTCACATATATCCTGACAAGCTGATCCAGAGAGAAATCCTCTCTAATAGCAATGAAGTGTGCCGACTTTGTAGGATGATCAACTATGACCCCGATAGCATTATTGCCTTTGGATGTTTTAGGAAGTCCGGTGACAAAGTCCATAGTGATGTTTTCTCATTTCCATTCGGGTATGGGTAATAGTTGTAACATCCCCTTAGACTTCTGTCTCCCAGCATTAACTTGTTGACAAACCAAGCATCGAGATACATATTCAACAACATCTCTTTTCATTCCATCCCACCAGAAGTACTCTTTCAGGTCCCTATACATCTTCGGGCTTCCAGGATGAATAGAGAATGAAGAACTATGAGCCTCATCCAGCAGCTCCTTCTTTAATTCTGGGATGGGAGGAACACAAACCCTATTTCTGAACTTTATTATCCCATCACAATCACGGTTGAATTCAGGAACATTTCTCACCTTCTTTTGTAACTCTACATCTTCTTTCTGTGCCTCTTTAATCTTCACATGTATAGATGGTTGAAAATTCATTTGAGAAAGATACGATTTTCCCCCTTCCATTATAATTCCAAGATCGATCCTTTGTAAATCCATAAATATTGGATCTTTTGTGATCCTCATCATGGATAAACTGGCATGGTCTTGTCGACTTAATGCATCTTCCACCTTGTTTGGTTTCCCAGGGTGGTAATGAATTGAGCAGTCGTAATCCTTAATCATCTCCAACCATCTTCTTTGGCACATATTCAGATCCTTTTGTGTGAAAATATACTTTAAACTTTTATGATCAGTATAAATATCACACCTTTCTCCATAAAGATAATGAATCCAAATCTTTAATGCAATGATTACCGCAACTAACTCCAAATCATGTGTTGGGTAATTTTGCTCATGTATTTTCAACTGTTGTGAGGCATAAGCTATCACCATATCATTTTACATCAGAACACACCCCAATCCCTTCTTGGATGCGTCACTATAGATCACAATCCTTTCTCCACTACAAGGCAGTGTGAGCACAGGTGCACTGGATAACCTTCATTTCAACTCCTTGAAATTCTCTTCACATTCCTCCGTCCAAACAAACTTAACTCCTTTCTGAGTAAACTTGGTGAGGGGATTAGATAATCATGAAAAATATTTCACAAAACGTCGATAATATCCAGCCAAACCAAGAAAACTTCAGATCTCAGTTATTGTTGTTGGTCTCGACCATCTTTCGATAACCTCTGTTTTGCTGGATCCACAGATATCCCCTCTTTTGAGATTATGTGACCCAAAAATGAATCCTTTTGAAGCAAAAATTCACACTTGGTAAATTTGGCATAAAGCTTCTCTTTTCTCAGGGTCTTCAATATAATTCTCAAGTGATCTTCATGTTCTTACTTGATATTTTAATAGAAAAGAATATAATCTATAAATACTACCACAAACTGATCAAGATAGTCTCTAAAGACTCTATTCATTAGATCCATGAAGATAGCAGGGGAATTAGTAAGACCAAATGGCATCACTATAAATTCATAGTGTTCATAACTTATACGGAAAGCCGTCTTTGGTATATCCTCCCTTTTGACCCTTAATTGATGATACCCTGAATGAAGAACAATCTTGGAAAAGTATTGAGCTCCACGTAGTTGGTCAAATAAGTCATCAATGCGCAGGAGAGGATATTTTTTCTTGATAGTGTTCTTGTTAAGTTCTCGATAATCAATGCAGAGTCTCATTGATCCATCTTTCTTCTTAACAAACAGAACATGTGCTCCACATGGTGATGCACTAGGGCGTATGAATCCCTTATCAAGATTCTCTTGGAGTTACTTCTTCAATTCTTGCAACTAAATTAGGGCCATTCTATAAGGTGTCTTTGAAATAGGCAAAGCACTCGGTACGAGTTCTATTGAAAACTCGACTTCACAATTTGGTGGAAGACCCGATAATTACTCTGGAAAGACATCATCAAACTCACGTACAATGAGAATATTCTTAATCATGAGTTTCTCGCCAACCATTTGAGATAAATAACCATCATTTAGTGGAATCAAGACCCATAAGATGGAAGAAATTTCCAGTGGAAGGTTATGTTCATCCTTGCATCGATAGACGATCATAGATTGATCTAGAATATGAAATGTGAATTCCCTTATTTGTAAATTGATATGACCTCCATATAGAGAAAGCCAATCCATTCCAAGAATCACATCAAATTCCATTATAGGAAGGATCACAAGATTTGCAGGAAGCAATTTCCCACAAACTTCAATCGAAGAAGAATTATATACTTTTGATGCGACTGTTGTGCCATTAGGGGTTGTCACAGCTAACTCAAAATCTAATTGTTGAGGTAATACGGTGATACCCTTAGAAAATTCTTCAGAAATAAAAGAGTGGGTGGATCCAGAATAAAACAAAACATTTACTACTTTAGAGTGGATGGTTAGTGTACCTTTCACCCCTTCGTTATCGTACTCCAAATCGCTGATTGAAATCGCATGTGAATTTCCTTTGTCTTTATCCTTAAGAGTTTATTGACATCAATCATCATCAAAAACCCTTGGATTAGGGAATTTATTGGCATAATGCCCCATTTCCTTGCACTTGTAACATTGAAGTGTGGGAGGTGCACTCTGTGTAGCCTTTTCTTTGTTCGCATCACTATACATCTTCTTCCCATCATTGCAGCATTAAAATTCCTAAGGACCTTCCTTTCCACATTTGAA
Organism: Viscum album; assembly: GCA_963277665.1. Lineage (NCBI taxonomy): Eukaryota > Viridiplantae > Streptophyta > Magnoliopsida > Santalales > Viscaceae > Viscum > Viscum album. The sequence goes on from OY728151.1 coordinate 1,763,122,824, forward strand.
ACATTTACTTGTCCCTTTAAGACAACTCCCTCCATGTTTCTTTCCACACATTGAGCATAAGGTAACACTCATATTCTTTTCAGTGTTCTCTTTAGATTTTCCTTTGAATTCCATTTTCCTCTTCTTATCAAACCCATATGACTGATGGGTTAATCCAATCTCCATCTCAACTTTGAGAGAACATCGAACAATTTCCTCATAGCTATTGAAGTCCCTTATGGCTAACTCCCTTCGAAGACTTGGTTTTAAGCCACTAAAGAATCGATCGATCTTACTCTCAGGTTGGGTAATAATACCAGAAGCATACCTTGCAAGTCTTGTAAAATTTGATTCGTAGGTACCAACAGATTCATCATCCTTTTTCTTTAGTTCAAGAAACTCCTTTTCTATCTTTGTTCGAAGAATACGAGGGAAGTACTTATTGAAAAATAAGTTCATGAACTCGTCCCATTCCATGGATTCAATTTCATCCCTTTGCCTCGAATTTTTGATAAGATTCCACCATTGACCAGCTTCACCTTCCAAGCGATAAACTGCTAAGATGACTTTATCATGTTCAGAACATTGAAGAACTGAAAATATCTTTTCAGTGGTACTGATCCATTGTTCAGCCACTAATGGATCAGAAGACCCACTGAATGAAGGTGGATGCTGCCTCATGAAGGATTCAACAGAATGTTGCTCCTTACATTTCTCTTTTGGAAGTCCTGCATGATTCATAGCTTGAGAAAGTTGTGTGAGCATGGCTATAAGATTTTTCATTCCAGCTCCCATAACATTTGGTTGCTCAGGGGGAAAATCATTGCATTGCCCGTCACATTCTGCATTAACACGGTTCCTTCGGGTTCCAGCCATTGACTAAAACCAAGAAGAATAGTGTGTGCAACTATAATTATAATAGGAAAAACACATAATCAAGAATAAAATTTCACACTTAAGGTCTTATCATAGGTTTTTCATGGCCATTTCTAAAACACTAAGATTGTGTTCTATGCTTAAACTTATCCTTAGGTTTCTTACTAAGGCTTTCACATCCTAGTTTCCAAAGGTTGACTATACCTTTCCTCTGATACCAACTATAACGACCCATACATTACGTACATTGTTAATACTTCAAAATTAAAGTACACTTATTACAAAATATAACAAAACCATGAAGGGACCATATAGGTATAGTGTCTTTAGAAACTGGGAAACATAAACAACTGGTTCATAAAGCATCTACATTGTCTCCCATTTATTTCATCATATCTAGAGTCCCTTTTTGGAATATCTTACTTAATAACCTTTTTCCTGACCTGGGGAAAGAAAACATACAAAAGGGTGATCTCAAATTCTCAGTAAGGGTAAACAAAAGAAATATCAATCACATCATATTCATAAGAACATAACATTTTGGAAATCTTAACCTATAAAAGAGATCATAATTTCATAACATGGGATAAATCATAGTAGTGAAATGTAATCCCAATAATCATAACATAAAACATGAATCATTGTTTCATACACACATAATCATAGAAAATCATTTCTTAGTAGTCAATACTCATTGCCAAGACTATCTTAGTGGACAAAGTCCCATTCTGAATCAAGTTCACTCCTCGTTCCAGTCCTGTATTACTGAACCGGTTTAACTTGCCATTCCATCCATGTCTATCTCATGAGATATAAATCTTTACACAATGAATTGGAGGGAGATATAGGTTCCACCCATCTCATAAATAAACCATTCTTACTTGTGCCACAAAATAAACATACATCATTCATAATAACCCAACGAATAAAATGGGTTTTATAAACACCATTCCATCATAACGTAATCCATACAAAAAAAATTGAATATAATTTCATCATTAGAAAAGTGAAACCGTGTAAATCATATAGACATGATACTTGAAACATACACATGTGAAATAATGTCATCTTAGATGAAAATGGATTTTATAAAACACTTGAAATGAATTCTTGAGAAAAATATCCTTTTTTCTTCAAAATCAGTTTTTTTCACAAAATGTCAAGTAATTTTAAAAGAAAAGGATTTTTTTGAAAATAGTAATGAAATCTTTTGGAGGAAGCTTCATGAAAATAAGGCTTTACAAAACAGTAAAAATCCTTTCATGCAGTATACGTTAAAAAAATCATTCTTCTCGTACTTTTGTCGAAAAAGTCAAAAAATAGCTTGTAGGGTAAATAAAAGAAAGATTCCTTCCATACCATGGGGTAAAATTCAAATGGGTAAAAAGGACATTAAACATACATGAATACACTTTTATAAAACATGGACATGGATGATAGCAATAACCCCAGTAAATACTTACGAATAAGCAGTCTTGGATAAAAATGAGATTTGCAACATTATCCCTTAACTTAGGTCTGATATGCTTCATACGTATCCAAACCTCTTGTATAATGATTTAAATAATTTTATTGACTTATTACAGAATAATATTCATTGTTATTATATCTTATATGGTTCAATTATGACTTTATATTACCCGTTCTTTTTTAAATTCATGTTAAAGTAGCGGTTTGGTTAAAATCGTTTCATTTTTCATTTGCGTTTTAACTTGTAATTATTCATATGATTAGTTAGATCATGATTAATTATATCTAGAATTTAGAACATGATTTATATATATTATATATTCAGAATATACATATATATAATAGATCTATAGATGGAAATAAATACACCGTTCATGGAGACGGTAGTCCGTACGTACGCATGAATGCTGTTTTCGTTTCCTTATTGAATTGAATGGAATTAAGTAGATGAAATATATATATATATATATATATATATGTATACATAAATCCAGTTGCTTCATTATGTCATATATTTCATTATTATTCATTATATATACTTTATAAACATTCTTGAATGGTTAATCATGGAAAATGAATCTCATCGCATTCGTGGAGACGGTAGTCCATACGTATGCACGAGCGATGATATCATTTCCATGATCGTGGAATTGTATTTAAGTGTATGTATAATATTAAATAATCAATATCACTTTACAATCACCATATATAGTTATTTATTTACACCATTATACGCATCCATGTAAGGTGGTGGCGGAAAATAGATTACACCACGGCGTGGAGACGGTATTCCGTACGTACGCACGCGCGGTGATTTCATTTTCCATTGGATGGATAGATGATGAAATAGGGTTGTTTCATAATTATAATAACATATCAGTATATGAGTGATACTGATGTTATTACTTCATAATTAAACAACTAAAGAAGAATAAGTGGAAGAATAAATAAAGTTGAAAGAATTGGTAACAGACATTACCTCTTCTTTGAAGCGCCTCTTTGAGACCTCCTTTTAGGGAACTAAAATTGGAATTTGAAGAAGACCAGGACCTCTAGGATGTTTCTAGGGAAGTGGAGAAGATAATTTGGCAGGTTTTGGCCGAGTTTGAAGGCTCAAAGTGGTGTGAGAAAGAGAGGGAGGAGGTTCCCTTTTATAAGGGAGGAGAGGGGCACCTTTGGAAAAACTAAAAATATTATTTTATTATAAAGTCATATTCGGTTTTTAATAGCTCCAAATTGAGTTATTTAGAAGGTAAGGCGGGGATGGGTCGAAATCCTTTCATCCAATAGAATTTAGAAAAGTTTAGGTTTCTATTTTAACCTTATCATTTAGATTTAACCTTAAGTTAAATAATTTTACTTTTACCATGTCTTCTTGTTTTCTTACACTATAAGGTCAATAAACTTACTATAACAAGCCAAAAGAACCCCAAGTAGTTTATTATTAATATATATATTTTTATCTAAGTCATTTGGCCGAACCTTAGATTTTTAGGAATAAAATAACAATTAATAATATAATATTTGTTTTAAAAACTATTTTATGTCAATTTTGACACTATTTGGTAAATGATTTTTGTGAAAATTATAACAGAATGATTAGTTAGAAAAAAGTCAACTAAATCAATAATAACATGTCCTTTTAACCTATAAAATTAGTGTAATTCATAAAAAGTCTCAAATTACATTTATTTGGGTATTTATAACATCAATTATGTCAATATTTCATTAATAATATAATTACTGCATCATCATTGTGTCCTAAATAAATTGAATTATTTAAAGTCTAAAAATTACAAATAAAATACCATTATGTAGGAAATATTTTTAGATTTCTAATTAATATTTATAGTCGAATTTATCTTATGTATAACCCTATATTAAAAATTATTTAGTTATTAAACTTTGATTTCATCTATTTTAACCCTTCTTTAAATAAATTAATAATAAATGTCCTAATCTAATCCAAGTGGGCCAAAATGGTCATATTTTATTCCTAAGGTTATTTTTGGTCGAATTACATTTATCCAATAGAATTAGGATATGTGTTAGGGAAATAATAATAACACTTTTACCCTTAATTACCCAATTTACTTTTAACCGTGGTAAAAAAAAGTAAAAAGTTACTATTCACAAAAAATCATTTTCATCTCATTGAACCACATTTTAGTCCTTGATATTAACCGTGTCTCTCAGATTTTCAAAATTCCACTCACATAAGCGGTAAAATTAAGTTTTATGTGAATTTGAAAATTCTCCTAGGAGGTGGGTAAAAGACGGTGAAAAGTTCAATAAAATTTTTATATATCTAAAATTATTATAAAATGACTCCAATGAATTGCATTGAACTTATATAGGTATTATGTATCAATTTTGACCTAAAATAAATTTAAATAAAATAAATAATTATTTAAATAAAAAGTCGGTTTTTAAATAGTAACCCGATGTTTTCACTATTCATCAAAAATTGAAAGTTTTCAGAAAAATACCAAAATTTCACCCTAGGCTAATTTCGATATTCCAAATCGAAAAATGAAGTCCATTTTGAAAAATAAAATTTACAAAATTTAAAAAAGTGGGTATTACTATTCATAATAGTTAGTTTTAATTATATTTTCATAGCATATCGTTGTTTTGTGAAACTCGGTATTGCATACGACGCAAGCTATCGAGGAAGGTCACAATTGCGTGTAAAGAAAGCCAAGCTAGTGTTGTGTGTAGTGAAAGATTCCTTTGATGATTTATATAACATAAAAACAAAATATTTCTCATAAAAGTCTCGGGTGTTACATCATAAAGATGTGTAAGAAAAATAAGGAGGCCAAGTTAAATGTTTGAAGAATTGTCAATGAAATCATGTTTTAAGCTTTAATGTTTTATATTTTGAAAAAATTGGAAAATATTTTTATGGTATCCACTCTATAAAAATGTGTAAGGTTATGAATGTATTATATCCCAATTATCTAGTGTCAAAAACTTAAAAAGATCCTCAATTTAAAAGGAAATGATTTCTTGTCTAAAATCAAGATTATACAATGTAATAAGGTTGGGTCCTTATAGTTTGTATCAAAGGATGGTTTAGATAACTTTAGGGGTTAGGAATATGTTAAAGGAATACTGTAAATGATTTTAACTCTATGATAAATTTAATATGTTATAGCATTTAATGATTACCACGTTGCTTCGTCTAAGATATGTTTGTTCAGAATGGTTGTCCGTAGAAGAAACAGGGAAGCTGAAGAGGGGAGGCACCAACAGAATGAAATCCTTTCGAATCTACAGCTTGGAATGGTAGGGATTGGAACTGAGAAATTTGTGATAGTAATGGCTCAGATAACGCAAGCAATAAATGGTGGTGGAATCCATGCAAGAGAACAACCAGAGGTAACACTACGAAACATGACAAAAGTGGAACATTTTATGAGACACCACTCTCATAATTTCAAGGGATATTCTGACCTAGTAGCGGCTAAAGGATGGATTGAATCCCTTGAAATGATATTCGATGTTATGGGATGTTTATATAATCTAAAGGTAAGTATTTACATTTATAGTTTTGAAGGAGAAGCTAATCGATGGGGGTTAATGGTAAAGAATATCATCGATAGAGAGGATATTAATTCCTTAGAGTAGGATGAATTTAAAAGTCCTTTCCATGATAAATATTTTCCTAAGGTGGTGAGAATTATGATGGATAAGCAATTACATTAATTGAAGCAAAAGGAGGAAGATTCAGTGGTTGTGTATGAAGTGAACTTCAGCCAACTAGTGAGATATGATCCTAATTTTATTCTAGATCTTTATAGAAAAATCAACCGCTTTTACTCAGGATTGAAGCAAAGGTATCAAAGGGCATTGGACTCCCCTGAATTCAAAAGTTATGAGGAACTTTTATGATGGGCTGAGATGGTAGAGATGGAGTTTGCTGATGATCATGTGCATTTTGGAAACAAGGAGAAGAAGAAGTCCATATGGCAAGCGATGGGTAAGAATCAAACAAATAAACCTGATGGTCAGAAAATTCATTTTCCGGTTTGTGAAAAGTGTGGTAAGAAGCACTCTGGGGGATGTCTTATCAAAACTAGTAAGTGTTTGAAATGTGGTATGTTTGGACATATGGCCCAAGATTTTAATGAAAATTATCCAAAGACTAATCTTGATAAGAAAACTGTAAAGTGTTTTTAATGTGGTGAGATGTGTCACTATTAAAATGCCTGCCCAAATAGAGATCCAAATGATGAAAATAATCCATACTATAAAAAGAAAGGTGTAGTGATATCCTTTATGACTACATCATTAGATTTCGGCCAATCCAATGAATTCATATCAGGTATGTTGTTTGTTCACAAAAATTTTGTAAAGTTTTTTTTGATACGGGGTCTACACATTCCTTCATCTTTGTGAAATTTTTGGGAAAATTGGAAATATCACCTCAAAAAATAAAACTAGAAGTTGTTGTTAAAACACTAGGGAAAAATATTATAGAAAACATGAACTATAAGAATCTTTCTATTGTGGTCTGTGGAAAGAATTTACCTGCAATACTTTTTGTTTTACCCTTAGTTGAGTTTGATGTTATTCTGGGAATGGATTAGCTTTATATTTATCATTAAAAGATTGAATATAGAGACAAAGAAGTTTTTTTTCATAAAGAGTTTCAGTTTTTATACAAGAAATAACCCATACAACTGATAACATATCAGAAATCAGAGAAACTATTAAAATATGGAAATTAAATTTTTCTGGATCATATTGTTGAAATAAGGCAACTATTAATATTAATGATGTGCTAGTGGTAAATGAATACCTTGAAATTGTTTCTGATGAGTTAGTTGGTGTCATACCTGATCTGGAAGTAGAATTCACTACTAACTTAGTTCCTGATGCTAAGACAATTTTAAAACCCCCTTATCGTATGGCTCAAATAGAACTTCTTGGATTAAAAATTCAGTTGCAGAATTTTCGTAATAAAGGCTAAATTCATCCTAGCACTTCACCATGGGGAGCTCTTGTTTTTTTGTAAAAAATAAAGATAGTTCCATGAGAATTTTCATTCATTATAGAGCTTTGAATAACATCACTGTTAAAAACATGTATCCTTTTCCTCACATCAATGACTTGTTTGATCAGCTCTTAGGAGCTTAATGCTTTTCCATGATTAAATTGAGATCTGTATACCATCAGCTGAAGGTGAAATAGGATGACATCCCGAAAACAGCCTTTCGTACTAGATATGGGCATTATGAATTTGTTGTTATTCCATTTGAGTTAACTAATGCAATTTCTGTATTCATGAATCTTATGAATAGAATATTTCTTGAGTTCTTGGATAAGTTTGTGGTTGTGTTTATTGAGGACATTCTAGTATTTTCTAAAAATAAATAGGAGCACGAAAAATATCTAAGGGTTGTTCTACAAACCATAAAAGAAAAGAAACTGTTTGGAAAATTCAGAAATTGTTATTTTTGGTTGCAACCAATTTCTTTTCTTGGGCACATTGTAAATAAGTATGGAATAATAGTTGATCCAGCCAAACCAAGAGTGGATGATGAATGGACAATACCTATAAATGTTACATAGATTTGTAGTTTTCTTGTATTAGCGGGTTATTATCGACGGTTTGTTAAGAACTTTTCACAGTTATTTCGATTGATAACTAAGTTAACACGAAAAGGGGTTAATTTTATTTGGACAAAAGAATATGATGTTTGTTCTTAGGAACTAAAGAAGAGATTAGTTAATGCTCCATTTTTGGACTTGACTTCCTTAAATTTTGTGTTTGTCATCTACAATGATGCTACTTTGAAGGGACTTGGTTTTTTTGATGTATAATGATCAGGTAATTGCTTATGCTTCAAGACAACTTAAACCTCATGAGTTAAATTATCCCCCACATGATTTGGAATTGGCAGCTGTTGTATTTTCTTTGAAAATTTGGGGGAATCATTTATATGGAGCCAAATTTCAAATATATACTGACCATAAAAGTCTGAAGTATATGCTCACTCAGATGGAATCAAACATGAGTTAGAGGAGATGGCTAGAACTGATAAAGGATTATGATTGCATGATCGATTACCATCCTACAAAATCAAACAAAGTGGAAAATTCCCTGAGTCAAAAACATCATGCATCATTAATCATCTTATGTTTGGAACATGATCCCGTGATTAATGATTTGATAAATTTTGTCTTAGAAGTTGTTGGTGTAGGGAATACATCTATTTTGTCTCAGGTTTTAGTGAAATCATCATTATCGGATAGAATTAGGAAAGCATATAAAGAATACTGTGAGCTACAAAAAAGTTAGAATTGGTTAAAATGGGTATGTTTCCAGAATTTAATCTTGATAAAGATTGTGTTTTAAGATTGGGAAAAAGGTTGTGTGTGCCTTGTGATTTCCAGTTTAAGAAATACTTGTTGTGTGAAGTTCATAGTTCTCTATTTTCAGTTCATACTTGCATTACTACAATGTATAGAGACTTTTAGGAGTATTATTGGTGGGATGGAATAAAAAGAGATACTTTGATTTTACCATGAAATGTTTGACATGTCAATAGGTTAAAGTAGAGTGGTAGTTACTGAAGGGGATGATTCAGCCTTTTCTAGTGCTAGAGTTGAAATGGGAGAATGTATCCATGGACTTTGTGGTGGGACTACCAAAGACTTCTCAAGGTGACAATGTGATTTGGGTTATTGTTGATCGAATAAAAAAATCTGCACATTTTCTTTCTATTCTAGATACAATGTATTTGGATCAGACTTCTCGACTATACCTAAAGGATATTGTCACGTTACATGGAGTTCCTTTTTCCATTATATCTAATCAGGATCCCAAGTTCCCTTCTAACTTTTGGGAGGGACCTCAGATGTCAATGGGCATAGAATTAAATTTCAGTACAACTTTTTATCCTCAATCAAATGGGTAGTAAGAACGAATGATTTAGACTTTGGGGTATATGCTTTGAGCTTGTTCAATCGACTACTAGGGAAGTTGGGATTAATATCTTTCTTTATTTGAGTTTTCTTATATTAATAGTTTTTTTCCAGTATACAGATGACACCTTTTGAGGCATTGTATGGGATGTACTTTCAGACTCCAGTGTTATGGGATGAAGTTGGTGAAAGAAAGTTGATGGGGCCAGAATTAGTAGAAGAAGTGGCTTCGAAATTGAAGATGATCCAGCAACACAAGATGATAGCTCTGAGCAGGCAGAAAAGTTATGCAGATAATAGAATTAAAGACTTATATTTCATGTTATTTGACCATGTTTTCTTTAAAATCTCGAATTGGAAAAGTTTGTTATGTTTCGGTAAGAAAGGGAAGCTAAGTCTGCGGTTCATCAGCCCTTTTTAAATCCTAGAGAATGTTGGAATAGTTGCATACTGAGTATCTTTGCCTCCGAGTTTGTCTCAGGTACACAATGTTTTTCATGTTTCAGTGTTGAGAGAGTATGTACTAGATTCATCACATGTCTTGATCCCATAAGCAATTCTATTGAAAGAGAAATTTCCTCATTGGGAGAAACTAGTTAAGATTCTTGATTGAAGGGGAAAAGTATGATAGAATAAGGTAATACACTAGGTAAAGGCTTTGTGGAGAAACCACATGGTAGAAGAAGCAACATGGGAGTCTGCAAATGATATGAGGGAAAGGTACCTCTACTTATTTTATAAGTAAATAAAATTGTGAGGACGCAATTTCTAGAAGGTGGGGATATAGTAACACTCCAAGTTTTTCTTAAAATAAATTGAAATGCATGAATTTTTGTTAAAGTAGATATTTATAATTATCCTTTAAAAATAATTTTAATGCTTCTATGTTTTTAATTTAAAAAACGGTCATCTACAATTGTGTCCAGTAAGTTATTTAGAGTATAATGGAACCAAATTTTTTTGTTGAATAGTAACATATCCTTATGAATAAAAATATGAAAACAATGAATAGAAAATTTTATTATTATTTTACTTTCTTAAGGATTAAAGATAATGACAGTTTGGTTAATTTTTCAATGTGATATAAAAGCAGATATAGTTTTAAAATTGTTAATTTTTAAATTAAGTATTATTTTATTTAAAAATTAAATTAATGATATTTAGAAAATTATTTTCAAAAATTGGACTTCATTTTTTAATTCTACACATCAATAAATGGATAGGGTGAATTTTGGGAATTTTTCTAAAATAGTTGATTTTTCGGTGAATAGTAAAAAATACAGTTTTGAGTTTCGGTGTGTTGATGACATCATAAATGCCTTAATAAAGATGTAATAATTCTAGTAAACTTGGGTAATGTTAAATAATATGTGATTTGTTCGAAGTAGCTAATAGCATGGGAAAATACAATTGGCAAGCCCATGGTTTTGCAAAATCCACTAATGAGGTGTCCCTTGGAAATTATTAAAATAATAACTCACTTTTTCTACAAATACCAACCCATTCCAATATTAAATTCATTCTCAATTCTTAATAAAGGAAGTTCTGGCCTCCTTACCTCCCTAGTAGTCCTCCCAAGGTTTCCTCAAGCCCTCAATGCCCCAACCTTCATGTTCTAGTACTTACTCTACAAGGTAATAAAATTCTCAATTTCTTTCTTTTTTCCATTCATGTTCTCTTTTATGTGGTATAACTTTCAAGTTTCCATACCATGTTATTATTTAATTCTTATTATTGATCTATTATTTATTATTATTTATTTTTGGTTGGGTGATCCTTGTCCCCTAACTTTTTATTATATTCTATAACCATGTTGCATAACCGTTAGGTTGTCGAATTTCAGTAAGGGATTCTACCCGAACTACCTTTATTCCTTCGAGTTGCTCATTCTTTCTTTTTACCCAAAAGAAGTTATCTTTTAATTTTTTTTAAAAAATCTAAATTATGTTTATATGCTCCAAAATCATGTTTCATGATCCATCCATCATTCTCCTTTGGGGATATATATGTTTTTAAGTGATTCCCTCCTAATTCTTCCTGATAAGCAAACCTATTTTAAGGGAACATCCTGAATTATTAATCCAATTTCCATTATTTGGGTTAACATTATTCTTCATTATTTATGTGGTATTTAAATTGTTTGTTTGATGAATTCTGATTATACTATGTTGAATTATGTGTATTTAGAGATTATATACATATTACATCCACTCTATTAAGTCTCACTTCAATTATATGATATTTATAAGAGAATTTTCATTTAAAATCCTCTTTTAAAATTATATTTTTCAAAATTCAAAATTAACGTTTTTATGTAATTATTCAGGTTGTATGATTATGTTCTGGTTCATGGGCATTGTTTATGATTAGGTTTGGTACATATATTTCTCTCCAATGCATTGGTTATGTGTAAGTTGGAGGTCAGCCATATGGTTACTCCATGTGTAACTGTGATGGTTACACAAATTGTAAGGTAGCCATGATGGTTATAGACTATAAGGTAGTCGATAGGGTTACAAGGTTATGTAATAAATTCCCCAAGATACTCTTAGGATTATATTTATGTTCTCATTTTTTGTGTGGATCTTGGGTAAATCTCATGTTTCAAAAAGTATGTATATATAATGGAATAACATGTCTTTTGAAAATGTTTTCATACGTTACAAGTATTGATGGACTAATGTTCTCTTCCTTTATTTTACATCCCTTACTGAGATTTTTGGGCTAATACCATGTTTTTTAAATTATTTTCACAGGTTATAAGGATGTTTAAGACAAATAAGGAATCCAAGTTAAATGTTTGAATAATTTTCAATGAAATCTTGTTTTAAGCTTTAATGTTTTTTATTTTGAAAAAATGAATTTTTTTTTATTATATCCACTCTGTAATAATGTGTAAGGTTATAAAAGTATTATGGACCAATTATCTAAATCTTTATAAATGAAAAGATCCTCAATGTAAACGGAAATTATTTCTTTTCTAATATCAAGATTATGTAATGTAATAAGGTCGGGTCCTTATAGTTGGTATCATAGGATGGTTTAGATAACTTTAGGGGTTAAGATGATGTTAAAAGAATACCGTAAATTATTTTTTACTCTATGATTAATTTAAAATGTTATAGAATTTAATGATTACCATGTTTCTTCATCTAAGATATGTTTGTTCAAAATGGTTATTCGTAGAAGAAACAGGGAAGCTGAAGAGGGGTGGCACCGACAGAAGGACATCCTTCCGAATCTGCAGCCCAGAATGGCATGGATTGGAACTGAGTAGTTTTTGACTGTAATTTCTCAAATAACGAAAGAAATAAATGGTGGTGGAATACATGAAAGAGAACAACCAGAGGTACCACATTAGAACATGACAATAGTGGAACATTTTATGAGATAAAACCCTACAGCTTTCAATGGATCTTATGACCCAGTAGTGGATGAAGGATGGATTAAATCCATTGAAAAGATATTCGATGTTATGGGATGTTTATATAATAAAAAGGTAAGTATTTACATTTATCATTTCGAAGTATAAGATGATATTTTTTGGTCAATGGTAAAGGATATCAGGGATAGAGAGGATATTAATTCCTTAGAGTTGGGTGAATTTAAAATTATTTTCCTGGAAAAATATTTTGCTAATGTGGTGCGACTTAGGATAGAGAATCAATTGTTTGAATTAAAGAAAAGGTAGGAAGATTAGATCTATGTGTATACAGATAAATTCACCCTATTGGTGAGGTATGCTCCTAATCGTATTATGGATCTTGATAGAAAAATAAACCACTTTTACTCAGGATTGAAGCCAAGGTATTGAAGGGTGTTGGCCTCCTGTGAATTCAAAAGTTATGAGAAACTTCTCCGATGTGCTGAGAGGGTAGATATAGAGTTTTTTGATGATCACATGAATTTTGGAAACAAGGAGAAGAAGATGTCCAGATGGAAAGTGATGGGTAATAATCAACCAAAGAAATCTGATGGTAAGAAAATCCAGTTTCTAGTCTATGAAAAGTGTTCCAAGAATCACCCTGGGGAATGTCTTAGAAAAAATGGGAAGTGTTTTAAATGCGGTAAGTTTGGAAATATGTCCCCATATTGTAATGAAAATGTTATTAAGAATAATTCTGATAATAAAACCGAAATGTGTTTTAAATGTGGTGAGATGGCTCACTATGCAAATGCCTGCCCAAAGAGACATCCAAATGATGCAAAGAAGCCAGACTATAAGAAAAAATGTGTAGTGAGATCCTTTGCGACTACGTAAGTAGATGTCTGTCCATCCAATGAAGTTGTATCAGGTATTTTGTTTGTTTAATCAGATTTTGCTAACGTTTTGTTTGATATGGTTTCTATACATTCCTTCATCTCTAAGAAATTTTTAGGAAAATTGGAAATATCACCTCAACAAATGAAACCGGAAATTTTTGTTAAAACACTAGGGGGAAATATTTTAGAAAATAGGAACTATAAGGATCTTTCTATTGTGGCATGTGGAAAGACTTTACCTGCAAAACTTATTATTTTACCCTTAGTTGAGTTTGATGTTTTTTTTGGGAATGGATTGGCTTTCTATTTATCATGAAAATATTAACTATAGAGCTAAAGAAGTTGTTTTTTAGAAATCGTTTCATTTTTTATACAAGAAAGAACCCAAACAATTGATAACATATCAGGAATCTAAGAAACTATTGAAAGATGGAAATGTAATTTATCTTGCTCATATTGTTGAAAACAAGGGAACTATTCAGATTAATGATGTTCCAGTGGTAAATGAATACCATAATTCTTTTCCTGATGAGTTTCCCAATGTCATACCTGATCGGGATGTCAAATTCACAATTGACTGAGTTCCTAAAGCTAAGCCAATTTCAAACCCCCATTATCGTATGGCTCAAATATAACTTCTTGAATTGAAAAATCAGTTGCAGAATTTTCTTGATAAAGGCTTCATTCATCCTACCACTTCACCATGGGGAGCTCTTGTTTTGTTTATTAAAAATAAAGATGGTTCCATGAGACTTTTCACTGATTATAGAGCTTTGAATAACATCAATGTTAAAAACAAGTATCCTTTGCCTCACATTGATGACTTGTTTGATCAGGTCCAGGGAGATCTGTACTTTTCCAAGATTGAATTGAGATATGGATAACATTAGTTGAAGGTGAAAGAGGGTGAAATCCTAAAATCAGCCTTTTGTAGTAGATATGGGCATTATGAATTTGTTGTTATTCCATTTGGGTTAACTAATTCAACTTCTGTATTTATGAATCTTCTGAATAGAATATTTCATTTGTTCTTGGATAAGTTTGTGGTTGTGTTTATTGATGACATTATAGTATTTTCTAAAATCCAAGAGGTGCATGAATAACATAAAAGGGTTGTTCTATAAACCTTAAAAGAAAAGAAACTATATGGAAAATTCAGAAAGTGTGATTTCTGGTTGCAACATATTTATTTTCTTGCGAACATTGTAAATAAAAATGGAATAAAAATTGATCTAGCAAAAAAAAAGAGTTATTGATGAATGACCAAGACCTAAAAATGTTACATAGATTCATAGTTTTCATGGATTAGTGGGTTATTAAAGAAGGGTTGTTGACAACTTTTCACAGTTATCTAGCCCGATAACTAAGTTAACACAAAAATGGGTTAATTTTTTTGGAAAGAAGAATGTGATGTTTTTTTCTAGGAACTAAAGAAGAGATTGGTGAATTATCCAATTTTGTCCTTTCCTTCCCGAAATGGGGAGTTTGTCATCTACAATGACGCTTCTTTGAAGGGACTTGGTTGTGTTTTTATGTATAATGATCAGGTAATTACTTATTCTTCCTGACAACTTAAACCTCATGAGGTAAATTATCCCACACATAATTTTCTATTGGAATATGTGGTTTATTTCTTTTAAAATTTGGTGGCATCATTTATACGGATCCAAATATCAAATATATAATCACCATAAATGTCTGAAGTCTATATTCAAATAGAAGTAATTAAACATGAGGTGGAGAAGATGGATATAACTAATAAATGATTATGATTTCATGATGAATTACCATCCTAGAAAAGCAAGAAAAGTAGAAGATTCTTTGAGTCGAAAACATCATTCATCATTAACCATGTTACATTTGAAACATGATCCCTTGATTAATGATTTGATGAATTTTGGCTTAGAAGTTGTTAATGGAGGGAATAAATCTGTTTTGTCTCAGGTTTCAGTGCAGTCATTATTATCAAACAGAATTAAGAATGCATATAAGGAAGAGTGTGAGCTACAGAAAAAGTTAGAATTGGTTAAAATAGTTAAGTTTCCAGAATTTAATCTTGATAAATATTGTGTTTTATGATTTGGAAAAAGGTTGGGTGTGCCTTGTGATTTCTAGCTGAAGAATGAATTTTTGTGTGAAGCTCATAGTTCTCCATTTTCAGTTCATCCAGGCAGTTCTAAGACGTACGAAGACCTTCAAGAGTATTATTGGTGGGATGGAATCAAAAGAGATATTACTGATTTTATCATGAAATGTTTGACATGTCAACATGTTAAAGCAGAGCAGCAGTTACCGAAGGGGATGCTTCATCCTTTTCCAGTGACTGAGTGGAAATAGGAGAATGTATCTGTGGAATTTTTGGTGGGACTACCAAAGACTTGTCGAGGTAACAATGCGATTTGGGTTATTCTTTATCAGTTGACAAAATACTCACATTTTTGTTCTATTCGATATACAATTTCTTTCGATCAGGTTTCTTGACTGTACCTAAAGGGTATTGTTAGGTTACATGGAGTTCCTATTTCCATTGTATTTGATCAGGATCCCAGGTTCACTTCTAACTTTTGGAAGGGACTTAAGATGTCGTTGGGTACATAATTAAATTCCAGTGCAACTTTTCATCCTCTATCTATTGGGAAGTCAGAACGAACGATTCAGACATTGGAAGATATTATTTGAGCTTGTTCAATGGACTACCAAGGATTTTGGGATCAACATATTTATTTAGTTGAGTTTTCTAATAAAAATAGTTTCCATTCTAGTATACAAATGAAACCTTTTGGGGAAGTACATGGGAAGCAGTGTCAGATTCCTGTGTTTTTCGATGAATTCAGTGAAAGAAATTTGATGGGGCCAGAATTAGTAGAAGGTGTGGCTGTGAAAGTGAAGACGATCCAACAACACATGGGGAAACTCAAATCTCGTAGAAATGTTATGCAGATAACAGAAGGAAATAATTCTCTTTTGAGGTAGGTGACCATGTTTTCCATAAAATCTCTCCTTGGAAAAGTGTGATGCATTTCTGTAATAAAGGGAAGATAAGTCCACAGTTCGTCTATCCTTTTTAAATCCTAGATAAAGTTGGAATAGTTGCATACCGAGTAGCTTTTCCTCCGAGTTTGTCTCAGGTACACAATGCTTTTCATGTTTCAATGTTGATAAAGTATGTGCCAGATTCATCACATGTCTTGAGCCTAGATGCAGTTCAACTGGAAGGGAACCTTTACTATGAAGAGAAACCAGTTTAGATTCTTGATCTAATGGAATAGGTATTTCATAATAAGGTAATCCACTAGGTAAAGGGTTTGTGGAGAAACCACATGGTAGAATAAGCAACATGGGAGTCTTAAAATGCTATGAGGGAAAAGTAC
Source organism: Viscum album (assembly GCA_963277665.1). NCBI lineage: Eukaryota > Viridiplantae > Streptophyta > Magnoliopsida > Santalales > Viscaceae > Viscum > Viscum album. The sequence continues at coordinate 1,763,139,719 of OY728151.1, forward strand.
CCTCACTTTTTTAATAAGTAAATAAACTTTCAAGGATGCAATTTACAGAAGGTGGGGATATTGGAACACCCCAAGGTTTTCTAAAATTAAGTTAAAATGAATGATTTTTTTAAAGTAGATATTGATAACTATCCTTTAAACATTATTTTACTACTTCTATGTTTTGAATTTTGAAAAAAGGTCATCTATAATTGTGTCCGGTAAATTATTTGGAGTCTAATGGAAACAACATGTTTTTTTGGTGAATAGTAACATAACCTTATGAATAGTAATATACCATAATGAATAGTAAATTTTATTATTTTATTATTTTCTTAAGGCATGAAGAAAATGACATTTTGGGTAATTTTTCAATGTAATATAAAAGCGGTTATCGTTTTAAAATTATTAATTTTTGAATTTTGTATGATTTTATTTAAAAATTAAATTAATGACATTTAAAAAATTATCTTCAAAAAATGGAATTCATTTTTAAATTCTACACCTTGATAAATGGTTAGGGTGAATTTTGGGGATTTTTCTAAAATAGTTGATTTTTCGGTGAATAGTAAAAAATACAGTTTTGAGTTTCGGTGTGTTAATGACATCATAAATGGCGTAATAATGATGTAATAATTCTGGTCAACTTGTGTAATGTTAAATAATATGGGATTTGTTCTAATTAGCTAATACCGTGGGAGAATACAATTGGCAAGCCCATGGTTTTTCAAAATCCACTAATGAGGTGTCCCTTGAAAATTATTAAAATAATAACTCACTTTTTCTACAAATACCAACCCATTCCTATATTAAATTCATTTCCAATTCTTAATAAAGGAAGTTATGGCCTCCTTACCTCCCTAGTAGTCCTCCCAAGGTTTCCTCAAGCTCCCAAGGCCCCAACCTTCAAGTTCTAGGACTTACTCTACAAGGTAAGAAAATTCTCAATTTCTTTCTTTTTTCCATTCAAGTTCTCTTTTATGTGGTATAACTTTCAAGTTTCTATACCATGTTATTATTTCATTCTTATTCATGATCTATTATGTATTATTATTTATTTCTGGTTGGGTGACCCTTGTCCCCTCACTTTTTATTATATTCTAAAACCATGTTGCATAGCCGTTAGGTTGTCGAATTTCAGTAAGGGATTCTACCCGAACCACCTTTATTCCTTCGAGTTGCTCATTCTTTGTTTTTACCCAAAAGAAGTTATCTTTTATTTTTTTTAAACATCTAAATTATGTTTATATGCTCCAAACTCATGTTTCATGATCCATCCATCATTCTCCTTTAGGGATATATATGTTTTTAAGTGATTCCCTCCCAATTCTTCCTGATAAGCAAACCTATTTTAAGGGAACATCCTGAATTCTTAATCCAACTTCCATTCTTTGGGTTAACATTATTTTTCATTATTTATGTGGTATTTAAATTGTTTGTGTGATGAATTCTGATTATACTATGTTTAACTATGTGTATTTACAGATTATATACATATTCCATCCACTCTATTAAGTCTCACTTCAATTATATGATATTTATAAGAGACATTTTCATTAAAAATCCTCTTTTAAAATTCTATTTTTCAAAATTCAAAATCAAAGTTTTTATGTAATTATTGAGGTTGTATGATTATGTTATGGTTCATGGGAATTGTTTATGATTAAGTTTGGTACCTATATTTCTCTCCAATGCATTGGTTATGTGTAAGTTGGAGGTCAGCCGTCTGGTTACTCCATGTGTAACTGCGATGGTTACACAAATTGTAAGGTAGCCATGAGGGTTATAGACTATAAGGTAGCCGATAGGGTTACAAGGTTATGTAATTAATTCCCCAAGATACACTTAGAATTATATTTATGTTCTCATGTGTTTGTGTGGATATTGGGTAAATCTCATGTTTCGAAAAGTATGTATATATAAGGGAATAACATGTCTTTTGAAAATGTTTTCATACCTTACAAGTATTGATGGACTAATGTGATCTTCCTTTATTTTACATACCTTACTGATATTTTTGGGCTAATACCATGTTTTTTTAAATTATTTTCACAGGTTATAAGGATGTGTAAGACCAAGAAGGAAGCCAAGGTAAATGTTTGAATAATTTTCAATGAAATAATGTTTTAAGTGTTAATTATTTTTTATTTTGAAAAAATGGATTTTTTTATTATATCCACTCTGTAACAATGTGTAAGGTTATAAAAGTATTATGGAACAATTATATAAAGCTCTAAACTTGAAAATATCCTCAATTTAAAAGGAAATTATTTATTTTCTAAAATCAAGATTATGTAATGTAATGAGGTCGGTCCTTATAGTTGGTATCATAGGATAGTTTAGATAACTTTAGGGGTTAAGATTATGTTAAAAGAATAACATAAATTATTTTTTACTCTATGATAAATTTAAAATGTTATAGAATTTAAAGATTACCATGTTTCTTCATCTAAGATATGTTTGTTCAAAATGGTTGTTCGCAGAAGAAACAGGGAAGCTGAAGAGGGGTGGCACCGACATAAGGACATCCTTCCGAATCTACAGCCCAGAATGGTATGGATTGGAACTGAGCAGTTTGTGACTGTAATTTATCAGCTAGGGAAAGCAATAAATGGTGGTGGAATCCATGAAATAGAACAACCAGAGGTACCACAATGGAACATGACAATAGTGGAAAATTTTATGAGATAACACCCTATAGCATTCAATGGATCTTATAACCCAGTAGTGGCTGAAGGATGGATTAAATCCCTTGAAAAGATATTCGATGTTATGGGATGTTTATATAATCAAAAGTTAAGTATTTATATTTATCATTTTGAAGGAGAAGCTGATATTTTTTGGTCAATGGTAAAGGATATCAGGGATAGAGAGGATATTAATTCCTTAGAGTTAGGTGAATTTAAAATTATTTTCCTGGAAAAATATTTACCTAATGTGGTGTGACATAGGATAGAGAATCGATTCTTTGAATTGAAGAAAAAGGAGGAATATTAGATGTCTGTGTATAAAGAGAACTTCACCCGATTGGTGAGGTATGATCCTAATCGTATTCTGGATCCTGATAGAAAAATAAACCGCTTTTACTCAGGATTGAATCCATGGTATCGAAGGGTGTTGGCCTCCTGTGAATTAAAAAGTTTTGAGAAACTTCTCTTATGTGATGAGAGGGTAGATATAGAGTTTTCTGATGATCATATGCATTTTCGAAACAAGGAGAAGAAGAGGTCCAGATGGAAAGTGATGGGTAATAATCAACCAATGAAATTTGATGGTAAGAAAATCCAGTTTCCAGTTTACGAAAAGTGTTCCAAGAAGCACCCTAGGGATTGTCTTAGAAAAACTGGGAAGTTTTTTAAATGTGGTAAGTTTGGAAATATGTCCCTAGATTGTAATGAAAATGATATTAAGACTAATTCTGATAAGAAAACTATAAAGTGTTTTAAATGTGGTGAGATGGCTCACTATGAAAATGCCTACCCAAAGAGACATCCAAATGATGCAAAGAAGCCAAACTATAGGCAAAAAGGTGTAGTGAGATCCTTTGTGACTACGTATGAAGATGTCTTTCCATCCAATGAAGTTGTATCAGGTACTTTGTTTGTTTACTCAGATTTTTCTAATGTTTTGTTTGATAAGGGTTCTACACATTCCTTTATCTCTAAGAAAGTTTTAGGAAAATTTGAAATATCACCTCAAAAAATGAAACCGGAAACTTTTTTTAAAACAGAAGGGGGAAATATTATAGAAAAGAGGAACTATAAGGATCTTTCTATTGTGGCCCGTGGAAATAATTTACCTGCAAAAATTATTATTATACCCTTAGTTGAGTTTGATGTTATTTTGGGAATGGATTTTCTTTCTATTTATCATTCAAAGATTAACTATAGAGCTAAAGAAGTTTTTTTTAGAAAGCATTCATGTTTTTATACAGGAAAGAACACAAACAATTGATAACATATCAGGAATCTGAGAAAATATTGAAAGATGGAAATGTAAGTTATCTTGCTCATATTGTTGAAAACAAGGGAACTATTCAGATTAATGATGTGATAGTGGTAAATAAATACCTTGATTCTTTTCCTGATGAGTTGACCGATGTCATACCTGATTGGGATGTCAAATTCACAATTAACCGTGTTCCTAATGCTAAGCCAATTTCAAACCCCCATTATCGTATGGCTCAAATATAACTTCATGAATTGAAAAATCAGTTGCAGGATTTTCTTGATAAAGGATTCATTCATCCTATCACTTCACCACGGGGAGCTCCTGTTTTGTTTATTAAAAATAAAGATGGTTCCATGAGACTTTTCACTAATTATAGAGCTTTGAATAACATCACTATTAAAAACAAGTATCCTTTTCCTCACATTGATGACTTGTTTGACCAGCTCCAGGGATATTGGTTCTTTTCCAAGATTGACTTGAGATATGGATAACATAAACTGAAGGTGAAAGACGGTGACATCCTGAAATCAGCCTTTTGTACTAGATATGTGCATTATGAATTTGTTGTTATGCCATTTGGGTTAACTAATTCAACTTCTGTATTTATGAATATTCTGAATAGAATATTTCATTTGTTCTTGGATAATTTTGTGGTTGTGTTTATTGATGACATTATAGTATTTTCTAAAATCCAATAGGAGCATGAAAAACATATAAGGTTTGTTCTAGAAACCTTAAAAGAAAATAAACTGCATGGAAAATTCAGAAAGTGTGATTTCTGGTTGCAACTGATTTTTTTTCTTGGGAACGTTGTAAATAAGAATGGAATAACAATTTATCTATCCAAAAAAAGAGTGGTTGATGAATGACCAAGACCTAAATTTTTTACATAGATTCATAGTTTTCATGGATTAGTGGGTTATTATCGAAGGGATGTTAAGAACTTTTCATGGTTATATAGTTCGATAACTAAGTTAACACAAAAATGGGTTAATTTTTTTTTTGGAAAAAATAATGTGATGTTTGTTTTAAGGAACTGAAGAAGAGATTGGTGAATTATCCAATTTTGTCCTTGCCTTCCCGAAATGGGGAGTTTTTCATCTACAATGATGATCCTTTGAAGGGAATTGGTTGTGTTTTGATGTAGAATGATCAGGTAATTACTTATTCTTCATGAAAACTTAAACCTCATGAGGTAAATTATCCCACACATAATTTTCTATTGGAATCTGGGTTTATTGCTTTGAAAATTTGGTGGCATAATTTATATGGATCCAAATTTCATATATATACTGACCTTATAAGTCTGAAGTCTATATTCACCCAGAAGGAATTAAACATGAGGTAGAGAATATGGATAGAACTAATAAATTATTATGATTTCATGATCAATTACCATCCTAGAAAAGCAAGAAATGTAGCAGATTCCTTGAGTCGAAAACATCATTCATCATTAACCATGTAACATTTGGAACATGAGCCCTTGATTAATGATTTGATGAATTTTGGCATAGAAGTTGTTAGTGCAGGGAATAAATATGTTTTGTCTCAGGTTTCAGTGCAGTCATCGTTATCAAACAGAATTAAGCAAGCATAGAAGGAAGACTGTGAGCTACAGAAAAAGGTAGAATTGGTTACATTGGTTAAGTTTCCAGAATTTAATCTTGATAAATATTGTGTTTTATGATTTGGAAAAAGTTTGGGTGTGTCTTGTGATTTCTAGTTGAAGAAAGAATTTGTGTGTGAAGCTCATAGATCTCCATTTTCAGTTCATCCAGGAAGTACTAAGACGTATAGAGACCTTCCGAAGTATTATTGGTGGGATGGAATCAAAAGAGATATTACTAATTTTACCATGAAATGTTTGACATGTCAACATGTTAAAGGAGAGCAGCAATTACCGTAGGGGATGTTTATCCTTTGCCAGTGACCGAGTGGAAATGGGAGAATGTATCCATGGACTTTGTGGTGGGACTACCAAAGACTTGTCGAGGTAACAATGCGATTTGGGTTATTCTTGATCAGCTGACAAAATATTCACATTTTCATTCTATTCGATATACAATGTCTTTGGATCAGGTTTCTTGACTATACCTAAAGGATATTGTTAGGTTACATAGAGTTCCTATTTCCATTGTATTTGATCAGGATCCCAGGTTCACTTCTAACTTTTGGAAGGGACTTAAGAAGTCATTGGGTACATAATTAAATTCCAGTACAACTTTTCATCCTCAATATTTTGGGAAGTCAGAACGAATAATTCAGACTTTGGAAGATATTATTTGAGCTTGTTCAATGCACTGCCAAGGATTTTGGGATCATCATATTTCTTTAGTTGAGTTTTCTAATAAAAATAGTTTCCATTCTAGTATACAGATGACACATTTTGAGGCACTACATGGGAAGCAGTGTTGGACTCCAGCGTTTTGGGATGAATTCAGTGAAAGAAATTTGATGGGGCTAGAATTAGTAGAAGAAGTGGCTGAGAAAGTGAAGATGATCCAACAACACATGGGGACAGCTCAAATCTGGCAGAAAAGTTATGCATATAATAGAAGTAAAGAATTCTCTTTCAAGGTAGGTGACCATGTTTTCCATATAATCTCTCCTTGGGAAAGTGTGATGCATTTCTGTAATAAAGGGAAGCTAAGTCCGCGGTTCATCGATCCTTTTGAAATCCTAGTGAAAGTTGGAATAGTTGCAAACCGAGTAGATTTTCCTCCGAGTCTGTCTCAGTTACACAATGCTTTTCATGTTTCAATGTTGCGAAAGTATGTGCCAGATTCATCACATGTCTTGAGCCTAGAAGAAGTTCAACTGGAAGGGAACCTTTCCTATGAAGAGAAACTAGTTTATATTCTTGATATAATGGAATTGGTATTTCATAATAAGGTAATCCACAAGGTAAAGGGTTTGTGGAGAAACCATATGGTAGAATAAGCAACATGGGAGTCTGAAAATGCTATGAGGGAAAAGTACCCTTACTTGTTTAATAAGTGAATAAAATTTCAAGGACTCAATTTCTAGAAGGTGGGGATATTGGAACACCCCAAGGTTTTCAAAAAATAAGTTGAAATGAATGAATTTTTTTAAAGTATATATTTATAACTAGCCTTTAAACATTATTTTACTGCTTCTATGTTTTGAATTTTGAAAAACGGTCATCTATAATTGTGTCCGGTAAATTATTTGGAGTCTAACGGAAACAACATGTTTTTTTGGTGAATAGTAACATACACTTATGAATAGTAATATACCATAATGAATAGTAAATTTTATTATTTTTTTATTTTCTTAAGGCTTGAAAAAAATGACATTTGGGTTAATTTTTCAATGTTATATAAAAGCAGTTATCGTTTTAAAATTATTAATTTTTGAATTTTGTATGATTTTATTTAAAAATTAAATTAATGACATTTAAAAAATTGTTTTCATAAAATGGAATTCATTTTTAAATTCTACACCTCGATAAATGGTTAGGGTGAATTTTGGGGATTTTTCTAAAACAATTGATTTTTCGGTGAATAGTAAAAAATACAGTTTTGAGTTTCTGTGTGTTAATGACGTCATAAATGGCATAATAATGATGTAATAATTCTGGTCAACTTGTGTAATGTTAAGTAATATTCGGTTCGTTTGAAGTAGCTAATACCATGGGCAAGCACATGGTTTTTCAAATACCACAAATGAGCTGTCCCTTGGAAATTATTAAAATAATCCCTCACCTTTTCTATAAATACCAACCCATTCCTTCATTAAATTCATTCCCAATTCTTCCTTACTGAAGATCTAGCATCCTTACCTCCCTAGTAGTCCTCCCAAGGTTTTCTCATTCCCCCATGGTCCCAACCTTCAAGTTATAGGGTTTACTCTACAAGGTAAGAAAATTCTCAATTTCTTTCTTTTCCATTCATGTTCTCTTTTATGTGGTATACCTTTCAAGTTTCCATACCATGTTCTTATTTCCTTATTATTCTTGATCTATTATGTATTATGATTCATTTCTGGATGGGTGAACCTTGTCCCCTCTCTTTTTAATATATTCTAAAACCATGTTGCATAGCCGTTAGGTGGCCAAATTTTTGTAAGGGATTCTACCTAAACCACCTTTATTCATTTAGGTTGCTCTATCTTTCTTTTTACCCAAAAGAAGTTATTTTTATTTTTATGAAAAACTTTTAAATTCTATTTATATGCTCCAAACTCATGTTTCAAGATCCATCCCTCATTCTCCTTTGGGGATATACATGTTTTTAAGTGATTCCATCCTTAATTATTCCCAACAAGATAACCTATTTTAAGGGAACATCTAGAATTCTTATCCTGATTTCCATTCTTTTGGTTAACCTTATTCTTAATTATTTATGTAGTATTTAATTTGTTTTGTGGTGAATTATAATTATAATATTCTGAATTATGTGTATTTACAGAGTATATACATATTCCATTCACTCAATTAAGTCTCACATCAATTATATGATTTTTATAAGGGACTTTTCTTTTATAATACTCTTTTAAAATTTTATTTTTCAAAATTCAAAAGAAACGTTTTTATATAATTATTCATGATCTATTATTATTTTCTGGTTCTTGGTCATTTTTTATGATGAAGGGTGGGACCTATATTTCCTTCCAATGCATTGGGTATGTTTATGTTGGAGGTTATCCATATGGTTACTCCCAGTGTAACTGTGATGGTTACAAATATTATAAGGTAGTCGTGAGGGTTACAAACTATAATGCAGCCTAGAGGGTTACAAGGTTATGTATGTAATTCCCCAAGATACCTTTATGATTATGTTTATGTTCTCATTTTTGTGTGTGGATCTTGTGTAAATATCATTATTCCCAAATTAGGTATATATTGGTGATAAGCATGTATTTTGGAAATGTTTTCATACGTTACAAGTATTCATGGACCAATGTTCTATTCCCTTCTTTTACATCCCTTACTGAGATTTTTTGTTATCATACCAAGTTTTTTAAATGATTTTCACAGGTCATAAGGATGTGTAATACAAAGAAGGAATCCACATTAAATGTTTGAAGAATTTTCATAGAAATCATGTTTTAAGCATTAATGTTTTATATTTTGATAAAAATGGAAACTATTTTTATGGTCTCCACTCTATACAATGTGTAAGGTCATCAATTTATTATGTCTCAATTCTCTAAATCTCTAAACATGAAAATATCCCGAATGTAAAATAAAATTATTTCTTGTCTAAAATCAATATTATATAATGTAATAAGGTCGGGTCCTTTTAGATATTGTAAGGTTGAGAGATTGGGGATCTCAAGCAAGAAGTTTCAACCTATCACCCATCAGTTGGTGAGTTTATCATTTGGTGTATAAGGATATTCAGGAATCTAGATTCCGGTGGAAGTGGAGGTTTATATGGATATATTTCTCAAAGGTGTTTTAGGACTACCTCCAAAGAGGGATATTTAATTCTATATCAACATGCACCCTAAGACTACACCAATATCTTATGTGATATATCATATGGCCCCCATTGAGATCCAGGTGATGAAGGTGAAGTTTGAACACCTTAAAGAGAATGGTTTTATTAGACCCATTTTATCCCCTTGGGTGGCTATAATTTTTTCATGAAAAAGGATAATTATATATTTAGAATTTTTTCTAATTATCATCACTTGAATTAGGTAAAAATCAAGAAAAAGTATCCCTTATGGGGGATTTATGGATTTTTTCCCAGTTAAAAGGAGTTATTTGGTTTTTAAATATCGATCTTACTTTCGGTTGTAATTAGTTTAGGGTTCACAAGGATGATATTATGAGGACGTAGTTTTGATATCTCTATAGGAACTATGAGTTCCTAGTTATTCCTTTAGGTGTGAATAATTCCACCACTATGTTCATGACTCTTATGAATAGGATCCTTCATCCATACATGGACAGATTCATAGTTTTATTTGTTGATAACATTCTCATATACTCCATGTCTGGGGAGGAGAATGAAAATCATTTGAGGATGGTCCTTGACATACTCTGAGAGAACCAACTATATAGTATGGTCTTAAATTATCAGTTTTAGATATGAAAGGTTCACATTTTGGGGCATGTCATCTCTATGTGCGGTCTAGCTATAGATTCCTTAATGATTGATATAGTGATTTCTTGGTAACCACCCAATATCATGTCATTGGTGTCGATTTTCATGGTTTTGTGTGGGTAATATAGGAGGTTTGTGGCAGAGTTTTCCAAGATAATACCTCCTTTTACTCCCTTGATGTGGAAAGGGTAGCAGTTTTCCTATTTTGAGCAGTGTTAGAGAGACTTCTAGGAAATGGGGTAGAGGTTGAATAGTGCTCTTATTTTGAGACTTCTAGAGAAGGGTGTTGAGTAAATGGTATTTTGTGATTCTTGTAGAGCAGGGATTAGATGTATTTTGATATAGAATCATACAGGGATCACTTATGGTTCATAGTAGTTGTGACCCATGAGATGAACTATATGATCTAATACTTAGAGTTGGTAGTGGATGTATTTACCAGGAAGACATGGAGGCATTACCTTTTGGGAAATCATTTTGTTTTTTACTCGGACCTGTAGAGTCTCAGGTACATATTCACAGAGACAAATCACAACGGGAGATAGATTTATTGGTTAGTTCTCCTATAGGAATAAAATTTCAAAATAGTTAATACTCCAAGAAAGGGAAACATGGTGTAAGATTCCCCTAATAGGAGATACCTTTATTTTATAGTTAAGGATATTTTAGAGCTGCTGGATTCATTATAGTTAACCCTGGAGGATGATAGGGGTTCAAATTATCTTCAGTTAATGTTTGTGACTCCATATCTTATTTAGTGTGTGGGATATGACCAAATTCGGGATGTCAACTATGAATTTTTTTATTACTAGATATCCCTAAGAGATGTATCAGAGGTATTTTTTGAAGTTGTAGAGAACGTCATCCCTTTTCAGGTATGGATAGTGGTTATAGTCATTATTCATGAGTATTTATTGAGGCAGTTTAATACCTCCCCCTTTACTATGCATTTATCCATGTAAAATAGGTACAAAGACCTTTATAGGTAGTTTTGGTGGTATGTAATGAGGTAAGACATTGCTGATTTTGTTTTCTAGTGTCTATTATGTTGATGATTAACGGAAGAACATCTTGTTATAGCTTGGTTGAATCAACTTCTTGTGATTTTGTAATATAAGTGGGATTTCATGATGATGGAGTTTTATGGATATTTTGGGGATAGTGAGAGGCCATAATTCCATCTGATTGATTATCAACTAACTTAATAAGTCATCAAACTTTCTTTCCATTAGGGAGTAGAGTACTATTGAGAGTTTCAAGCGGTTATATATACAAAATCATTTATGGATTCATTGGGATCACATGATGATATTATTTAATCATGATGAGTGGTTCACATCATTATTTTTGGAAAGGTTTTCAGGAGCCTTTTGGGACCCAGTTACAGAAGATCATAAAGTTTCACCCCTAGACAGATGACCAAACCGAACGAACTATCCATGTTTTAGAGGATATGTTTAGATCCTATGTGTTTGACTTGGATCTATGGGGATTATATAACATTGGTGGAGTTTTATTATAACAATATCTACCAATCCACTATTATCATGGAATATTTCATGGAATTGTATGGGTGAACCTATATGTTACCTCTGAGATGGACCGAGATAGGAAATACATATTTTATTATGCCTGATCTAGTGAAGGAAATTATAGAGAATGTATATGTGATATGTGAGTGTATAATGATATCTCAGAGTTTTAAAAAATATTATGGAAACCCATGTCGTATAAATTTTTTGTTTGTGTCGGGAAACCATGTTTTCCTGAGAGTGTCCCTATAATGATGATTCCAATGATTTGGGTGGGGATGAAATCTATCCTCGAGGTTCATTAGGCCACTCTAGATCCTAAAGAGGGTTAGAGAGGCTACCTACTATTTTACCTTTCCCCCATATTTGGAACGAGTTCTTGAAATATTTTATGTGTCTATGATAAGGATATACATTTATGATCCATTACACATCATTGAATAGGGTGAGATGGAAATAGAAGATAGAGACACCTTCATGGAGTACGCAATGACCCTCAACGACAAACAGGATATGATCATGCGTAGAAATAACATACCTATGGTTTGAGTAATTTGGCTATATTATAGCATGTAGAAGAGATAATGGGAGTGTGAGAGCTGGAAATAGGCTCAATACCCCCACCTTTTTATGTAGCTTGAGATTTTGGGGGTGAAAATACTTGAAGGAGGGGAGAATGTAACGAATCTTGTTTCTATAGTTTGATCCTTTGAATATTTCTCTATATATCTCTTAATTTTTCTTCAAATTTAGTGTTGGGTTTTGGGTGTCTCAGGGCCCCAAAAATAAATATTAAAAATAATAATATAAATTAAAATACGCACACACATCTGTTCAAAATTAATGGTTTTCTGAGTGATATAGTCCTCATATGGGAAATCCGGGATAAAAGGTTAATTTTAGAATGTCGTATTTATCCAAGGCCTGACATAAGTTTTTTTGACAATAGATGTTCTATAGAAGGAAGATATTGGTGGGAACATTAAGTAAATTAAATAATTTATTTATTTATCTCACTTAATAGCCTAAAACCTAACCCCATATATAAATACATCATTATGAATAATATATAGGGTTATCCATATAACCCTATGAGATTATAAAGGATTATGTGAGAGCTCTATTGGCATTTTCAAGATTAATAATTTGAATAAATGATGAATTATTGAGGGGACTTGTGAGATGAATGAAAAATGTAGCGAGATATTCAACCTCATCACTAGAGTACATGTTCTTCACTAGTGATCTATTCATTCTTGATGTAAGACTTATTATTTTTTGGATTTCCGCTATTTTATTTAATTATCAAGAATATATTTCATATCTTTTTAATTATGAGAATTTTTTTCTTCACATGGGATAAGGATTTGAATAACATTCTTGAAACTATTAATTTATATTTTTTGTTCCTACATTTCAACCCTTGGTTTCAATGATTTTTGATTACTGGCTATGATATCTTTTGAAAATGATGATCTTAATTTATTATTTTTTTCCTACCAATATTCTTCGCATTCTTCATGATCATCCCATGGGTCATGATTAATTATTATATAGATAGATTCAATATTGATAAACCCCCTAGAATGATGGTGGTTTCTTGAATGAATTAGGCATCATCATTTTGAAATTGGAATGAGATGCATTTGTAGGATGTTGGTGATGGATTCAAGGGACATGACCCAAAACGATGATGGGAGGCACAATGGTTATCACTCTGGTAACCATAATATCATTTTCTAGGAAAAGATAGCCAGAAAATGGTAATCAGAGATAAAACATTCATATTTATTCATTTCAATTGTGTTAAAGAGTGGAGGATGAAATCATAATTGAAGATATGGAATCTGTGTGATGACATGATTCACTGCCTATAAAATAATGTAACTACATGTAGTGTATCTAAAAGGAAAACACACAATGTGTCCTAGGCTCTCATAGAGGCTAGGGTTTAGTCTTGATTTAATTATCAAATTATATGTGTTAAAGCTCACACATCATATGACACTACCCATGAATCTAAGCCATGTGCTAAGGGAACATTCCCCAGTCCCCAGGTGGGCAGACAGGCCATGTCACCCTAGGGATACATCGTGTCGAGGTCAATGGCTACATGATCCATGGTTAGAGAGCACATTCCTAGGACCTTGGGTGTACATAATCACCGATTCCCCATATGATAATTTGTTGTGAATCTACATGGATACCCAAACCATGTACATGATAGGAAACACACATGTTTTCAGGTGGAGTCACGCATCGTGTGACCCTATGTACACATTTTGTACTTTTCATAGGAACTTATACTTTATGTAACTAATTATTGAAGGATCAAATTTCGGCTTGTGAGTAGCCTATATTGGGTATATTTATGTATATGATGTGATAGTAGCCTTCCATTAGGAAACAAAGATAGAAAATAAGGTTTTATGAGTGTGAATATTTATTTAGTGATGCTTGGATGATGAATATTATTGAGTTTTATCATAAGTGAGATTTTGGGTTTATAACTCCCCTTACACACCATGAAGAGGGTCCCCAATACAATTTCTAAATGTAGATTGAATGATCCCCATACTTTAGAGGGTGCATGTGCTCTATCAATGAAGTGTTACTCCCTTGTCATCAAGCTTCGGTAGGGAGTGGGTCCTCTATTTAATATAGTTCTCCCTAGGTTGTGGAGAATAGTAGTAAAGAGTGGGACCTCCACTAGAATTCTTGAAATTTTTTGTTAGGTTTTGGTAATCAATGATATGAAATTTTAGAGTTTTAGGCTGACTCATCATTTTTAGATACTTGTAAAGATGGAAATCCTCTTTCTCTCTCTGCTTGAGTTTATCTATGAGAATATACATTGTTGGGTTTCTTTACCCTATTCTATAATGTTTTTAACAATTTTTTTATTTATATTTCTTCCCACTTGGTTTTAAATATGTCCTGCTGAGTAGGTATATAGTGACCCCAACATGGGATTTTACCCTGCACATACCGTTTTTTATAAATAATACATGAAGATCAGTAGAGACTTATATAGACCAGAAATCCAAAGAAAATAATGAAACTTAGAAGTAATTTCCATTTTCATTGGTCAGTCTTAGCTATTTTTAATGATTCTACCTTCATTTCAGCAATTTACTAGTTCTTTAGGTTGATTCATCCCTTCTGGTAGAGCATGTATTTCCCCCCTTTATATATTCTCTATTAAATTATTACACTTTGATATATTTCCTAGAGGTTATTGCATGTAAAAATTATTATATATATGCCTTAATATATTATTATATATCTATACTATTTCTTGGATATGTTTGGGTCTATGTTTATAGGTACTTTAGAGTATGGTCTCCCATTTTAGTTATATGCCTTCTCCAAACTTGTCGCCAGCCCCTAGCTTATTGAAGGTGGGCTTGGGGTGTCATCATTGGCATACATTAGGATTAGGAGGGTTCCCAATGTGTTAGGTCATGATAGATTTAAGTTATATATGTGATATCAATTATATAATTATTTTCTATTAAATATAATATATTATCTATCTTTTTACCCTTCCATCCATTGGAAAATGTTAATGTCACTCGTGCATACGTGTGGACTATCACCTCCATGAAGTTATGTGATTCATTTAGTTTACTATTTAAATGTATTACCATAATAATATTTATAATGAATATATATGATATTCATGATGTAACTATGATTCTAAAGTGATTAATAATTATATACTTTCTTTATTTTCCAACAATTAATAAAATTAAAGCATCATCATACGTATGTGCCGACTACCACCTCCATGAATGAAATATTTCATTTTTCTATTACCATCTTGGATGTATTGTTGTTATATTTTATATAATGAAAATAAATTATATTAATAAAATTATCAACATTTAGATTTCATGTAATCATTTCATAACATGTTTGACCGTGGTTAATATAGTGAAGTAATTTTGGAGAAATTGACCAAATGACCTTAAGTGGTTGATGTAAAAAAGAACTATACAATGAATGGGTGTTAAATGATTATAAAAGAAACTTAAAAAATAAATATAGATAAAAATGGTTCTTAATTAAGTATTGATGAAATTTAAATTGATTATTTAGGAGTAGATAACATGTCCAACCAAGCATGAATACAAGGTAATAGTTTTTAATCTCAATTGAACTCCTCTGATACATATTTCATATTATAAAAAAATTATTTTATATAGTATAAATAGTACCAATTTTTCATATTGAATTATAATTAATCTTCATTCACGGTATTTAATGTTTCAATTCATTTTTTCTCTTTTAAGGGGTTTTGATTCAATAAATGTTAATATCGTAAATGTTTAATTTATAACCTCTCTCTTATTCTCGTTTATTAATGTTTAAATTTATATGGGAATAATATAATTCTATTTCTCTTTTACATCCCAATATATTTTATTATCCAATGTTTATTTATGGATTATTTGTTTTTTCCTACTTTACAACTCCTTGGTATTCAAAAATAATGAAAAAATGTTTTTAAAACAAAACCAACCATATTTATCTATTTTGGTTGGGAATATTTCTCTTCCAAATTCATATTTTAAAATTGGTTTTATTGAATTTTTTATCTACATTTAAATTATTGGTAAAGTAATTTTTACTACCTTTTAATTTAATTATAGTGGTTTAAAATTAATATTTTTAAATCTTTCCGAACAAGGCTTTTTTAAGGTTTTATAAAAGTGTGAAAGGAATGTTCTTTTCAAATTATACGTTGTAAAAAACTTTTCCCATATAAATGAATATTATCATCTATTTTGATTCATTTAAAAGTTTACATTTTTTTCAATGAAAATATTTTATTTTCTATTAATTGATTTTTTATTTTTATATTAAAATAAAATAGTATTATTTTATTAAAGGATTCAAATGTGATTTTGTATTACATAAATGTATTGCAACTTACACTCCACATTTTATTTTATAATAATAGAATATTTTAAAAATTATATTTTTTAATATAATATTTTAAATAGTGTATTTAGCACTTCATAAAATGAGTTTATAAATGATTTATAGGTTCATTTTTATAACAAAGTTACAAAATATTTAAGTTATTTTCTTTTTAATGTTTCACTTATATTTTCCTCTACAATTTTGAAAAGGATTTAAATTATTTAAAACCATCATTTCTAATGAATTGATTGTCTTATATCATCATTTTATGATTTATGAATTATATAACATATTTTCTGATTAGTCACTTTCTAATGATCATGCTCTCTATCAGACTCTATTATTTATTGAACATTACTTTTCTCCTCCATGTCTATATTTTCAGTATCATGGATGTATTCAACATTATTTTTAGTACATTATTATTGTGTTAACCGTATAATATTTCAATATATGGTGTTAGTTTATGTATTCTTATTAAGAAAAATATTTCTTTTACTGGGGAAGTAATGATATTCTATATTCTTGATTCAATATGGATATTTACTGATTGATATGAGATTTTGATTAAGTTGAATATTTTTAATTAATTATATGAGGAATGAATTAGACATATATATGTGACAAGTGGGGTCTGATTATAGATATTTTATCAATGAATTAATATGTCTCATGAGGCAACAAAATTCATATTTTTCAGTGTATATCAGTCCATAAAATTAAAATTTCATGGAATAATTCCTTGATAGTATGTAATATGTATGATTTTAAGGCCATTATGGTAAGGTTAATGATATCTTGGCATGATAACTTAATTTTATGTTCATAATTACCAATATTATTATTTTCCTTCATTAAAACCATAGATATTATTATACATGTGATTGTTTTATTTTACATGTATATATTCTGAATCACATGTTAATGATTAAATGTAATATTTATTAATTATTTACACTTATGTATTATTTATGCATTATATATTCATGATGTCATCTATTGTAAGTATAATGACCCATGTAGTTATGGGTTTGGAATTCCTAGTTAAATCTTTTAAATCATAATTTTTCTTTTGGTGGATGGTAAATTTTGAGAAATTAGGCTTAGGATGGGATAATTAAGGTTTATTCATACTAAAATTTTTCATTTGGACATGGTTTAAATCTCTTGGAAGACTCTGAGTGTTCATGATAAATCCATAGAAGGGTTAGAGTAACTCAATGGCCACAACATCAATTGACTAGATGATGATCCACCACTAGATAATTTGTGGGATAAACAGTGGTCTTGGTGAATTAATGAGATCGTCATCTATTTAGAAGTCTATCTAGAATCTTGAGAGCCCTACTGGGCTCACCAGCCGATCGATGACCATTGACTTACTGGTAAGACATATTGGTTAGCTGGTGGGTTTGTCCTGGGATCATTTTATGTGGGGTCTTTTCTATATTTTATCGTGTATGTGATTTGAATATTTTGATATGTATGGGTATTGGGAATGGCCATTCCTTGGATAAATTTATTCCCTCATGCATCTCATTAAATCTCCTTCAATCAGGTTAGAATTTGGGTATGTTCCATTAAGAATTCATGGCAAGATCATCTATTTTCTTCTATTATTGAACCTAAATTCATTTAATTCTTAATTAAAATGTCGTCATTTAGGAATTTTGTGTTGATTTCACAGGATCATTATGAAATTGTATAACTGAGAAGGTTATTTCATGCATAATGCAAAGATAACATCCCATGACACCTTCTTCACATGACTGGAAGTCGTTTCATTTTTGGTAAGTTGCTTCCTATAAAATTATGTAAGGTTATTAAAGTATATTTTTTGTAATTAATGGGTTTATATTTTTCAAATGATATGAAATTAGTGGAGGATAACACTGAGGGAGGGTCATAAACCATTCATGCATGGTTGGTGGAGGTTCCAACACGATGATGGTTCTCAATGTGTTTTCTAAAAATTATAACACATTGGTCTAAAAAGGATAGTTAATTATAATTGATTATAAATAATTATCTATAAAGTGGGATGTAAAATAGGATCTTGAGTGTCTTTATAGATTCAAATGAAGCTCATATGGGATATAATGTTTCTCAATAGATCATGGTGAGGTTGATAACTTCTTTTGAGAAAGATGGACCCTATCATACAAAAGCATACATGTGTTTATGTATTAGTTTGCATGTATAACTGCATTATATATGGAATTGAGTAGAGTATATGAGTACCAATATACCATTAATCTAGAATAAAATGTTTCAATTTCTCCCTTGGTTTGTGATATGTTCTTGTAAGCACTTTGGATGCATAGACTCATATAAAGAATTTTATTTCGAATGATAAATGGTACTTGATGCGATGGAGAGATACCTTTGGAGGTATTAACATGGTATATAATTACATAAATAGAGTAGGTGTTTCCCATATAACCTTTTCAAATAGTTTAGGAGGGTTATGGTTGTGGGATATGTGGCCTCCTAGGAGAGATGTGAGATGAGTCCTCAGCTTGGGTAGTGTGAATTAGTTAAGGAATAATCAGTTTAGAACATACCATTGTATTCTAAAGGGAATTTGGTTAGGACTTTGCCCCATCTATCGGGGCTGTAGTTTTGGTGGGCCATTGGGATTTAGTTTCACTAGAATAATTCTATACCATATACGGACTTTGTATACTGTTTATTGGAATGATTGGCATGTGTGTGTGGCCCATGAGACCTATTCTTGATGTGATTTTTATACGGAGTTCATAAATATCACATGAGACCTATAGTTTATGTGATCTTAAAATGGGGTTTGTGTGTCCCATGAGACCTATGCTTGATGCATTTTTAATATGGAGTGCATGTGTGGACCATGAGACCAATGATCTTTTTCTATGATTTCTATTTTTTACTATTTACTATTGTGTGTGGATTGTTGGAATTTGAATATTTGTATCAAGTATAAAGTTGAAAAGTGGATCCTCAAGGATTGGTTAGTTCTTACAGGGGGAGCATATCCTATTGTGATGTGGTGATGATGATTAATATGGGGGTCTAAAGATAGGGTAGGCATATATATATCATCTATCCAGACCAGAGACCGAGGATGTGGTATGATAACCTTGGGTCCTAAACTAGTAGAGAAAGGGGTGATATGAACTTGTTTCCTAACCCAGGGATTGATTATATTTGGGGTTTTACCTAGTATAGATAGGGGTGTAACTATATTATGGTCTTTACCAGAGGAAGATTGGCCTCATGGCCTCACCTAGTAGAAATATGGGTACTTTAGGTTCTAGGTTCATCAAAATCATCATTTGAGGATATGACCAACTCTAATTTTAATCCTAAATCAACTGTAATCAGTTCTTTACATGATTAAAATTTAATTTCCAATGAAAATAGTAGATATATAGACTAGATTAAAATTATAAAACCAAAATATAAGGATCATGACATGTAATTTATAATTAATTTATTGGAAGATATAAAGATACCTCAACTTGTAATTTTATTTTCGTTGATGATATGACTAGCAAGATCTTGTCATACTATTGCTATACAATATTATCCAAGTATAGTATCCCTCTAGTGTGGATCTGACCATGAACCAAAATCTTTGAACGATGCCATAAAACCATCATGTTCTTGCATTGACATTCCTGATTACTTTCATTTTTCTTAGTTGATCACAACAGAATTCTTCTCAAGAGAGAAAGAACTCTTGTTGATCCCAAATTTTCTCGAGAGATGAGGGGAGGAGAGCACACTATATATCTTTTTATCTCTCTAGGGATTGAGTTAGTCTCACTCCATCAATTCTTCGCAACAATTTTGTATTATAAAATATATATAATCATACATTTATTTTGGCTAGTATAGTGTTTGAAAAATCGCACATGGGACCTTTCCCAATTCCATTATTATTAGTTGATCCCATGTACAATAATAATTATTATATAAATATTATTATTAAATGATACACAGGTAAAAACATAATGCATATAAAAAAATATAATTTATATCATTTATAATTTCACCATTAATCTCTGTCCACTTTCCGTCATCCACATTTACCGATCCTTGGATAATGACTATTTATTTAATAAATAAATAAAATTAAATTATTAATCGATAAATATAATAAATATTATATTTAAAAAAAATTGAAAAAAATATTATTATTTTTAACTAACATATTTTTTTGATTAACTTTTAATTGAATTGTGGTGTCCAACCAAACTAAATAAACCTTATTTATTCTAAATTGTTAAATATAATACTAGAATTTAATTAACATTGAGAGTGTAATTATTTTGTGACCCTCTAGTACTCTTTCACAATATAATTGTGCACAAACAACTAATGTACAAGTTCACCATCTAGAAACATGATAAGACATCCATACTGAAAGAATTTAACATCACAATGATTCCCAACCACCTATGAATGTTTACCATGTAATATAATTATTTTATCACAATTTCAAAAATCCGGCATGTTACATGCTGGGGTGATTAACCTATATACTCTATTTATATTTATTTGAAATTAAAAAAAATGAACATTCTTATAAAAAAGAATTTCCATGGATTTATTTAAGAATTTACATTCCCATCAAAGGGAATAATATGTTAACTTTACTCTAGATATAAAAGGGATAAATCCTTTATCACATTATCCATTAATGCTACATCTCTTGTGATGCACCTAGTGTATCCTGCTTCACCATGAGCATAGTAAATCATGGTTTTTCTTAATAAATCATAGTAAGTGAATCATGATATCCATTAATGATAATATTAAAG
The DNA here is from genome assembly GCA_963277665.1 of Viscum album. Taxonomy (NCBI): domain Eukaryota; kingdom Viridiplantae; phylum Streptophyta; class Magnoliopsida; order Santalales; family Viscaceae; genus Viscum; species Viscum album. The sequence continues at coordinate 1,763,160,989 of OY728151.1, forward strand.
TCTAAGGATCAATACACATATCCACAGATAAGAACATCAAAGGACACATGGAAATGTGGATTTCCTACTTACAAGTTTATTATCTAAACCTGTTATTTTGGAGATTACCAAAGAAAAATACCATGAGAAGGTGTTTCAATATCTTGTGATCCACTTACCCATAATATCTTATATTCTATGTTCCCCCATAAAAAAATGTAATTCAACTATTAAACAAGGTTTGAGAATAATATCTTGGAACCTCTAGGTGCACATAATAGTAGTGAACTTCTATAACCTTTCCATGTGACATATATTCTAAGGAAAACAACACATAAAAAATATTATATTGAAGAATAATCATATTTTGATAAGAAAAATTATTTAATAAGAAAATCAATTAATAAAGTACTAAGAAAGTCAATTATAGGGAACCGTCCCAAATAGTTTCTCACTTGCACTAGAAACATCTGACCATAGATTTTAGTCCACTAGCTCTTACATGATACTCATGCCATTTATGAGATAGAGCCTTCATTATGTGGTCCACCAAATTTTCCTCCATGGATAACCTTCTTATTTATACTTCACCTTGATGAGAAAAATCTCTTAGGAAATGAAACATCAAATGAATTTTCTTTGTCTTTTGGTTTGAGCATGGCTCTTTGGAGAAATCCAGTGCTACAATGTTATCATTATAATCTATGATAGGATATTTACTACTAGGAACCACATAAATCTCTTGGATAAATCTTTGAATCCAAAATTATTCCTCGGATTCATAAAAATATGTAATATAAAAATAGTATACTATAGAATTAGTGACAACTAGATGATTTGAACTCATCCTGATCACAACTACTCTTTTGAGATAAAATAAATAGTCATAATGAAACTAAAAATCATTTGAATCTATCTAAAAATAAGCATATTTATAACCCCTGATGACTATATCTTCATCTCCTATATATACCAATAACATATCCTTGATTTTATTAAGATACTTATATATATCCTTGAAAATAGTCTCTAGCTATTCACCAAGGTTTTCATTATATATACCTATCATGGTTAAATAAAAGGAAACATCAATCCTTATACACAACATGAAATGCATGATAGATCCTATCTGAAAAGCATGTGAGATCTTACACATTATCTCTCTTTACTCTTATGATTAAGGATACATTTTATTGGAAAGATGTATACCATGTAATATAGGAACCAATGTTCTATTGCATTTTTTTGAACTGAATATATTCATTATCTAGTTGATATATATACTTTGAATTATCCTAATAATCCTCATGGATATATCATGCATGATATTGATCCCTAGGAAGTAAGATGCCTCACCAAAGTTCATCATGGAGAAGAACTTGCTCAACCATTACATAACCTCTTGTAAGGCTGGTATATTTTTTCTAATTATTAATATGTTATAAAAATATAACAATATCAAAACAAAAATACTCCAACTAAACTTTTTATAAATACATGGATCACATTCATTCTTAATGAAACCAAATTAATTTATGGTTTCATTTAATAGAATGTACCATGACCTGGATGCTATATTTAATCCATTGATGGATATTTACAACTTGAATTCCTTTTCAGTGCTTCCTAGAGTCACAAAAACTTCCAGTTGTTTCTTATACACATCCTTCTAAAGGTTCCTACTGACAAAATATGTTTTGAAAACCATTTTCCAAATTTCATATCCATAGTAAGATGCTATAGAAAGTAAAATTTTGATTGATTTAAACAATGAAATTATAGTTAAGGTTTCTTTGTAGTCAATTCCTTGAAATTTTATAAACCCTTTAGCCACTATCCATTCCTCACAGATATTTAAATTACCTTCCATTTCCATCGCTCTATTTAAATCCCAATGAAAACCAACATGCTTTACTTCAATTGGAAGATTAATTAGAAACCAATCATGGTTTTAATACATGAAATCCACCTTATAATTTTAACAAACCAAGGTTTATAAAAATAAATTGAAATTCATGAAACATTGTTTTAAGTGGATATTTATAACTAGACTTTAAAAATAATTTTTCTGATTCTATGTTTTGATTTTTGAAAAACTGTCATCTACAATTGTGCTTAGTACGTTATTTGGATTTTGATGGAACAAACTTGTTTTTTTGGTAAATAGTAACATACCCTTATGAATAGTAATAGGAATATTAATGTGACACTTATGAATAGTAAATTTTATTTTAATTTATTTTCTTATGTCCTTAATATAATGACATCTTGTTAATTTTTTAAAGTGATATAAAAGCAGTTATAGAATTAAAATTGCTAATTTGGAATTAAGTATGAATTTATTTAAAAATTAAATTAATTATATTTAGAAAATTATTTTTGAATAATGGAGTTCATTTTTGAATTCTATGCATCAAAAAATTTCTAGGGTGAATTTTTTGTATTTTTCATAAATTCATGAATTTTTTATGAACAGTGAAATATGGTAAAAAATCGTTTATTCAAATTATCAGTTAAATACACTATTTATGAAATCATAAGTGATTTAAGACCAATTGGTTTAAAATCAAATTACATTATTACTATTTTGGGTCACATAAATTAAGATTATTCACATCCTTGAGCAAAAAAAATATAATAATGATTAAAATAAGGGAAAGTACCTCTACTCCTCAACTATAAATACCACCCAGATTCCCCTCTTCCTCCCACACTTCTCAATAATTGATCCTTACCTATGTTATAACCAATAATCCTCACAAGGATCTTCACCACGTACTAGTGTTTTTTTTCTCATTAGAATGCCAAAACCAAAGGCTATAAGGAGGATCTCAAGGAGAAGAGATCAAGGGGTAAGAATCTCCTTTCATTTTCATGTGTTTTCCTATCATTTCCATTTCTTTTAATATACTCTCTTACCCTACTCTTATCCATGTGTCATGAAAGATCTAGAATATTTTATATTCTAGATGTTCTCATGTTCCTGGGAAATTCCTCATCATTCTTCTTCTCCTCTCCCACACATTCAAGAAATTAAAACACTGTGATGTGTCGATTTGCCGACATCATGTACGATGTGTTTTCAATTTTGTTTACATTTTTTAAGACTGGTCCTGAAACCATTTATATGGTTTAACCAGATTAAAATTTATTTATTATATCTTATATAAGTTTCTGGAATCATTTTATACACATGTTATTAATTTATAAAAGAAATGATTTCTTTACGATCGAAGAATCACCAAAATGACCTAAAAAATATCAATAATGTTTTAACGTATGAATCATCCTCTGGTGGGAATTAAGAATGATAAATGGTATAATTTTTGGTTATTTAAAAATTTAAATACCATTATATTATAATTATAGAGTTTCAATTCCAATTTACTAGAATATCCATCATGAACCGATCATGGGAACCATGTAAAGAACACACCCAAAACAATACAAGGAACAAAATAAAGACAATTAAAGGGTGAAATAATTTAATGAAATGATCATATAAGGTATTATAAAAATAAAAATGCTTCTCTAAGATAATAATAACACTCTTTTAACCATTATACATGAGGTTTAAATGAGTCTTATGTTAGACAAACCTGAGTTAAGGGAATTAATAACCTGATTTCCATTATTTGGGTTAACCTTCTACTTCATTGTTTACGTGGTATTAAAATTGTTTGTTTGAAGAAATTTGTTTATATTATGATTAATTATATGTATTTACAGTGTATATATATATATATTCCTTCCACTACATTATGTTTCTCTTCAATTATATGATAGTTATAAGGGGCTTTTCTCTTTAAAATCCTCTTTTAAAATTCTATTTTACCAAATTCAAAAGAAATGTTTTTATGTAATTATTCATGTTTTATGGTTGTGTAATGGTTCTGAGGAATTGTTTATGAAGATTTTTTAGACCAATATATCCCTCCAATGCATTTTTTATGTGTATGTTGGATGTCAGTAGTATGGTTACTCCATGTGTAAATGTGATGGTCACACAAATTGTAAGGTAGCTATGAGGGTTAAATATTATAAGGTAGCCGAGAGGGTTACAAGATTGTTTAAGTAATTCCACAAGATACCATATGGTTCTATTTATGTTATTATGTATTTTTTGGATTTTTTGGAATTCTCATGTTTCAAAACATAAGTATATATGGGTGACAAGTATTTCTTTTGGAAATGATTTCATACGTTACAAGTGTTCGTTGACTAATGTGTTATTTACTTATTTTTATATACCTTAATGAGATTTTTATGCTCATACCATGTTTTTAAATTATTTTCACCGGTTATAAGGATGTTTAATACAAATAAATAATCTGAGTTAAATTTTTTAAATTTTTTCAAAGATATCATGTTTTATTTGAAAAGTTTTATATTTTTTGGAATAAACGAATACCGTTTTTATAGTATCCACTATGTATTATTGTGTAATGTTATGAATTTATTATGTCATAATTCTATAAATATATAAACATTAAAATATCCTTTATGTGAAAGGATGTGATTTCTTGACTAAATTCATGATTATGTATTGTAATAAGGTCGGTTCTTTATAGTTGTTATCAGAGGATGGTTTATATAACTCTAGGGTTTCAGATGATGTTAATAGAATACCATAAATAATTTTTACTCTATGATTAATTTGAAATGTTATAGAATTTAAAGACTACCGTGTTGCTTTAGCTAAGGTATTTTTTATCAGAATGGTTGTCCGTAGAAGTAATAGGGAAGCTGAAGAGGAGAGGCACTTACAGAATGATATCCTTCCAAATCTACATCCCAGAATAGTAGGGATTGTAAATGAGTAGTTTATGATAGTAATGGATCAGATAATGCAAGAAATAATTAGTGGTGGCATCTATACAGGAGAGCAACCGTAGGTACCACAACTAAACTTGACAATATTGGAACATTTTATGAGACAAAACCCTCCTGTTTTAAATGGATTTTATGACCCACTAGTAGCAGAAATAGGGATTAAAGCCCTTGAAATGATATTTGATGTTATAGGATATTCAAATAAACCAAAGGTAATCCTTTCCATTTATCATTTTGAAGTTGAATCTGATTAGTGGTATTCAATGGTAAATAATATCATGGATAGAACATATATTGATTCCATAGAGTGGGATGAATTTAAAAGTCTTTTCCTTGAATTTTTTTTCATAATGTTGTGCGACTTAGGATAGAGAAGAAATTTCTTGAATTGAATAAAAAGGATAAACATTCAGTGGCTGTGTATAATGAAAACATAACCAGACTTGAAATGTATGATCCAAATATTATTTTGGATCTTGATAGCAAAATCAACTGCTTTTACTCAGGATTGAAGACAAGGTATCGAAAGGTGTTGGCCTCCTATGAATCCAAAATTTATGAGAAACATGTCTCAGGTGCTGAGAGGGTAGAGATGGAGTTTTTTGATGATCATGTTCATTTTGGAAATAAGGAGAAGAAGAGTTCCATTTGTCAAGTGATGGGTAAGAATCAACCAAATATATCTGATGGTAAGAAAATCTGGTTTATAGTTTGTGAAAAGTGTGGTAAGAAGAACCCTGGGGAATGTCTTACCAAAACTGGGAAGTGTTTCCAATGTGTTATGTTTGGACATATGGCCCAAGATTTTAATGAAAATTATCTTAATTATAATCCTAATAAAAAACTTATAAATGTTTTAAATGTTGTGAGATTGTTCATTATGAAAATTTATGCCCAAAGAGAGATCTGAATGATGCAAAGAAGCCAGACTATAAGAATAAAGGTGTAGTGAGATCCTTGGAAACTACTTGATAAGATTTCAGGCCATCCAATAATGTTTTCTTAGGTACTTTGTTTTTTTATTCATGTTTTTCTAAATTTATGTTCAATACTGGGTCTACACATTCCTTCATTTCTGATAAATTTTCTTTTTAATTGGAAATATCACCTCAACAAATAAAACTAGAACTTATTGTTTAAACACCTGAGGTAAATATTATAGAAAAGATTAATTATAAGAATATTCTTATTTTGGTATGTGGAAAGACTTTACCTAGAAACCTTGTTTTTTCCCTTAGTTTAGTTTGATTCTATTCTCGGAACAGATTGGCTTTCTGTTTATTATCCTAATATTGACTTTAGGGATAAAGAAGTTTTTTTGGAATGAGTTTTAGTTTGTATAGATGAACAAACCCAAAGAATTGATAACATGACAAGAAGCTGAGAAAATGTTGAAAGATGGAAATGAATGTTATATTTCTCATATTGTTGAAAACAAGAGATCTATTCAGATTAATGATGTGATAGTGGTAAATTAATACCTTGATGTTTTTCTCGATGAGTTACCCAATGTCATACCTGATCGATAAGTCAAATACACAATTGACTTAGTTACTGATTCTAATCCAATTTCAAAACCCCCATATCATATGGCTCAAATAGAACTTTTTCAATTGAAAAATAATTTGTAGGATTTGATTGATAAAGGCTTAATTCATCCTAGCACTTCACCATGGGGTTATTCTATTTTGTTCATTAAAAAGGAAGATGGTCCCATGAAGGTGAAGGAGGATAACTTCCCGAAAATAGTCTTTCGTACTAGATATGGGCATTATGAATTTTCTATTATATTGTTTGGGTTAACTAATTCACCTTATGTATTCCTGAATCTTATGAATAGAATATTTCATGAGTTCTTGGATAAGTTTTTGGTTGTGTTTGTTGAGGAAGTTCTGGTTTTGTCTAAGAATAAAGAAGAGCATGAAAAACATATAAGGGTTGTTTTACAAACATTAAAAGAAAATAATCTCTATGGAAAATTCAGAAAGTGTTATTTTTGGTTAGAATAGATTTATTTTCTTTGGAACATTTTAAATAATAATAGAATAAAAGTTTATACTTCCAAAAAAAGAGTGGTTGATGAATGACCAAAACCCACAAACGTTACAAAGATTCATAGTTTTATTGGATTAACAAGCTATTACCGACTGTTTGTTAAAAACATTGCATGATTATCTATCCCTCTAACCATGTTAAGGCAAAAAAGGGTTAAATTTATTTTAATAGAATAATGTGATTTTTGTTTCTAATAACTGAAGAAGATATTGGTGAATGATCCAGTTTTGGCCGTGCATTCTTGAAATGGTGAGTTTGTCATCAACAATGATTCTTCTTTGAAGGTAATTGGATGTGTTTTGATGTAGAATGATCAGGTAATTGCTTATTTTTCAAGAAAACTAAAACCACTTAAGTTAAATTATACCCCAAGTGATTTAGAATGGGAAGTTGTGGTTTTTTTCTTTGAAAATTTGGAGGAATCATTTATATGGATCCAAATTTCAATTATATACTGACTATAAAAGTTTAAAGTATATATTCACTCAGAAAGAATTAGATATGAGGTAGAGAAGATGGATTGAACTCATAAAGTATTATGACTACATGATCAATTACCATCCGGGAAAAGCAAAAAAAGGGGTGGATGCCTTGAGTCAGAAACATCATGCATCATTAACCATGTTACATTTGGACATGATCCCTTGATTAATGAATTGCTGAATTTTAGATTAGATGTTATTGGTGTAGGAAATATGTCTTTTTTGTTTTAGGTTTTAGTGTAGTCATCATTATTATATAGAATTAAGAAAGCACAGAAGGAAGACCATGAGCTACATAGAAAGGTATAATTGGTTAAAATGAGTAATCAAACCTTAATAAAAATTGTGTGCTAATATTTGGAAAAAGGTTGTGTGTGCATTGTGATTCCCAGTTGAATAAATATTTGTTGTGTGAAGCTCATAGTTCTACATTTTTATTTCATCCTGTTAGTACTAAGATGTACAGAGGCCTTTGGGAGTATTATTGTTGGGATGGAGTGAAAAGAGATATTGCTGATTTTACCATGAAATGTTTGACATGTCAATAGGTTAAAGCAGAGAAGCCATTACCGAAATGGATACTTCAGACTTCTCTAGATCTAGAGTGGATGTGGGGGAATGTATCCATGTACTTTGTGATGGGACTACCTAAGACTTCTCAAGGTAACAACACGATTTGGGTTGTAGTTGATCGACTGACTAAATCTGCACATTTTCTTTCTACTCAAGATACAATGTCTTTGGATGAGATTAATCAACTATACCTCAAAGATACTATTAGGTAACATGGAGTTCCTCCTTCCATTGTATCTGATCAGGATCCAAGGTTCACTTCTAACTTTTGGGAGGGCCTTCAAAAGTTATTGGGCACACAATTAAATTTCAGTACAACGTTTCATCCTCAATCAAATTGGAAATTGGAACAAACGATTCAGTCTTTGGAGGATATGCTTTGATATTGTTCAGTGGACTACCAAGGAAGTTGGGATCAACATCTTTATTTAGTTGAGTTTTATTAAAATAACAATTTCATTCTAATATATAGATGGAACCTTTTGAGGCATTGTATGTGAAGTGGTGTCAAACCCGATCATTTTGGGATGATGTAGGTGAAAGAATGTTGATGGGAATAGAATTAGTAGAGGAAGTGGCTGAGAAGGTAATGATGATCCAGTAGCACATGAGTACAAATCAGATTAGTTTTAAAAGTTATGAACAAAAAAGAAGGAAAGAATTCTCTCTCGAGGTAGGTGACCATTTTTTCATGTAAATCCCTCCTTAAAAAAGAGTGATGTGTTTTTTTAAGAAAGGCAAGGTAAGTCTACGGTTCATCGGTCCTTTTGAAATCCTGGAAAAAGTTGGACCGGTTTCATTCTGAGTAGCTTTGCCTCTGATTTTTTCTCATGTACATAATGTTGATCATGTTTTGATGTTGAGGAAGTATATGTCAGATTCATATCATGTCTTGAGCCCAGAAGCAGTTCAGCTAGAAGAGAACCTTTCTTATGAAGAGAAACCAGTTCATATTCTTGATCAAAGGGAACATGTATTGTAAACTATGGTAATCCACCAGGTAAAGGTTTTGTGGAGAACCCACAAGGTTGAAGAATAAACATGGGAGTTTGAAAATTATATGAAGAAAAAATAGACTCACTTGTTTAATAAGTTAATAAAATTACAAGGATACAATTTCTAGAAGGTGGGGATAATGTAACATGCCAAGGTTTTATAAAAATAAATTTAAGTGCACGAAACATTGTTTTAAGTAGATATTGATAACTATCCTTTAAACATAATTTTGCTGATTCTATGTTTTGAATTTCGAAAAACAGTCATCTACAATTTTGTTTAGTAAGTTATTTGGAGTATGATGGAACCAACTTTTTTTGGTGAATAGTAACAAACCCTTATGAATAGTAATATGAATATTAATATGGACCTAATGAATATTAAATTCTATTATTATTTTATTTTATTAAGGCCTGAAGATAATGACATCTTGGTTAATTTTTTAATGTGATATAAAAGTAGTTATAGAATTAAAATTGGTAATTTTTAAATTAAGTGTGACTTTATTTAAAAATTAAATTAATAATATTTAGAAAATTATTTCTAAAAAATAGAGTTAATTTTTTAATTCTACATGTCTAAAAATTATTAGGGTGAATTTTTGGAATTTTTCTGAAATTCTTGAATTTTTGATGAATAGTGAAATACTGTAAAATACCGCATATTCAAATTATCAGTTAAATACACTATTTATGACAAAATAAGCGATGTTATACCACTTTTTTTGAACTCACATGCTATTATTTCTATTTGGGGTCAGATAAATTAAGATTATTCCTAGTCTTGAGAAGAAATATTATAATAATGATTAAAATAATGAAAAATACCTCCTCTCCTCCACTATAAATACCGCCCTCATTCCCCTCTTCCTCCTACTCCTCTCAATCCTTGAACCTTACCTAGGATCTACCCAATAATCCTCCCAAGACTATTCCCCACGTACTATATCTTCAGGTCTCATCAAAATGACAAAACCAAAGTCCTTAAAAGGATCTTAAGGAGAAGAGATCAAGGGGTAAAAATCTCTTTTCATTTTCATGTGTTTTCCTTTCATTTCCTTTTTTTCTTATAATATCTTCCCCTCCTCTTATACAAGAGGAATGAAAGCTCTAGAATCTTTTATATTCTGGATGTTCTGATTTTCATGTAAAATTCCCCATCAATCTTCTTCTCCTCTCCCACTCATTCAAGAAATTAAAACACCGTCTGTGATGTGTTGATTTCCCGACATCATGGATGTTGTGGTTTCAATTTCATTTACATTCTCCAAGACGGGTCATGAAACCATTTATATGGTTGAACCAGATTAAAATTTAGGTATTATATGTTATATTATTTTCTGGAATCATTTTATAGACATGTTATTAATTTATAAATCAAATGATTTCTTTACGATCAATGAATCGCCAAAATGACCTAAACAAATATCAACAATGTTTTAACTTATGAATCATCCTCATTTCAGAAGTCAAAATAATAAATGGTATAATTTAAGGTTTTGGAAATATTAAAATCCCATTCTATTACAATTCAGTATTTTCACTTCCAATCGGCAAGAATATCCATCATGATTCGGTCATGGGAACCATTTAAAGAACGCGCCCAAAACAATGCAAGGAACAAAATTCAAACAATTAAAGGGTGAAATGATCTAATGAAATGATCATATAAGGTATTATAAACATCAATATGTTTTTGTAATATAATAATAACACTATTTTAACCATTATATAGTATTTTTAAACAAATTTTAAGTAAGACAAACCCAAGGTATGGGAATTCTTAACCCGATTTCCATTGTTTGGGTTAACCGTCTACTTCATTGTTTACGTGGTATTAAAATTATTTATTTGATTAATTTTTTATATTATGATGAATTATTTTTATTTACAGTGGATATACATATTCCATCCACTCCATTAAGTTTCTGTTCAATTATATGATATTTTAAGGGTATTTTCTTTTCAAATCCTCTTTTAAAATTCAGTTTTACAAAATTCAAAAGCAATGTTTTTATGGAATTATTCATGGTGTATGGTCATGTAATAGTTCTTTGGAATTTTTTATGATGAAGGGTGGGAACTATATCTCCCTCCAATGCATTGGGTATGTGTATTTTCTAGGTTGACCAAATGGTTAGTCCAAGTGTAACTAGGATGGTTACACAAATTTTAAGGTAGCCGTGAGGGTTATAAATTATAAGGTAGCCGAGAGGGTTACAAGATTATGTAAGTCATTCCCGAAGATATATTATAGTTCTATTTATGTTCTTATTTATTTTTAGGATCTTTTTTAATTCCCATGTTTCAAAAATTATGTATATATGGATGACAAGTATGTATTTTGGAAATGATTTCCTACATTACAAGTGTTCATGGAATAATGTGTTCTTTCTTTCTTTTTATATCCCTTTTGAGATTTCTATGCTTATCTGAAGGTTTAAATTATTTTAAAAGGTTATAAGTATGTGTAAAACAAAAAAGTAATCCAAGTTAAATGTTTTAAGAATTTTCAAAGAAATCATGTTTTATTTGAAAAGTTTTATATTTTTTGTAAGAAACGAATACTATTTTTTATAGTATCCACTCTATATTAATGTGTAATGTTATGAATGTATTATGTCCTAATTCTATAAAGATATAAAATTTAAAATATTCTTGATGTGAAATGAAGTTATTTCTTTACTAAATTCAATATTATGTAATGTAATAAGGTTGGGTATTTATAATGATTCTTTAATTATTACTATCTTACAACTTCTCAGCTCTCAACTTCCTCCTTATAAGAGATCAGATCATTATTGTTAAACAATAATGAGTCACTCTCAATAGTGAATAGAAAACCATATATCCCTAGCTCTCTCAACTATCTTGTAATCCTACATATCACTTGATTTTCTGGAACAAATTCTCTAATATGGACATGTGGAATTAGTTCTGGTGCCCACTCTTGTGTTTCTTGAGCATAAACTTCTTTAAAGTCAATATTTCTCTCACTATCCTTCTTGAGGATGTTCTCCCACTCATGAAATATGTCCTATCCTGAAATAATTACTTTATTTTATAAATATTGTTATAGATAGTATCCTCTTGTTTCCCTGGGATACCCTATAAAGATAAACATAATTACTTGTGGTGTTAGTTTATTTCTTGAGCTAGACCTAACAAACGCTTCAAATACCTATGCATGAACATGTGAAAAAACCAGTTTCTTTCCACTACATATCTCAAAGTGAATACCATTTCCTGATTTGGTTGGTACTTGGTTTAGTAATTATAACTCCATATATAATTCATATCCCCAAAAGGATAATGTAAGGATAGTGTGACTCATCATTGAACTTACCATGTCCAAAAGGTGTGGTTTCTCCTTTCACTAACACCATTCTAATATAGTTTAAATGGTGGACTGAGTTGAGATAAAATCCAATACTCCCATATAAATTCAATAAAGTACGGGTTATGATATTTTCCACCTAAATCCAATCAAACTTTATTTTTCTTCTTACCATGATTATTCTCAATATTATTCTTGAACTCTTTTATCATCTCAAAGGATTTAGACTTATATCTCATAATGAAGATATAAAAATACATGCTCAAGTCATTAGTTAAATTAATAAAGTATGAGACACACCTCTAGATTCTACTTAAAAGGTCCACACACATCAGTGTATGAAAATTATAAAAGATATGTGGCCCTTCCACCTTGACCATTGAATGGTGGCTTGGTTATATTTTCTTTGTAAACAAGAATGGAATCATTCAAGTGGATTTAGTTCAAATGAGTATAAATAACCATCCTGATTGAGCTTTGTAAATTTATTTTTATTTACATGAAAAAGATAGTGATGCCACAACTAGGTGTCATATGAGTCATGTGTTTTAGTTTCCCTATCAATTTCCAATATTTGGATGTCATAATTTAATAAATAAGGACCATTATTCAGTTATTCCATACCATAAAATATGAAATCTTTATAAAAGTTTCAATTCTTAGTTTAAATTGTGAAAATAAATTCATCAATTTATAAAAAAGAAAGACAAATAATTTTTTGAAAATTCTAGGAACATAATAATAGTTCTTTAAATGAATCAATCATGTCTGAAATGTGATATGATAATGTCTAATGGCTAGAACATCCAGCCTCACTCTATTGGCAGCCTGTAGATCCTCCTCATCCCAGGTAATCTTTAGAAATATTCTTGGTTCCTATATATGGAAAAAAATGTATCCACCTCATTAAGTATATAATAAAATAGTTATATATATAGAAATATAATAAAGAACCAAACCTTTTACACATATTATTACATGACATTAATCATAATTATCCATAAAATACAAACCAAGGATCAGAAAATATACTATATTTGGACGAATAGGTACATTATTAGTAAATGTGAAACCAGAATAAAAAATATTTTTATTAATATTTATAATGAGTTCCTTACTCTTTTTTATATCCTACAATAACATAAGATAACCTAGGGAATACATATACATTTGGGGTGAGGTAAAGATCATATTAAGGGAATAAACATGGAAATAATTCATAGAACATGTGTTGGAAGGTATAACATGATAACAAAAAAGGTATGGCTTAATAATAAATATATGGAAGCATGCCATATAGAAAAATTAATCACATGATCATGGAAACATTTGAAAGTGGAAGCAACATATATCATGACATAAACACAAGTCATGGATAACTTCCAAGACTATATCAAATGGTGGACAAAGTCCCATCATGGATTAAGATTACTACCTAATCCCCCACACAACATCTCATGAGACTAAAAAATTACCCAATCCATTGAATATATATTTGGTCACACCCATAATAACATGTTCTTGTATATGTGTGCAACATAGTGAATCCAACATAAGGAATAAACATAAATGTTACCCATGGAAGGAAATGGGTATCATAAACATGTCATATGGCATAAAAATAGGTTATAAATCAAGGGTATCTCTAAAATATAGGTTTTAAATAATTATTGGATGTCAATAAAGGAAATATAATAATATATCATGAATAATGTAGTCTAACTAAAGTGATAACATTTAAAATAGTGGTTAGGTATCTTTAGAAATATACCACTTAAGCACAGTTTCATGGAAAAGAATAGAGTATTTAAGAGGATAAAAGCATAATTATTTCTATAAAACCAGAAATAAACTAAAATTTATTTTCATGATAAGAAGAGATATTTTTTTAAAATATTTTAGTCTTAAAAAGAGTGTACTTGAAATTGGGTATGAAACAGAGATGTTCCATTTAATCGGGTTTGCTTCTCTAGAGAAATTGAGAAGGGAGCCATTTAAAACATGTAATTACACATAAAATAAAGATTAATTGAGATAAATACATATTTTTGATAAATAAAAAAATAATATATATTAATTATATAATAATAATTAGGAGATAAACTGATTAAAATTGAGATAAAAATTAACCTAAAAAATATAGAGGTTTGTAGAGATCCCTTACATTTCACTTTCATTTAGTTGAATGTTATTTAATATATTATATAATGGTTTAAAGCATATTATTATTTTATAATAGGCCCAAATTCATATTTATTAAATCATATATAATCATTATATAACCTCTTACTACTTTCTCGTTAATAAAATTTCATTTTTACCATTGTGTTTTGTTTTAACTACTTCATTTTTTATACATGTTTTTCACGTAAGATATTCTTCATGTTCATAGTATATAGATTCATCATATATATAATTTTATTAATTATATATGTATCTTATTAAATGATTTAATAATGTTTTAAAACCATTATTGAATGTTGGATATGATAAATTATTTTCATTGGTTCATGGGGACTGTAGGCCATACGTACGCGCGTACGACAATATCAATCCCTTAATGGTGAATGGGTAGATAAATGGATGATATATTAATTTTGATTAATTAATATAATGTAATATGTAAAATATATATCCATTATATTCATAATTATAAACATCTACATAAAATGGTGATGAAAAATTAATTACACAGGTATGTGGAGACGGTAAGACGTACGTACGCATGCGTGATGCTTTCATTTTTCCTATGATGGATAAAAGGTGGAATATGGTTATATCATAATCATAATAACATATAATCATATATATTATTTTTGATTAATTATTTTAGGATGAGTATAGAATATTAAAAGGGGGGTAGAAGATGAAATAAAATTGAAAGAGTCGATAAAGATGATTACTTCTTGTATGAAGGAGCTCCTTTATAACTTCTTTTAAGGGACATAGTGTAGGAATTTTGGAAGGTACGTAATACCAAGTAATTAAATATGGATGTTTAGTAGAGAAATGTTCATAATATAGTCAATACAGATCATTGAATTTTATGTAAATAAGTGAATGATTGGGTGGCCTTATATAATTTAGGTTAGGGGAACATTTTTAATTTCTCAAATTATTAAAATATTATAACACTATTATAGTGAAAAATGACTCAAAATGACTCATAAATTCATATGGTATGAATATTTTGACCATATATTATCCATTTTCTGAATATATAATATTTTTATGACTTTAAAATACTTTATTAAAATATTATATTCATGAAACATCTTTGTTTTCAATTTTGACATTATTTATTACTTCGAAATTAAAAACATCAAAGAAATAATTAAAATTTTAAAAAATATTTTATTATGTTGTAAATATTTCATGGAAATATATATAATTTGTGAATCTCCTAAAATATATCAAATTATATTTATTTTAATATTTTTAATATCATTTATTTGATTTTTCCATTAATTTAAAAATTATTACATTACAACTATGTAAGGATTTAAGGAGATTATTTCTTATATAAAAATTAAAAATAAATTTCAATGATGAGGGAAATATTTTATATTTCAAAATAATATTAATGGAAAAACATATATTTTGGATTAACACATTTTAAAAATGTTATACTTATTAAAATAATAGTGTGACATGTTTGATTTTTTGTTAAATAAAATACTATATAGGACATAATGTAAACCAAGTGGATCCAAAAGGTAATAAATTCTAACAATTTATGATTATGGTCCAAAAATACTCCTCCAAATGAATTGGTTAATTTTTTAGGATAATTTTATAATCATTATAATATTATTTTTACCCTTAATTATAGGATTTACCCTCAACTATGGTAACAAATATTACAAAGGTTACTATTCATGTTGACTAATAAATAAAAGGGGTATATTTAATAAATTTGTAAATGGTTATTGTAAATCTTAAATCCATTTGTAAAATTTAAAATCATGTAAGTAGCAGAATTTAATTTAATATTAAATTGGAAAAAACGCAATGAAAATTTATTTTTTTTGAAAAATTCCCTTTTAAGTATAAATTTTTATTCTAAATTCATTTATAAAATTAATTTAAATGTACAAAATTAGATTATTTATAATAAAACTTAACAAATTAATTATTTAAAATAAACTAAAATATAATTTTACTTTGTATTTTTTTAAAATAAAATATAGTTTTCTCCGAAAATGAGCAGTTTTCACTATTCATTAAAATTTCAAACATTTTATAAAATTATAAAAAATTACTCATAAGATAATTTTGACATGATGAATTAAAAAATTAATTTTATTTTTCTAAATACATTATATAAAATTTTGATAATTAATTATATTTATATTCTCATAGAAAGAAAAATACATTTTTTAAGAAAACATATTTTTGAAGAATACAATGACTTTATTAAAATTTATATTTTTATTTCATAAGAAATAATTACAAAAATATTTTTCATAATATGGTTATTACTATTAATTCCCACCAATCCAATGACTAGGTTATAACGGTCCTGATAGAATAATAATATATTAGTAGTATATCATGATTTTTTTAAACTCAGTGTTGTGTGCAACACAATCTACCAAAGAAATAAAATTGTTTAAAGTGAAATATTTAATAAAAAATATAAGGGTGTTACATTATTCCTTGCATATCAAAATTCACCCTCAAGATTTCATTTTACATAATAAGGGGAAAACAGGTGAGGGTACTTCTCCTTCATCGGTTCCTCCAGTTCCCATGTAACATATTTATATTTGTGGTTACTCTATAGTAATTTAACTAGTAGAGTGGTCTTATTGCATAGAATATTATATATATAGTCCAAAATATTCACTAGATATCATTTTTCAGTTGTGCCACCCCGAAATTCAATACATGTATGGGATTTTCTTTATACTTATTAAGGAGGGATAAATTGAATACATCATGTACTTGAGACATAGTTGGTTGAATTTCTAGTTTATAAGACACATATATGATGTGATGAAGTATATAGAAGGGGTTTATGTACCTGGGAATTATATTTATCTTTTTACCTAATCTAATGACTCTCTTATATGAAGATATGTGTACGAATACCTTATCTCCATCCTCAAAATCTAAGTCCCATTATATATTCTCTATATAGATCTTCTATCAAATTTGGGAATCCTTGATGTTTCACTGAATGAATTTATCCTTTTCTAGCATTTCTTTGACTATGTTAGTTCCTTGTTGATTATTTTCTCTAGCTTTATCCCTGGAGGCTGGTGTTCTACATATCTTCCCATAAAGGCCTTCATATGGGGTCATTTGGATGCTTGAGTGGAAACTATTGCTATAAAATAACTCAACCAATGAAATTTGATGGTCTCATCATAATTTGAAATACATTGAGCATTCTCTCAACATGTATTTCAGTGTTATAATGATCCACTCTTACTAGCCATCAATTTAAGGGTGATAAGGTGTACTAAACTTAAGATCAGCCTTTAGAGCATGTTGAAGAATTTTCCAAAATCAGGCAGAAAATGTCATATATTGATTGGATATAATCAATAATGGTACTCCATATAGCTGCATCACATATTTGATGTATATCCTTGTAAATATATCAAGTTACAAGTCCTATCAAATTGAAATAAATTGAGATGTATTTGTAATATAATCTACAACAACCCATATAACATTATTTTCTATGGATGTCTTCAAAACACTAATGAAAAAATTCATGACATTGTTCATATTTCCATATAGGTATACGTAATAATTACATCATACAATTATACTTTTTTTCCTTTCATCTTTCACTTATTGATATACCAATAATTTTGATGTATATTCAATGATCACATTCTCTACATTATCCCACCAATAGTGATCTTAGAGATCTCAATACATCATTGTTCTCCCTGGGTAGATAGAGAAGGTAGTTTTATGTGCACCATTAGAAATATATATATTTTATTAGTAATTTTTAATACATGTATTTCGGAAAAAAATATTACATCTCCTTCCTCATAAATTTTGAGAACCGATGATTTCCCATTTCTGATAGATTCCACCTTATTCTAAATTTCGAAATCATTTCTTTCAGCGCCCTTTATCTTATTTGTATGGGATAGTTGAGGAATCATTTTATAAAGAAATGATGATGTTCCTTCCCTTTTGATTTCCATATACATCATTTGTATGTCTATAAATATTGGATCCTTCTCAATTATTATCATTGATAAAGCTTCAGGGTCCTTTCTCCTTAGAGAACATGTCACTTCATCATTCTCATTTTTTTATTTTCCAAACACTTTTATAGAAAAGTGAGAAACCATGCAGTATAAAATACAAAAATTCAAATGTCGTAAGAGATAGACGTTCCATTGAAGTCTAATTTAAGTTTTTTTAGACACTCTATTCCTAAATAATTTCTAATGGAGACCATTTACCTCTAAGGCCGG
The DNA here is from genome assembly GCA_963277665.1 of Viscum album. Taxonomy (NCBI): domain Eukaryota; kingdom Viridiplantae; phylum Streptophyta; class Magnoliopsida; order Santalales; family Viscaceae; genus Viscum; species Viscum album. The sequence goes on from OY728151.1 coordinate 1,763,179,692, forward strand.
ATCATCCTTGATAAGGTCTTCAGACCAATAGGCCATGTTGTCCATTGTCTAAATGTATTCCTCCAATATAATCTTCTCTGCATTGAAACCTCTTATTAGAATGCGATATTTCTTTTCAATCAACTCCGAGTGCTCCTTATTAGTGTCCACCCGAAGCATTCACTTAGACATCTTAGTCTCATACTCTTTTGAGGCATTAATGAGAAAAAAAATCCTCCAACATTTCTTCTTCGTATTGAATAATAATTTCCCATATATCCCCATTTCCAACAGCTTCAAGCCGGCCAGAGTCACCGCTAGGAGGCGAGTTCAGCACCACCGAGACTTCCTTCATTTTCATTAAATCCTATCAGATAACTCCTTCCTTGGCCATTGCCTTTTTGGCGGATCTGGTCTCCATAGGTTGGGGTAAGTATGAGTAGTCTGTGCATCCCTTCGAATTGTTTCCTTTAATCCAGATACACCTCCCTGAGTCCTGATTCCCTCTTTGGCCTTTCCTTCTCCTCAGACTGGGTAGCCCTCTGCACTGGATTTCAATTTCACTGTCTTTTGAAAGATTAGAAGACCCATTACTATACTCTCCCATTTGGAGTCTCTGCTCTTCATTAAGGTTCTTTGCCCAAGATTTATCGTGGCCCTGATCGAGCCCTTTACTGGATAAACCTTCAAATTGGTTAAAAATCTCAATATATGGCATTTTCTTTGGAGTGATGTGCACCCCACCCCCTGCAGTCTGCAATTCCTGACCATTTCCACAAGTTACTTTTCCCTCCCTTGCCTCATAATTAGCCTTTGCATGACCAAGTCTCCCTGTCGTCATCTCCTGACACCCCTCGCTTCCAGTGCGCACAACCTCCGCATAAGACGCAACCTTGGAAGCAGCGGTATTCTACTCAAAAATTCTTTAAATACACAGCCCATCTTGCACTATGGACTTAAGAATACCTTTCTATTCAAGAATCAGGTCACACTGTAGTCTTCCAAAGACATCCGCAACAGTCGGATTAAGGTTCACTAGGAAATCCTTATCCAGAGGAGGAGCTTCGGTGGATGCTCCACCTAGAACCATCACCTTCAGATCAGCCTCTGAGGATGCACCGCCAAGGGCCTACCCACCCAAACCATTATCCATGACCACACCAGTACCCATTCCCAGAATTGCAGCCTCCTTCTAATGACTGACCATGAGCCCGCGCTGACAAATTGACAGTAGATGACCCATTTTCATACAAACTGAATAGAAATCCACCCAAGATTTAAAGACAACAACTTTCTTATAATGAAAATCTTTTTCAACTTCAATCCAAACAAAATCAACATGCATCCTTAAATCATCGATTTCAACACATATACGAGGAGCAATCAGGTGACATATTGCGTTAATCTTTTGTGATCAATATATATGTGACACTTCTCCCCATAGAAATAATTCTGTTATATTTTCAATATGAAGATCATATTTACCTACTTTAGATCATGTTTGGGATAGTTTTTCTCATGAAATTTTAGATTTATTGAGGAGTAGACTATTACTTAATCATTTTTCATTAGTACACATCTAAATCCCTTATTTTATTGATTTCCATATACAACAAAGTGTCCCACACTTGTGGGTAGTGTAAGTACTGGTGCAATGATAATCCTCTTTTACAACTTTGTGAAGTATTCTTCACCTTTGAAGGTTAAAATAAACATTACTACTTTTCAAGTCATCTTGGATAGTGGTTTTGATAATTGTGGGATGTTCCACAAAAATAACTTGTAATACCCTACTAGACTAAGGAAATTATAGATCTTCATTACATATTCTAGTCTGGGACACTCCTCAATTGACTTTGTCTTAGAAGGGTCCAATGATATCCCCTTACTGGTTATAAAATTCGCCAAGAATGATACATCCCCCATATAGAACTCATATTTACTTACTTTTCATATATTTTCTCCCTTCGAAAAGTCTTTAATATGGTATTAAAATGCCCTTCATGACCCTATTTTCTATTTGAGTATATCATAATATTATCTATAAGGACAAACCTAATTTTTTCTAGGTAATATCTAAAGAAATGATTCATTATTATTTGATATTTCTTGATCATTAGTCAGTGTGAAGGGAATCACTATGAACTCATAGTGTCCATACCACATTTTAAAGGATGTCTTTTGAATATATTCCTTCTTCACCTTTAAGTGGTGATATCCTGGCTGATGGTCCACCTTAGAGAAATACCTGACCCCATATTGTTGATTGAACAAGTCATCTATCCCTGGAAGGGGATATACGTTCTTTATCTTGATTTTTTTTATCTCATGACATTTGATGCATAGGTGCATTTATCCATCTTTCTTCCTAATGAATAGGACATGAACTACCCATGGTGAAACACTCGGGTGTATGAAACCCTTTTACATATTCTATTGTAACCACTTCTTCAATTTTTCCAAATCAATGGTGGAAATCATATAAGGAGTCTTTGATATGGGAAGAGGTCTAGGTATAAGTTCAATTCAGAACTCTACCTCTCAGTCAGGAGGAAAACCAAACAATTATTCAGGGAACACATTGGTGTAGTTCCTCACAAAGGGAATGTCTTCAAGCATAATCTCCTCATTTTTCTTAAATTTTTGAGATAAATATGATTTCTCATAAGGAAATAATATCCAAACTTGAGTAAATTATTCTAAAAGAGATTCATCCACATCCTTACACTTGTAAATAAGTAGAGGATGCCTCAGGATATAAAGGGTGATCTACCTCTCTTGACAGTTGATGTTGGATTTGTATAAATATATTCAATCTATGCCCAATATAGCATCAAACTCCAACAAAGGAAGTAATATGAGATTTTATGAAAGTTCCATCCTAGATACATTAAACTATGAGTAATTATGCACTTTAGATTCAATAATATCTCTATTCTACATTCCCACAGATAACTGAACCTCTATATTTTTAGGCCTGCCTAAATGGCCCGAAGGCCTTAATTTTTTATTGATTTTGATAACCCCCCTTTCAAGGGATGAGAGGGAACCCTTAAAATTCCTGTAGGATCATAGATTTCATGGATCGTAGGCTTAAGAGATTACATGACCCAAAGGTCTTAGGGAATTCTACCAGACTATCTACAAGGAACTGCCCCTCCCCATCATCTGTATCTTGATAGTAGCTCTCCACTTTTTCATGACTGTCTGGCTAGGCTTCCCATGCTAGAATAGGCTAGTACCGATGGCATAACCATAACCTCTCATTCTGACAATCCATTTGGCTCTGCTCTGGTGAGTGCACCTGCTCTGAATCCTCCTCTAGGGCTGCTCCTTTTTTGTAGTGTGTCTGGGCCTGAATTCATGTGTCCTGAAGGCCTTGGGGTGGCCCTAAGGCCTTAAGGTGGCCCAAAGACCTTGAGAATAAACTGGCCCGAAGGCCTTGGGTGGCCCGAAATCCTTGCAGGACCCGAGAACCAAACCAGTGGCCCGAAGGCCCAGATGGATGAATAGTTTCAGCTGCTACAGTACCGAACAATGCCTGCTATAGTAGTGCTACAGTAACCTGGAAATATGCCTCCACCCGGATTTTATCTTGGGTCTCTTAGATGCACCTAGAGATTCCTCACCAACTGGGCTAAGGCTCTTGTGCACCTCTATATTTTTAGGCGATGTTTTAATAGTTCTACTACACTTATAATAAAAGAAAGATTTTGTAGAACCGGAAAAAAATTACGTTCACTGTTCTTGAATGAATGACTAATGTACCTATCACCACATCATTTTTGGGCTCCATATCAATGGTAGAGATAACATATTCCTTTACTTACTTCCTTGGTGGTTTTTTCATTTATTGTCTTAGAAAACCCTTAGCTTAGGTCATTGGATCACATAATGCCCGTGTTTCTTGTAGTTAAATCACTATACTATAGGATTAGTATTAATATGAACCTTCCATCATTCTTACACATTAGTGGGATTCTTCAAATAACTATAGTAATGATTATCCTAAAACCCCTCTCTTCCACAGTTGAAGCATCTATCAATTTCCTTTTTATAGTTCCCACGATTCTTCTTCCAGAACATTTGACGCGTGGGATGTTGAGTTTTATTTTCTCCATGATATTTATCTATAGATCCTCCCATGTTAAACTCTATATTCTGATTTTTATCAACGATCCCATGTGACCACTATGAGTCTCAAATTTCTATCTCACCCTTAATGGAATAATAGATAATCTCCTCATCTCTATTAATGTCAATAATTACTAAATATTTTCATTGAATTGGATTTAATCCACTAAAGAATTGATCCACCTTTATTTTGGTGTTCATGAAAAATCCAAAGGTTTATCATGAAATCCTTGTAATTTCTTCCTCATATACTTTGATAAACTCAACTTCCTTTTTCTTTAGTCCAAGAAAATCACTCTCCATATTTATATAGAGTGTTTGGGGAAAATATTTTTTGTAAAATATTATATTGAATCCTTCGTAATCCATGGACTCAATTTACTCTTCATAATTACTATATTTTATTGGTGTAAACCACTAATCATATTACTCATTGAAATGATATACTACTGGTATGAAATTATCTTCTTCTGGTTGTTGGAGGACTGAGAATATCTTATCAATAGAGTTAATCCATTGTTCTGTGACAAGTGGATCATAAGATACACTAAATATACGATGCCTTTGTTGGATAAAGGATTCTACCAAAACATATTATTTCATAGGGGAAGTAGGAAATTTAACATGATTTATATTATTATTTATAACTAGATCCATCGGATCTAGTACTATCATGATGTTCTGAGCTCTTGTTACCATTAGATTGGGAATCTCAATAAAGAAATTGACACATTTCATATCACATTAGTTAATTGCATGGGTTCTCCTATTTTCCTCTATTAAAAAATAAAAAAATAGGGGGCTTGAATACTTATGTAATGATAATATAAAAAATAAACTATTAATATAAAAGGAATAAATTATAAATGAAAATAATATCCTAACTTTTGATTCCTTACGTTTCAATATTGGTTATCCATGGTGATAGAATAATCCCAAGGTTTTTACTAATGTTTTGTAGTCTAAATTCTCAAAAATAAATAGATCATGTTATGAGTTCAACAATAGAGGCCTAATACTTTTACACATATTATTCAATTATTTTAGCCATAATTTCTTATAGAATACATACCAAGGATCAAAAATCCGAATGTATTTTGAAGACTGGGTACATAATGAGGAAACATGAAAACAGAATAATTTTTTTTATTAATCTTCATAATGAGCCCCAAATCCCTTTGATATCCTATAACTACAAAGGACAACCTTTGGAATAAATTTAAAAAAGGGATGAGCTAAAAATATTAATAAGTGAATAAACATTGAAATGAAGCATAACACAAGCGTTACAAGGAATAACAAGATAACATTAATTGTATGGATCAGGAATAAACATATGGAAGAATAAAATAAAAAAACATGGAATCACTTGATCATGGATACATAAGAATGTGGAATCAACATATATCATGACATAAAGAAAAGTAAAGTCTAACTTCCATGAATGTATCACATGGTGGACAGAGTACCATAAAGGATTAGATTTACTCCATAATCCCATACATAAAATATAACGAGACTAAAAAATTACCCAATTCATCGGATAAATATCCAGGTGAACCCATCATAACATGTTCATGAATACGTGTTCCATATAAATAATAAAAAAAAAGAATAAACATAAGGGTTCCCCAGCGAAAGAAATTGACACCTAATCATGTCATAAGGAATAACCAAAGGGTGTACAACAATGGAATAAATGAAATAAGGTATTTAAATAATTCTTGGGCATTAATAAAGAAAATTTTATTTCATATCATGAATAATGAAGTACAACTAAAGTTAAAACATAAAAAATAGTGGTTAGGTAACTTTAGAAATGTTCCATTTATGTGTGGTTTTAAGAAAAAGAGTAAATATCCTTTAAAGAGTATAAATGCATAATTATTTCCATAAAATCATAAAAGAACTAATTTTTTTTCATGATAAGTTGATTGATTTTATAAAAATATTGGATGCTGAAAATTATTGTACTTGAAAATGGGTAATAAACAAAGAGGTTCCCTTTAATAGAGTTTTCTTTTTGAGAGGAATTGATAAGGGGACCTTTTAAAACATGAAATTAACCATAAATAAAATATGAATTGATCTAAAAAAATATTTTCTATAAATATAAATAGAATATATGAGAATTAAATAAGAATAATTAATAGATAAATAGATTCAAGGGGAGATAAAGCATAATTAAAAGGAAATATAGAGGTTCAGAGAGATCCCTTACATTATGCTATAATTTTGTTTAATGTGACTTAACCTAATATATAATGGTTTATAGAATGTTCTTAAATTATAAAAAACAATATTAATATTTATTATATCATATATACTCCTTATATAACCTCTTACCACCCACTCGTTAATTATAATTCATTATTACAATGGTTTCAGGTGCTTACTGCTTCATTTTTCCAAGCATGTTTTTTATTTAAGATCTAGTTCATTTACATGGGATATAGATTCATGATATCAAAATTTTATTAGTACTATAAGTATCCTATATAATTATTTAATTAAATTTTATAACCATTATTTAATTTTGTATATGGAAAATTAGTCTCATTGCTTGGTGAAGAAGGTTGGTCGTACATACGCATGAGCGACAATATCATTCCCTTAATGGTGAATGAGTAGAGAAACTGGTGGTATTATAATTCTTCATAATAAATATCATGTAATATGTATCATATATATACATCATTTATATCATTATAACAATCAATGTAAAGTGGTGATGAAAAATTAATTACATCGCTATGTGGAGATGAAATGTCTTATGTACTCATGCTTGGCGGTTTCATTTTTCATATGATGGATAAAAGGTGGAATATGATTATAAAATTATCATAATAAAATATCAGTGTATATATTATAATGGATTTATTATTTTTTTGGGTATAACATATTAATATGAGGTAGAATAAGAAATAAATTTGAAAGAGTCGGTAAAGGCAATCACCTCTTCTACAAAATAACTGCTTTATAACTTCTCCTAAGGGACTTAGGGAAAGCCTTTTCGAAAGGACAGAACCAAATGTAATTAAATAAGATTTTTTATAAGATAAATTTTATGATTACGATTGAGTTATATGGATCAATTTTGTGTAAATAAGTGAAGTAATGGGTGCCATTTTATAATTGAGGTGATGGGCACTTTTTGAATTTCTCAGAATATTAAAATATAACAAGACTATTCAAGATCAAAATGATTCAAAATGGATAATAAATGCACAAGGGAAGAAATTTAAGGCCTTATATTATCCCTTATTATTTTATATAATATTTTTATGATTTTAAAATAATTTAATAAAATATTATTTTCATGAATCACCATTATTATCGATTTTGACATTATTCATTACTTTGGATTTAAAAACATCTAAAAACTAAGTAATTTTTTTTAAAAAAATAATTTATTATATCATAAAAAATTAATTTTAATCTATATAATTCTTTTATATCCTTAAATATATCAAATTATATTTATTTCTGTATTTTTAATTTCATTTATTTGATTTTTTCATTAATTTAGTAATTTCTGCATAATTATTTTGTATGTATTTAAGGTAAAAAAAATTTCCCGAAAAATTAAGAATAAATAATGATGATGAATATAAATATTTTAGATATCAAAATATTATTTATGGATGAGTTTATATTTTATATTAATAGGTATTAAAAATTTTATATTTATTAAAACCATAGTGTGACATGTTTGACTTTTCTTTAAATAAAATACTATAAAAAAATTAATGCTAACCAAGTGGAGAAAAAATGTAAAAAATTCTAAAAATGGATGATTATGGTTGAAAAGAAATAAAATATATAATTGAGTCATGTTTTATGGTCATTTTATATTTCTCATAGTATTATTTTTAACTTTAATTACCCGATTTACCCTTAAATGTGGTAAAATAAATTATTAAGGTTATCTCTTGTTTATCATATTGATCATGTCTCATATGATCTTATAGAATAGTGATGATTGTTCCAAAAATATGGTGAGTATTTACCCAGTGTGGTCCCTCCAATGGTATCTAAGTCTAATTACTTACCATCTTCACTCAATGGGTTATAATCCTAATGAAGTAAATCAGGGATGTGTTATATTCATAAGTCCCACCCAAGGCCTCTATTGTCACATATTTCATGACAAAAACATGAACTACATAGATTCTGATTCCTATATTAATAGGATATATATGATGCCTCATCAAGGACCAAGATCTATTTTTATGTCCTAACCATATGCTATTGAACTGCATGGATTGTTCTATCCACATAACCTTAAATTATGTCAAACAACCTATGCGGATTTTGATTTATGTTCTTGAAGGATACGTAGGATGCCTCATAGAGGTTCAATGCCATATCAAAGATACCAACCACCTCACCAGATGGAAACAAACTCCAAGGTAATTGAACATGGATATAAACCAACGAATCATAAATAAACAAGAGACTATTGGAGGACCTGTGGTATACACATAGTTCTTCCCATTAAAACATGATCTTAATCAAGTAATTGAAACAGGGTTAACCAGTCCCATATCGGGGTCTGGGAATGATTTTTAGAATATTTCTTAAATCTATAAGAGAGTCCCAATTTGGTCAATAACTCCCCCTAAAAAGGTGTGATGAACTCGACCTCCCATTTTATTTACAAATGTATGTTCCTAAGTGTTGTTGGGTATGAAACCCCTATTGAATGTCTGACTTAGGAAAGAAGGTTTGTAATTAGTTGTCAATTTGAGAAACATTAGTAGTTTCTATAGAAGATAAACATAAACATTAAATCATACATAAATGATTGTACAAGACATCACCCCCCACTATCAAACTATTGTGGGACACCATCCGCATCTCCCCACAAAAAATTGGTGAATCTGAAGTGAAATTATTTAACGATTTCATTATTTTCACAGGTAAAAAAGGTATACATTCCAGTTCCCATTGGACCATTTTGTTATGAATTTCTCTCAAAAAATTGGTGAACCTGACACATTTTTTACTACACTAAACATTGCATAAAAATAAGTGTTATCCCCCATATCCTTTAACTATGAAAGTAATCAATTGAACATGTACTCCTATATATGATGCTACACTAATAAGGTGTCTTTCTTCCTCTTTTATACTTCTCATATTCCTTACAATCAAAATGAAATCATCAAATCTTCCAACATATTAATATACTATTGGGTAATCTTATTTATCCCTGAGGCCCCGATGTACATTTTCACCAATGAAACACCTCATGTTCCAATTGGTTAATTTATTGGTCTGGGATTATCACATTAAAAAATCCATATTGAATTTGAATCCTCTCATGATGTCCTTCAGAGGATGAATTATCACCGACTATCTTTCCCATGACAGGCCACATAAGAAGAAGTGTCCCATGTTTATACATTTAACCTCTTTAGGTTATTATCCCTATAGTGTAGCAATACAAACCATCCCTACCTTCAGGAGGTCGAGGAGGACAATAACCATGAGAAATTAGTCACTCAAGAGCTTCCTATGAGGGATCCCATCTGTTTTGTTCATCATTATAAACAAGTTAATGTGATTCTACAAGGAGCTACAAAGGACGTTTTTCCTTCCCCAACCATCCCAATTGTAGAATCTAGTAGTATAACCAACTAGGGATATCGAAATAGTTCATCTCTAGAGCAATCTTATATCCCTATTACCTCTAACCTATTAGAGGACCAAAAACATATCCAGAAATTGGCCCATAAGAAGTCTCATATTATCATGATCCAGGAGCCTCTGACTTTATTACAGCTTGCCTTGGTGACTGTGGAATCCCAGGGAGCACCCCATCCCAGAGGTCTCGGGGAATTATTATCATATTTTACCCAGAGATCATCATTAATATAGGTATTATACCCTCAAATGGTAGTATGGGAATAGACCCCTCAAATGGTACTATGGGAACTGAACCCTTCAATTGGTACTATGAGAAATGACCCCTCAAATTATACTAAGGGAACTAACCCACCAAACAGTATTATAGGCACCGACCCCTCAAAAAATACTATGGGAACTCACCCCTCATATAGTACTAACAGCACCGACCACTGAAATGGTTCAATGGGAACCGGCCCCCAAATGGTACTACGAAAACCGATCCCCCAAATAGTAATACAAGCACCGACCCCCAATTAGTACTATGGGAAATGACCCCACAAATAGTACAACATACAATGTCCCACCAAAAAACATATCAAGAACCAACCCTTCAAATGGGATACACCCTTGAGGATGAGAACTAGCCGATTTATGTCTCTATCAATAAGAAATTAATTGAATTTGAAGACTTCCCAGCATACCCAGACGTGCACACTCCTGGGAGGTATAATCATACCATCAGGTATTCATCCAATTCACAGTAGCATGGACTACCCTCTGCCTATAGAATAAGAAAAAGGGGGCTCAATAGTATCTTTTAGGAATCTATAGAAGGTATTAACGACTATGTTTTTATTTTAGAGGGTAATGTAAATGAAGTGTATGGCTAGTAAAAGTATCAGATTCAGTCTCTAGGGTCCATATTGAGTCTCTCATCATCATCCACTCACTCTACCATTGATAGAGGGAAAGGTGTTGTCATGGATACTTCTAGTTATCCCCTTGAGTATGATAAGGAAATTTTTGAGAAATAACATATCACTCAAAATCAAATGAGAGAATACAGATATCTAGGAAATAACTTTGGTAATTCTCCTTGGATATATGACCTAGAATGATGTATCAACACCTTCATATAGAATCCCATCTTGTAATAATGTTCCTCAACCTACAGAGCTGAGGTCACTTTCATATTTTTTATCCCCTCATTGGATGAAATCTCAAAATTATTCCACCATACCGTAGCCCATAGTGTTGGGGGGTATTTCCAAATTCTCAAGATCCCTAGACTATAGGGATGGGGGTGTTTCCATATATTCCACCTCCTCATCGAGGGTATTTTGGAAACCATCTGACCTTAATAATTATAATAAAGTCTCCAGGAGGGTCAATATATCTTCATTAGTGGGGATCATCTACACAATCAAATACCCCAATGCCTAAAAACATACTCCCAAACTATTGAAGATTAGGTCTTTCCACCCCGAATCCAAAAATCAGTCATGTTCTCAAACCAACTGAGGTTTAGGTAGCCTACAAGATAATTTACAGGGTCACTCATCTCTTAATAATAGAAAGATGAAGGTATTTTATTTCCCATAACATCATTTCCTCATGTACTTTAATTATTCCATGGATAATGATTGGATAAAACTCCTAGAAATGAGGAAGTCATGTGAGGCTTTGATGATATGCCATAATGTTACTACCCCTATGACCAATGTCTCATGAAAATTGTGGAGGGTTTCTTTAGATTTAAATATTAGTTAGAGAATAATGTAAATGATCTCTTAATATAGTTATAGGATCCTATAACTTATGAAATATGCATAATATCTATCTGAACTCCATCAAAGAGAAGAATTTTTCCCTCCCAATAGGTTTTAGCATGACATTTCTTAGTCACAAAATGTTAAACTACATGATGCACCCTAGTCCCATTACATTAAACTACACGATACTTCCTAGATTCTTGATGTTAAACTACATGATACATCCTGGTCACATGATGTTTGACTACATGATGATATCTTAGTTACATGATGTTAAATAGAAAGGAATATTTCCAATTCACATTAATTTAAATTGCATAATATTTCCTAATCACATGACATTAAACTGGTCGACAATATCCTATCTGCATGATGTTAAACAATATGGAAAACATCCTAGTCATAAGATGTTAATATGTGTGACATATAATCTATATAATATGTTTTCATCATTTGGTGGAAGTTATACAATCTAGGAGGATTTCCATGTTTCAATAAAAATCATAGAGACACTAAAGAGGGAACTCAAGGCCCATAAGAGTTTTAGACAGAAGTCAGTACAACCAAGGTTTATTGGGTGGAGGCTATGTCATCATAACTCCATGTTTCTAAAGGACCCTAGACAACCATGAGAGGGGGGGGGGGTGAATCAGGGTGTCAACTTTTTCTCTTATTTTCCCGATCTTGTTCCCACATTGGTAGGAACTTGTTTAAACCTGTATGATGGATATGTGTAGTAATTAAAACACACAGAAGGACAACACAACAATTTTTACTTGGTTATATACTAATGGATACGTCCAAGAAGCATATGACGACAGGTTGTTGGTCGTACCAAATTAAAATAATCTTCACTAGTTTTGGATTACAAAGGTTCGGGAAAAGTCACTCTATTCTAGGATCACGACCTTTAAAAATGTTCAGGGATGGCTCACTCCATCCCTCGGGTCACTCTTGTTGACTCCCCCTATCTCACTACCTTGGTTGAAGTCCCACTCAATTTATAGAGGTGAAGGTCTCTTCAACAGATAAACATGGAAGTCTTTGTCTCCTGTTCAACATGAGACATTTCTTGCATCAGTGTCCTAAATTGATGCTATTTTTTATTTGATCTTCTTCTCTTCTTGGACATAATCACAAAATCCTTTAGGATTGTTCAAGAAATCATCACAACTGTACTGCCCTGAATAATTCACAATCTTTAGTTGGGAACAGTCTGTTCTTCTTCTTCTTCTCTTCCTTTCATTCTCAATAACAACACCTAAGTGTATCGGTATACTTCCTTATTTCAGTGTAGATATGATTTTAGTTGCATGTACTGTTCTTTTTCTCTTCACAAAGCACAATGAGGGTGTTAAAAATCAGTCATGTGTGTGCGGAACAAATTCTCTTCATAAAACTGAATATTTCACAGCACTTCCTTCTTCACGAAGCCTCTTCGAGAGTGCTAAAACATATCAAAGGCTTACGGGACCCCAAAATTTTTTGTGCACCCTTCAAGGTGTCTTATGTGTAAAAATAAAACCTTGCACGTAAAAATGCCTTTTGGAATGAAAAGTTCTTTTCACGTAACTCTCATTTTTCGCATAGAACTTCCCTTTTTCACACAACCCTCTATTTTTCGCACACCACTTTTTCTTTTTTCGCACCACCCTATAATTCAATTTTTTCATGCATCAGAGATCGGGATTTTCCTAAGTGTCGAACCCTTTTTTATGAGAGGGGGTAACCTCCTATTTATAGGCATTTTTGACCCTATACATAAAAAACCTTTCTAGCATGTAAAACAGTCTCTCACTTATTTATATTATGCACACCTTCCTTTATTTTCACACACCACCTAGGTTTTTAGCGCACCTCGTGACTTCTCCATTTTTCATCATTCTGAACATGAAGCCTCTCTTTCACGTAAAACATCAAACCAGTATTTTGTATGACTTTTAATTTTTCGCACAACCTGTATTATTCCACGCACCGATTTCCAATTTTGCGCACACCCTATATTATTTCGCGCACTTCCTACCTTTATCGATTTTATGCCTTTTGATCTCGAGTCACCCCTTGCGCATAAAACCTCAAACCCATATTTTGCGCACAACCAATTTTATACACACAAGTATGATGTTATTCTCACATTATGCGAACATATCTGGTTTTTTCAAGTGGCTCATGCCTTTTCCAATTTTCAGTATTTCTGATCCGAGGCACTACTTGTGTGAAAAAACTCAACCAGCTATTTCACACACAACATTTTTCCACACACATTCCCATTTTTGTGTGTGCACAACTCTGGTTTTTCACGCACCTCTTTCCTTTTCCAAGTATTGAATTGCTGATATTAAAACACCCATTTCATGCAAAATTTCAAACAATGTTCCATATAGCGTGCAAAAAGAATCTTCCACGCAGCCTCCTTTTTCGCGCACTTTGCCCAATTTTTCATGCACTCCATGCCTTTTCCAAATTTCTATGTTCTGATCCTGAAACATCATTTGCACAAAAAAACCCTCTTGAACATATCGTGCAACTTTCTCTAAAAAAGACACAAGTCTTTCATATTCCGATTTTCAGGACCAATTTTTTTTCAAACACTGGAGAACAACACCACCTCCAATATATGGTTTGACCATAACCTTCATGCTTCTTTTCTTTGATTTCCCTTCTTCAACAACTCTTCTTCTTTCATCACAAACTCCACAACCATGATATGTCCACTGATAGATCATCTTTAGCATCGTCAGAGTTTCCATTGAAAGTATTATAGCTTCCCTGTCATCCACCAGCATCTTTCCTTCCAATAAGTCTTGCATCATAGATTCTCATAACCTATGATATTTGTTAAATAAAAACCATAAATGCATCGTTTGATTTATATACAATGTGAAATTCATGGCCATATCAGAATACAAAGCCCTTCCACACTCCCTTGTTCTTTAACCATCACTCTCTACTTCATGCAAATCATATGATTCTATTCTTCAAGTAATCTCTTGCATGTTTCTCATGAAATCAGGAATAATTTCATGGTTTTCTTTTTCAATCATCCTTAGTTTGATGATACCTCCCCATTCCTTCATTTCATTAGAGTTATTCTTGATCTCCTTCATTTTGATCCTTATTGACAACAATTGACAACAAATACAACCTTATACACAAAGTGGTACCAAAATTTTCCATATCATTCATTGAGTATGATGAAGAAGAGGTTATCCATAGACATATCACATGCTTAAATGTTTTAGATAGGATAGATAATGTAAATATCTAGAGGGATCTAATTGAAAATGGTTCTGGGATCAACCTCATCCCAATTTTGACCCTTCAATGTTTGGGATATAGAAAAGGGGACTTATCTCCCACTAATATGACTATTCAGGGGTATGATAAGAGCATGAAAGGAATTCTTCAGAATATCAAGCTCAAGGATCCATTCAGGGATCTCACATCTAACATTGAGTTCCTAGTTACCAAGAAATACACTATATATAATGTCCTTATAAAAATGAATTGGATTCACAACCATGTGGTGGTAACATAAACATTTCATCGGTGTTTGAAATACCATATCAGTAGAAAGGTCAGAATAATACACAGAAATAATTCCCCCTTCAATTTTTGTGAAGACACATATCTTGAGGAAAGTTTCTATAAAATTTATGGCAAACAACCAATGGTGAATAATAATATACAAGTTGTAGCACTCAATAACTTGTGGACCACCCCTCTGAATCCTTGGAGTATTCTCAATAGTGACTATGTGCTACCCATAAATATGATTGAGGCAGTGGAATTTGTCCAAGACATACAATATCCTCATGTCCCCAGGATAATGTGGATGAAAATAATCAACTCTGGAATCTTTGTAATGAATCTAGTAGTTGGGGATAAAAATTTCTCTTCAAATGGCCTTTATTATTTTGACACTGATAGAGATGCCCCCATATTTTATACCATTTCAAAAAATTCCTCCATGGACTCAAAGATAAAAGAATAAGAGGATGATCTCAAGAAGAACCCTCCCATATTAGAGGAAGGCATCTCCACCATCACTGATGAGCTTAGGCAGGTAAATCTAGGAACAAAATAATACCTGTGGACCACATTTATTAGTTTCATCATACCTTTTGAGGAGAAAGATATGTACATTACATTTATAAAGAAACATCGATACATGTTCACTTGGAATTACAGGGAAGTTCCTTGACTGTACCTTTGTGGGGCTACACACCATCTAAGCTTACTGATGACCATCAAGGTTTCAAGAAAATAGGTAGGATAATGAACCCCTATCATACTATCATGTCATGGAAGAAAGAATTTAAACTGTACAATGACCCGACATCCTGACCACAAGATATTAAACATTAAGGAAATCACCTTGGTCTCATGATGTTAAACATCAAAAATACATCCTTACCACATGACGTTAAACTGTATGAAACACATCCTAACCACATGAAGTTAAATTGTATGGAACACATATTTACCACATTATAGTAAACAATACAAAGGATTTCTTTACTTCATGTCGTTAAACTATATAGGGAGCATTGTCTCATCAATGATTCATCACACATGATCTATATCTATGAAAAAGTTAAATGAATCTCCCCCATCCCTAAGTGTGAGTCAGATCCACATTGGTAATTCCCTATCCAAGAATGGAATGTGGCTTAATTTATTCCATTATAGGATACATAGTTACTCCTAGATCCCAAATCCTAAGTCTATCCACAATATATTTTTCCCGGTCACAAGATATCAGACTATGTGGCAATGCACAAGCCTTCCTTTTCTCATTGAGTAAACTTTATCCTTACCACATGTTGTTAAATTTCATGACTAATGTCCATTCAAGAACAATGTGTGTCTTGATTACTATCATTTTAAGGTATGTAGTTACACCCTTATCTCCATTTTTGGGTCCATCTGTGATATTTCTTCACATTGAGTCACCTCCAACCTTACTACATAATTGTAAACTACACTTTTGATATCCTGACCATATGAAACTACACTACACAGACTTCCAGAGCTACATATGGATTAATTATCATTAAAATGAGATATATAGGGATTATTAGATCTAATATCTTGGCCTAGTAACCACATGATACAAAATGAACATGTCATTTCCTATGAGTTCCTCTGTGTGGTGAGATACACCTTTATCATTACCTATTTGTCACACCAAACATAGATCGTGTGAGATTTGGAAATTTAGTAAAGGCTTCCCCACATGATTGATAAATATCTGTTCATGACCATTTTAATGTGGTTCTGGATGCATGAATATGAATTTCACATCATTAGTCCTCACCCCATGACATTAAAACTGCAAGGTTGATGTAATTTTAAGGACATAAAATTGTGTATTACCATACACCTCACCTGAGAGGATCACTATCCTTGGTGTTAGTATCCCACCACACCTCTAATAAAGATCTATGTCTGGATTGATTCCTTCCATTACAGGAAACATAGTGAAACCAAAATATATAGTATTGGTTACAACTACAATAATTCATTTTCTTGTTGGGGATCCCACTTCCTTGTCAAATTATGTTAAAATGCATGGTTTCTTAAGAACTACATCTGGCTAGATTACTATCATCACATAATAAATAGTGAAATCCAGATCCCCAATCCTAGGTCTAGCTACAACAATCAACGGGATCAATTCCCCCCTCTATATATGGGTCAAACCTACATGTTGAGTTCCCCAATCAAGAACTATGTGTGTCTTAATTCCTGTAATCATAGGATACATAGGGATTCTTGTATCTCCAATCCTATGTCATTTTACAACTATAAATTCGAACAATTCCTCCTTATGTGCATGGGTCAGAACAATGTGTAGATTTTCCCATTCATGAACTATGTGGGGCTTTATTGGAATTACCATATGCTATATAGTGACACCGAGATCTCCAATATTGAGTCTAGCCACAAAATTAAAAAATTTCATCCCATCCCTGCATACAGGTGAGAACAGTGGAGGATGATTTCATATAAGAACTATGTATTAATTGATTTAGGTCATGATACGATACATAGTTATTCCCAATGATTCAATATTGGGTTTTTCCATAACACATAAAATGATAATTTCCAATCCGCATGATGATAAAATTCATGAAAAATTACATCACATTCAACAAAACATAAAATAAGAAAATACCTCTTTATTAAGAGGTTCAACTCATAAAATGTCATTATAAATAAGCATGAGTCAGATCTATGTACGACTTTCTTTTTCCCATGATAATTATATACAAAAAGGGCTCCTACATATGTCCAACCAACAATAAGCATGTGTCCAGATAAAAGATGCTCTCTAAATCTAAATTACCCCAACCAGGTAAATGTTCCCCCCCAAGATACCCTACACAACTTTCATGTTGGTTCCTATATCCTTACCACATGATATTTAACTTCATAGAAATGAAAACATCCTCACTACCTGACAATAAACTAAAAAAATTTCTTGGTCATATGACATTAATACAACATGATAAATACATCTCAACTACATGATGTTAAAATTTGTAGGCCATCACCTATCATTATACCTTATTAATGGACCACAAGAGACTAAAGCTAGTCAACTAGTGTACATGGTTCTTCTATCGTATTTTAACCCCCTTTTCCTCTAAAGTACACTTCATGTATTGAGCACCTTGGGTTGTAGAAAACCTTTCATGGACCATTTAATAGTAATTTGATCTCTCTATTTGACTTTTCTATTGACGCATAAGGGATCTAACCTTCCAACCAGAGACATCTTGGCCCTATTGGAAAGGTTTTTTTATTTTTGTGAGCATAACGTCCCTGTGGAAGGACTCAACACCAAAGGGTGTTCTTTTCCCTCCTCGACATGATTTTCCCATATCATTACTCATTGCTTTAGAACCTCGAATCATGATTTATAACATTTCCATCTACTGATCAAAAGTATATTGGAGTACACTTTTCCCTAAGTATAATAATTACGCTATTTTGTAACATTCCCCTCATACTAGGTCCACCTTCATCATGACCTTAAACTACATGCACATTGGTTAAAGTTTTATTTCCTTAAAATTTAGCCTATTATTGTCTAAATAGAAAATGTAACTCCCCGACCCCAGTTACCCAGAGTTGGTGCATTATTATATAACATTTGCATGATCACAAGAAAGATCATGTCTCGAAAGACCGATTAGTTTAGTAGCCTTGGAAACACTAGATACATTCATAAAGTTTCACATTACATCAAAAAAAACATCTTGTCTTCATATCCCCTCATACTATCCCTGCAGGTCATTCATAAATTACTTCTTCATAATCCTGGGGAAAATAGAAAAAATTGAAAGGGGTGAGCTCAGATGCTCAGTAAGGATAACATTATAGCAGAAGCTTTCATAGATTAGCATAAACACTTAAGGAAATTTATAACTAAAACAAAAGCCTTTTAAACGTTAACTTCAGCATAAAATGGAAAAGATAAAATTAAATAATTCCATTTACTTATTCACATGGATATTCTATAGTCGAATGATCACATGCAATATCAATAACCACTTTCATAATGATGGAATGCATAATTCCAGACTATCATAACCACATTGCCAAGGCCTCGTTCCAAGAATACAAATAAGATTTTTCCAAGGCCTTGTGCCAAGACACTAGTTTGTCTCATGAGACCTACCAATGCATCGATGAGCTATATCGGGCTCCACCCGTCACTTATTAAGTCCAATGCATTCCTCATATGAACAGGTTTAAACATAACATAAACATTCGTATTAAAACTAGCATACAAAATGTCAATACTTTAACCACAAACCATGAATGGTATAAAAATAGCACATCCACAGTCAAAAATAACTCATTCGATACAATATGGAAGATTGTATTGTATCACATTAACCACAAACAAGAATAATTAAGGATTTTGACATAGATGAAAATAATCATCAAAACTATTTGAGAGAAATATCCCCCTTTTTCCTGAAATCATTTAAAAGTCACACTATTTGTCAAGAAGACATTTTAAAAATAGATTTATGAATCAAAGTGTCCCATACCACTTTGAAACTTTTTAAAAGGAGTTTTAATTTTAAAACTTTAATGTCCTTATAAATAAATCCTTAAAACCATTTTTAAAACATGGACATTAATGAGCAAGATTTAGAAGAATAAGTCTTTAAAACATTTTAAAATGGTATTTTAGTTAGAGTTTCTAACCAAAAGAGAGACACATGAATACAAATAATTGAGGTAATAAAAACTTTGTAATATCATGAGAATAAAGGGATTCATGATATACCATGTCAAAGTAAATTATATACACCACATAAAAGTGATTTGGTGTATAATAACAAAGAAGTCTCAATGGAATTTATGTTGAGATGAAATCTCTCATAAAGGCAGTATCCTAAGGTTAAGGATAAATCAAAGACATAGTTATGTGTGAAAAATATAAATACACTAAATATGATTGGATATTAAGTGTAAAAAAAATCAAAGGATATTCACACATAATCTTGTAAAAACAACACCAATGAATTGGATGTTTAACTCAACAAATGGAGAATGGGTTAAAATTACTCTTATCAAATTCATATCGATGACTTGAGAAATTATCAATGGAGTGATTATGTGTATCAAAAGTATATCCATAAAAAAGGGGAGTGGAAATTATGACATAAGAAAATGAATAGTTATTCCACACATAATTTCAGAGTAAAATAATCAATGAAGTTTGCGTAAAGCCGAATAAATAGAAATTGAAATTTCGAATTCCATTATCGATTAGGTAACATACGAAACATACAACCATGAAAGAAGGATCATACCATGATTATGTAAATACCCATAAATTAAAGTATATTACACAATTAATACAATCATGGGTAGTACACATACACCACATGCAATAATTAAGTGGTGAACAATGGAATTCTCACGAAATTAAGAGTGAGTTAAGAAACCCCTTACCTTGTACTTTTCCTTAGTTGGGGGTAGGTTAACCTCCTGTATAATGTTGAAATAATTGTTATTAAATGATTTATTAATCATATACATTAATATGATATCATATATGATCTTTTAACTTTGCTTTGTTAATAATATCTTATAATTATCGTCATTTCGGGTGTTAACTTACTCATTTTCTTTTATATGTTTTGTTACGTAAGCCATGTTTGTCATGGATAGGTTGTATCTTATTCATATCCAGAATGATATAAAGTCATTAAACTTTATTTTTAAATCATAAAATGATAATTATACTTGAATGGATAAGATAGAGAATGAATCTCATCGCGTTCGTGGAGACGGTAGTCCATACGTACGCACGAGCGACAATATCATTCTTTTGATATTAAAATAATATATAATTGGATGGTATATCATATATACAGAATCATTATCATGTTATATTTATTATTTTCATGAGTTACACATCATTATTATACCCACCAAAATAATAATATATTGAATAACAATTACACCACGACGTGGAGACGGTAAGCCGTACGTACGCACGTATGGTGACATGTTATTCAAAGGGTGGATAGAATACTGAATATGGTTGTACCATATTTATAATAAAATCACAGTATATATAAGATACTGGAGTTATTATTTTAGAATGGTAATAACAAAGAAAAAAGAAGTGGAAGAAGAAAGGAACTTGAAAAGGGGTGATGAAAACATTACCTCTTCTTCGGGTTCTTCCTTTTGATTTGATCAAAAGGGATCCATAGGTTGGCTTTATGATCAAACTACGGACTCTATGTTGTAGTGAGGGATGTTGAGATAGTATTTGGTCAGGGGTAGGCCGAACCAAAATGCTTTGAAGGTGTGAAGAAATGAGAAGGAGGAGTGCCCTTTTATAAGAGGGGTGAGGGGCACCTTTGGAAAAGCTAGAAATATTAATTTATAATAAATTCATATTCGGTTTCTAATGTCTCAAAAGTTGATTATTAAAAGGTTAAGGTGGTTATAGGTCGGAAACAATTCAACCAATAGAATTTAGATAGGTTTGGGTCATTATATTAACCTTATCTTTTAGTTTTAACTCTTAGTTAATTAGTTTGACATTTACCATGTCACTTTGTATTGTTATATTATATAGTTAATAAACTTACTATATACATCCAAGAGACCCCCAAGTGGTCCTTTAAGGATACACATATAATGATATAAGTCTCTTGGCCGACCCTTAGATTTTTAGGAATTTAATATCAATTAATAATATACTATTTGTTTTAAAAACTCTTTTATGTCAATTTTGACACTATTCAATAGTTGATTTTTGTAAAACTCATAACAGAATTATAACTTCGAACAAAGTTAATTAAATCATTAATATCATGTCATATTAACCTATAAAATTAGTTTAATTCATTAAAAGTCTCAAATTATATTTATTTGGGTATTTATAATATCAATTATTTTAATTTTTCACTATTATGGTAATTACTGCATCATCATTGTGTCATAAATAAATTAAATTATTTAGTGTCTAAAAATTATAAATAAAATATAATTATGTAGTAAATATGTTTATCTTTTTAATTAATATTTACAATCGAATTTATCTTATGTATAACCCTATATTAAAAATGTTTTAGTATATAAACTTTGATTTTAACTCTTTTAACACTTCTTTGAATTAAATAATAATAAATGTCCTAATCTAATCCAAGTGGACCTAAATGAGAATATTTTATTCCTAAGGTTGTTTTGGGTCGAGATACACTTTTCCAATAGAATTAGGACATGTGTTAGGATAATATTAATATCATTTTACCCTTAACTACCCTATTTATTTTTAACCGTGGTAAATAAAAGTAAAAAGTTACAATTCACCAAAAATTATTTTCATCTCATTGAACCACATTTTACTTCTTGTTATTAACCGTGTCTCTAGGATTTTCGAAATTCCATTCACAGAAGTGGTAAAATTATGTTTTATGAAAAATTCAGTTTTTTTAACTACAACTTAGTAGTTTCACTATTCATCAAAAATTGAAGTTTTTCAGAACAATGCCAAAATTTCACCCTAAGATATAATTGATATTCCAAATTCAAAAATGATTTAGATTTTAAAAAATTCTAAACATATAAGTTGCATTAATTAATTTTATAATTAATTCCCGATGTCACATCAAATAGCGTGTTTTTAAGAAACAATATATATCAAAAGATTGACAATTGTTTAGGTCCAATTTCGAAGTGAAATTAATTCTAATTAATACCATTGGATAAAATGTTAAAAATATATTCTAATTATACTTTAAAACCACTCAATAATATAATTTATCACTATAAATTATTTTGATTTAAAAAGTTGTTTTTAATTAAAATTTAGTAATTTTCACTATTCATCAAAATATAAGTGTTATCCGAAAAGTTCCAAAATTTCACCCTAGGATAAATTCGATATTACGAATCCAAAAATGATGTCCATTTTGAGAGATAGAATTTATAAAATTTCAAAAAGTAGGTATTACTATTCATAACAGCTAGTTTTATTGGTTGCGGTGTGTTAGAATCTCGAAGTTGCGTACAATGCACGCCATTGCATTATTCGAAGGGAAACGTACCGTGGAAGCTTGGGGTGTTACATTCTCCCCTCCTTAAATAAATTTTGTCCTCGCAATTTTTTAAAATTTTTCTTGGGAATATAATGGAAAGTCCCACATCGGAAAAAGAGTCAATAAAACTATCACTTTAAAAGAAATAAAGAGAGGTATAAAGGTCAACGAAGATAACCCATACTCGGATTCCATGTAGGAAAACATGGATATGGATGATAAACTAAGTGTTAAGTTCTGATGGAGAGGGATAGAAATCATGATCAGGAGAAAGTTAACAATAAGAAAACCACAAACTTGTGTTGGGACAAACGGCCATTAGTCTCCTTGTAGGAAAGTAAACGGACAATATTTTTTTGTTTTAAGTTACATTACATAAGGATGAGGAATTTATTCATGATATTGACTAAGAATATAAAGATATATACTTACATTTTAAGTATAGTTTCATTCTTTAATAAATTTGCACCACTAACTCTTTTTTTTAAATGATGAGTATTCAAGAAGACTTGGTCACACTGGAAGAGCTAGAATAAACTTCTATAGAATCACATAATACATGCAGGATGGACTATATATTTACATTGTCTTTAGAGACTAATCAAAACCAAAATGGTTAGTACAAGATCTAATGATCCTCCAAAAGGATATTCCTTGAGAGAAATAAACACTGATCTTAATTTCCAAAATTAAACCAACAATACCCCAAAGTTAAATAAATACCATTCAATAATCAATTGTCCATATAATAATTTAATATAATCAAAACTAATATTGAAAACCAAAACTTATTAAGAATGTAGTCTTCCACATTAAATTGTATCTCCAAATGACATTAATTACTCTTAAGGTCACATACTTAAAAGTAATTATCCTAATCTTTTCCATAAATAACCAAAATCATTATAAATCCATAATAAACACATAGATAAAAATCCACCATTACTCCTCAAATGAAATCCCATACTACTCTATTTTCCTTTGGCATATAGTGTTCTCAACAAAGCGAACAACTTCCAAAATAACATTTATCACTTAATCACCAAATCATTTTCCTATACTAAGGGTATTCATTTGATAAGACATAAGATCCCAAATGAACTTATTATTGATCAATAAAATCATTTAACTAAAAATAATTAGTCACACTATCCACTGACTTCACGTAGTCCAGTGGTAGGCGATAAATCCCTATCGCACTTTGGTTGTGGGTTCGATTCCCACAGCTTTGTCTGACGCGACGGGTTGTCACACGGTCTACGTGTTGTCCTTTTTCAAAAACTATATTTTATAACATTACCAAAATGAGATAAATTCCTCAAAATAACCATAACATAATTTAACCACAAATTTTTTCTCATACCTTGCATTTTCATCCCAAATTATAATAATTTGTAATTTCCTCAAACCCAATGATCATATAAAACCAAATGGTTATTTATAACTATATCCACAATAGAAAAGATAATTCTTCCATAAATATCATTCTCACATGGAAAACTTTAGGGTTACAAATACAAGAGAAAATTATTCCAAAGTAAACCCTTCAACAAGGATCACTAATAATTTTTAAACATTTATCCAACCATTTATTTCCACATAGCTTCTTCTCTGACCAAGAAAATATCCTATAGAATAGGATATTCACTCAGGTAATGTCCAGGTCCCCTACATTTATGGAAAATGACTGTAAATGGATTCTTGGGACCATTTTTATCTTCTTCCATAGTACTCTTCATTTTTCTTCGGCAATTCTTCACTTTATGTCCTTCCTTCCCGCACGTAAAGAATTTCTTTGTCCCATTGAGACACTTTCCTGGGTGTCTCCTTCCACATTTCCTGCATGATGGAAATTGAGGATTTCTTTCTCCATGGTCTCCACTACTGGAGCTCTTATCATTCATCACTTTTCTCTTCTTTGTTGAGTCCAGTAATTGGTTAATATATATATTGTTGATCATATTTTTGGAAAATTGATTTTGCATAAAGATGATATCTTTTACGCCTATCAACATTCCATTTTTTTGCTCATTTCCACCACCGTTCCCACCTTGTACATCATTCTCAAAGTCACTATGAATTCCTTGGAATCCAGCCATTGACTAAAACCAGAAAGCATTGTGTGAGTAATAGTAGTCATACAATCATTTAGAGATTAACATGTCACCATATTCTCAATTTGAAACACATTAGGATTAACCAAGGTCATTTAATATCATCTTATATATATAATACTTTAAATCGGTTTGTAAAGAAAATGTAAATTATCCCAAGCATATCCCTCGGGAGTGTCGTAACCAAGAGTGCAGCAAGGCCCGTTGTCATGCACCAGTTCCTATTCGAGTCTAGATCAAAGTGGTGTTTTCGGGTTTTACCCCTAGGTACATCTGTTCCAGAGCCGCCTCTAACTGCTCGTATCCAGACAGGGATGTATTGCTCATAAAATTCACAAAATCTCTACAATAACAAAATTCTAGGAAGTTCTTCTATACTAATCCTCAAAGTTCATCTTAGGTCTACGTGCTCTAATCAGAGTTTATCTAAATCTAGCTTCCAAGGTTTCTACTAAACTTTCTCTGATATCAA
Organism: Viscum album; assembly: GCA_963277665.1. Classification (NCBI taxonomy): domain Eukaryota; kingdom Viridiplantae; phylum Streptophyta; class Magnoliopsida; order Santalales; family Viscaceae; genus Viscum; species Viscum album. The sequence continues at coordinate 1,763,205,385 of OY728151.1, forward strand.
TTGTAACACCCCGACCCCATTTACCCAGAGTTGGTGCATTATTACATAACATTGGCATGATCAAAAGAAAGATCAAGTCTCAAAAGACTGATTAGTTTAGTAGCCTTGGAAACACTAGATACATTCATAAAGTTTTACATTACATAAAAAAACATCTTGTCTTCATATCCCCTCATACTATACCTACAGGTCATTCATAAATTAATTCTTCATAATCCTGGGAAAAATAGAAAAAATTGAAAGGGGTGAGCTCAGATGCTCAGTAAGGATAATATTATAGCAGAAGCTTTCATAGATAAGCATAAACACTTAAGGCAATTTATAACTAAAACAAAAGACTTTTAAACTTGAACTTCAGCATAAAATGGAAAAGATAAAATGAAATAATGCCATTTACTTATTCACATGGATATTCTACTAGTCGAATGATCACATGCAATATCAATAACCACTTTCATAATGATGGAATGCATAATGCCAGACTATCATAACCACATAGCCAAGGCCTCGTGCCAAGAATACAAATATGATTTTGCCAAGGCCTTGTGCCAAGACACTAGTTTGTCTCATGAGACCTACCGATGCATCGAGGAGCTATAGCGGTCTCCACCCGTCACTTATTAAGTCCAATGCATTCCTCATATGAACATCTTTAAACATAACATAAATATTTGTATTAAAACTAGCATACGAAATGTCAATACTTTAACCACAAACCATTAATGGTATAAAATTAGCACATACACAGTCAAACATAACTCATTCGATACAATATGGAAGATTTTATTGTATCACATTAACCACAAACAAGAATAATGAAGGATGTTGACATAGATGAAAATAATCATCAAAACTATTTGAGAGAAATATCCCCCTTTTTCTTGAAATCATTTAAAAGTCACACTATTTGTCAAGAAGCCATTTTAAAAATAGATTTTTGAATCAAAGTGTCCCATACCACTTTGAAACTTTTTAAAAGGATTTTTAATTTTAAAACATTAATGTCCATAAAAATAAATCCTTAAAACCATTTTTAAAACATGGACATTAATGAGCAAGATTTAGAAGAATAAGTATTTAAAACATTTAAAAATGGTATTTTAGTTAGAGTTTCTAAGAAAAAGAGAGACACATGAATACAAGTAATTGAGGTAATCAAAAATTGGTAATATCATGAGAATAAATGGATTCATGATATACTATGTCAAAGTACATTATATACACCACATAAAAGCGATTTGGTGTATAACAACAAAGACGTCTCAATGGAATTTAAGTTGAGATGAAATCTCTCATAAAGGACGTATCCTTAGGTTAAGGATAAATAAACGACATAGTTATGTGTGAAAAATATAAATACACTAAATATGATTGGATATTCAGTGTAAAAAAAATCAAAGGATATTCACACATAATCTTGTAAAAACAACACCAATGAATTGGATGTTTAACTCAACAAATGGAGAATGGGTTAAAATTAATCTTATCAAATTCATATCGATGACTTGAGAAATTATCAATAGAGTGATTATGTGTATCAAAATTATATCCACAGAAAAGGGGAGTGGAAATTATGACATAAGAAAATGAATATTTATTCCACACATAATCTCGGAGTAAAATAATCAATGAAGTTTGCGTAAAGCCGAAAAAATGAAAATTGAAATTTTGAATTCCCTTATCGATTAAGTAACATATGAAACATACACCCATGAAGGAAGGATCATACCATGATGATGTAAATACCCATAAATTAAATTATATTACACAATGAATACAATCATGGGCAGTACACATACACCACATGCAATAATTAAGTGGTGAACAATGGAATTCTCACGAAATTAAGAGTGATTTAAGAAACCCCTTACCTTGTACTTTTCCTTGGTTGGGGGTAGGTTAACCTCCTGTATAATGTTTAAATAATTGTTATTAAATTATTAATTATTCATATACATTAATATGATTTCATATATGATCATTGCTTTGTTAATAATATCTTAGAATTATTGTCGTTGCGGTTGTTAACTTACTCGTTTTCTTTTATATGTTTTGTTACATAAGCCATGTTTTTCATGGATAGGTTGTATCTTATTCATATCTAGAATGATATAAAGTCCTTAAAATTTATTTTTAAATCATAAAATGATAATTATACTTGAATGGATACGATAGAGAATGAATCTCATCGCGTTCGTGGAGACGGTAGTCCGTACGTACGCACGAGCGACAATATCATTCTTTTGATATTAAAATAATATATAATTGGATGGTATATCATATATACAGAATCAGTATCATGTTATATTTATATTTTCATGACTTAAACATCATTATTATACCCACCAAAATAATAATATATTGAATAACAATTACACCACGACATGGAGACGGTAAGCCGTACGTACACACGTATGGTTACATGTTATTCAAAGGGTGGATAGAATACTGAATATGGTTGTACCAAATTTATAATAACATCACAGTATATATAAGATACTGGAGTTATTATTTTATAATGGTAATAATAAAGAAAAAATAAGTGGAAGAAGAAAGGAACTTGAAAAGGGGTGATGAAAACATTACCTCTTCTTCGAGTTCTTCCTTTTGATTTGATCAAAAGGGCTCATTAGGTTGGCTTTCTGATCAAACTAAGGCCTCTAGGTTGTATTGAGGGAAGTTGAGATAGTATTTGGGCAGGGGTTGGCCGAACCAAAAGGATTTGAAGGTGTGAAGAAATGAGAAGGATGAGTGCCCTTTTATAAGAGGGGTGAGGGGCACCTTTGGAAAATCTAGAAATATTAATTTATAATAAATTCATATTAGGTTTATAATGGCTCCAAAGTTGATTATTCAAGGGTTAAGGTGGGGATAGGTATAAAACAATTCAACCAATAGAATATAGACAGGTTTGGGTCATTATAGTAACCTTATCTTTTAGTTTTAACTCTTAGTTAATTAGTTTGACATTTACCATGTCACTTTTTATTTTTATATTATATAGTTAATAAACTTACTATATACATTCAAGAGACCCCCAAGTGGTCTAGTAATGATACACCTATCATGATATAAGTCTCTTGGACGAACATTAGATTTTTAGGAATTTAATATCAATTAATAATATAATATTTGTTTTAAAAACTCTTTTATGTCAATTTTAACACTATTGAATAGTTGATTTTTGTAAAACTCATAAAAGAATTATTAATTCTAAAAAAGTTAATTAAATCATTACTAACATGTCATATTAACCTAGAAAATTAGTTTAATTCATTAAAAGTCTAAAACTATATTTATTTGGGTATTTATAATATCAATTATTTTAATTTTTCACTATTATGGTAATTACTGCATCATTATTGTGTCATAAATAAATTGAATTATTTAATGTATAAAAATTATAAATAAAATACCATTATGTAGGAAATATGTTTATCTTTCTAATGAATATTTACAATCGAATTTATCTTCTTGTATAACCCTATATTAAAAATCTTTTAGTAAATAAACTTTGATTTTAACTCTTTTAACTCTTCTTTGAATTAAATAATAATAAATGTCCTAATCTAATCCAAGTGGACCTAAATGATAATATTTTATTCCTAAGGTTGTTTTTGGTCGAGATAAACTTGTCCAATAGAATTAGGACATGTGTTAGGGTAATATTAATATCATTTTTACCCTTAACTACCCTATTTACTTATAATCGTGGTAAATAAAAGTAAAAAGTTACTATTCACCAAAAATCATTTTCATCTCATTGAACCACATTTTACTTCTTGATATTAACCGTGTCTCTCAGATTTTTGAAATTCCATTCACAGAAGTGGTAAAATTATGTTTTATGAAAAATTCAGTTTTTTTAACTACCACTTAGTAGTTTCACTATTAATCAAAAATTGAAGTTTTTCAGAACAATGCCAAAATTTAACCCTAAGCTATAATTGATATTCCAAATTCAAAAATGACGTCTATTTTACAAAATTTTAAACATATAAGTTTCATTAATTAATTTTATAATTAATTCCCGCTGTCACAACAAATAGCGTGTTTTTAAGAAACAATATATATCAAAAGATTAACAATTGTTTAGGTCCAATTTCAAAGTGAAATTAATTATAATGAACACCATTGGATAAAATGGTAAAAATATATTCTAATTATACTTTTAAACCACTCAATAATATAATTTATCACTATAAATTATTTTGATTTAAAAAGTTGTTTTTAATTAAAATTTAGTAATTTTCACTATTCATCAAAATATAAGTGTTATCTGAAATGTTCCAAAATTTCACCCTGGGATAAATTCGATATTCCGAATCCAAAAATGATGTCCATTTTGAGAGATAGAATTTATAAAATTTCAAAAAGTATGTATTACTATTCAAAACAGCTAGTTTGATTGGTTGTGGTGTGTTAGAATCTCGAAGTTGCGTACAATGCACGCCATTGCATTATTCGAAGGGAAACATACCGTGAAAGCCTGGGGTGTTACAGAAAACCCTAAAAATACTCATAAAAGAGACATTAAAATTGTTAGGTTAAAACCCCACCAAGTTTGTACTAAGAAAAATTCAACTCTATTCTCTCTAAAATGTCCAAATCTATAATTTAGGAAAACATTAGAGTGTAAATTAATGAGGCATATAGCTTATGGGTCCCTCTTTATGGCCTTAGTGAAATCCAAGAAATTCTCGTTGGATCCCCTAGTCCAGGAAAATTTATAGTAATGATTTGTTATATATCCTCACCAAAAATAATATGTTCATTAGGGAGTGAAATAACATTTAGGTTGCTCGAACCCTACTTGAATATTAAATTTTTTATAAATTGACTTTGTGACATTGAATTATTAGCTAACACAAGAATTTCCTTTAGTTGTTATCCTTCTCTTTGAACCCCATGGACCATGGGATCCTTTTCTCTTAGACCTTCCCCAAAGAAGACTTGTAATAGGGACTGGATCCTTCCAATAGACCCCCATATCCTAATAAGGCCCCCCTTAAGACCAAGAGTTATTTTCCTGATTGTGTGGGACATTATAGGCTCGAAGTATTACCAATGGCTGACCTGTGCCCACTAATTCCCACTTCCAATTAACTCAGATATTCATAGACCATGATTTATGATCTCAATTACCAGAATATTCAAGAATATTTGACACCCTCAACATTATTGCACCATGTATTATACCCTTTCTCAAATAAGGAACATGAGACTCCATTATCGAACCTTTTTATCTCCCACACCACATGACTCAAGACCACATGGTGTAGGTCCCAAGACTCCTAACCCTAAATCTAGACTACCTTAGGGTTCCAGAACCCTTCTTGGATATTGCTTTCTACTTAACCCACTTCAAAGCCTATATGTTTGAGTCTTCAAACATCATTCATGTACCTTATAAAATAATGGGTATTGCCTCTACTAGACCATGTATGTTAGTCTTATGGGCTCATTCATATAGTTTTCTGACCATACAATTAAGAGAATATCCATCTTGTAAGTATGTAACTATGATCCTCATGATCCCCAGAGGTACCATTGAATAAATCTTCAGCTTAGGGTGTCTTGGGTTATCATTGGTATGTCTTTTAAATTCCATGATCACTAATTCAAGATCTAGGAGTTATGAAATTAAAAAAACCCATATTCCAACTATCAAAGTATACTAGGATTTCCAGTTATTTCACCGTACATCACACCACATCTCATTCAAGATGTATGGTGTCTTGAAAAATCATAAATACTCATCCCTCAAGATATCTATAATAATATAGGTTTATATAACTCTTCATAAACATTCATTATTCATAATATCAATTATGAATGTCGGGTATTAGAACCCATCATGGATACTCGTTCTTCATAATCTCGTTAAGGATGCAGGGCTCTCGAACCCCTCATGAATTCTCATGCTCTATTGAAATAGAAGGCATGAGAAAGAAAACCCTAAACTATAGGAATATATTCTATGAGACAAAAGACTCTAAACTACCACAATAGAAGGCCCAATCCAGATGACCCTAAACTATAGTAATAAAAGGTCAGAGCCAGAAGACCCTAAACTAAATAAATAGAACGTCTGAGCCCGAAGACCCTAATGTAAAGTAATATAAGGTATGATCTAGACTCCCTAAAATATAGAAATATAAGGTATAATCTAAAAGACCCAAATTAAAGAAATAGATGGTTCAAGATAGAATAACAAAAACTAGAATAATAGAATGTCTGATCCATAAGATCCAAAACTATTGAAATAGAATGTATTCGCCACAAGACCCAAAACTACAATAATAAATGGTCTATGCTAGAAGACCCTAAAATAAAATAATAAAAGGTTTAATCTTGAAGTCCTTAAAATATAAAAAAGAAGGTTCAAGCAAGAATTCCCTAAACTAAATAAATATAAGGTCTAAGATAGTAACCTTAAACTACATCATAATATTTATGTAGTTTTCAAGACCTTAAATATGCCAACCGAAAGAGACATAATGATATATGGTTTGAAAATCAGAAATGGTTGCCCTGGGAAAAAGTGATGTCTCTGTTCAATGGAAATCCACGTTGTTTACTCTAAGAAATATTGAGCACCCATAAATAAAAAACACACCAAAATTGTCATGACAAAAACCTATAAGAGGGAGGTCTAAGAAAAATACAAGTCCTTCCCACTAAGGCTTCACCTATATTATTCTTAGGAAAAAATTAGGTAAATACAGATAAAAGAGATAAAAATATTTTAGTGGTCTCTGCTTTTCCCAAGAAAAAATCAAGTTGTACTACTGATTCCATTGCCTTAGAAAAAAATTAGAGAATTATCCCTCTAAGAGGTATATCATTCTCCAAATTATCATTATAAATCAATTGATCTCAAGAAATATAGTGAAGTTTTATTAATAAAGAATCCCATTTTAGTGGATATTTATTAGCATTTCTTCGGAAAAAAACTATTTTATGTTAAGCACTTTAATTCATGAATTTTGTTTTATTTGGTATTAAACAAAGGATTGGTATCATTGATGATCTATACAACACTACAAGAAAAATATGAGTCTCTACCTCAGTTTTCATAAAAAAATATTGACATTCCCCTTTCTACATATGATAAATATCTGCATAAGGACATTTATAATATAGTTCCTCATCCATGAACCTATGTTCCCTATGCATGAGATTGATCTACATAAGATTTTATTTTAGAACTATGTATGGCTTGATTTCCATTCTCATGGGATTTGTACTTATGTCCAAGTACCTTACTTTGGATCCATCCTCAAGTTCCTATCCAATGAAATTTCCATTTTTTACCAGGTAATACCAAGATGATCGAAACAGATATACCAATGAGGAATCTCATGTTTTAGGTATTCATTATAAATTCTCTTGAGAAATATGTAATTATTTAGAAAATTAAATCCATAAAATTGGGATTTCTTGGTATTATGCGAATGATGGATGTCTTTGACAATCCATATGATATCAATTATAGTTAAGAACTCATAGTTAGAAATATCCTCATGATAAAAACTAAAATCCCTCAATTAACACACTCTGAAAAAAATCCTCTCATAAGGATCAATGTCAAATCCTGTGAGATGATCAGATATATGGAAAAGTGATCAAAGTTTACCATATAATCACATTATTTTATTTCTTTATGACTCTAATTCTAAAGGGGATATTTTTTTGACACTTGGAATTGTGTGATCTGCACTTTTTCATCAAAGATTTTAGAAATGTGGAGATAGTGAAATACTGTGTGAAATACCGATATACCTCGCATGAAGGACATGAAGGTGGAATTATTGAAGGATATTGGATGGTTATGGGTAAATTTTAATAAATTCATAGCCTTTATTATATCCATTCTAATAATATTAATTTTTCTAAGCACTTGTGGGTGACTTAAGCCAAAAAATTAGCCAACCGGGCTAACCAGCTAGCCAGATCAAACAAGGGAACTTCCAGAAGTCAACTTAATAATGCCTTATAATCCATCCATCCATCCATCCCAGCAGTGAGAGTGGGAAATAATGGAACATCTTTTATGTGTACGAGTGTGTTCATATGTTCTTAGGTTGTTCGTGAAATGGGAGGGCATGGTTGATGAGTGATTGTGCAAGTGTTGCGAGTTTCATCCCTACTATCGGCTCAATCAATAGATTTCATGGGATGATTTATTAAGCAATCCCCAAATAGGTTCCAAATCGATGTGGGATGTGGGAGAAGTAATAATTGTTTTTCTATTTAAAAAAAACGAAAATAACCCCCAATATCTGATCCAAGTTCCCCACGCCATCTGATCTCTTCAAGCAATCATCTTAAACCTCCTTCCACCTGTTTTACCCTAAAACCCCCTAGTTTGACTCCATTGAGACACCTCATGTCTCCACACTTCTCGACGAACTCCATTACATACTTGTCTAGATATCAAACCAATAAAATGAAGACACACTTTATGTCTCAAAGGCATTTTTTCATCTTTGTTTTTCATTAATTATCTTCTTTTAAGAAACTAGAGTCACCATGTGAGGCTAGTCTTGCGAGATACATTAATTATTCATGACAGGCTCTGAAGAGCACTTGACCAGAATGGTGACAATCATCAAAAGCAATTATGATACTTTATAGATCCCATGAAAATCAACAATAAATGATGGTATGATAATTTTTTTTCATAAATCATTTGGCAAGGTTATCATCAAGACAAATGATGAATCATGAAGTCCACAAGACAAGAAAAAGGAATACACTCTCTTTCCCAAATACCTTGACCCTTTTTAAATTGTTTTTCCACTACAGTGCATACTGGTTGGCGGTGATGGGATCTACACGGTGAGAATTTATTCCGGCGTTTGGTGATATCTTCTTATTTCCTCTTTTTTGCAGTTGTATTTGGATTTGGATATGCGGGTTCGTTTTGATCTGTCTGTGCGACAGTGATGGTTTCCTATAGATGTTTTCATGATCTGGTGTTGAATTTAGGGATCGTAGGCTCTGATAATATGTTCTTCTTGAGGTTAATGGATGTTGGGTGTTGGATTTCTGTGCAACTGTTGGTGATTTGATGAAACATGTGATGTTTTTTCTATATGATGTTTTGGAGCTACAATGGCGACGTATGATGGGTTCTCGTCAGCAATGTTGGGTTGTTTTAGTGACCTGGTTGAGGATTTTAGACTACTGTGTGTCTGATTCTTCATCACTTTTCTTTGGTTTCACAGAGGATCTCCCGGATTAGATTCTAGCGACTGATGAATTTATTTTTTTCATGTTCTGTTGGTTTACTTGTGATATGGTTATTGGATGGATCTGCGGTGAATGATGGCGGTGAAAATAGTGAAGATGGAGTTGACGAGGCACTCAACTCGAGGTTCATGGGAACCAAGATGGTGAAGAGGTTTAGAATGTTGTATATTTAATTGAATGAGCATTTTCATTGAATTGTATGGTTTCCCACTTTCAGTAAAGCGACTTTTTGAAAATGGGAAAAAATGGTTTGCAGGTACTAGCACCATAAATTATGTAGTGAAACTAAAATGATTAGTTAAAGAAAGAATAAAATCACAGAGGCTTCACATGAAGATTAACTTATACTTCCATCACAATATCTTCCCATCTATGGATCACACAAAACCTCCACTACCTTCAGACATCACCAATGGCACATTCATCATGAAAAATAGTGCTACCCTTACCCCCTTCACCTATATAAACCCTACCAACCCCATAAAAACACTTGAGATAGAGGGGATGGAGAGAAGTGGAGAATAAAAAGGTAAATAGAGGAGGATAAGTTAGTTTCCACCTTCTTAAATCACATCGAGGTAATCATGAGGATCTATTAATGAGAACATACCATGAGATTCCATCACAAGAACCCAACGCATGATCTACTTAAGATCACGTGATCACATGATATAATAATATCATGCAAATACCCTATGAAATGATTTATACACTCATCCATGTTCCTCCATGGAATGCATCCCTATCATGAGAACCTCCTTTCTTAATATGCAACTTTGATTTTCATAAGAACCAATGGCCATACGGTTCATCCATTCACCCCATATAAATTTCAATGCATTGCCCATGCATGAAGGTATTGTGTTCCCCCTATGCATGATCACAAAATCTCTATAAAGAACCCCCTTCAGGTCACTATATCTCATGAATAATAGTAAATCATGAAATATCATAATATGAGCCTATTTTATGTGATGTATGAATCTTGGTGTTTTGTTGTGCTTCTACGGGGAGTTGGCAGACATACCCCTTTAGTTTGGAGATGGATCTCTTCAAGTGTATGGTGCAAGCCCTCAAACCTAGCAGACATCCATAATGATTCCTAGATCCATACACCCTTTCCATGAAAATCCAACACCGGGGACATGTAACCTATATTCCATGCACCCATATTCTATATACAGTGTACATTCTCTTCCATTCCTAAAACATCAACATATATTCCCATACTTATATATGAAGAGGCCCTTACAAGACCCCATTGAGGTATTATGATCGTAAGAATATTCAAGCATCATGTGATCCTACCATCCACGAATTCCTCGTTAGGTATATGGACTCAACATACATGATAACTCAAGTACAAGCCTTAATTTTCCTTGAAAACCCTAAGATGTGTTCCCTCAGCATTGGCTCCCGACCATGCACTACTCTGAGGAAAGTAGTTTACCATGTGGACTTGAGGTATAGTACCTAAGATCCAAAAACTTCAACACTTGGACAAGCGTGGTATCATAAAAAAGTTAATGAGACCCTTCCATGTGATTATATTAAGGTCACATAGTCGCAAGAATCTTCCTTGGTCTCACAGCATCCTTGGGAAGCCTTAGACATGTCACTTTGATCACAAGACGAACCTTAGAAAAATTATTTTTTCATTCAATATGCCTAAAAAAATTCAGGTTGATCATGTGAAAACTTATCAAAATTTCTGCATTTACATGCAATAGTCCCATGAAATGTTAGAATTTTCATGGGATAACACAAGGAAAATTTAGGTTGATCATGCAAAAACATATAGGCAAGATAACTGGTCATGAAAAAGATCTTTTACATGTCCACTTTGATCATGTGAAGACATCTTGGAAAAGTCATATGATCATAGGAAATACACTAAAAATATTTTCATTGATCATGCAAAGGCATGCTAGATAATTCCCTTATATATTGTGAAGGAATCCTTAACATGTCAGTATTGTCATGCGAAAGGCAATCTACATGTCAACATTCTCATGTGAAAGGAACTAGACATGTATTCTTTAGTCATGAAAGGACATCATGGACAATGGACTTGGACCATGAAAATATATCCTAGAAAAGTAAAGTGATCAAGAGAGAGGTCTTGGACACGTCAACTTCAATATTGTGAAGCATCTAAGATATATCAGGAAGATACCCTTAGTCATGTCTACCATATCAAAATGACACCCAAGACATGTCCAGTAGATAATCGAGGCATCTATAGTAAAAAATAAAGGCATGTTCAATACATATCCAAGACATGTCTGGAATATCCCCTAGTACTTGTCATCTTCATCCAGTAGACACACTTGGACTTATTCCATGTGGAACCTCGACCAAGAACCTTTGGCCACATACCCTCTTTATATGGGGAGTGTCCTTAGTTGGTTAGGGTTACACAATTATCTGACCCTATTTGTTCCATTCCCTTAGATGGTCCCTACATGTCATACCAAACATATCTAATATACCTTTCATGGTCATCATCTCTCCTTATCTATCAAAAGATAGAGAATGAATAGAACAATGCACATCCATAAGGGTGTAAGTCTCTGGTAATCCTAAATCTTGGGGATAATAATAATGTATTTTAATAGGATCACCCACCTTGAAGCATCAATAGGTTACGGAACAACTAAATTAAGAAGACTCTAATTCCTGTCCAAACAGGAAATGTAGGATGCCTTCAAATGGCCCGGGCTCCAACAGGCATCCACCCTAGTGTAAGTCCCTATATATCCCAAATATTCTTAACTTATGGGACTGAACTATCCCATGTGTCTACCACCCTTCATCATCTATTATTGATGATAAGTGGGCTCATACATGGGACTCATTTTTAGTGTATTCTATAATTATGCCCTCAAGTACCTCAAACCCATCACCGGGTTGGGGACGAATCAAACAATGATGACTCTAATTCCTATTATAAATAAGATATATAGGAAACCTTCCTTAGGACTATGCGTTATACCATATTCCTCATGAGATTGGTATGCATTCCTCGTAAAGGGAAACTTTAATGTGTAAGACCCGTAGGAATATGCTCTCATGAAAATTTGTTCGATTTTCCTCTTTTTTTTGTTTCTCACACCGAGCATAAGACACATGGGCATATAGAATAGTGATAATTATACCAATAGCATGGTGAGGGTTCCCCAAGTGTAGTCCCTCAATTTGAATGTATTCTTGATTACATATTATCTTCACTGAAAGGGACATATTCTTGATGAGGCATTTTAAGGAAACCAAATATGCATAAGCCTATCTCAATGCCTCTATTGTCGCAACATTTATGATACATACATGATCTATATAGACTATTATTCATTTCATGATAGGATACTTAGGATTCCTCATTTAGGCATGATATGTATATTTATGTCCATACTTCATGAAGTTAAACTACATGGATTAGTCCAACCATACAACCTTAAACTATGTATAACAAACTATATGGGTTTTGATTCTTATTCTAATAGGATACATAAGATATATTATAGAGGATCAATCCCATCTCCAAGATACTATCCAACAAACTAGATATAAATAAACTCCATAGCACCCAAACATGGATATAAACTAAATCATCACAAATGAACAATTGAATGATGGAGGACCTATGGTATATACACAGTTATTCCCATTAACACATGATCTTAATAAAGTTATTGGCATAATAATTACTATTCTGATAATGGGTAGGGTAAAGGATTTCAAAAACATATCTTAAGTATATAATATATTCCTAAATTAGGAAAAAAAATTCCCCCAAAAGTGTGTGAGGATTTCAACCTCCCATCCTTTCGACCAATGGGTGTTCCTCAATGTCATTGGGTCTAAAAACCCAATTGAAAACATTACTTTAGAATGTAGGTCAATATATTGTTATGGATGTGGGAACCGTTTTTAGTTTCTATGGAAGATAAACAAAAATGGTAAACCCAATGTGAATGATAGTACAAGATATAAAACCCCCCACAATGAAACCATCATCCAACACCATCGACATCTTCCCATGAAAAAATACTCATCTATTTATTCTACTATTTATAATTTTTATTTTTCTAATTAATCAATCCATATTTCTATTTTTGTAAAAATGACCAAAGAAATGTTTTTAAGAAAACTAGACCTTATTTTTTCTTTTAGATCATGAATTTTCCCCCCATATCCATGGTATTCAAGATTTTTTTTATGAATGTTCTTATCTATATTTAAATAAATGGAAAATGAATTTTTCTAATACCTTTTAATATCATTATAAATTATTGAAATTATTCTTTTTAAATTTTTGTCATATTACTCATTTTTGAATTTTTAGAAAAGTTATAAAACAGTTTTCCTTAACATTTACCGATAAAATACATTTTCCCACAATCAAAAAAATTATTAATTATTAATATTATTTTAAAATATTCAATTTTTTTACAAATAAAATCAGATTCTGAATTTTTTTTATTTTTTATCATTTAATGTTTACAAAAAAATGATGTTTTTTCTTGTTTTTTTGAAGAATACTAATATGAATTTTGTAAAAGTATTTTCCATATATATCAACATACTTTAAAAAGTTTTATAGTTTACTAGGGATATAGCATTGAGACATCATCCGCTTTCTTTCTACGTATATATTATGGTGATAATGTTTTATTTATGTTTCCGGAAAACCTTTTATTTCTCACAGGTTAATTAAACTATAAAGGAATGAGGAATGATATTTTTCTCTTATGGCATATATATAAATGGTTTATTATTATGTGATAGGTGGTTCTATTATATATCTCCAATTCATGGAGTAATATCTATATCTAATTAGCTAAAAAGGGTACATATGTCATTTTCCCAAGCCCAATGGTATATAAGAGGTTTTCCCAATCCCATGAGGGTACAAGAGTTATTAGACAAAACTAAATAGGATACATGGGTGGTTAAAAAAAGCCCAATAATGTACATTTATAGTTATTCCAATCCTATTATGTGATTTATTTCATAGCGAGTATGCATGAAATATGATTTCTATGCTTATAGGAATGTGAAGAGAACCCAATCCACTACTGGAATACGTACACAGTGATAGTATTAGAAGTGGGACTTTGTTCAAGAAATAGTTTTATATTATTATGTTTATGCAAAAAAATATGTATTATGGTTATGATATACTTTCATGGATCATCATTTATTATTTATGATTTCACACTCTTATGAATCATGTCTATTATTTTAACAAACCCTTTTTTTGTGACTCATATTTTATGGTTTATAACATATTGAGTATGATATTTTACATTGTGATCATATTCTCACACCATTAAGATTATCTTATTCTCACTTATGAAAATCAATTAAAATCTCCCATTTTTCTCTTTCTATGAATATAAGATCGCCCTTATGTTTCCTTTCCATAAGAATCAAATAATATTTTAAGTAAGTAATGTCCATGTAGGGTAATATGTGATGATAACATTATAGGAGATGTTGAAGATATTTTTTAAAATAATTTGATTGTGTATCTAGTCTCCAAATAAAAAAGCTTTTATTGTTATGGGAAATTAATTATTTTAAAATTTATTTAATATTCATCTATAATGATATCATATTTATTTAATTGAGTCTTTGGTCACCTTAGATGATATCATAGTAGGGTTTTGTTATTTTTGTAGATTAGGTAGTGAGAAATGAGAAGAAAAATCCTGTTAAAAACCTATGATAAACCAATGAAATATAGGATGAACCTATGTCATAATATTATAATAAGTCATCATAATTTATAAAATATTATGAATTATCTTCATAAATATATGATTTATCCCTATGATTAATGATGTTTTATTCTTTAATTATGAATTTTTCTTTAGTTGATGGTTTTAACTAGGATTAATCTGGTAAATAATGAATGTGGTTGGTAATTTAATGATTTTCCTTTTATGAAATCGAATTTCATGGGTGATGTAATGAAAAACCTTGTTTTTATACTTACAAAACTCTCTCAATCCATGATTCAAGCTAATATTCTAAAAAAATCAATGGAAGAAGAAATGTATTGTTGAGTTATTCATGACGAAACAAACACCTCCCTTTAGTGGGTGCTCTATTCCACTAATGTTTAAGAAATGTATCAGTACCATTTAAAATATATTTTATATTTCATTATTGTTATAGAAAGAGAAAGTTTTTTAGAATGTTTATCATTTTGAAGGTGAAGCGGATGAATAAAGGTTTCTTATTCAGAATATGAGGCAATATGATGAAATTTACTCCATGTAATAGAAGTATTTTAATTATATATTTTTGAGTAAGTACATTCCCCAAAATCTTCACATGAAAATAAAAATGGAATTATTTTATATAATTTAGCAGGATGGTGAATCCGCTACAACATATGATGTGAATTTCACTACACTTACAAGGTAAAATTTTGGTTTCATCATCAACCATTAAAGAAAGATCGATCGATTATTTTATGGAATGAAACTAGTTCTAGGAAATCCATTGGCTATAAGACACATTTATAGATAAGAATTTGTTTTCTTCTATTCCCTTAGAGTGGAAATGGAAGCAGAGACTCCAATTATACCCCTGATTTTTCAAAAAAGAATACAAATATGGATTCTCATGGAAATTCTAATAAAAACACCCATGTAGAAAATAAAATTTGTGTTTTTTATGTAATAAGTTTTAAGGAATTCATAAATGATTTTAGTTTAGAAAATATTCCCATTGAGAAAATGAATTCTAATTGGATTTGGAGAGGCTATCCAATGAAGTGAATTGAGATACATCTTAACAAATTGTACCACCCACACTCCAATGATTCAATTTCAAAGTGATGGTTCATTATTCTGACCAATGAAAAAATTTAGGGGTTAATGATGATAATAATTATTAATGAACCCTTAAGTAAAGACCCAAAGGGAAATATCATGCAACCATAACAGCAGAAGTGGATTATGAGAATGAAGTGGTGATAGATACACATATCATTCACTCTATAAATGTAAATGTATTATGTGATTTAAGATCCAACCAATCATTAATATCTGAATAATTTTCAAAGATTCCCATATCACTACCTAAATTATTAAATATTTAATTATATATAAAAACTGTTAGTGGTATAATTATTACATCTCAATTCTATATCTCCTCTCCAAGATAAGTTTGTGGGAATATTCTTCCTAAAAATCTTGGTATTCTCCCTATAGTAAAATTTTATATGTTTTTGGGAATAGATTGGATCCCAATATATATATCTGGTATCAATTTTCAAGGAGTGTAGGTAACATTTTATATTCTAAATCAACCTATAATTATCTATTAATAACAGGATTAAGATGAAAATCCAATGGAAATTACTTCCATTATATGGGTTTTACTGCCTTTTTATGGAAGGTATTTATCTCAAATGGTTAGGTATAAAATCAACATTTAAGATATTACTATTTTTTTTGGAAATATATCAATTTATTTCCTAAATATTTTCCTATTCTTCCCCTGAATTTTGAAGTCGAGTTTTCAATATAACTCAAACCTAGTGATACACCAATTTAAATTACTTCTTATATACTGGCCTTGATTGAGTTGTGGGAAATTGAGAAAAAACTCTAGAAGAGTCTGGATAGAGGATCAATTAATCCAAGTTATTCTACATGGAGTGTGCATGTTCCTTTTATTAAAATAAAACATGGGTTAATGCATATTATGACTGATTATCATGAACTAAACAAGATCATGATCAAGAATAATTATCATCTACCTTGTAATTATTAATTTTTTGACTAAAAAAATAAGACCAATACATTTACTAAGATTGGACTTTGATTTGGATATCATTAGTTATGGGACAATATAGAGGACATAGCCCATCCATCCTTTTGTATGAGGTATGGAAACAATGAATTTATAGTGATTCCATTTTAACATCCCAATGCCCCGATATCTTTGTGTATTTCATAAATGTATTGTTTAGATATTACCTCGATCGTTTTTGGTTAGTATTTGATGATATTATAATATATCCCAAGTTCATGGAAGATCATTAATATCATTCTATTATTTTCTCTAGGGCCTTAGAAACAGATAACTTATTTTCAAAATTTTCACGTTTGAATTTTGGATATTGAAATTATCATTCTTGGTTCACATAATTATAAATGAGGGTATATTTTTGGATTCTTAAAAGACTACGTTTATTATGAAATAGACCAAAACAACTATGGTGTATTCAATCCATAGTTTTCTTTGATTGGATAGATACTATTGATGTTTTTTTACAAATTTATTATTTTTATCAAATCAATATACTAGGTTTTCACAGAATGGAATCAAGTTCATTTTGATAGATAAATGTGAAGTGAGTTTTAAGGATCGGAAGATAAAGTTTGTTAGGGAACATGTTATTACACTATTATAAAGTATTTAAGGTAATATAATATATAGTGATGTATGGAATAAGGGATTGGGATTCATTCTCATGTCGATGACATAGTAGTAGTGTATGTCTCATGACAATTTATGTTTGATGAATACAGTTAACTAATTCATGATTTGGAGATAGAGGGGGTAATTTTTTAATTTTTGGATATGAAGTAATTGTCTTTATGGAAAAATGTGTGATATATATATTGATAAAAAATTATTAAAATATTTATTCAAACAGAATAACTTGAATATTCTTTAATGAACATTTTTAGAGTTGATTAAATATTGTAGTTGCTTAATATGTCACCACCCTAGGAAAAAACGTTTTTTTATTCTATATGTTGGAGGAACTGTGGTACTTATCCATGATAAGGATTGAAATAGATAAAATATTAAGAGACTTACATAGGATGGATTTTGAATTCATTTTTGTAGGAGGTAAATCATTTTTTATTGTTAAATATTAAGCCATCAATTAATATGAAGATTAATGAGGTAAAAAGAAGGATTTATAGTAAAAAATAAGTTGAGGAATAATCATGAGATTAAATATTATAATGATAGAATGATTAGGTTTATGAACTAAGTATGTGTCACTTCAAAACCATAATTGAAGAAAGAGTTTTTGGATATAGAACATATCTCATAATTCTTTATCCATCCTAGAATTAAAAGGATATATAGATATCTCAATGATCATTTGTTTGGGACAACATGAATAAGGGTATGCATAGTGTGTATCTTGATGCTTGGTATTACTGAAATTTAAGGATAAATGCTGAAAGTCCAAGGGGATAATGAATACATTTCCCATACCTATATGGAAATGGGAAAACATGATTATTTATTTCATTATAGGACTCCCCAATATATTTAAAATTTGTATAACCATTTGGGGTGTGGTAGATTGACTTAAAATGTCAACACATTTCACTTCTATCATTGAATTTTTATGACTTAATTAATTTACCAAGAATATAATAATGCATTGGTAAGGATTCTTGGATTACCATTCTTAGTTATATCTGATCAAGATCTGAGGGTTTCCTCAAAATTCCTGGGAAGTATTTAGTCAGTATTTAATACATATTTGATCTTTAGAACTACATATAATCCTTAGAAAGATTTTCAGTCATATAGGAAAATTAAAACCATATAATAAATTCTTAGAGATTCCAATATGAATATTAAATTTTATTAAATTCAAAACCTACATCTAGGTTAATTTTCATACAATAATAGCTTCATCAAGAGAAATTAGATGGATACTTATGAATAATTTTATAGAAATAAGTATTGGAATCCAATGGGTTGGGATGAAATTTTATAACAAAAGTTATTGGATTCTAATATAGTTGTTAAAATGTAAGATAAATTTAGATCTATTCAACACCATATTAGGGAAGCTAAGATTCAGTTGAAAAAATATTTGTTAAATCATCAGTGATATCTAGAATTCAAATTGGGTGAAAATAGTTATCATTAATATATCCTTAGAATAATATTTTTCTATTTTTAAAGGACAAGTTTAGACCCAAATATATTTATCCCTTTGAGATTATTGATCGCATTCATATGGTTTCTTATCACTTAATACATCCTTTAAACAACTCCCAAGGTAATGATGTTTTACTTTTATATCATCTATGGAATTACATAATTAATACTTAATATAAACTAATTTAATAGGTTATATCATTGGAGAATGTTATTTCTTATTAAGAAAAACTAGTGGAGATTCTCATTATAATGATAATGTTTTTGAGAACAAAACCACTCAATTGGTCAATGTTTTATGGTGAAACCATAAATTTCGGGATGGTATGTAGGAACCGAATGTGTTAGTGAGACATACGTATCCAAATTTTTTTATTCATAGTGACAATATTTCAATGGAAAATTCTTATAAGGGGGTATAACATAACATTATGAGATTTTATAATATATTTCCCTCTAATAAATTCAATGTGCTTGATTGGTTGTTATACATGCTTCACTGAGCTTAAGTGAATAATGGAATAATAAAAATATAAAATGAAATACATTGAATGATATTTAATTTCAATTGAAAAAGTTTATCTAATAAAACCATGTAATTAAAATCCTAAAATATTTGGGAAATGATAATTATTGTTAGTCTTGAAATTCATTCTAAATAGAAATGTTTTGTTTAGAAACACTATTTCTATTATATATATTATATTTAAAATATAAATTATTTTATTTCAAGTATTAAAATTATGTGAAATTACAATTTATAAATTTATAAAAATGGGTAATCATTAAAAAAATTACTATGAAATGTTTATAAATAAAGATAAAATCATTTGAGGTTAAAAATAGATATTTTTTAGAATACATTTTCTATCCATACAATCTGTTTTTATATTAAACAATAAATTAAATCAGTTTTAATTAAATATTTTAATCAAAATTTATAGATAATATATTAAAAAAATTAACATCAATCTAATGGTTGTTACTATGAAACTAATGATAATAAAATCAATTTTATGCTTAAAAATGCATTTTCTAAAAATGCTTTTTACACATTTGGTGGATGAATATTAGAATTTTTTTATGCAACCTATAGGAATTGAATATCTTATAAGTTATTCAATATTTTTAATAAAAAAATAATTATTGGGTAATAGGTACAATTTTATTTTTATCAATAATTAATAGTTACCAAAGTAATAAAATGCATAACCACTGTAAGGGTTAAAAGGGTTAATGAGAGTGTTAAAATAAGGGATACAACTTCAAATGTCCCTAAAACATGTCTAAATATTATTGGTTTGGTATATATCAACATTAACTCATACTATAATTTTATTTGGACTAAATCAGAGCTACTTTACAATGATATTGAGTTTATTATATTTTAATGTCCTTAATATTTACAAGGGTTCCACTACCCTCACTTATAAAAGTAATATGATATATCTAGGACACATGAGAACCATAACATAGAAAAAATCAACCCAAATACCTTCCCAAATATCATTCCCATGTCATATAGGTTCCATTCTTCTAATAAGCCCCATCCAAGATATATTATATTGTTTTTCAAAGGAGAATATCCACGGAAGAATTATATATTCTTACCGACATTTTTCAAGTTTAATTCTTCATAAACCTCATCAAAATATTTTATAGAAATATTAATATAATGAAATAAATATATTTATTTTAAATTAAAAGTCTATCTTAATGTTCAAAATATTTTCTATCTCTTTTTCATCCAATAAAAAATGGATGTGTTGCTCATGTGTGCGTATGAATAACCATCTCCATCATGCAATGTGTTTCATTTTTAATCACATCATATCAATGATAATAATATATATTTATTTAATTAATAAATTATATATTTATAAATTAATTCAAAATTTTAAAATATAAATTATTATTTTACTTCCTTTATTTTCATCCATTAAAAAATAAAAACATCACTCATGCATACATACGGACTACTGAATCAAAAGAAGTGATGTCATTAATTTTTCATAATCACCTAAAATAGATGGTTATAAAAGTGTAAATAATTAATAAATATAATATTTATAAGATTATTAATATTTTTTATATGTTTAAAATATTACAAGAGTGTAAGGAATTGAGTCACCAAACTTAAATATATATGGAAAACAGAATCCTTGACACTCGAAAATGGATTTTAGTGATGAATTGTTAATAAATGGGTGATTAAAAACTATAAGGGGAGTATATATAGAATGATAAGTGTTAAGATGGTTATTTAATATATGTATAATAAGTTCAAATTTTATATACTAGAGGTTATATTGGGTATAAATAAATTCATGAGTTGAGGTAAGGGTTTATATTTTAATCTCACTTTTTATCAGAATTATTTATGTTTCAATTTCCATTGTAGAAAATTTTATGCTATTTATTTTATAAGACTCATATATTTTATTATAATCCGGTTATTTATGATGTTTTGAAGTATTCTTTATATATTTTCCATTTCTGTACTTAAAAGTTCCAATTATATGTTTTTATGAAAACTCGACCTTATTTCTACTTTTTTGGTCTGGAATTGTCTTCCTCCATATCATTGTTAATAAAAATAACTTTATAGAAGATATTATCAAATTTTAAAAGATTGGAAATTTTATTTTTCTACATACATTTAATTTCATTAAAAAATATTAAATTAAATTATTAAAAAAAATTCATATGATTAACTTTTGACTTTTTAAAAAAGTAAAAAAGAATGTTTTTAACATTTATGGCTTGACAATAGTTTCCTATAATTATTAATTTTAATCATAATAAATATTACTCTATAAGTTTCATTCATTTTTTCAAGAAAATTATACTCCCATTATAATGGTAATTATTAGTTTCTTAATGTTACCAAAATATAAGAATGTTTTCTATTATTTTCAAAGAATATTTCTAAATATTTTATAAGTTTATTTATTATTTATGCCAATATCTGTTTTGAATTGTTTCATAACTATATATATGATCTTATGATACCATCCACTTGATTTTTATATATTTCTTGTAATGATGTTTCTTTAATTATGCTCCATGAAACACATTTCTTTCTCACGGGTTAATTAAACTATGAAGGAATTATAAATGCTCATATATATTTTTTTGAATATATATGAATGTATTATTATATATTATGGGTGGGGAGTTTACATCCCTCAAATTAATTTGGTAATTTTTTATATCTCATGAGATCAAAATGGTACATGGAATTTTTTCCAAATTGTAAGGGTATATAAGATGTTTCTCTAAGACCAAGAGGGTACAAATGTGATTATCTCAAGCCTAAAAGGGAACATGTGCATTTACCCTACGGTAGAAATGTTAAATTGGGGGTTATACCAAGCCTAATAAGTGATAAATTTTATGGGGAGTATAATTGACATATGATTCTATGTATATTAGAATGGAGAGTGAACCCAATCTACTATGGGAATCCATAAACTATGATAGTCTTAGTAGTGAGCCTTGATTAAAGAAATGATTTTTTATAATTATATTTTCCAAACATTTATGCTAGAAACTTATGTATTATGCTTATAATATGATCTCAGGGATAATGATTTATTATTTATGATTTCATACTCTTATGAATAATTTTTATTATCACGAATAATCCTTATTCCATGAATCTTATTTTAGGGTTTATGGATTATTGGATATTATATCATAATTTTTTATCATGTTCTTACACCCTTAATATTATATATTTAACACTTATGATAAATAATTTAAATAACTCATGTTTACCCAAACTGAGCATTTGATATCACCCATTCTTATGTTTCATTTACTAAGGTTATGAAGAAAGGTTTTAAGAAAAGAATGTCAAAGAAGGGTAATATATGAAGATAAATTTGTTGGGGATGTTCAATATCTTTCATGAAATAAATTTATTGTGTTTCCAACCTTCAGAGGTACTAAACATTAATAGTTCATATAGTGTGTATTATAATAATCCATATTGAATATTCATATAAAAATATGTAATATTTATGTTAGTGACCCTTAGGTTACCTAAAAAATCATCATTAAATATAATAAGAAAAAAAATATAATATTGGGATACCTAGATTATATTTTACTATAAAAGAAACACATATAAAATTGATAAAAAATATTGTTGATGATAAAAGCTAGGATTGGTGTGGATTAAAGAGGAGAAGAGAAATCTTCAATGGGGATAATATTTTTCAATTAAGGGTTGAACCCCAAGTTTCACATAAAAGGATATTCATTTAGGACATTAAAAGACAAAAATCCACCATGTTTAGTGTAATTATTCCCAAGAGACTATGAATTACCTATTACTACTCCATCGGATTACCAGTGACCTCAACAAGAACTAACACACCCCTAGGACAACCATTACATACTCAATACAAGTTCACCAGGTAGTTGATGCTTATTTAGCATCATATTCCCTCATATCCTTATATATATCTCTCTTAAGACACATTAATACCTCTAAATAATATAATTTAACTAATAAAGAGATTAATAAGATAAAAATAAATGTTAAAATAAAATTATAAAGGTTTTAGTCCTACAAAATCTCCACTATCAGATTCTTTTCATTACTAATATTTATCTAACTTGTAATAGAATAATAGTTATAATTATAGTGGATCATCAATGTGATGTTGGGCCTTCATTTTAGATTCATAATACCAAATCTTGTCTAAAAACATATAAGGATACTATAATTCTTATACTTAGATGACTATATTTCCATGTATGGATTTCTCTCTTTGATCAATGATAGAAATAGGTTTCTATATGGCTATACCATCTGGATCCAAATCCATATCATCATAAAAAATAAAATGAGTATGATCTGGTACATACATCCTTAACCTAGAGATATCGAAAATTTAATGAAATTCACTGAACTAAGGTGTAAAATAAAATATATAAGCCAATATCCTGATATTCTAAAAAATCATAAAGGGTCAACTGAAGTGAGGATAAATATTTCATTTATTTCCCATTAATATATGTCCTAGTGTATGATAAATTCATAGAAATACATTATCACAAACCTAAAAAACCAAGGCTTATCATCTATAGTCAACATTAAATTTTTATTGACATTGACAGTTTAATATTTTCATTTGGATCAATTTCCCGCACTCCCTTATCTTCAAAATCATAATATATCTTCGAAAATATAAATGGTCTATTTTGTATAACCATCCATCTGAGGATGAAATATATTATCATATTTTTTAATGAACTGATATATTTTCATAGTAACAACCAAAAATTATATGTTAACCTCATTTCCCAATTAGAGGCAATGCTCTCTGGAACCCCATGGAGTTTCACAATCTTTGAAATGTACAGAGAATTCCAAAATCATCAATTGATTATGCTTCTTTGATAATAATAAAATGACCAATATTTTTTCAATGAGATACAATAAAATATATTTTCTCCTTTCACTTTTGGTAACATGTTTAGCCTATCACAAATCAATGGTAATATCATCACATTTCTATTTAGTTATAAGTAGATAATATAAATCTTTTTTTGCTAATTTATGTTCTATTTTGATCTATCTATGTGTAATAATTGAGACAAAAAAATACACAATCTACCTATTCATACTAATCCATAAAACCATACTTTAAATATCTTGATTCATCTACGAATTTCTTTGCTCCATAGCCCAGTGAAGGTATTTTTACTCACCGATAACCTCTTCCCCAGTGTTGGTGGAATCACATGTCTTCTTTAGATAAAATAGAATGAATTAGGGTATTTAGAGCATCATTTTAGGATCTCATCACCATTGATTCTATTTGAAATCATGATACAATATTATTCAATGATCTGAGAATCCCATACCCAATCGAAAACCTATGATCCTTCATTAATCTTTAGATTCCTACATTGTTTGAGGTTGAGTATTTCTTTTAAGGGAATTAGTCAAAATATTTTTGTTACCTGAGGCATAGGGGACCTGAAAATTATTTAATTGGAGATACTAAACACATTTCAAATGATTGTAATTAAGATCAATATTATAAAATATGTTCTTGGGGATTTTATAGTCATTATACACCAAAAAACAATCACTAAATAGATAATTTCACAATCAATTTATGGAATGCATGAAAAGAGAAATCTATAGGTCATGGATAAAAAAATTCCTATCATTTGTTCATAACTAACACGAACATTAGGACACCCATAAACAATATTACATTAATATGAATATGAGACCCCTATAAGAAACATAATAAGATAAACAAAAAATCTTAGTTTGAAAAATAATCCGGATAAGTATTGATGTAATACCCTTATTTAAAACCTAAAAATACATTTCATACTATTATAACCAGATGAAACTCATCCCTTTCATCACAAAAGACATCATATAATAAACTTAAAGGAAAAAATTACTGGATAAAATTATAGTAATACCCAACGAGTCTAATGAAACTCATAAACCCAATGAAATTATTTTATAATTTAAAATACTTCACTAATACCAATTTTTTAGTATCAACCATAATTATGGAACATGATACCTCATAACACGTGAATTAATCTTCAGAAATAAAAAATAAACATTTCTAGAGTTTAAGATAAATTTAAATTCCATTAACATTCCTAGAACCACTTTAAATTTTTTTTCATGTTCTTTTTAGGTTCATGATTATTGTAAGATATTATCCAAAAATAAGATTATAAATCTGTCTTAGAATAGATGAAAAATTCTATTTCTGAGATATAGGAAAAATAAAGGCACATTATTCAAGCCAAACGACATAACCAGATATTAAAAATTTCCTTACTAACTTTAGAAATCCGTTTTTAGAATATATGTAAGTCTCCCACAATGTTGGTGATACCCTCATCTCAAATAAATCATGAAAACCCATTTACTCTCTTTAATTAGAAAAATAAAACATTAATATAGGGTAGTGGGTATTGGTTCTTGATAGATAAAAGATTCAACATTCTATAATATATGAAAATAAATATACTTTGATAAATTTTCTTGGTGAAGAGAGGAAGATCTCCCTAAGGATATGATAAAGGTATAATAAACACCTTGGAAACCAACTCCACAAGATAAACATTTAATTATCTTAACACTTTTGGTTTTATATTTTATGAGAGAATTGAAAAAAAATTATATTAAATAGTTCAATCATGAATTCCAACTCACACTTAGGGGGAAACCTAAATAAATCCATAGGAAACACTTCATTGAAGAATCCTAACAGTATAGGTGATGCATCAAATCTCTTTTTTTCAACCATTTTGAGAGCTAATATTTCCAAATGTGAGGTAAGAGTTTTTAAATTCTCTTAATCACACCCAGTTCTACTCACCTAATATTCCTATTCCCTTAAAATATTAAATTGTGAACTTTCCATAGAAGAGAACAATGTTTTTCTATTATAGAAATCATTAATGGATTCAAACTGTGTAAACTAATACAATCACAATATGTTATTAATGATATTCATATATAGTGTAGAAAATATCTAAAGGTTCCTGAATGATCCCAACAAAAGAGTATATGAGAGATATGATTTAATTTTTTTTCTAAAAACTATCCAAATAGGGTATTAATAATTATTATATTATAAGTTAAATCCAATTATACTACCATGAGAGGCACCAAATAAATATAAATAAAATAATGTGAATATATCATATAAAAAATTACAAATGATGGTATATAATACTATAACCATACCTATCACCATAGAAGGACATTCCTTAGTGTTTCCATCATCTTCTCAGCCTCAACCACCTTACTAAATCTATCATGATGATTCTATATAAGTGGTACCTTCGCAATTGAATTGGATTCTAATTTAAATCTCAACCATACTCTCCTATTACGACATCTAGTCCTATATGAGGGAGGTTAAGATCCTATAATTACATAATGAGAACCCTATGAATATGAGGTCAGATATATTGAAGTTATTGGAAGACACTATCAAATGGAGTATACCTATAAATCTTATAGAGATGATCATACCTACAACACTACTGGAAATTATTCCGCATAAAAATATTTTTAGTCTTGGTGTATCTAGATAAACCACACTAGAAGAATAAAATACGAGATCATCCGGAATTGGGAGGAAGATCACTCCCACCATAATATCCCAATTGGTATCCACTCTAGTATTCCTCTACCTAACATAACATCTAACTAATAGAATAAAAACTATTGACTATACCATTATTGTAACAGGTTTTATCCAGCACTTCCTTCTTCATCACCTTAAACATGGATGAATGATTAAACATACCCAAATAGGTCTATAGTATCTCTTTAAATATCATCACATGCCATATCATTTATAAATCATTATCCTCGAACATCATTAGAGCTAAGTTAATTATATTATTGAATTTATCAACAAAATCAATCATAGACATCTATCTCTACCCATACAGTATAATGTTTTTATCTTTTTTCATTGAATAGTGTCATGATAGAACTCTTTAAAAAACATACCCAAAACCCCTTCCAATTGATCCCCTGATCAGTTTTTCCCCAGCCATTGTTTTCCCCCATATATTTCTAGTTCCTGCATTATAAAAATTTCTAAATAAACTAGTAGAAGTATATAGTTTTCATCCACTCAAAGATATAGTTGACATGATTAACCCACACTTTTGTTTCCTAGTGGGGGAATTTTCTATAGAATATTTAAGAATTATATAAATTTAATTCCTATATATAATTAATAGAAAATGGTTATTATGATAGTTTTTTATTTCTACTACATTAAGTAGCTAAACTAGACCCTTGATAACCTAAGGATCAATGGTTTTCCATATAGGCAGAGCATGTTCCTTCACACTTCCCTAAAAATTAACTAATGGTCAGCATGGTGGTACAATCAACATTAGAAAAGGTAATCACATAATATTCACTTATAGAATTGAAAAGGAGTAATTTTTATATATGAACCATATAAAAACCCCCATTTACACTATTCTATGTCCTTTTTGTGATCAATTATTTTTCATGTTCTTTAGGAATTCTTTTAAATGTCATTATAAAAATATGGAATTAATTGGGGAATGTATTATTTTATTGTCTTGAAAAAGTGGTTTTAAAACTATTTTAACCACTTAAATGGGTTTCACTAACAGGTCTCACTAGAAAATAAAAAAATACCATTTTTTATTATTGAGTATTTGATTAGAATAAAAATTTGAATGATTCAAATCATGAGAAAATGAACCATAAGAAATCAAATGATATCCCATGTTATCCAATTTGATCCTACCAAGAAATATATACATATTTTGTATGACACTCTTAGAGGAGATACTAACTCAAGGAAACTGTTAAAATCTAATCTGAACCACCAATGGTATTTTAAGATTCCAATATAATTATTCATTCTAGAAATATTTATGGGTTACTTGAAAAATAACGATATTCCTATCTCTATAATACTCTAAATCACATATCCAAAATACCTCAAGTTAAAATGATACAATTTTGTTATAAATTTTCCCAAATACTTGAATATACCCAAGCCAAATCTCTAAATAACCACAAGAGAACCTCTCAATAATAAGAGTATTTCATCGATTAAGAGAGATAAAATCTATATGAGTGGGAGATGTTTTACCATGTTTAACATTTAATAAATAAATTAATAAATAAATATAGATCTTGAAAAAAAATCAACACCATTGGGGTTGTCAGACCTGGGATACATTGATATAACCATCGCTGGTGAATCACCATTTCATTAGGCTACATGGTAAAAAGGTGGTTACAAAACTCTATAGATAATAATAAATATAATTCAATAAAAAAAATCCAAAAGTTTAATACAGTGTGTAAAACATGGAAAATAACAATTATATAAAATTATTACACCCACACACTCTTTAAACACAAAAAATCAGAATCCCTGAAATGATATCATCCATGTGGATATCTATTAATATCCATACTACATCACCTCCAAACATTTATGAAAACTCTAAAATGGTCCACCTAAACTCCATACTCTATGTGAGTTATCTTACTATGCTATGATATATATATATATATATATAACTTAAATTCAAACACATTTACTTTACATGGGCCATGAAAAATTGTTTCTACATTCCCCCCTAGAAAACATATGTTGTTAGTGAGTACATCAAACCTAATATAAGTCACCAACCAACCTCCTTCAGCCGGTTGTCATGGATTATGTGAAATGAAAGAAAATAGTATTAATAGGTAAATTGTAAACATAATCAATCAATCAACCTGGTAATGGTAAGAAATTAGTCTTTCTAAACATGTATACTTTTAATTAAAAGTAAACATTACAACATGGATCGCATTTCAATATTATTTTAATAATTTTCTTTCACAATAACCAAACTTTCTTTGAGTAATTCTAGGAATTCATGTAGTGTACCTTCCTTCCATATGAAACCTACCCAATAGAGGTGTCTGACCAAATCCATCCACTATAAGAGAAACTGTACACTTATATTTTATATTAACATATATTTATCTATAATCATCCACCAATATAGGAACTATATAAAATATATCACATAATAAGACACTGGTAACATGTCATCCTAACCCATAGGCATGAGAAGGACCCAAATTCCTCTAACCTTTTAGTGACAAACCCTAGACACAAATGGATTGTAATAAATTCCAAGATTATAATTAATCATTGGGGGATGATTTACCCAAAAACCCTACAACCTACAAATGAAAACTCAATAGTACAAAAATGAATATGATGCATGATACCGAATCTAACAAAATTAATTGAAAGAAAAAAAAATCATAATTAGTGTCCTATTATAATAAAATATAATGAAAAAGTCCAAAAATTCCAAATTCCACAAGTCCACTATAGAAAAGTGGCTCCACGCCAGTATCTAAAGCTCAATCAACTCCAAGATCCATCCACTATTGAACATAGTATCATGAATCTCCACTCAAGAAGTATCAAATATTCCCTTTAGCTTTTTCATGACAAACAACGTATGTATATATATCAAGATTCATATACAGGGGTGAGTGTATCATCCTACTATAAAATCCTCAAGACTTCCCCCGAGCTCTATTAGGATCATAAAAAGTTATCACAATTTATATAAAACCTATAGTGAGTATAAAACTAGTTACAAATTATGATAATATAAAAGCATTGAAATAACACACACCAAAAGTAAACCAATAGCATGAACACACACACCCATGGAACACACATACCAATACATCACCCATAAAATGTGCCCTCATAATAGTTTAAATCATGAGAGGATACCCCATACATATAATCCCAATTAATCACTCAGATATACAGTCATGTATACGCCAGGTTAAATAGTAACTAATTCTGAACCAAAAAAGGATACACTAAAATGAAGTATGAATGAAATATTATTGTGGTCATGCTATGTTCTCATAGTTTTAATCAAAATATTTTATGAAGCATTTCCTTGAACATGTTTTGAGAGAAACCCGCATCCCATAAATTAAAAACAATAAACATGGGTGGATTTGGTATTGTTTTCTTCACATAATATGTGTTTTTTTTTAAAAAACAAGATGTGAAAATACTTATACAAGTGTAATGGGAGAGAATACAAATACCTCAAAATGATTATTCTAAAAAAATAACACAGAAAAAAATCAGATCTAGTTTCAGCACCCAATTGATTCAACTGAAAAAGAGCCTTAAATCAATTACAGATCACAAAATTTCAATATACCATAGAGAAGGATAAAAATAGGTAGGTGAAGGATAAAATTTCTCCCAAAATCACCAAGGAATTACCTAAAAAATAGGATGAAATAAGGATAACTCATGAGAACTGAAAGGGAACTTTAATTTATAAGTTGGATAGAAATGACATCTTTCAAGGCCTGGCATAGGCCATCCACACCATGAAACATTGAGATAGACAAATTAACTAAGAAACAATGTACCTGATCTTATAAATCTCCAAACCCTTTCACTTCGTGACTAAGATATCATTCCTTAAATAATTGAAATCATATTTTGATCAAATATACCCAAAAAACATTTAAACCATGAATCATCTTACACATTGTGAAACTCCTTCTATAACAAGATTCTATCTCCATGTTTACTTAATCCTTTAAAAATTACAAAATATGCAACCAATTCATTCCATAACATAAAAACACATCATAAAATAGAAAATACCTCAAAATAGGGGTAAAGAAACATACCTTTTTCAATTATGACTATTATAACCTGTTAATATAAATATCATAATAGTAACACATTAAAATTGAAAAGGTTTTGTATCTTGGTATAATTATTTTTATACAGAACTTGTACATAATAAATCTTAAAAATTATTTAAATACACATTTTAGTCCTCATCAGAGTTATTGTGTTTTTTTTAGTACACGTATTCTACTAAGGATATACATCAAGAAAATGGATGAGCTAAAAGCCTGTTATGGGGAGGAATGACATGGAAGCAATATGATACCTAAATCAATAGTAAATGTGTGACTATAATCATAATAATTATATAGAAATTTAAGGAACATATTAATGATATTGAGGGAATCATTTGAAAAAGTCATTAAATTTGGCATATGCATAATAATGAAACATTGTAACATAGTTGTAGAATACCACACAATGTTTTAAACAAAGATAGCATCATTTTCTTGCATAACATATATGAAAAAATCATAACATCATAATCATGAACCAAGATAGCATAATGTTAATTTATACTACACATAATATCATTATTTATATCACAATAAATTTTTTATTTTATGGATATATAATCCCAAGCCTGTTTGTCATACCATAAAATTCTCATGATCATACATACCACATGGAAAGAGAACATACATAAATCATAGTCATGAAATAAACTCATAAAATAGAATGGGTTTCAGATGTTTTTAATAAATAATACATTAAAAAATAATTTTATGGGTTCCCAAAAGTGTAAGGAGATCATATTTTTTCATAAAAGTTAATATTTCTTTGATTTAAGAAGAAATAACTCAAGAGGTTTCAATTAGATGTTTTGGAAAAATATGTCTCCTTGAAAAATCAATGATATTTTCTTACAAATAATCAAAATATTTTAAATTTTGTATATTACTATAAATAAAGGAAAATAATAGTGAATGAAAAATTTAAGTGCATTATATAAATGTTAATACTAAAAATAAATTGAAATATGAGATAAACCAAAAATTAAAGAGTTGGGATTGAGAATCCCCTTACCTTATGTCCAAATTTATTTCAATATTATTTCCCAACCTATATAATGAATTTAGGTTTATTAAAAAATTATTACAGTAGTGGATTTTGATAATTTTTTTATAATTTATCAATTATAATCAATGGTTTTTTTCTTAATTCCGTTTGTTAAAGGTCAAACGTTTTGATAAAATATTTCCCTTAAAATATCTTGACTTCCTAGATTTAATGATCTTGCATTATTTCTAATTATACATTAATATGATAGAATTTAAAATATTTAAATACATATATTTAAACATTTATATATTTAAAATAATTTATTATAATCATCTATATTGTTTTTGATAAGAAGGGAATTTGAAATTCCCTCATTGGTAGTTAACCGAACGTTAATGGTATATTGTCTAAAGGAGGTGAGATATTTATAACATATAAATATGATACATATTTAATATTTACATTAGTCAAATATAAATAATATACTTTTGAAATAATAATTAATTAATTTTATAAGTATTTTGAAAGAAAATAATATAAGTGCTGAGAAGGAAAAGATGAAAAAGAAAGGTAAAAGATGAAGGAATCATACCTCTTTTGTGATGTTCCTTTCTTAAGTCTATTAAATAATTAAAATCTTGGAGTTTTATAAATATAGAATTAAACTAAGGATGGTAATGTGATTAATAGATGATAACTGGTATAATATTTGGATTTGGTGAGTGGAATTGAAGTGGATTTCTAAGAGGCGGGAGAGGGTATATTTATAGTTGAGGAGAGTGTTGTTTTAATGATAATAATTGAATGAAATTTAATTTCCAAGGTAAAGATTTTAATAGTGATATTTAGATATTATGAATAATATTTTATTAAAAACACATGTTTTTATAACTTTAAAACCATTTAAAACCTCAATTCATTAGGTTATTAAAAATGAATGTGGAAAGATGAAAAATAATTAATGGAATACATTTGACTGTAGGATTTGGAAAATAATTTTTCGGTTTGTAATTTTAGTTTCATGAATTATATATCTTATTAAACAAGTTTTGTTTCAATACTCAAATTATAGAATTGGTTATGTCATTATTACATCATGAATGATGTAATTTAAAAAATATCATATATGAAAAAAGGCATTTTTATTGTTCAACTAAAAATTGATTTAAAAAAAATAAAAAAAATAACACATAGAAAATTTCAATAAACTAATTATAAAAAAAAACATTTTATCAAAATAATTTTCATTCATAGTTAATATTAATTATTAATATAAAAATTATGGTCTTTACATATTATAATAAAAGATAGTTTATTAAAAATGTGCTTATAGTTTCTTTTAATTTTTAATATTGATATTTTTTTATGGAATTATAATATTTATATTTTATTAAAATTATTTCTTGAAATATTATTTATATGAAATTTTAATATTCTCAGGTAAATTTACTATTTCAATGGCTAGGTTATTACTCACAATTTTTAGAATACTATTACAATAGTCATATTACTATTCTAATAGTCATATTACCTCCTATAAATACCTCTTAATTTCATCATTCCTTATTCACCTTATTTCTTCTCAAGATTAAAGAATTTTCATTTCTAAAATTTTGAATGGATTAAAAATGTTTGATATTTTTTATAGTGTTGTTTTCAGGTGAAATAATTCTAGGATATCAACCTGATCCACATTTTTTACTTATTTTAATTTTTTGTGTTTATAATCCCATTTTAATAGTTTCAAGTTTTATATAAATATTTATCCTATAAACGTAAGGTCCCCAATTGATGAAATAAATCACTATGCTTTCTCATGGGTTTAAACTATACGATATTCTTTAGCATTATTGATATGCAAATAAAATTAAATATATATAAAATAATGGGATGGTATAAGGGTTACAACATTCTCCACACTATTGGACTTTTCATACTCAAAAATCTTGAATGTGAATTCATTTTGGAAAATCCTTTACCATTGTTCTATCAAAAGTATTTATCATTATAAAGACTCATTATGGACTTAATTATCCTACTATAGGGAAAAATAAGAGGTATGTTTCATATTAGAAATTTCTTATCATTCCCATTCCAAGGTATGATAAACTATGAGAACCCAGTTGAACAACCAGCTCAATAAAAACCAAATATAAAAATAAAAACCAGTTTTGGCACAATTATTTTGATGTAAAATGAATTTTATGTGTAAATTAATTAATTTATGTATATATTATTTGATTGTTTTATTATATTATTTCCATATAAAATAATTTTTTTAAAATAATATAAATAGGGAATGACTCACGTTTAAAATGATTCCTTGTGACATATGGCAAGTGAAGGGGAAATTCTGTGGCTTAGAACTGCATAATGAAGCCAAATCAGAGTCAATGTTGATGGAAAATCCTCATTCACATTATTAAGGAACTATTTTTGAAAAAAAATAGATATAATTCATAATTTGAAGGTAAAAACATAAAAAATACCATTTGGAGGGATATCAAAAAAATTCATAGTGTTCCACTAGGTTACACCCTGGAACCCAATATTGATAGAGGCAAGAATAAAAAGTTATAAAGTAAATTATAATGGGTCATCATTAAATTTGACCTACATCCCTTTTACCAGAAATATTTAATAATTATAGATTTATTATCATAATTATAGAGGCTTAAGTCCTACATTATAAATACCTATGCCAATAAATACAAGACCATGGGGGATTCAAAATTAATTCTTAGTGAGGGGGAGTTATGGATAACAACCTAATGCTAGTTTAATTCTTTCTTTTCTTTTTATTCATGTGATTTATTCATTTCCCTCTATCATCCTAGTGACCCTTCACACATAGTGGTAAAATTTTGGAGTGATCGGGGAAGGGGAGGCTCGACCAAATTGCTATGATTAAGGTTTTGGTCTTATTTCAATAAATATCTTTTATATCTTCTTCCAACTAGTTTCAATTATCTATCTGTAGTTTTTATTATCTAATGAAATTGTATTAGGTTTAGATTATATTGATAATTATTTCTTTTTTTAATGATATATATCTCCCTCCCCCTAATTATGCTCTGTATGTGATGACACAAGCTATGGTTCAGTAGTTAATTCTTAGTGATCATCAACACATGTGTGTAATTGTAGATAGAACTATTGATTATTAGGAGATAACAATACATGATCAGATAATTTACCTAATTATTCAAGAGGAACAATTGTATCATTCACACACATAGAAATGAGGGTACCCCAATATAATATTTCTGTTAGGGATATTCTCACCAGCACCATCTATCCAAGGAAGAAGAGGAAGTGATCACAGAAACTCTCTCTTATTAGCTTAATATAAAAATATTTTTCAGAATTAAGATCCATGATATAATTTAAATAGGTTTATCCATGCCCAACTAGATCACATATTTCACAAACTATTTTAAAATCATCCAATTAAATTGGTTTGTAAATTCTAAATTCTCAAAAATATTAAAATACATTTTCTTGAAATAATTAAAATGCAATGAATATTTTTTGGGGAACTATTACCTAGGATACTTTCATGGTTAAACTTTATATTATACTTAGGAAATAATTTTTGTTAAATTCCCCATGACATGGCATATGTCAAACATATAATATTACCGAGGAGAAAGTGACTCAAAATAATAATTTTAACATTTAATGACACATATTCCAAATTTCCAAATACAATATTTAAATCTTTAAATTTAGAAAATTCTAACCAAATTAAGAAACATTAATTTAAAAAATATAATTTGAGTAAATAAACCTTTAATAATCAAGTAGGGATCTAAGTTTTTACTCTGAACCTAAAAATATGGTTGGAAACCTCAATCAAACCCTTAGAGATATCTGTACAACACAATTATCTAACTAAAAAAATAAATTATATATTAATCCATTTAAAAATGAATTTGAATTTCAAATTAACGTGATTCAAGTTCAATTAAAATTTCATGGTCCTACAAGTGAGGAAAAAATTGTCATATTCAAGAGTTCTCTTGTATCTTCTTGAATTTCTTCCTTGAGGAATCACTGAAGAATAATTCATGTAGATGAACTCCCATTTTCACTGGAGAGAGATATAAATGAATGATTATAAAACATAAAATCATGATAATTCAATTATTAGGAAGATATAAAAAGATTTTTAATGTAGATATTATTCTCCGCATCTAGTGAAAATCAATCAGAAAAGAGATATACACTATCTACCAAATAACCAGAGAAACTCTCTATGTGTACTGGGAAGGATTCAATAATATATTTATAAGTTTACATCATCACGATATAAAGGATCAACACTTTATAATTTCCATATACCAAGTTTTGATTGGTAATGACTAAAACTTACTTGACACCTCATCTAAAAGAGCCTTGGTAGATAAATTACCAGAAAAATCTAGACGATTGATTTAAAATAGTGTAGAAAACTCACAGAAATTCACCACTAGAGGTATAGGAAATAGATGAATTCATGAGGTAAGAAATTATGATTCACCACTTTTACTTATAAACATATCTGAATAAAAAACAAATTTATTGATACAAATTGCTATGAATTGTGTAAATGGTCTACATGCCCTACCTTGGGTATATGGATCATGTTCAACATCTAACCACTTTATAGACCAATGTACAAATATACAAGAAATATAAAGTTATGTGGAAATTTTTTTTCCAAGGATATTCTGTAAAAATCAACTGTGGAATGATAAACCTCAAGCACAATTGGTATAAAGATATAATCATGCTAAACTCTTTTATTCAAACCAATTCCCAACCCACAGTCATACTCACATAAATTTTATAACCCACAAAAATTTCAATAACTCTTCCACTAATAATCCTATCAACACTCCATTTCTATAAAAAGAAATATGATTATACCTAAACATGTTCACCATTATCTATGAACCAGAAACTACAGTCTAAGATTGAAGGATTGAAACAATCAATATAAGATTTATCCAACAAGATTAAAATTATTAAATATGTACTAACAAATAATACAGAAACAATAATGACCTAGATGATCCCAAATCCTAAGAAAAATTTAATTATAATTACAAAATACATTGTAAAATAGATCCATCCTTTTAAACCCTTGAAATATAATCTTTAGCATTAACAAAGCAAGGCCGGAAATTATAGTCATAATTCTAAATCTCAACCCAGACATCCAAGATAATAGAACAAGAATAAATAGTGGATGATGATATTAATTAGGAATAAAATACTATAAATCCCCACATATAGTAAAAAAGGTAAAATAATAGCCTTATAGCACTCTTCCCTTATCATTTTATTTAGTTAAGGAAGATGGAAGTGGAGTAACTTCAACAAGAGATTCGATTTTAAAAAAAAAAGTTGAAATGAACATCCCTCTCCTGAATTCCATCTGAAAATTCGCAAGTATGAAACATTTCTCAATGAAATTTTGACTAAAATAAGGATACTTAATAAAAATTAAATAATCGGTTTTGTAAGAATTGGATCATACCGTACCACACCACCGATACCAAAAAAATTAAATATTTGGGGACTTTCCCAATTCTATGCACCATTGGATAAATAATTTTTCTGATTATTTATGTGATCTTGGTCCCTACATAAATTTAATTCCTCACTCAGTATTCATATCTTAAAATATAGTAGAATTAAATCCCATAATAGTGGTGGTCCAACTCATAAATAGATCAACAATTTTCAAAGAAGTATTTTTGAAGACATCCTTGTAAAAGTCAAAGATATATTATTCCTTGCTGACTTCTATATGTTAAACAAGGAAAGATATAGAAGTTCATCATAGTTACACACAATTTTGGGGAGACCATTATTAAACATGTTGAATACAATAATTAACATAACAGAAAAAACCCTTATAATAGATCGTAGAGATAGTATGGATTACTTAAGAATTCCTGACATAAAAGATAATCTATTAAGAAATAATTTACTCTACGAAATCACCTATAAATAAGACATAGAACCAATTGAATATTCATGTTTTATATATAAATTCTTAGACTTATGAGATAAATTTTTGATTAAAAATACCAGTACATGAAATCTAAAAATTCATATTTCAATTTAGACAACGAGTTAATATATGATTTTTTTGATTATTTATTAAATTATGAAAAGGAATTTGGGATTTCCCATACAAAGGATATTCAAGATTTAGAATTAGGTAACCTAAATTTAATTTCTTCCCTTAAAAAACTATGACATCCTAGACCCAGGTGCCACTCAGAGGTTCCCCAGGCCCGATGGACCAGATGGCCTCAAGTGAATCTACCTGAATGTCAGGGGTTGATGATTAGAAGTGAAGGACTAGGGTATCTTTGTGGGAAGAATATTCCTTAATTAATAGAGTATAAAATAGTGAATAAAAGGAATAACCTGTAAATTGTGTAAGAAATATAATAAAAAATGGTACAATATAAGTAGATGTAATAACAAATAACTGCTGAAACTGATAATAATATACAAAAGTTGATGATACATGTCATGTCTCTAAAGAGCAGGAAAACATGGATAAAAAGAAAAAGAGAGTACATGATATACAAAAGTAGAAAAAAAACCAAAATCTATCCAGCATCCTGATCCCTAGCCCAATCATCTACTACCAGGATCCATTCTAAATAAAGCATGCAATATCATGTATCTAAGGTGAGATGCTTCCCTTTGTCAACACCTGCATACATGTAATCTACCTGGGTAACAATGGAGGCCTGAATAGGGTGGGAGATAAATTTTAGTAGGCCACCACCAAAGTCATCTGTAACATCCATTACATGTAATATATACTAAAATAATGTCCAAGCATGATGATATAAAATTAAAATAATACAGTAATGTAAATACTCGGGTATCTACTTTAGCCTCAGCTACTGTTTAGACATGTATGTATTTCATTTGTTAATTATATTATCATTTTATATATGTATGTCATGTGATGTATAACCAGTACCGACATCATTACATGATGATAATAATAATAATAAAGGATCAAAGGTATAACAAGTCATCATGTAATGATGATAATAATGAATAGGATCCAAGATAATAACCAAGGCACCCTTGACCTTAGGGGTCAAGCCAAATCACGTGTTAAACTATAGCATGCATATAAGTGGTAAGATTTTAATCCAAGGTGAATATCCCAAGTCATTCCACAATAGTAATTCTATCTAAGTCAAAGTATCTCATCCAAGATAAAATGGGTAATAACTGACTAGAACTGATGGGTGTAACCCTGGCATGACTTGTTCATAGACATCATGTTTGATCCAAGGACTTTATCCAAGAGATACAATAATAATAATGGAGGGATCCTATGGTGTCATATAGGGAATCCATGAGTATACAAGGATCATGTTACAAGGTGGGTATCAACCTCAGCTACCGGTATCCCTAAATCAGAATGTCATTCATGAGTGCTCAAGGAATTCCCTCTGGAATCCGAGGCTAGATCAAGTATAACAACTCCTATAATAATTTAAATGTCTATATACATTAGAAACCTTATGATTAATTCATTTATTAATTAATTACATATAA
This sequence comes from Viscum album, assembly GCA_963277665.1. Lineage (NCBI taxonomy): Eukaryota > Viridiplantae > Streptophyta > Magnoliopsida > Santalales > Viscaceae > Viscum > Viscum album. Next base: position 1,763,245,428 of record OY728151.1, read on the forward strand.
TAATCATTCCATTTAATAAATCAAAGGGTTCATTCCATACCTTTCATTAGTGTGATAAGGATGAAATGGAATGCAACCATTTCTATCTTTTCATATTTAATTATGTATTTATATCCTTTACCTTTCTTAAACATGATATGGTGGACTAAGGTTGAGTAAAAAAGTTCAATTCATTTATAACAAAATAGGCTAAGTGATATCAATAATTTACTCTCCAATTAACCATTTAAACATTCGTTAATTAATTAGAACACTTGTCTTAGAATGTTCAAGTGACACTAACATATTCAAGGGACAGTCAAAAACCAATTAAATAGTTATTTAATTGTGAAATGGATTATCATTATTAGGTTCAATCCATAGCATGCCCAAATAATGTCACATATGAACATAACAAACCTCAAAAGGCATAATTAAGCGAAACACCTAGGTTAGGGAGGTCGATGTTGAGGATGTAACCTCAAATGATGAACATTTAACCAAGGGTCTTATAATTTGATTAAAATGAATATAATCAATGAACATGAATTTAATAGTCCATGCCTGATGAAATCAATTTGATCACAGTTATGAAAATTTATAAAATAATGAAACATGAGGGTTGGTTTATGTACGACTACCTCATACTCCTACAAATATCCTCTTCCAGTATTAATATTTATTTTGGCCTGGATTGGAATAGATATGAATAATGGATCAACATCCTAAAAAATATGGCATATGAGAGAGCATGTAAATAGTTTCATCTAGGTAAAGAAGAATGAAGAACTACAGAAAAGGAATCGTGATATTATTGAGATGAATCCAATGGGATGATCAGTTCTTCAATCGGGCTCTAAATAGACGAACGTGATCAAAATCTATAAAAGTGGAATTTGGGAGATACAAATATAGAAAATCACACTACGATCCTATAGATAAGTAAATGGTATGAAGGAGGTGTGTGTAACCATTTCATTAATGGAAATTCAGTCATTTCACCCAAAATAGTGGTCACATGATTTGGTCACATGGTTGTCCAAACCGTATGGAAATAGTGCACCATCTGTTGTAATAAGAGGGAAACCACATGGTTAGGACATAAAATTAGGGAAATCATCTTCCAACATTGAAAAATGCATCTTCCGAAAATTCTGTAGTTTTTTCATGGGAGTACAACCCCATAAGCATGGTCATGGAAAACCAAGCATCCTTATTTACCCCATTGTCCTACACCACGCAGTTAGGAGAGACTTTTTGGGATGGGACGCACAATTTATAATAACCATGTGGCCCAATATTTTCCACCACCAAGTAGGGTTACAAGTTCAAAAGAAGCCTAAAACACCCCTATAACCTCTATAACATCATCGGGAATCAATATTAGGTCTATGTAAAGGAATTAGAATGAAATAAAAATGATCCAAATATAAGATAAAAATTGGGTTCTTACAGTATTCCCCCCATTATGAAACTCATCCTTGAGTTCACCTTTAAAGGTTAGTGAAACACTATCAGATAACGACTCTATCCATTGGAAATATAAATCAGCCTTTCTCTTCCAAGTCTCATCCTATACATGGTCATACTGCCATAACATCCATACTAAGGTGACATACCGGCCTCCGAGAGCCTTCATGATCCATTTTATGATATGTATGGGATACTCAAAAGAAGCATCATCATTTAACTCATATTACTCAAGATAAAATGTATGATAAGGGTTGGTATGATATCATAGAAGTTGTGAAACATACAAGAAATCGTGCATAGAATGGTGCCTCTGAATTAGTAACAACCAAAAGGCCATTGAACCGACTCTCTCCATAGTCTCAAGCAACCCTACATAGTGAGGAGATAGCTTCCCATGTCTATGTATCAGTCTATGTTCTATCCTAGGAGATACTCATAGGAAAACATGATCCCCGACCTCAAAATCTAGAGGTTATCGACCGTAATTGGTATAAGATTTATATCTAGATTAAGTAGCAGACATGCGCTTCCAAATCATCTAAATCATCTCTGAAGTCTCTTGCATGAGATGAGGACCTAGTAGGGATGCCTCTCCAACCTTTATCTAACACATGGGTGAGTGGAAAGACCTACTATATAAAGACTCAAAAAGAACTATATAAATCATCGCCTAAAAGTTGTTATTGTAGGATAACATGACGATAGGGATATGTTTCTCCTAATAACCACTGAAATTCAGGACACATGCTTGGATCATGTCCTCTTGAACTTGTATCGTCCATTATGACCAACCATTGGTCTGTGGGTGAAATGATGTTCTCAAAAGCACCTGTGTGCCCATATCTCTCTAAAAACCTTTCTAGAACCATGAAATAAAATGAGAATCCCTATACGAAATGATAGAGCAAGAGACCCCATGAATTTAGATGATCTCATGGACATACAATCTTCCTAGACCATCAACTAAGAAAGTCTCCCAGATCGCAAGGAAGTGGACTAATTTCATCAATTTGTCAATGAAAACCGAAATAATGTCACTACCACGAGAAGAACTTCATAATACAACTACAATGTCCATGAAAACATAGTCTAATATCCATTTTTTTATTTTATGTGGCTGTAACAAGATTATAGGCAGCTAGTGATCTGGGTTTACCTGCTGACAGGTGGAACAATTAGTTATAAAGCCTTCTATCTGAAATTTCATCCCAAGCCACAAATGTTGGCATCACATATCTCGATACATTTTGGAGATTCCAAGATGAACTACCCACTGAGAATTGTTGGACTCACACATCTATTCTTATCTCATATATGTAGAAACCCCTGTATATCCATGTATATGAATGATTTTATCTATGTTCATATACCCATCTGGAAGTGGGTCATCTCTTGAAATTCTCTCACATAGAGCCATGCCCTTAGGATCTAAAAATTACCTACTCATCACCTTCTCAATGAGGGAAGAGGTAAATGTCAAGGATGAAAGATAAGAGTGCTCATGAATAGCATGAAACTCTAGATATATCTTAGAGAAGTGGGCTATCAATTTCCATTTGACATTGGATTCCCATATTCCTTATGCCCTAGTTTTCTAACTCAGTGTATCCACTACCTCATTTCCTCTCCCGGGAATATAGGAAAGCTCAAAATCAAAGAACAAAAGATATTTGACACATATCCATTATCTGAGGTTAAATTCATGATATGTAAAGATATATTTAAGGCCCTTGTGATCCATACAAATCACAAAGAAATCACTCATTATATAGTGTCTCTAGCAACGTAAGGCATAGACAACTACCACTAGCACTACAAGAAAACCGCCGCGAAACGCGTTTCGGGCCGCCATTTCGTGGCGGTTTTTTAAACCGCCGCGAAAAAACCGCCGCTAAACGGCAAAAAAAACTATTTTTTTTAATTTTTTTTTAATTTTTTTTAATTTTATTCAAGGATTAGCAGTGGTTTTTTTAAAAACCGACGTGAAATAGCGGCGGTTTCGGTAAAACCGCCGCGAAATGAAATGAAAAAAAAATAAAAAACATGAGAAACCCCAAAATCACTAAAACGACCATAACTTTTTATCCGGGCATCCGTTGAAGTGCCACGACCAGTCAAATCGAAGCTCATGAAGAGATATAGAGGAACATATAATCAAAACCATGAGACGGTCTAAGGTGTAAAAGATATTAGAGTTATAAGAAAGTTGAAGAAAGTTCTCTAACTTCAAACGGCCATAACTTTCACCCCGGGTGTCCGTTTGGGCTCTTCCACATATCAAATCGAAGCCATCGAAGAGAGCTACGAACTAAAACAATAAAAGCATGTTTTTCGACCCCAAAAACCCCTCCGAAGGCCTCCAAAACCCTGTTTCTGTCACTGGTGTCCCGTCGAACTTGTCTTCAAACAGACCTAACTTTTGATCTGCGTGTCAGTTCGGCCTCCTCCACCTTCCAGATCATAGCTTGTTCCATGAGCTTCAGTTTGAATGGTCACGGTGCCCACATGCCCTCCTAGATCATATGTTATGGCCTTTTTTGTGGGTATCAGGTTTGATATGTTTTTCAATGCCTCGTTTCTAGCACCCGTTCCCCATCAGCTTTTTTTTAAATGGTCATAACATCCGATCCGCCTGTCCATTCGGACTATTTCACCTTTCAGGTCGAAGATCGTTTCAGGATCGTTGATTTGACAGGTCGCGGATCTAAAACGGACTCTCGGATCATATGTTATCTCCGTTAATGTGAGTCCAATGTTTTTGTCTCTTTATGACTGTTTTGACGGGTTTTAACAGTAGCTCCATTTATTACTGTTTATTTGGGTTTTCATGACTTTTTATCTTTATCAATGGTTTTTTATGGGTTATTATGTTGATTATTTTGAATTATGAAACAGTTTTCAAGAGTTGTCACGAGTTTCCATGCATTCTCATTCTTTCTAATGCCCCATTCTTCATATGCTTCTCCATCCTTTTTCATGCATTTTCATGATTTTTCATCCCTAATCACGTCTTTTCATACTTTTTCATGTGTTTCCTTTATTATTTAATTTGTTAGTTATTATTTATTATTTATTATTTATTATTTATATTTATTTATTATTTATTATTTATTATTTATTATTTATTACTTATATTTATTTATTATTTATTATTTATTATTTATTGTTTATTATTTATTATTTATATTTATTTATTATTTATTATTTATTATTTATATTTATTTATTATTTATTATTTATATTTATTTATAATTTATTATTTATATTTATTTATTATTTATATTTATTTATATTTATTTATATTTATTATTTATTATTTATTATTTATTTATTATTTATATTTATTTATTATTTATATTATTTATATTAATTATTAATTATTTATTATTTATTCTTTATTATTTATTATTTATTATTTATATTTATTTATTTAATATTTAATATTTAATATTTAATATTTAATATTTAATATTTAATATTTATTATTTATTATTTATTATTTATTATTTATTATTTATTATTTATATCTATTATTTATTATTTATTATTTATTATTTATTATTTATTATTTATATATATTATATATTATATATTATTTATTATTTATTATTTATTATTTATTATTTATTATTTATTATTTATTATTTATTATTTATTATTTATTATTTATATTTATTATTTATATTTATTTATAATTTATATTTATTTATTATTTATATTTATTATTTATATTTATTAATTATTAATTATTATTGGTATTTATTTATTTATTATTTGTTATTTGTATTATTTATACTTATTTATTATTTATTATTTATTATTTATTATTTATTATTTATATTTATTTATTATTTATATTTGTTTATTATTTATATTTATTAATTATTTATATTTATTATTCATTATTTATTATTTATTATTTATTATTTATTATTTATTATTTATTATTTATTATTTATTATTTATATCTATTATTTAATATTTATTATTTATATCTATTATGTATTTATTATTTATTATTTATTATTTATTATTTATTATTTCTTATTTCTTATTTCTTATTTCTTATTTCTTATTTCTTATTTCTTATTTCTTATTTCTTATTTCTTATTTCTTATTTCTTATTTTATATTTATTGTTAATTATTAATTATCTATATTTATCATTTATATTTATTTATTATTTATTATTTATTATTTATTATTTATTATATATTATTTATTATATATTATATATTATTTATCTTTATTTATTTATTATTTATTATTTATATTTATTTATTATTTGTTATTTATATTTATTTATTATTTATTATTTATTATTTATTATTTATTATTTATTATTTATTATTTATTATTTTATCTTTATTTATTATTTATTATTTATTATTTATTATTTATTATTTATTATTTATTTATTATTTATATTTAATTATTATTTGTTATTTATATTTATTTATTATATATTATATATTATATATTATATATTATATATTATATATTATTTATTATTTATTATTTATTATTTATTATTTATTATTCCTTATTTATTATTTATATTTATTTATTATTTATTATTTATTATTTATTATTTATTATTTATTATTTATTATTTATTATTTATTATTTATTATTTATTATTTATTATTTCTTATTTCTTATTTCTTATTTCTTATTTCTTATTTCTTATTTTTATTTATTTATTATTATTTATTTCTATTTATTTATTTGTTATTTGTTATTTGTATTATTTATATTTATTTATTATTTATTATTTATATTTATTTATTATTTATTATTTATTATTTATTATTTATTATTTATATTTATTATTTATATTTATTTATTATTTATATTTTTTTATTATTTATATTTATTAATTATTTATATTTATTATTCATTATGTATTATTTATTATTTATTATTTATTATTTATTATTTGTTATTTGTTATTTATATCTACTATTAATTATTTATTATTTATTATTTATTATTTATTATTTATTATTTATATCTATTATGTATTTATTATTTATTATTTATTATTTATTATTTATTATTTATTATTTATTATTTATTATTTATTATTTATTATTAATTATTAATTATTTATATTTTTTATTTATCTTTATTTATTTATTATTTATTATTTATATTTATTTATGATTTGTTATTTATATTTATTTATTATTTATTATTTATTATTTATTATTTATTATTTATTATTTATTATTTATTATTTATTATTTATTATTTATCTTTATTTATTATTAATTATTAATTATTAATTATTTATTATTTATTTATTATTTATATTTAATTATTAATTTTTATTTATATTTATTTATTATTTATTATTTATTATTTATTATTTATTATTTATTATTTATTATTATGGAGCTTATATCTATTATTTATGTATTATTTGTTTTTTCAATTAATATATATAAGTATATTAAATTCTGTTTATTAACCACATGGCGAGCTTGGTGGAGTGATAAAGTCTTTGGAAAATATGCAAGGGGTTAGGGGTTCAAATCTCACCAAACGCAGAATTTATTTATATTGCATGGGATGTGCATGTGCATGGGCAGGTGCATGGGATGTGCATGTGCATGGGGTGTGCATGCATGGATAAATAAATAAATGAAATAAATACGAAATAAAATAAATAAAAAATAAATACGAAATTAAATAAATAAAATAAATAAATAAATAAAATAAAATAATTAAAAAAAATAAATACGAAATAAAATAAATAAAATAAATAAATCAAATAAATAAATATGAAAAATAAATAAATAAAATAAATATGAAATAAATATATAAATAAATACGAAAAATAAATAAATAAATAAATAAATATATATATATATATATAATTAAAAAAATTTAAAAAAAATTAAAAAAAAACCGCCGCTAAAAAACCGCCGTGAAACGTTCTGCAACGGTTTTGAAAACCGCCGCTAAATGCCTTTTTTTCCGTAGTGTAGCTCGAGATTGTGGGTCAGTTAGTTTCTCTCATGAGGCCTAAACTACCAAGATCTGCAAGCAATGACTTTTTACTCCTACATCAAGACTTCTCCCAGGCCAATTCTGTAGAGACCCATACTTGATATACATAAACATTACATTAATTTTGGGGAATACTTAATACATAACAAAAACAGACTCACAAGGACTGTAATAGTTTTGTGTCTTTGGAAACTCGGGATATAATCTCCTAATCATGGTGAAAAATTTTCAACATCTCCCATAAAGATCTTCCCTTTTTTTCTTACCTAAAACCTATCTATAAATGATGGGGAGAAGAAAACATATAAAGTGTGATCCCAAATGCTCAGTAAGGGTAAGCATGGATAAAATAAAACAAATCATATACATTGGAACAAAAAACATGAACATAATGTTTAAACATCAAAATCTTGAGCAATGGCATAAAACATGGCAGTACATAAGGTATAGATCATAAAAAAAATTAATCATGATAAAATAGCATGGGAATAAAACATGTAATTTTGGCAAACCATTAATCACATGATATGATTCCCATAGTAGCCAAGGCATTGCTGCCAAGACCATCTTAGTGGAAAAAGTCCCTTACTGAACCGACTTCACTCCTCATTCCAGTCATGTATCACTGAACTGTATTAACTTGTCATTCTAGCCATGTCTATCTCATGAGATATAAATATTTACCCAATGAATTGGAGGGAGATATAGGTCCCACCCATCTCATAATGAAATCATTCTTACTTGTGCCACAAAATAAACATAAATCATTCATCATAACCCAAGGAATAAAATGGGTTTCATAAACATCATCCTATCATAACATAATCCATATAAAACAAATGAATATCATTTCATCATAAGAAAAGTGAAATAATGTAAATCATAGAGACATTATACACATATGAAATAATTTCATCTTAGATGTAAAATAGTTTTGACAAAACACTTGAAATGAATTCTTGAGGGAAATATCCTTTCTTCTTCAAAATCATTTTCTTTTCACAAAATGACATGCAATTTTAAAAGAAAGGATTTTGTTGAAAATAATCATGAATTCTTGTACATGAATCTTCATGGAAATAAGGCATTTTGAAACCCTAATAATCCGTTCATGCCGTATAAGTTAAAAAAACATTCTCCTTGTACTTTTGTCAGAAAAGTCCAAAAGTACCTCGTATGGTAAACAAAAGAAAGATTCCTTCCATAAGATGTGGTAAAAGTAGAAAAAGGAGAAAAATAACTTTAAACATGCATGGAAGAACAGTAAACATTTTATGAAAACATTTTGAGAACATATGTACATGGATAATAAACATAACCCCAGTAAATACTTACGAATAAACAATCTCGGATAAGAATTAGATTGGAATAATTATCCCTTACAAAGATCTTTTTGTAAATAAAATAGATCACTTATGTGTATTCACTATAAGGTCAGATAATGAAAGTATAAATACATGATAAGATATAAAAATTTATTTCTCACATAATCAAAGAACGGCATAAACAAGAAAGAGAATATTAACCCAAAGAACGGAAATTGGGTTAAGAAGTTCCTTTACCTCATGTACGACTTAACTGGATCACTATTTAATCTCCTGAATAATAAACAAAAGTTAATTTGTATATTATTAATAACCTTTTTCAAGTTTATTATTCCTTTTATATCACTTATTACCATGTTATAAACATTATGTAACCATTTAATTTAATAACGTTCGTTTTGTCGATATTTGGTACTTGAGTCAAAAATGGAATTCTTATAATTACATGTTTTTCATGTGGCCAAAAGATCGCTATATCCAGAATTATATTAATAATTTATATATCATATATATCCAGTATATACATGTATTTATAATAGTACATAACATATGGAGGTACGAAATTAAATGCACCGTTCATGGAGACGGTAAGCCGTACGTACGCATGAAAGCTACTTTCATTTTTATTTCTTATTTTAATGGAATTAAAACATAATGTTACATAGGTATTTTATAATTCCATTATAATATAACATATAATATCATTAACTCCATCATGTATACATCCCACATAAGGCATTAACGAATCACATCACTTTGAGGGGGCAGTAGTCCGCACTTCCTCAAATGAGATTATCGTATTTACCCACTATGAAAACCACAAAGGATTGATATAATTGGGAATTAAAGAAACATAAGGAAATAATAAACATAATTTATATCATATATAAATACTTTTCCATCATAATGTCCACCATGAGAGGCGATAGAAGAAAATCGTACAATCATCGTTTCGTGAGGTGTTAGTTTTCTATCCACAGAAACATTATGTTCATCATCCATTAGATGAAGGTGTGTGTAATTGTAGTTAAAATAAATATCATAAAAACATCCTAGTATATTTAGGATACTTGTGTTGTTACAAAATAAAGGAGTAAAACGAGTTTAGGGGTTGTATAAGTAGAATAAAAGAAAACAATTTAAGAGAAAATGTTACCTTTAATTTGGGTAACTTCTGTTAGTTTGAACTAAAAGAACTTCTTGAAGTGCCTTATGACTAAGATAAGGCTTATAGGGGGAGGAGGGGGATATATGGAGAATAATTTCTAAGAGTTTGGACAAGCTAAATGGCTTGAGAGGTGTGAGGAATTGGATAGAAATGGTCTCCTTTTATAAGGGGGAGGATGGGCTCTTTTGAAAAGTGTGAAAATATTATTTTATTATAAACTTATATTCAGATTCAAAAGGTCCAAAAATCATTAAAGATGAAGATATGATTACTCATGGTCAAAATAAACTCATCCAATCATAATTGGACATGTTTTGGGAAATATTTTAATCATTATAATCTTATTTATTTAAATCATTTATTAATGAGGTAAATACTGCATCATTATTGTGTCATAAATAATTTAATTTATTTATGTCTAAAAATTATAAAACAAATACCATCATGTAGGAAATAATTTATCTTTCCAATGAATATTTATAGTCTAAATGATAATTTATATAACCCCTTATAAAAATTAATTACTAAATGATTTTTTAATGTTAATTTTGTCTTTACATTAAATTAATTAATCCAAATTGTCATTATCACTACCAAGTGGCTCAATTGGGTCCCGAAATCGACCCAAGGATGCCCATGGTCGGCCACTACTCATCCAGTAATCCTAGGATAAGTGTTAAGGTAATTTTGAATTATTATAATATCCTTTTAACCTTGAATTGCGCTATTTACCTTTAACCGTGGTAAATAAAAGTCAAAAGTTACTATTCACCAAAAATTATTCTCATATTATTGAACCACATTTTACATCTTGATAACAACCATGTATGTCAGATTTATGAAATTCAATTCAAAGAAGTGGTAAAATTTCATTTTAATGAAAGAGTCAGTTTTTTAACTACCACTAAGTGATTTCACTATTCATCAAAAATTGATGTTTTTCAGAAAAATACCAAAACTTCAGCCTAAGAATTATTTGATATTCCGAATTCAAAAATGATAACTATATTTCCAAATTCAAAACATATAAGTGGCATTAATTAATTTTAAAATTAATTCCTGTTATCAAAACAAATAGCGTGTTTTTAAGAAACAACAACTATCAAAAGATCTACACTTGGTTATGTCCAATTTCAAAGTGAAATTAATTCCAATGACCAACATTGGATTAAATGGTAAAAATATATTCTAATTACACTTCAAAACAGATTAAAAATAAAATCTAACCATTTAAATTATTACGATGAAAAAAGTTGTTTTTAATTAAAATATAGCATGTTTTTACTATTCATTAAAATATGAAAGTTATCAGAGTAATAAGAAAAATTTATCCAAATTAAATTTTTATATCCTAATTCCAAGGAAGAATTTTATTTTGTCAAATTGAACTTATAATCATGTCAAAAAATTTATTTAAATTGGGTGTGCCATCAAAAGGCGGCAAAACTGCATTTTTTGAAAAATACTTATTTTACCCGAAAAATTTATTTTATTCTCATACCATGTTCTAGAAAATTTGTAAGATGAATAATAATGTTATAAAATTCAAAATTTAGTTAATAATATTCATAAAGTCTAGTCCATAATAATATTATAACCATATTTCATTGTTTAGTAAAACCTGGTATTGCGTACAACACATGCTATCGAGGAAGGTCGCGATTGCGTGAAATGCAAGAAAAGTCAGGGTTGCATGTTGTGAAAGACTCATTATTTGTTTCGTATAACATAATCCAACCATATTCCATTTATATATTGAATATATATATACACTCAATGTTGCGTAGAATAACTAATATTAAACGAACTTGAAATTGTGTGTAACATGATCCAAAAATAGTGTTGCATATACTGCAAGCTAATACGGTGTTGCGTAGAGCGCAAGTTAATCTTGGTGTAGCATACAACATAATATGTGAACAAATAATTTATCTCATAAAATCTCTAGGTGTTACATTCTACCCCCCTTAAAATGAATTTTGCCCTCGAAATTCATCAGGGTTATAAATGGTTGATTACTTGAGAGTTTCTTTCATAGAAACCGACATCGTAAAAAGGAAAACTAAAACTTACTTTCAATAATGAACATTAGAAACAAAACGGATACCCAAAGTAACTCATCACTTAGGTTCCCACGTAATAGATCATAGGTGAAAATATGGATATGGAAGATAAATCTAACTGTTAAATTCTGATGGAGAGTGGTAGAGAACATGGATGTGAAAAATCCAATGATCACAAAGCAATAAATTTGTGATGATATAAGGTACCATTTGATTCATCAGATTTGAGAGTACTAGGAAAAAATTTTTGGTTTTCAAGATCATTTCCCAAATTCTGAATAATTTTTGAATTAAAAGAAATATTTACTTGATTTTGGTACAATCTCAACGTTGCTCGTGGCTCAAACAATTTCCACTTCATCTCTTAAAAAAATGATGTTGAATTTGTATTTCAAGAAGTTTTAGAAGATCATGTGATAGAATGATAGGTCATTCCATCTGTCTCAAACATAAGTTAGCAAAAGTTATATACATAAGTCCATCTATGGAGAGATTAATCAGATATGGTTCCAAAATGGACTTATACTACATCTATCATCCTGCTTAATAAAATAAAACTAGTTTTTACTAACCAGGGACTACTTGTAGGCCAGTGGTAGGTGATAAAGGCATGTCGCACATCTGTTGTGGGTTCTATTTCCTCAACCTTGTCCAACGCGACGGGTTTTCACCCATCCTACGAGTTTTCCTTTTTCTAAAACTAAATTATTATAACATCCCATCAATAATATCGAAAAAAAGTTCTAGCCTTAAATAATACTATATGATGTCCAACTTAAACCATTCCAACCTTAATACTTATCCAAAATACTTTTGTCCAAGCTCATAATATCAAGAAAACAATTATTAGAAATTTCATCTACCGAACATGTGAATACCATCATTTATCATCCATATATCATAAGATATATCTTTTTGATCGCATTCCAAACATGTGAATACCTTAATCTTGTATTCTCTAGAAAAATCAATACCCATTGAACCTTGGTGAAAAAGTGAATGCTGTAAAAATTTAACTCTTTCCACATACAAAAAATCCCAAAATTTCTATATACTCAAACCATGATATCACTTTGTCCTTATATCAGTCATGATCTCATTAAAAATATCCAAAATATTATTTTCTCCTTATCCATTTATTATGCATGTATTATCTGCATTCCAAAATATTTGAATCAGTTTTCATGGCTACTGGTACCATATTATTATAGAAAACCACAATGGACCAATACACAGATATTTCAATATACTATAAAAGCACCTCAACAACATTGTTATTTAATTCCAATACATAAGCCCTTAAATCCATCATCTTTAATTATTGGCATGGAATAGGTCCTTTCTCGATTTAGAAGTAACTCCTTAGGTTAGGGTATTGAGTTGGGTAATGCCCATGTTCTCTGCAGATAAGACATTGGACTCCATAACAGTCTATCACTTTATGACCCTTTTCTCCACATAGATAACATCTTCCCCTCCATTTGAGGTATTCCACAAGGTTCTTCTTCCCTTCTTTAGAAATCTCCATCTTCCTTTATCTATGCTCCTCACCATGAGAACATGCATAAAATTCCATCTTCCTCTTATTTTATGACTTAGGAATACAACTAAAGTTCACCTTGTTAATCATATATCAAGATGACTGATTTAGCATAATCACAATATCTTTCCCTCGAGGATTTACACAATTTATTTGATCATAGTCACCAATTTTTCCATTGGAATCAATGTTAACTGAATTCCTTCTCATTCCCTCCAGTGACTAAGACCAGAAACCATAGTGTACGAAACAATTAAAATAACAAGGAACCCCATAATCATAAAAAGTCACTTATGGGATGTCTAAATTATCAAAAATTCTTTAATCCATGACACCTTAGGTTCACCCTAGGTTATTCATGATCATCAACATAATTCTAGGAATCTAACCTATACGTATACTTAACCTTAGAGACATCCCTAGACATACGTTAGAAATATCTCTAGTGATTTCACTAAAGTTTTCGCATGCTAGTTTCCAAAGGTTAACTAAACCTTTCCTCTGATACCAAATATATAGACCCATACTTGACGTACATAATAATTATATTACTTTTGCGGAATACTTAATACATAACAAAAAAAGACACACAAGGATTGTAATAGTTTATTTTCTTTAGAAACTCGGGATATAATCTGCTAATTGTGGTGAAATATCTTCAACATCTCCCATAAAGATCTTCCATTTTTTTCTTACCTAAAACCTTCCTTTAAATCCTGGGGAAAAGAAAACATATAAAGGGTGAGCTCAAATTCTCAGTAAGGGTAAGCATGGAGAAAATAAAAAAATCATATACATTTGAACAAAAAACATGAACATAATGTTTAAACATCAAAATCTTGAGCAATGACATTAAACATGGTAGTACGAAAGGAATAGATCATAAAGAAAAATTAATCATGATAAAATATAATGGGAATACAACATGTAATTGTGGAAAACCATTAATCACATGATATGATTTCCATAGTAGACAAGGCAATGTTGCCAAGACCATCTTAGTGGACAAAGTCTCCAACTGAACCGGGTTCACTCCTCGTTCCAGTCCTGTATCACTGAACCAGATTAACTTTACATTCTATCCATGTCTATCTCATGAGATATAAATCATCACCCAATGAATTAGATGGAGATATAGGTCCCAACCATCTCATAATGAAACCATTCTTACTTGTGCCACAAAATAAACATTAATCATTCATCATAACCCAAAGAATAAAATGGGTTTCATAAACTTCATCCCATCATAACATAATCCATAAAAAATAAATGAATATAATTTCATCATAAGAGAAGTGAAACCATGTAAATCATAGAGACATTATACACATATGAAATAATTTCATCTTAGATGTAAAATAGTTTGGATAAAACACTTGAAATTAATTCTTGAGGAAAATATCCTTTCGTCTTCAAAATCATCTTCTTTTCAAAAAATGACATGCAATTTTAAAAGAAAGTATTTTTTTGAAAATAATCATGAAATATTGTGTAGGAATATTAATAGAAATAAGGCGTTATGAAACTGTAATAATCCGTTCATGCTGTATAAGTTAAAAAAAATTCTCCTCGTACTTTTGTTGGAAAAGTAAAAAAGTACCTCCTATGGTAAACAAAAGAAAGATTCCTTCCATACGATGTGGTAAAAGTAAAAAAGGGTAAAATTGACTTTAAACATACATGGAAGAAATTTAAACATTTTATGAAAACATTTTGAGAACATATGGACATGGTTTATAAACATAACCCCAGTAAATATTTACAAATAAACAATCTCGGATAAGAATGAGATTGGAATAATTATCCCTTACAAAGATCTTTTCGTAAATAAAATAGAGCACTTATGTGTATTAAATATAAGGTCACATAAATAAAGTATAAATACATGATAATATATAAAAATTCATTTCTCACATAATCAAAGAATGACATAAACAAGAAAGAGAAGATCAACCCAGAGAATGGAAATTGGGTTAAGAAGTTCCCTTACCTCGTGTCCGACTTGACTTGATCGTTATTTAATCACCTGAATAATAATATAAAGTTAATTTATACTTTCTTAAGAACCTTTTTAAGGTTTATTATTCCTTTTATATCACTTATTACCATGTTATAAACATTATGTAACCATTTAAGTTAATAACGTTCGTTTTGTCGATATTTGGTACTTGAGTCAAAAATGGACTTCTTATAAATACATGTTGTTCATGTGGTCAAAGGTTCATTATATCCAGAATTATATTCATGATTTAAATATCATATATATCATATATATCCAGCATATACTTGTATTTATAATAGTACATAACATATGGAGGTAAGAAATGAAATGCACCGTTGATGGAGACGGTAAGCCGTACGTAAGCATGAATGCTATTTTCATTTCTATTTCTTATTTTAATAGAATTAAAACATAATTACACATAGTTATATTATAATTCCAGTATAATATCATATATAATATCATTAACTCCATCCTTTATACATCCCACATAAGGCATTAACGAATCACATCACTTTGAGGGGGCGGTAGTCCACACTTCCTCAAATGAGATTGTTGTATTTACCCACTATGGAAACCATAAAAGATTGATATAATTGGGAAGTCAAGAAGAATAAGGAAATAATAAAAATAATATATATCATATATAAATATATTTCCATCATAATGGACACTATGAGAGGCGGTAGGAGAAAATCGAACAATCATCGTTTCATGAGGCGTTAGTTTTCCATCCACAGAAACATTATGTTCTTCATCCATTAGATGGAGGTATGTGAAAGTTTAGTTCTTATCCTTCTCATAACAGCATCCTAGTATATTTGGGATACTGGTGTTGTTACAAAATAAATGATTAAAAATAGTTTAGGGGTTGGAGAAGTAGAATAAAAGAAGACTATTTAAGAGAAACTGTTACCTTTAATTTGGGTAACTTCCTTTGGTTTGAACCAAAAGGACTTCTTGAAGTGCCTTCTGATTAAGGTAAGGATTACAAGGGGAGGATAGAGATGTAGGGAGATAAATTTTTCAGAGTTTGGACGTGCCAAATGGCTTGAGAGGTGTGAGGAATTGGATAGAAATGGTCTCCTTTTATAAGGGAGAGGAGGAACTCTTTTGGAAAGTGTGAAAATATTATTTTATTATAAACTTATCATCAGTTTCAAAAGGTCCAATAATCATTAAAGATGAATATAATATGACTCATGGTCGAAAGAAAATCATCAAATCATAATTGGACGTGTTTTGTATAATATTTTAATCATTATAATCTTATTTATTTAAATCATTTATTAATGAGGTAAATACAACATCATTATTGTTTCATAAATAATTTAATTTATTTGATGTCTAAAAAATATAAAAAATACCATCATGTAGGAAATCTTTTTTTCTTTCCAATGAATATTTATAGTCGAAACAATAGTTTATATTACCCCTTATAAAAATTAATTACTAAATGATTTTTGTTAATGTCAATTTTGTCTTTAAATTAAATTAATTAATCCAAATTGTCATTATCACTACCAATTTGCTCAATGGGGTCCCAAAATCGACCCAATTATGCCCATAGTCTTCCACTACTCATGCAATAAGGTTAGGACAAATGTTAAGGTAATTTTGAATTATTATAATATCCTTTTAACCTTGAATTACACTATTTACCTTTAACCGTGGTAAATAAAAGTCAAAAGTTACTATTCAACAAAAATTATTTTCATCTTATTGAACCACATTTTACTTTTTGATAACAACCATTTATGTCGGATTTTTGAAATTCAATTCACAGAAGTGGTAAAATTTTATTTAAATGAAAGAGTCAGTTTTTTTACTAGAACTAAGTGGTTTCACTATTCATCAAAAATTGATGTTTTTCAGAAAAATACCATAACTTCAGCCTAAGATATATATGATATTACAAATTCAAAAATGATATCTATTTTTCCAAATTCAAAACATATAAGTGGAATTAATTAATTTTAAAATTAATTCCCTTTATCAGAACAAATAGCCTGTTTTTAAGAAACAATAACTATCAAAATATCGACACTTGTTTATGTCCAATTTCAAAGTGAAATTAATTCCAATGAACAAAATTGGATTAAATGGTAAAAATATATTCTAATTACACTTTAAAACTGATAAAAAAGATAATCTGACCATATAAATTATTGCGATGAAAAAAGTTGTTTTTAATTAAAATATAGCGTGTTTTAACTATTCATTAAAATATGAAAGTTATCAGAATAATATGAAAATCTTATCCAAATTAATTTTTTATATCCTGATTCCGAGGAAGAATTTTATTTTGTCAAATTGTACTTAAAAACATGTCAAAAACTATATTTAAAGTGGGTGCACCATCAAAAGGCGGCAAAACTGCATTTTTTGAAAAATAATTATTTTACCCGAAAAACTTATTGTGTTCTCATACCATGTTCTAGAAAAATTGTAAGATTAATAATAATGTTATAAAATTAAAAATAAAGTTAATACTATTCATAATGTCTAGTCCATAATAATATTATAACCATATGTCTTTGCTTAGTGAAACCTGGTATTGCGTACAACCGGCGCTATCGAGGAAGGTCACAAATGCGTGTAATGCAAGCAAAGTCAGGGTTGCGTGTTGTGAAAGACTCCTTCATTGTTTCGTATAACAGAATCCAACTATATTCCGTTTATACATTGAATATATATATATACACTCAATGTTGCGTAGAATAACTACTATCAAACAAACTTGAAATTGTGTGTAACATGATCCAAGAATAGTGTTGTGTATACTGCAAGCTAATATGGTGTTGCGTATAGTGCAAGGTAATCTTGGTGTAGCGTACAACATAAGATATGAAAAAAATAATATATCTCATAAAATCTCGGGGTGTTTCATTTTACCCCCCTTAAAATGAATTTCGCCCTCAAAATTCGTCTGGGTTATAAATGGTTTATTACTTGAGAGTTTCTTTTATAGAAACCCACACCGTAAAAAGGAATACTAAAACTTAACTTTAAATATGAACATTAGAAACAAAATGGATACCCAAAGTAACTCATCACTTGGGTTCCCACATAGGAGATCATAGGTGAAAATATGGATATGGAAGAGAAATCTAACCGTCAAGTTTTGATTGAGAGTGGTAGAGAACATGGATATGAAAAAGACAACAATCACGAAGCCATAAATTTGTGTTGATCTATGGTACCATCTGATTCATCAGATATGAGAGAACTAGGAAAACATTTTTTGTTTTCAAGATCATTTCCCAAATGTTGAATAAGTTTTGAATTAAAATAAATACTACTTGATTTTGGTACAATCTCAACGTTACTCATGCCTCGAACAATTTCCACTTCATCTCTTAAAGAAATAAAGTTGAATTTGTCTTTCTCAAAGTTTTAGTGGATCATATGGTAGAATGATAGGTCATTCCATCTATCTCAAATATAAGTTAGAAAAAGTTATATACCTAAGTCCATATATGGTGAGATTAATCGGATATGGTTCCAAAATGGACTTATACTTAATCTATCATCCTTCTTAATAAAATAAAACTAGTTTCTACTAACTAGGGACGAATTGTAGGCCAGTGTTAGGTGATAATGTCCTGTCGCACATCAGTTGTGGGTTCGATTCCCTCAACCTTTTCCGAAGCGATGGGTTGTCGCCCGTACTACAGGTTTTCCTTTTTCTAAAACCACATTATTATAACATCCCATCAATAATATCGAAAAAAAAGTTATTGCCTTAAACAATACTATCTGATGTCCAACTTAATCCATTCCAACCTTAAGACTTATCCAAAATTCTTCTGTCCAAGATCATAGTATAAAGAAAACAATTACTAGAAATTTCATCTACCAATCATGTGAATACCATCATTTATCACCCATATATCATAAGATATATCTTGTTGATCGCATTCCAAACATGTGAATACCTTAATCTTGTATTCTCTTGAAAAATGAATACCCATTAAACCTTAGTGAAAACATGAATGCTGTCAAAAGTTAACTCTTTCCACATACCAAAATCCCAAAATTTCTATATACTCAAACCATGATATCACTTTGTCCTTATATCAGTCATGAGCTCATTAAAAATATCCAAAATATTATTTTCTCCTTATCCATTCATTATGCACGTATCATCTGCATACCAAAATATTTGAATCAGTTTTCATGGTTACCGGTACCATATTATTATATAAAACCACAATGGACCAATACACATATATTTCAATATACTATAAAAGTACCTCAGAAACATTATTATTGAATTCCAATACATAAGCCCTTAAATCCATCCTCTTCAATTATTGGCATGGAATAGGTCCTTCCTCGATTTAGAAGTAACTTCTTAGGTCAGGGTATTGAGTTGGGTAATGCCCATGTTCTCCGCAGATAAGACATTGGACTCTATAACAGTCTGTCACTCTATGACCCTTTTCTCCACATATATAACATCATCCCCTACATTTGAGGTATTCCTCAAGGTTATTCTTCCCTTCTTTAGAAATTTCAATCTTCCTTTCTCTATGCTCCTCACCATGCGAACATGCATAAAATTCCATCTTCCTCTTATTTGATGACTTAGGAATACAACTAAAGTTCACATTGTTCATCATATATTGAGATGACTGATTCGACATAATCACAACATCTTTCCCTCCTGTAATTACAAAATTTAATTGATCAAAGTAACCAATTTGTCCAATGGAATCAATGTTAACCGAATTCTTTCTCATTCCATCCATTGACTAAGACTAGAAACCATAGTTTAAGAAAACGTTCAAATAACGAGGAACCACATAATCATAAAAAGTCACTTATGGGATGTCTAATTTATCAAAAATTCTTTAATCCACGACACCTTAGGTTCACCCTAGGTTAATCATGATCTTAAACATAATTCTAGGACTCTAACCTATACGTATACTTGACCTTAGGGACATCCCTTGACATACGTTAGAAATATCTCTGGGGATTTCATTAAAGATTTCACATCCTAGTTTCCAAAGGTAAACTAAACCTTTCCTCTGATACCAACTGTGAAGACCCATAATTGACGTACATAAACATTGCATTACTTTTTTGGAATACTTAATACATAACAAAAACAGACACATAAGGACTGTAATAGATTAGTGTCTTTGGAAACTCGGGATATAATCTTCTAATCGTGGTGAAAGATCTTCAACATCTCCCATAAAGATCTTCCATTTTTTTCGTACCTAAAACCTTTCTTTAATTCCTGGGGAAAATAAAACATATAAAGGGTGAGCTCAAATGCTCAGTAAGGGTAATCCTGGAGAAAATAAAACAAATCATATACATTTGAACAAAAAACATAAACACAATGTTTAAACATCCAAATCCTGAGCAATGACATAAAACATGACAGTACGTAAGGAATAGAGAATAATGAAAAATTAATCATGATAAAATAGCATGGGAATAAAACAAGTAATTGTGTCAAACCATTAATCACATGATATGATTTACATAGTAGCTAAGTCATTGCTTCCAAGACCATCTTAGTGGAAAAAGTCCCTTACTGAACCGAGTTCACTTCTCATTCTAGTCCTGTATCACTGAATCGGATTAACTTGTCATTCCAGACATGTTTATCTCATGAGATATAAATCTTTTCCCAATTCATTAGAGGGATATATAGGTCCAACCCATATCATAAGGAAATCATTCTTAATTGTTCCACAAAATAAACATAAATCATTCATCATAACCCAAAGAATAAAATGGGTTTCATAAACATCATCCCATCATAACATAATCAATATAAAACAAATGAATATCATTTCATCATAAGAAAAGTGAAACCATTTAAATAATAGAGAAATTATACACATATGAAATAATTTCATCTTAGATGTAAAATAGTTTTGACAAAACACTTGAAATGAATTCTTGAGAAATATATCCTTTCTTCTTCAAAATCATTTTCTTTTCACAAAATGACATGCAATCTTAAAAGAAAGGATTTTGTTGAAAATAATCATGAAATCTTATACATGAATCTTCATGTAAATAAGGCCTTATGAAACTGTAATAATCCTTTCATGCAGTATAAGTTAAAAAAACATTCTCCTCGTACTTTTGTCAGAAAAGTCAAAAAGTACCTCGTATGGTAAACAAAAGAAAGATTCATTCCATACGATGTGGTAAAAGTAAAAAAATGGTAAAAATTACTTTAAACATATATGGAATTAAATTAAACATTTTATGAAAACATTTTGAGAACATATGGACATGGATAATAAACATAACCCCAGTAGATACTTACGAATTAACAATCTCGGATAAGAATGAGATTGGAATAATTATCCCTTAGAAAGATCTTTTTGTAAATAAAATAGATCACTTATGTGTATTCACTATAAGGTCACATAAATAAAGTTTAAATACATTATAAGATATAAATATTCATTTCTCACATAATCAAAGAATGACATAAACAAGAAAGATAAGATCAACCCAACGAACAGAAATTGGGTTAAGAAGTTCCCTTACCTCATGTCCTACTTGACTCGATTGTTCTTTAAACTCCTGAATAATAAACAAAAGTTAATTTATACTTTCTTAAGAAACTTTTTCAAGTTTATTATTCCTTTTATATCACTTATTATGATGTTATGAACATTATGTAACCATTTATGTTAATAATGTTCGTTTTGTCAATATTTGGTACTTGAGTCAAAAATGAACTTCTTATAATTACATGTTGTTCATGTGGTCAAAAGTAAATTATATCCAGAATTATATTCATGATTTTTATATCATATATATCATATATATCCAGAATATATATGTATTTATAATAGTACATAACATATGGAGGTAAGAAATTAAATGCATCGTTCATGGAGATGGTAAGCCTTACGTACGCATGAACGCTACTTTCATTTATATTTATTATTTTAATGGAATTAAAATATAATGATACCTAGTTATATTATAATTCTAGTATAATATCATATATAATATCATTAACTCCATCCTTTATACATCCCACATAAGGAATTAACGAATCACATCACTTTGAGGGGGAAGTAGTCCACACTTCCTTAAATGAGATTATCCTATTTACCCACTATGGAAACCATAAAGGCTTGATATAATTGGGAAGTAAAGAAGAATAAGGAAGTCATAAACATAATATATATCATATATAAATACAGTTCTATCATAATGGCCACCATGAGAGGCAGTAGGATAAAATCGAACAATCATCGTTTCGTGAGGCGTTAGATTTCCATCCACAGAAACATTATGTTCTTCATCCATCAGATGGAGGTTTGTGTAAGTGTAGTTAGAATCCTTATAATAAAAACATCATAGTGAATTTAGGATATTTTTGTTATTACAAAATAAAGGATTAAAAAGATTTTATGGGTTGGATAAGTATAATAAAAGAAAACAATTTAAGAGAAACCCTTACCTTTAATTTGGGTAACTTCCTTTGCTTTGAACCAAAAGGACTTCTTGAAGTGCCTTTTAAATAAGGTAATGATTCTAGGGGGAGGAGAGGGATTTAGAGAGATTAATTGGGAAGTGGTTGGATGAGCCAAATTTCTTGAGAGGTGTGAGGAATTGGATAAAAATGGTCTCCTTTTATAAGGGGGAGGAGGGGCTCTTTTGGAAAATGTGTAAATATTATTTTATTATAAACTTATCTTCGGTTTAAAATGGTCCAAAAATAATGAAAGATAAATATAAGATGACTCCGGGTCGAAATAAAATCATCCAATCATAATTGGACATGTTTTGGATAATATTTTAATCTTTATAATCTTATTTATTTAAATCATTTATTAATGAGGTAAATACTGCATCATTATTGTGTCATAAATAATTTAATTTATTTGATGTCTAAAAATTATAAAACAAATACCATCATGTAGGAAATCTTTTTATATTTCCAATTAATATTTATAGTCAAAAATATAATTTATATAACCCCTTATAAAAGTTAATTACTAAAAGATTTTTGTTAATGTCAATTTTGACTTTACATTAAATTAATTAATCCAAATTGTCATTATCACTACCACATGGCTCAATGGGGTCCCAAAATCGACCCAAGGATGCCCATGGTCAGCCACAACTCATCAAATAAGGTTAGGACATGTGTTAAGGTAATTTTGAATTATTATAATATCCTTTTAACCTTGAATTACCTTATTTACCTTTAACCGCGGTAAATAAAAGTCAAAAGTTACAAGTCACAAAAAAATATTTTAATATTATTGATCCACATTTTACTTCTTGATAACAACCATATATTTAGGATTTTTGAAATTCAATTCAGAAAAGTGGTAAAATTTCATTTAAATGAAAGAGTCAGTTTTTAACTACCACTAAGTGGTTTCACTATTCATCAAAAATTGAAGTTCTTCAGAAAAATACCAAAACATCAGCCTAAGATATATTTGATATTCTGAATTCAAAATTGATATCTATTTTTTCAAAATCAAAACATAGAAGTGGAATTAATTAATTTTAAAATTAATTCCTGTTATCAAAACAAATAGCGTGTTTTTAAGAAACAATAACTATCAAAAGATCGACACTTGTTTATGTCCAATTTCAAAGTGAAATTAATTCCAATGACCAAAATTGGATTAAATGGAAAAAATATATTCTAATTACAATTTAAAACTGAATAAAAAGATAATATAACTATATAAATTACTGCGATGAAAAAAGTTGTTTTTAATTAAAATATATCATATTTTTATTATTCATTAAAATATGAAAGTTATCAGAATAATATGAAAAATTTATCAAAATTAAATTTTTATATCCTAATTCCAAGGAAGAATTTTATTTTGTCAAATCTAACTTATAAACATGTCAAAAAATGTATTTAATGTGGGTACGCCATCAACATGCGGCAAAACTACGTTATTTGAAAAATAATTATTTTACCCGAAAAATTTATTTTGTTCTCATACCATGTTCTAGAAAATTTGTAAGATGAATAATAATGTTATAAAATTCAAAATTTATTTAATACTATTCATAACGTCTAGTCCATAATAATATTATAACCATATGTCGTTGTTTAGTGAAACCTGGTATTGCGTACAACACACGCTATCGAGGAAGGTCGTGATTGCGTGTAATGCAAGCCAAGTCGCGGTTGCGTGTTGTGCAAAACTCCTTAATTGTTTCATATAACAGAATCCACCTATATTCCATTTATTCATTGAATATATATATATACACTCAATGTTGCGTAGATTAACTACTATCAAACGACCATGAAATTGTGTGTAACATGATCCAAGAATAGTGTTGCGTATAATGCAAGCTAATACGGTGTTGTGTATAGCGCAAGGTAATCTTGGGGTAGCATACAACAGAAGATATGAAAATAATAATATATCTCATAAAATCTCAGGGTGTTACAATTGCTTGATACATTATAAAACATTTTATAGCCTCTATTAGGCTCTGGAAGAATTACAATAGGTGTCGAGACAAGACTCCCTCTCATCTCTTGAAAGGATTCCACACATTCTTATGACCCTAGAAACATAACAACCTTCTTTTTAAGACCATTAATAGGTGAATCAAGGAATCATAAGTCCTGTATGAAATTTATGCAATATCTATCAAACCCTAATAAAGTTCATATATACAAAATGTTCTTGGGATACTCCAATTAAACCAAACCACTCACCTTCTATGGGTCAAAAGATACTCTTGATTACAAGATAATATAACCCAATAGGAGAATTTTTTATATTCAAAAGTGTCACTTAGGAATCATAGAATAAATATGATGATCTCTCAGTATACTCATAACAATCTCATGGTTCTTAGAATGGTCGTTGTGAGTGAGAAAATACCCCATGTTGTCGTCAAAAAATAACATGAAAATAGAATCTTGGTATGGGTGTAAGACCGTATTCCTAAAATATATGAAAAAATAATGCGGATTCTTAAGACCAAGTGGAATAATGAGATACACATATAGACTATTCCTACCATGAAAAGTTGTAAGAGGTATGTCTGATGGCCTGACTTGCACCTGATGATAACCTGATCTCAGGTCGATCTTAGAAAAAACCCTAGATCATTGGAGATAGTAAAAGAGATCATCTATTTGAGGTAGTGTACAACAGTTCTTAAATATAATCTGGTTCTATAGTTTTTAATCAATGCATAAACAGAGGGTCTCATCTTACTTCTTAGAGAAATGAACTAGTGAAACCCAAGAGGAATTGATAGGATATATAAAACCTTTGGCCTCTAGATCCTCCAAATGTCTCTTGAGCTCCTCAACCTCAGTAGGTTCTATCCTTTAAAGAGGAATGGACATAGGAGTTTATTCTAGAACAATATTAATCTAAAAAATATGCATATCTATTATGAGGGAATCCCTAAAAATCATTAGGAAAGTCATCCTTGAAATGCTTTTCTACTGGATGAAAATAAAGATGGTATAAACCCTAATCCTTCATGGAGAAGCTATAAATTTGGGTAGTCAATCCCCCTAACCCATGATGCTCTAGTCCTTCTCTACTAACCTGGAAATATCACTCACCCTTTTTAGATAAATTCTACCCTCTAGTGATGTAAATTATACCTTATAGTAATAAAAGTCTACAAAGGCATGATACGAGATCAACCAATCCATCCCGAGAATGACATTGAAGCCTGTAATCTCGAGAAAAATAGGTCCCATAAGTAAGGGTAACTACTTACCTCAAGAGATAGTCCATACATTGCTTTATTTCCTCTGACCATACTCCCAAAAATTTATACAAGGTCATTACACTATAGTAATATAGTATTTACATCCTAAGAATTTCCTGAATAGATAAAGAGATAAAGGAGTGTAAATAAGCTTTGTCAAAAAAATAAGACACTATAGTGGAGGGTACAAGAATATTATCTCATATTGTAGATTTTCATGCAATAAAATCCTCAATTATAAGATGTAAATAATATAGATGACCTGATCTATGGCCTTATGCTACAAATGGACTACCCTAAGTATGACCACTTTGCTGGCACTGAAAATTTGATGTCTGGATACCATGGCCATGACCTCCTCCTTGGCCAGTCCGTATATTACTACTCTAACACCCAATATTATGTGGAATAAAAGAATTTACCCCGGAAGGTGGAGTTGGAGAAGAATATTTTACTCTATAAAATGATGGAAATGTTCAATAGAATCTCTGAATATTCTCCATACAGCTGCAAGACTGACACTCTAGAGGGTCACTATCACACTAATGAATTATATGAACCTATCATCCACACTAATGGCACACCATAAAACTACTATTATTGGTACTCTAGCTATCACTTCTTGGACAAGAAACCTCAAGGGAACTTTTTCTACCACCCAAAGAACTGTTGGCCTGCCTCAGCACTGATCCACTATTCCCAATACCATCTCATTTCCTCATATTTCATTTAGTGATAATATCCTGATTAATTATATTAGAGAAATTTTGTAGGTGAGAAACATTCAATTGAGTGTAGATGGTATACTGAATCCCATCCTCAAAATATTTAGCATCTGAAAGCTCATCGTCATCTAGAAGTGGTGCAAAGAACTATAACATAGTAAAACATGTTGAATAATCCATGACTGAAATATCACCATTATCTAGGTGTATGAACTCTCCGGCTCAGTAAGCTCTTAGTTTTTGAGGAAATAATTGATCATAGAAGGATGTTTGGAAATAATCGCATACCATGCATTAATAGTGACCAACCTGGGTAATCACGTCCCAACAACATTTGGTCAATTCACACAACATGTAAGTAAAAAAGATTAACCCTCTTATATGGATGCATCTCAATATTCTCAAAGATAGAAAGTGTTTCCTCCATTCAATACATAGTATCTAGATGACCACCATCCCCTAAGAAGGTAGTAGGATGTTACTGCTGAAACTCACTTATCAGATAAGCCTTCATAGGTGTAGGTAATGGACACACATTCATAGACTACATGAGACATATAAAACTATCATGAAGATGATGTTTATTTCTTAGTTCAGGCATATCCGGTTGTTCATCAAGTGTAACTTTTTGAGATAGGAATGATGTCTTAGGGCCCACCTTATCTAGAGCATGGTCTTCTTCACCCTCTTGGGGCACTAAATCGGGATGTCTTTGTGGAAATGTTCTACAAATTCTAAGAACACACATCAAAACAATATTTAAGTGGATAGATAGCAATATAAGAACTAATAATCTGAAAAGGGATCACTACCCATGGTATACTAGCCAAACTACCCACTTAGAATTTTAGGTAATGTTAAGTGGTCATTTTTAAATTCTAGGGATTTTAGTAGGTGAAAGCTCAATAGTAATTTTCTTTTTCATTTACTAG
This sequence comes from Viscum album, assembly GCA_963277665.1. Lineage (NCBI taxonomy): Eukaryota > Viridiplantae > Streptophyta > Magnoliopsida > Santalales > Viscaceae > Viscum > Viscum album. The sequence goes on from OY728151.1 coordinate 1,763,273,371, forward strand.
AAACCACATAATTTTATAATTAAAGTTTCATTTTTACAATTTTCATTTTCTTATTTTCATATATTGAGGTTCATTTTAAATGGATCATCATTCCTAGTAAATTAGGTCCCATACACCATCACTAAAATAAACAACAATTTAATTTCATTCCATCCCCATTTATATATGATCTTGTAAACTAATGTGTTATATACAATGACATGAATATGTAAACTGCTAATTCCAACCCATGACGGACTATACACATCATGAATTGATGTTGGAAATCACTCAATCATAACCAAAATGTAGCATTGTAAGATATGAATTCCATATCATCACTCAATAATTATAGGGAAAATAGGAAAATGAAAGAAGTTAAATGCACCTATATGGAATAGAATATGCATGTTATGTAAATTATAGGTGCCTATGATGATGTATGTAACAATGATCCTTTCCCTTATATCATCAGGCTGAGGATGAAATGAAATAATCATCCTGAATAATAATAATATCCACCACATAACTTATGAATCACCCAATGGTGAAATGATAAAAACAACAATAGGAAAAACATAACAATAATTATTATTTAGAAAACTCGGCATTTACCCCAAAAGTGGGTTAGCTACACCCAATAACATCATATAACCAAGTTCCAAACATTCCTAATCTCTAGTCAATTGTCTCCAAATAGTAAATCAATAATGGAACCACTCTAGTACCATTTTGTGACATCCTGGACCTGGGTACCACTAAGAGGTTCCCTGTCCCCAGTGGGGCACTTGGCCTCAGGAGAACCTCCCAAAATCCGAGAGGTTTCAGACTAGAAATGAGGTCCGAGGGTGTGTCTATGTGTAGAATACACCCTCATTAACAAAGGGTAGAATAGTGGATAAAAGGAAAACCTGGTAAATAGTAGAAGTTATATAACAACATTTCGCACAACATAATTATACATAATAATAAACAATTGTTGCAACTAATAATAATATTAAAAATTTGATGAAACCTATCATGTCTTTAAAAATAATGAAAACATGGAAAAAATGTAACTGATAGTACATGTTATACAAAAGTATAAAAAAGAAACCAAAATCTATCCAGTATCCCAATCCATGGCTTGATTATATTCTACCAAGATCCATCCTAAATCAAGCAAGAAATATTAGATGTTCAAGGAAAGATGCTTCCCTTTGTTAATAATTTCATACATATAATCATCCTGGGTACTAAGGTATTCCTGAATAGGATGTGAGATAAATATAGATAGGCCACTACTAATGACATCTATTACATCTATTTCATGTAATATAAACTAAAAAGTGTGCAATAATTCATATATAAAACTAAATAAGTTCTGTAATGTAAATACCCAAGAACTTTATTCAACCTCAATAGGTTTCTGAACATGCATTCTTGTAATTTATTAATTATTTTCTAGTTTATATAATTTGGTCACGTGAGGTATAACCAGAAGTGACATCCTGAAAAGAAAATAATAATTAATGATCCAAGGTATAAAAAGGCATCATTAAATAATGATAATAATGAAGATAATTTAAGGTAATAATAAAGGGAACCTTGACCTCTTGGGTTAATCCAACCCAGGTCGTAAATTATAGCCTAGCTATGAGGGGTAAGAATGTAATCCAAGGTGAATTTCCCAAGGAGAAACCACACGCCCACCGTTCACCATCTACTATTCTAAGGGGGAACCGCATGATTAGATGACACGATTAGAGAAACCGCTCCCCAAACCTGAAAAACACCTATGAAAAAAAGTATGTAGTTTTATCAGGGTTTTGTGGCCCCTATAACACAGTTAGGGAAAACCATACGCCCTACTTCACCCCACTTTCCATCCCCACACAGTTGTGAGAGACTGTGTGGGTTCGGTCGCATGATTTCTACTAACCATGAAACCTAGTGTTTTCCTCAAATGGTTGGGATTCCGATCTTTAATCAAGACCTATACACCCTCATAACCTCTATAACCTAATCAGGAAACCATATTAGGTCCATAAAAAGAAATTTTACTTAAATTAGAAGGATCCATACTTGTGATAAAAATCATATTCTTACAACAAGCCCCAAGTCTGGAGTTAAAAAAACTTCCATGTGATTTAAAGTATGTCAACCCCATGGAAGAAGATATATTTAATTCATAATTTCCAACATCCTATCAAGAACTAAAGAATAAACTTAGATTAACCTTATAGAAAGAAACATTTGTTTCATAGAATGGAGTTTAATGGATATCCTTGGAATAATTCCAAAATAATAATCAAATAGAATCTTATTGGAAGTGGATTCATGAGAAATTATAAATCCCTATATAAGAATTAATCCCACCATCATGGATATAGTAAAAATGAAAATATAATGGTTTTTATCATTAAAAATAATTTACTCAATATCTGATTCATAGTGGGTCAACCTACTTTATGTAGTCCAAATAAAACTGGTTTGACCATTTTTAAGAATGATCATAATGAACTGATTCCCAAGAGGGTATCAAATAGATAGATAGTGATAATAGATTACATAAAGATAAATAAAGTTACCAGAAAACAACCTTTCTTATCCCTTTCATAAGCCAAATGCTAGAAAGGTTAGCATGAAAAACTCATTGCTATTTCCTTGATGTATTTTAAGGATACCTTTTGGTACCCATTACTCTAGAATACCATGACAAGATGACCTTAAATTTTCCTTTGGGAACCTTTTCCTATAGGAGGATTCCTTTTGCCTGTTGTAATTTCCCAAGTACAATTCAAAGGTGCATGGTAATTATATTATTAGATCATATTGAGGACTTTGTAAATGTATATCTAGAGGAATGTACTATATTTGGTATGTATTTTGATCATTTCTTAGCAAATCTAGAAAATGTTTTTGAAAATATGCATTGAAAATAATCTTTTTTTTTTAATTTTGAAAATTTTAATTTCATTGTTTAAAGGGGATAGTATTAGGAGAAATAATTTTACAAAAATTTAATTGAGGTAGATAAATTGAAGGTTGAATTAATAAATCCATTTCTATATCCAACTTTTTTAAAACATGTTAGATCTTTTTTATGAAATGTAGTTTTCTATAAATTTTTTTATCCAATATATAAGTAATATTTATCTCCCTCTCTCAAGATTAATTTTAAATGAATCTGAATTTTATTTTAATAATGATTTTAGGGATGTATTTGATTAACTAAAACAAAGGATGATTAATTTTGTAATAATACAACCACCCAATAAGGAAAATCAATTTTAGATATTTTTTGATGCATCAAACTAAGTCGTGGAAGAATATATTTCTAAAATGAATAAAGGTAAACTAAAATTAATAGCTTATGTATCAAGGAAATTATGTATTACATAGATCAATTGTATAACCATCTAAAATGAGTTCCTTGCATCTTTTTTCACTAGATAAATACAGATCATAGCTTCTTGGATCTAAAGTTGTATTTCTTTTGATCATGTCTCCCTTATGTACTATATTAAGAATGATTATTCCAATACAAGAATGGTAATGTGAATACTTCTATTTAAATAGTTTAATTTAGAGATAAGGGATAAGAATGTAACTAATAATTAGGTGTATGATCACCTAAGTAGACTACCCAAAAATGGAGAAATGGAAAATCTTGATATGAACCCACTAAATAACCTTCTACTTGGAGAAAAACTTTACACTATGGAAGGTTAAGTACCATGGTATAAAGATATAGTAAATTATTTGGTCACATCTCAAGTACCATCTCATATTAACTCTCATAAAATGAAAAAAATAAAATCTAACACCAGATTCTATATTTGGAAATATCTATTAGAGTGGAAAATTTGTAAAAACCAAATCATAAGAACGTGTTTTCAGTAAGTGAAAATGAATAATTTTTTTTGAATTTTATCACAAACTAGCCTATAGAGGCTACTTTTGACCTTAAATACCACCATAAAAGTTTTAGAATATGGAATTTATTTTATCACATTATTTAAATATCTTGTGAATTTATTATTAAATGTGAAAAATGTAAGTTCTCTAGAAATATCTCAAAATGAAAATAAATGCCTAAAATCCCATTATATTTTTTTGATATTTTTCAAGTATGGGGAATATACATCATGGGACCATTTCCAGTTTCATTAGTAATTATTATATTTCTCTATCTATAGATTACATTTCAAAATGGGTGGAAGAAAAATCCATAAGGACTTATGATTTTAATTTTTTTTATTTTGTCAGGGATTAATTATTCTTAAGGTTTAGAGTACCACGAACCATTATTTGTGATAAAGGTACCCACTGATAAAATATGAAATTAAAGGAATTACTGAAACATTATGTGGTGAATCATAAAATGTCAACATTATTCCATTCACAAATGAATGGACAAGAAGATGTTTACAACAAAGAAATCCAAGGCATTCTAGAAAATATATTCAAACCCAATGGAATGGATTTGAGAAAAATGTATAAATATAACTTATGGGCTTATAGGTTACCTATATGACACCCATAGGGATAATACCTTACCAATTAATTTGTGGGACGATTTATCACCAAAATATGGAATTAGAACAAAAATCCTATTGGGATGTAATATAGATGAGTCTAGACCATAAAAAGATACGAAAGAGAGGGGATTGTTTCTATAAGAGCTATAGGAAATAAAGAGAGAATTATTTGAAAATTCAAATATTTAAAAAGAGGGAATAAGGATGGAACATAACAAGATAATTAGACCCTAAACCCTCAAACTATAAGATCAAGTGTTTTTATACAATTCTTGGGAAAATATGATATTATAAAAACATACTTCAATTTTTGAATGACCTTTTATTGTTACTCAAGTCTACCCATTTGGTGCTATGAAGATAAAAAATGAAGAAAAAGAAACCCCATTCACTGTAAATGGGAACTGAAGGAAGTGGTACCTTGGAAACTTACCTCAAGAACCAATAAAGGATATTACACTCCTTAAACATGATTTTCAATGAAGACCCACATGGTTGTACCTTTACATTACATTTGATTGAAAGTAGTAATTACTTTTAAAACCAACTTACTTAATCAATCAAATTTAATTAATTATTTACACTATATAAATTAATTTTGGGGGAGATAATATTGTATTTAGTACCTTTAGTCTAAAATGTATTTAAAAAACTTCATTTTTAGTTGAGATAATGACACTAAAAAAAGAACTTTTAGGAGACAACCTATATTGTTTGGTTTAGTCGACTCTTCACATGGTTCTTATTTATGAATAATTGAACCAGAATGCGTTATCAATTATTTTTATTCTTATTTTAAATTACATCAACAGGGAATAATATGATATTAATAAATTTATTAAATTGTATAGAATTCAAGCTTTGTAAATACAATTTACACAGTAAAAATGGAATTCACACTATGAAATGGGGATTCATGTCCTGAAATGCAGAAAAACTGAACTTTTACAAAAATAACTTCGAAATACATAATTAAATAATCATTTTAAGGGTATTATGAGTTTAAATTCCTTATTTAATTTTACTCCTATTATTTTTAATCTATTTTGGAGATTTAAATGAAAATTGCATGCCCGACATTGAACACATTTACTCTAGTATTGATCTAGGAGACATAAGTTCTTTTGGATAATCATTATGTATTATTTTAAATTTCATTTATGAAATTATTAGATGTGTAAATGTTAATTAAGTTATTCTAGTTAATAATAGGGTTTTTGATTTTGAAAAAACCTGATTTTTGGGAATAAGTTGATTTCTGTAGATGAAATTCAGCTTAGATTTGGCATGTTTTGAATTTATGAAATTGATCTTGGTTTGGGTTTTTTGTGTCATTAAATTATTATTTGTCCCAAATAATATGTATTCATTCTGAAGATTATTTATGAAAAAATATTTCTCATTATTTCTATAGTATATTTCTTGAGAGACTCGAAAATGTTTTTCTTTTCAAAAAATTTCGGGCATCGTATCGAAGTTATGTGAGAACACGATTGATATTAATAGGATTTGGTAATTTTATTGATTAAGAAATTTATCATTGTAATAAACTTGAAATTAAATCATATTTATTCTTAAATAATCCATGGATAATTTTTTTATGAATATATCCATATTGAAATCCTATTATATTCTTTTCTATCCTAATCTCAGTGTGTTGCATGATACTCAAAAGACTAATTATGGGGGAGAGGTATTCCATGGTAGATGAGGATTTAATTCATTAAGGAAGTTATTTGAGGTGATTTCCTGATATTTTTTGGGATTAAATGTTATCATTCATTTAACTTGTTATTCAAAACTCTTGTAATAAAAAAAGATAGAAATGAAAACAAAAATGTGTTACGTCCTGGGAGGATCAGTGCTCACCATTGATAGTCTAATGATCTTTGTATCACATGAGGTTATTTTGTGGATACTATATTTTTCATAAGAACAAAATTAAAATGTTTAAAAATATAAATAGAATAATAAAATGAAAAAATAATGAGAGGGTGATTCATTTAATATGTTTACTCATATCATGTTCCTACTTTGAGATTCAGGGAATAGAGAGATGATATATTCATAATTATTGGATCATTTCATTTGGGATTATCTATTGATATCAATCAGTATTATAAATTATAAACCCTCTTTATTTATCAATATTTTAATTCATTACCTTCCTACATTAAGCCTCAAAGACATTTTAATCTTGATGAAAATTCATCACGATAAATTTTGATTTATATCTTTTCTTAGTAGTGTTGTTAGATTCCATGAAAGACTATGGTAGGTGATATGTACATGAGGTATGATAATAACTCCATTAAATTTATTACCAGGGTGGTTAGTTATAATAAGTAAATGGGGGATATATTATGAGTGTTGTGTGCATTAATTATGAATTAATGACTAAATATTGATGGAAGGAATGAAATAGTTATTTTGAAAGAGGGAAAGTACAATACATGATTGGATTTTTTTTCTTTGAACACTGAGGAGTTGGATGAATTATTTTTTGGAAAATTAGAAAGATTATTTTCCTTTGAAAAAAAATTATTTTGGTTTCTTATGAAATTAAAATATTTTTAGAATTAAGTTCCTTGTTGATATTGATGAGATTAAATACATGGGAAAAAGTAAGTTCTATGTGTGAGGGAATTTACAAAACCATTTATTTCTTAATTATTATCATGTAAAATGATTTTTTTGAGTAAATTAATTGATTAAACATAATTTTATTTTATAGTTTTATTATTTTATGGAAGGATACTATAAATTCTTTAAAATGAGATAAATCATGAATAATTCATGATTAAAATTATGACCCACACCATATGACTACTAACGGACCAATTATAATGAAATGAATTGTAGAATCAAGCCAAAATAGAGTCAATGATTTTAGAAAATCCATATTCACATCATTAATGGACTATTCACAATGTGAAACTTGAAAAAATCTATGGCATGAAGTTCAAAACATGATAAAACCATCAGGAGGAACAACATTAATTTTCACAGTGTGAAGCTATGTGTCACTCTTTGAACTATGACAGACATACCCAAAAACTAAAAGTTTTAAAGTAAATTATAATGGGTCATCATGGATTTTGATACAAAATACCCTTGTGCCTCAGGATTGGATATGAATAGATTTATTATGACAATTATTGTAACACCGCAAGCTTCCATGGTACGCTTCTATTTGAACAATACAATAGCGTGTGTTGTACACAACTTCGAGTTCTAACACACCACAACCAATCAAACTAGCCATTATGAATATAATACCCACTTTTTTAAATTTTATAAATTTTATCTTCCAAAATGGACTTCGTTTTTGGATTCCGAATATCGAAATTAGATTATGGTGAATTTTTGGTATTTTTCTAAAAACATTCAATTTTTGATGAATAGTGAAAAACACCGAGTTATAGTTTAAAAACGAATTTTTATTTAAATAATTATTTATTTTATTTAAATTTATTTTTGGTCAAAATACATACATAATACCTATATGAGTTCAAGTTAATTCATTGGAGTCAGTTTATAATAGTTATAGATCTATATAAATTTCAAATATACATTAGTAAACTTTAACAATATGCTATATAAAGATGACTAAGTAAGCAATGAGCCCTTCATACTGACATCATAGGTATAACAAGATTACTTTTTCAGCTTTGATTCTGACTAGAAAGTTATGGTGAAAATTTCTAGAAGATAGCTTTTTCTGATTGACCAAGAGGAACCTGACATTGTTGCATTTCCTGATCAAACACTTGAACAAACAACAGTAGCTGTACGAGATGAAGATATACAATGGGCCAGAGATACAGTTGGGTGGCCACAGTGGTTCACCTGATGTTGTCGGTATGTATGTTTTCATTTTTCGAAATTAATTGATTGTAATTTTCTGTGTATATTTCTCTAACTGTTTTTAATAATTAATTTATATTTTAATTGAATTATGAATTTATGTTTATTAGGATCTAGTGCATCTTCTAGCAGATGCAGGGGTCCTGGTAGAGGGGTTCGATCCTGGAACTCTGGAGCCCAATTGGATGTGTTATTTGAGGACACATTTCATACAGTCGGAGAGGGTGATACTGTATTGAGTCTTTGGTTTGGGCATATGATACGAGACTCGCACAAATTATCTCTAAAGACTCGTGAATGGAGTTTTTTCTCCCAGGATACGATGAACATATTATGGAGGGAGGTTCAGGTAAATTTAATGTTTAATTTTTCATGATATTATTATTGTCCCATCTACAGACAATTTTTTTAATAGGATAATTTGAAATCCTGTTCAGATGAGTTTTGGGCTGTATGTATGTCCAAATGAGGAAAATTATGGAAGGATTACAAGTCAAGGGTGAAGAGAGATCATTGGACTCCATTTGCAGGTGTGTCAGACATTATACAGCAAGTCCCTCTGGGCATTATTCCTACACAGTGGTAGGATTTGGTTGCGTTTTGGTCGAGTGAGGTGATGATGGTAAGATTTATTACTTTTAATCTATAAATGACTAATTTTTCAGATGTCTATTAAGTAAATACGTTGAATGTAGACCGAGTCTTCTCATCATTCACATAATTGGGCGATGTAGGGTATGCCTTCGAGACTTGGAACTCGACATGTGTCACAACTCAATCATGATGTAAATTTATAATTCATTATTCATTAACATTTTAAAAATATTGTAGTATAACATGGTGAACCCCTTTTTTATAGTTACACCAACGTGACGAGCTGATCGATTATATGTTCATATGGTTGAGGACTCGTTGGGCGGGTGATCTCGATGTTGCTGGTGTTATAGTAAGCAAATTATTTATGTGCAGAGTATGAGGGGAGGTTGTCACAAATGTCATCACGTATCAATGAAATGATGACGCAACAAGTGGAGCCACAGTTAAACAACAAAAAAAACCATACTTAGATTAACTTTTATTGATATTTTTAAGATACATAATATTGATATATATTGTAGGCTCCGAATACAGCTGGTGGAAATTGCAGTGATATTAGTGATCTAGATGAGGATGAACCCCATTCATGAGGTAATTTAATTTGTGTTGATGAATTCTCTATAAGTTTTTATATCCTTGATGAATAGAATCTTCCATTTTTACCTAGATTAGTTTGTTTTCTTATCTGTGGATGACATCTTTGTGCACTCCAAGACTGATAATGATCATACCCAATATCTTGACATCATCCAGATTACACATATAGAGCATCGACTATACTCCAAGCTATATATGTGTCACTTTTTTATTGATTAGGTATAGTTATTAGGTCAAATAATCTCAGAGGAAGGTGTGTCAGTGGATGAAGAGAAAGTTCAGGCAGTTGTTTCTTGGGAGAAGCCCAAGAACTCTTTCAATATCTGAATATTTATAGACTTATTAGGATACTATCTAATTATTATTTGTGACGTGTACGAGGTGACGACATGTCAATCAGACATACAGTTTGTGCGGTACGACTCAATATGCATTATTTAAGTGTTGGGCCCACTTCAGAAACACACATGGGGTGGTCCAAACTGGCCAAACGACGTCGGAATGGCCTGAAATCAGACGAAAACAATGGGTGAGTTAATTGTGAAGTGTTCGGGTAGACGACATATCAATCAGAGGTGTTGTGTGCCCACAGTTACCGAGAACGCACTTCTGGTGTCATAAACAGCCAAAACAGGAATTTAATAGTCAAATTCATAGAGGATGAAAAAAAATTGACCTAAAATAACATGGAAACAATATAATTATCATTCGTGACATGTACGGGGAGACATCACATCCATTGGACATGCAGTTTGTGCGAAACGGCTCAATATGCGTTTTTAAGTGTTGGGAGCACTTCAGAAACGCGCGTGAGGCGGTCCAAACAAGCCGAACGATGTCAGAATGGCCTGAAATCAGATGAAAACAATGGTTGAGTGAATTGTGAATTGGTAGGGTAGACGACATGTCAATCAGAGGTGTCGTATGCCGGTGGTGACCGAGAACACACTTATGGTGTCATAAACAGCCAAAACGGGCGTTTAACGGTCAAATGCATAGTGGAAGACATAGGATTGACCTGAAATCATAGAGAAACAATATAACTATTATTCGTGACATGTAAAAGGAGACGAAACATCAATTGGAAGTGCGGTTTGCGTGGTATGACTCAATATATCTTTTTTTCAGTGTTGGGAACGCTTCAGAAACGCGTGTGGGGAGGTCCAAACCGGCCGAACGATGTCAGAATGGCTTTAAATCAGACGAAAAAAAGGGTGAGTGAATTGAAAAGTAGTCGAGAAGAAGACACATCAATTGGAGGTGTTGTGTGCCCGCGGTTACTGGGAACGCACTTTTGGTGTCATAAACGGCCAAAACGGGCATTTAACGGTCAAATTCATAGAAGACGACATCAGATTGACCTGAAATCATAGAGAAAAAATTTAATAATTATTCGTGATCTGTATGAGGAGACAACACGTCAATTGGACATGCGGTTTGCATGATATGGCTCAATATGCATTTTTTAAGTGTTGGGCGCGCTTCAGAAATGCGCGTGGGGCAATCCAAACAGGCCGAACGACATCAGAATGGATTGAAATCAGACGAAAACAACAGGTGAGTGAATTATGAAGTGGTCAGGTAGACGGCATGTCAATCAGAGGTGCCATGTTCCCGCAGTGAGCAAGAACGCAATTCTAGTGTCATAAACGGCAAAAACGGGTGTTTAATGGTCAAATTCCTAGAAGATGACATCAAGTTGACATGAAATCATAGGGAAACAATATAATTATTATTATTGATGTGTACGAGTAGACAACTCTTTAGTAGAATGTTCGGTTTTCATAGTACTGCTCAATATGCGTTTTTAAGTGTTGAGCGCACTTTCGAAACACGCGTGGGGCAGTCCAAACCGTCCGAACGATGTTAGAATGGCCTGAAATTAGACGAAAACAATGGGTGAGTGAATTGTAAAGTGTTTGGGCAGACGACTCGTCAATCGGATGTGTCTTGTGCCCGCGGTGACCGAGAACGCACTTCTAATGTTATAAACGGCCAAAACGGGTGTTTAACCATAAAATGCATAGAGAACGACATCAGAGTGACATGAAATCACAGGGAAACAATCTAATTATTATTCGTGACGTGTACGAGGAGATAACATGTCAATTAGACGTGTGGTTTGCGAGGTACGACTTATTATGCTTTTTTCAAGTGTTGGACGCGCTTCAGAAACACGTGTGGGGTTGTCCAAACCTTCCAAACGACATTGGAATGGCCTGAAATTAGAAAAAAAACAATGGGTGCGTGAATTGTGAAGTGGTTGGGTAGACGAAACATCAATCAGAGGAACTGTGTACCTACGGTGACTGAGAATGCACTTCTGGTGTCACAAACGGCCAAAACGGGCGTGTAACTATCAAATGTATAGCGGACGACATCGGATTGACCTGAAATCATAGGGAAACAATCTAATTATTATTTGTGATGCGTATGAGGAGATGACACATAAATCGGACATGCGATTTGCGTGGTACGACTTAATATGCCTTTTTAAGTGTTGGGCGCTCTTTAGAAACGCTCGTGGGGTGGTAAAAACTGGACGAACGATGTTGGAATGGCCTGAAATCAGACTACGACAACGAGTGTCTAAATTGTGAAGTGGTCGGGGAGACGACACATCAATCGGACATGGAGTGTGCCCGCGGTGACCGAGAATGCAATTCTGGTGTCACAAACGGTCAAAACGGGCGTTTAACTGTCAAATGCACAGCGGACGACATTGGATTGACCTGAAATCATAGGGAAACAATATAATTATTATTCATGATGTGTAGGATGAGATGACACATCAATTAGACTTTATTTTTGCGTGGTATAGATCAATATGCGATTTTTAAGTGCTGGGTGCGCTTCAGAAACACACGTGGGGCGGTCCAAACTGGCCAAACAACGTCGGAATGGTATGAAATCAGATGAAAACACTGTGAGAGTGAATTGTGAAGTGTTTGGTCAGACGACATGTCAATCGGAGGTGTCGTGTGCCCACGGTGACTGAGAACGCAATTCAAGTGTCATAAGCGGCCAAAATGGGCATTTAATGATCAAATGTATAGAAGATGACATCGAATTGACCTAAAATCATAGGGTAACAATACAATTATTATTCATGATGTGTACGAGGAGACGACACATCAATCAGACGTGCGGTTTTCACGGTATGACAAAATATGATTTTTTATGTGTTGGGCGGGCTCCAGAAATGCTCCTCGGGCGGTCCAAACCGGCTGAACGACATCAGAATGGCCTGAAATCAGACGAAGACAATGAGTGAGTGAATTTTGAAGTGGTCGGGAAGACATCACATCAATCGGAGGTGTCATATGCCCATAGTGACAGACAACAGACTTCTTATGTCATAGACAGCCAAAACAGGCGTTTAACGGTCAAATGCATAAAGGATGACATCTGATTGACTTGAAATAACAGGGTATCAATGTAATTATAATTCTTTACATGTAAGAGGAGATGCCATGTCAATAGTACGTGCAGTTTCCATGGTATGGATCAATATGCATTTTTTAAGTGTTGGGCGCCCTTCAGAAACGCGCGTGGGGCGGTTCAAACCGGACAAACGACATCGAAATGGCCTGAAATCAGAAGACAACAATGAGTGAGTGAATTATGAAGTTTTTGGGAAGATTACATGTCAATTAGAGGCGTTGTTGTCTACGGTGACCGAGAATGCACTTCTGGTGTCATAAACGGACTAAACTGGCGTTTAACATTCAAATGCATAGAGAACGACATCGAATTGTCCTGAAAGCACATGGAAACAATGTAATTATTATTTGTGATGTGTATGAGAATAAGACACATAAATTTCACATTATGTTTGTGTGGTACGACTCAATAATCATTTTTAAGTGATGGGTTCACTTCAAAAACACACGTGGGGCGGTCTAAACTAGCCAAGCAACGTCGGAATGGCCTGAAATTAGATGAAAAAAATGAGTGAGTAAATTTTGAAGTGGTTGGGTAGACGACATGTCAATCAGAGGTGTTGTGTTCCCGTGATGACTGAGAACAGACTTTTAGTGTCATAAACGGCCAAAACGGGTGTTTAATAGTCAAATTCATAGCAGAAAACATTGGATTGACCTAAAATCACAGGGAAACAATATAATTATTATTTGTGACGTGTACAAGGAGATGAAACATCAACCCGAGGTGCGGTTTGCGCGGTACTGCTCAATATGCATTTTTTAAGTGTTCAGAATGCTTCAGAAACGCGTGTGGGGAGGTCCAAACCGGTTGAATGATGTCATAATGACCTGAAATCATATGAAAACAACGGGTGAGTGAATTGGGAAGTGTTCAGGCCGAAGGAACATCAATTGGAGGCCCCGTGTGGCTGCGGTGACCGAGAACGCACTTCTGGTGTCATAAATGGCCAAAACGGGCATTTTACGATCAAATTCATAGAAGACAACATCATATTGACTTGAAATCACAAGGAAACAATTTAATTATTATTCGTGATGTGTAATAGGAGATGGTAAATCAATCGAACATGCGGTTTGTGCGGTACGACTCAATATGTGTTTTTTTAAGTGTTGGGCGCACTTCAGATTCGCATGTGGGGCGGTCCAAAATATCCAAACGACATCAGAATGGCCTGAAATCAGATTAAAACAATGGGTGAGTGAATTTTAAAGTGTTCAGGTAGACGAAACGTCAATCGAAGGTGTCGTGTGCCCGCGGTGACTGAGAATGCACTTCCGGTGTCATAAACGGCCAAAACGGGCGTTTAACGGTCAAATGCAAAGCATGAAACATTGGATTAATCTGAAATCATAGGGAAAAAATCTAATTATTATTCGTGATGTGTATGAGGAGACGACACGTCAATCATACGTGTGGTTTGCGCAGTACGACTCAATATACGTTTTTTAAGTGTTGGGCGCACTTCAGAAACGCGAGTGGGGCGATCCAACCTAGCCGAATGATGTCAGAATGGAATAAAATCAGTATAAAAAAATGGGTGAGTAAATTTTTATGTGGTTAGGTAGACGGAACGTCAATCAGAGGTGCCTTGTGCCCGCGGTGACCGAGAACGCACTACTGGTTTCAAAAACGGCCAAAACGGGCGTTTAACGGTCCAATTCATAGAGAACGGCATCGTATTGAACTGAAATAATAGGTAAACTATATAATTATTATTCATGAATTGTAAGAGGATATGACACGTCAATAATACGTGCGGTTTACCTGGTACAACTCAATATGTCTTTTTTAAGTGTTGGGTGCACTTCAAAAACGCGCGTGAGGCTGTCCAAACTGGCCGAACAACATCAGAATGGCCTGAAATCAGACGAAAACAATGGGTCAGTAAATTTTGAAGTGGTTGAGAAAACGACACATCAATCAGAGGTTCCGTTTTCCTGTGGTGACTGAGAATTCACTTATGGTGTCATAAACAGCCAAAATGGGCATTTAATAGTCAAATGCATAGAGGATGACATCAGATTGACCTGAAATTATAGGGAAACAATATAATTATTATTTTTGATGTGTAGGAGGATATGGAACATCAATTGGACGTTCGGTTTCTGTGGTATGGCTTAAATGAGTTTTTAAGTGTTGGGTGTGCTTCAGAAACACGCGTGGGGTGGTCTAAACCGGCCGACCTATGTCTGAATGGTCTAAAATCAGACGAAAGCAATGGGTGAGTGAATTTTGAAGTCTTCAGACAGACGACACGTCAATTGGAGGTTCCGTGTTCCTACAGTGAAAGAGAACGCACTTCTGGTGTCATAAATGGCCAAAATGGGCGTTTAACGGTCAAATGCATAGCAGATGACATCAGATTGACCTGAAATCATAGGTCAACAATATAATTATTTTTCGTGATGTGCACGAGGAGAAAACACATCAATCGGATGTACGTTTTTCACAGTATGGCTTAATATGCTTTTTTAAGTGTTGGGCGCACTTCAGAAATGCGTGTGGGGCGGTCCAACCCAGCCAAACAGCATCAGAATAGCATAAAATCAGACGAAAAAAATGAGTATGTGAATTGTGAAGTGTTCGGGTATATGGAACGTCAATCGGAGGTACCGTGTACCCGCGGTGATAGAGAACACACTTCTGGTGTCATAAACGGCCAAAACGGACATTTAACGGTCAAATGCATAGCGAACGACATAGAATTGACCTGAAATCATAGGGAAACAATTTAATTATTACTCGTGACGTGTATGAGGATATGACACATCAATCGGACATGTGGTTTGTGCAGTACGGATCAATATGCGTTTTTTATGTGTTGGGTGTGCTTCAGAAATTCGCGTGGGGTGGTCCAAACCAGCTAAACAACGTTGGAATGGCCTGAAATCAAAAAAAAACAATAGGCGAGTGAATTGTAAAGTGGTTGGGTTGAAGTCACATCAATTAGAGTTGTTGTGTGCCCGTGCTGACTGAGAACGCACTTTTGGTGTCATAAACGGCCAAAACGGGCATTTAATGGTCAAATGCATAGCGGACGACATCAGATTGACCTGAAATGACATGGCTACAATATAATTATTATTCTTGACGTGTACCAGGAGAATTCATGTCAATCAGACATGTGGTTTGCGCGGTATGGCTCAATATGTGTTTTTAAGTGTTGGGCGCGCTTCAAAAATGCACGTAGCGCTATCAAAACTAGCCGGATGACGTCAGAATGGCATGAAATTGGATGAAAACAATGGGTGAGTGAATTTTGAAGTGGTCGGGAAGATGGCCCATCAATCAGAGGTGTCGTGTGCCTGCGGTGACCAATAACGCACTTCTGGTGTCATAAATAGCAAAAATGGGCGTTTAACAGTCAAATGCATAGCAGATGACATCGGATTGACCTAAAATCACATGGAAACAATATAATTATTATTCGTGATGTGTACACAGAGACGACACATCAGTCATACGTGCAGTTTATGTGGAACAGCTCAATATGCATTTTTTAAGTGTTAGGTGCACTTTAGAAACGCGCGAGAGCGGTCCAAACTGGCCGAACGACATCGAAATGTCCTGAAATCAGACGAAAAAATGGGTGAGTAAATTATGAAGTGGTTGGGCAGACGACACATCAATCGGAGGTGTTGTGTGCCCGCGGTTACCGAGAACGCACTTCTGTTGTCATAAATGGCCAAAAAGGCATTTAACGGTCAAATGTATAGAGGATGAAATCATATTGACCTGAAATCACATGGAAACAATATAATTATTATTCTTGACACGTACGAGGAGACGAAACATCAATCGGATGTTCGGTTTGTGTGGTACGGCTCAATATGTGTTTTTTAAGTGTTGGGGGTGCTTCAGAAACGCGCGTGGGGAAGTCCAAACCAATTGAACGACATTATAATGGCCTGAAATTAGAGGAAAACAATGGGTGAGTGAGTTTTGAAGTGTTCGAGAAGACGACACATCAATCGGAGCTGTCGTGTGCCTGCAGTGACCGAGAATGCACTTCTGGTGTCACAAATGGCCAAAACGGGTGTTTAACAGTCAAATTCAAAGCGGAGGACATCAAATTGACATGAAATCACAAGGAAACAATATAATTATTATTCTTGACGTGTACGAAAAGACAGAACGTCAATCAGACGTGCAGTTTGTGCGGTATGGCTCAATATGCATTATTTAAGTGATGAACGTGCTTCAGAAACGAGCGTGGGGCGGTCCAAACTGGCCTAACGATGTCAGAATATCTTGAAATCAGACAACAATAATGGGTGAGTGAATTTTGAAGTGTTTAGGAATACGACACGTCAATCAGAAGTGTCGTGTGCCCGTGGTGACTGAGAACACACTTCTGGTGTCACAAACGACCAAAACAGGCGTTTAATGGAAAAATTCATAGCGAACAACTTTGGTTTGACCTGAAATAACATTAAAACAATATAATTATTATTCGTGACATGTACAAGGAGGAGGCACATCAATAAGACATGTGATTTGTGCGGTACTACTCAATATGTGTTTTTTAAGTGTTGGGCGTGCTTTAGAAACTAGCGTGGGGTGGTCCAAACCAGCCGAATGATGTCAGAATGGCCAGAAATTAGACGAAAACAACGGGTGAGTGAATTGTGAAGTGTTCGGGCAGGTGACATGTCAATCAGCAGTGCCGGGTGCCCGTGGTGACCGAGAATGCACTTCTGGTGTCAAAAATGGCCAAAATGGTCTTTTAACGATCAAATGGATAGCGAAATACATCAGATTGACCTGAAATCATAGGGAAACAATCTAATTGTTATTTCTGATGTGTATGAGGAGACGACATGTCAATCGGACGTGCGGTTTGCACGGTACGACTCAATATGCATTTTGTAAGTGTTAGGCATGCTACAGAAACATGTGTTGGGTGGTCCAAACCAGCCAAAAGATGTTGGGATGGACTTAAATCAGATGAAAAGAAAGGGTGAGTGAATTGTGATGTGGTCATGTATACGGTACGTCAATCAGTGGTGCCCTATGCCCGCGGTGACCGAGAACGCACTTCTGGTGTCATAAACGGCCAAATTGGGTGTTTAACAGTCAAATGCATAGAGGAAGACATTGTATTGATCGGAAATCACAGGGAAACAATCTAATTATTATTCGTGACATGTAAGAGGAGACAAAACTTCAATCAGACGTGCAGTTTGTGCGTTACGACTCAATATGCGTTTTTGAAGTGTTGGGCATGCTTCAGAAACGCGCGTGGGGCGGTCCAAACCGGCCAAACAACGTCGGAATTTCTTGAAATCAGACGAAAACAACGGGTGAGTGAATTTTTAAGTGCTTGGGTAGACAAAACGTAAATCAGAGGTTCCGTGTTCCCGCGGTGACCGAGAACACACTTCTAGTGTCATAAACGGCCAAAACGGGCGTTTAACAGTCAAATTCATGGAGAATGACATCAGATTGAACCAAAATCATGGGAAAACAACATAAATATTATCCGTGACATGAAAGAGGAGATAGAACGTCAATCAGACGTGCGGTTTGTGCGGTATGGCTCAATATGGGTTTTTTAAGTGTTGGACGCGCTTCAGAAACGCGCGTGGGGCGGTCCAAACCGGACGAACGACGTCAGAATGGTGTGAAATCAGACGACAATAACGGGTGAGTGAATTGTTAAGTATTATGGTAGAAAACACAAATTCGGAGGTTCTTTGTGTCCATAGTGACCGAGAACACACTTTTGGTGTCATAAACGGCCAATCGGACGTGCAGTTTGGGCGGTACGGCTTAATATGCATTTTTTAAGTGTTGGGCTCGTTTTAGAAACGTGTGTGGGGAAGTCCAAACCTACCAAATGACATTGGAATGGTCTAAAATCAACCAACAACAATAGGTTATTGAATTGTGAAGTGTTTGGGTAGACAACATGTCAATTGGAGGTGATGTGTGCCCACGGTGACCGAGAGCGCACATCTGGTGTCATAAATGGCTAAAATGAGCGTTTAATGGTCAAATTCATAGCATAAAACATCGTATTGAATTTAAATCACAGTACTAAAATCTAATTTTTATTCTTGATGTATACGATGAGGCAGCACGTCAATTCGACATGCGGTTTGTGTGGTACGGCTCAATATACATTTTTTAAGTGTTGGGCGCACTTTAGAAACACGGGTGGGGTGATCCAAAATGGAAGAACGACATCAGAATGGCTTGAAATAAGACGAAAACAATGGGTGGGTGAATTGTGAAGTGTTCGGAGAGACGGAAAGTCAATCAGAGCTGCTGTGTCCCCGCCGTTACTGAGAACGCACTTCTGGTGTCATAAATGGCCAAAATAGGATTTTAACATTAAAATTCATAGAGAAGCACATAAAATTGACCTGAAATCACAGAGAAACAATCTAATTATTATTTGTGACGTGTAAGAGGAGATGAAACATCAATCAGACATGTGGTTTCCATGGAACATCTCAATATGCATTGTTTAAGTGTTGGGCGCGCTTTAGAAACCCACGTGGGGCAGCCTAAACTAGCCGAACGACATCAGAATGGCCTGAAATATGACAAAAACAATGGGTGAGTGAATTGTGAACTGGTAGGGTAGATGACATGTCAATCGGATGTGTCGTGTGCCCGCGGTGATCGAGAATGCACTTCTGGTGTCATAAACGGCCAAAACAAGCATTTAACGGTCAACTTCATAGAGACTGACATCGGATTAACCTGAAATCACAGGGAAACAATATAATTATTATTCGTGACATGTACGAGGTTACGAAACATCAACAGGACAAGCGGTTTGTGCGGTACGACTCAATATGCGTTTTTTAAGTGTTGGGTGTGCTTCAAAAACGCTAGTGGGGTGGTCTAAACCGGGCGAACGACATCGGAATGGCCTGAAATCAGACGAGAACAATGGGTGAGTGAATTTTGATGTGTTTTGGTAGACATAATGTCAATCAGAGGTGTTGTGTGCCTGTGATGACTAAGAATGCACTTATGGTGTCACAAATGGTCAAAACAAGCATTTAACGGTCAAATTCATAGCGAACGACATAAGATTGACCTGAAATCACAGGGCAACCATATAATTAGAATAATAGAATTAACGATTTTAAAATTTTAAAATGGTAATCAAAATTATGAATATATTTTTAAAATCAAATGCTTTCGATCTGTTACGTAAAGTTTGAACTGAAATATGTTAATTTGTTTCAATTATTTGTTTATAGGTTTTATTCAGTACTAATTTTGTTATTAAATTTGGTTATGCAATTATATTTGATGATGGATGTGAATCATTGAGGATGACTGATGAGATTTATGTGGTTATATTTTATTGTATTATTGATATTTTTCAAAAACAATAAAAACCTAAAGCGGCCGCCAATTGGCGGCCGTTGTAGGTTTTTCCAGCGCCAGCTACAGCGGCCGCCGTTTGATGGTCGTTGTATCCCATACCAACTTGACTTCAGCATCCTCCAAATGGTTGTCATTGATAGAAACAATGATGGCCCAAAAGTGGCCACTGTTTGTTGGACTCTAGGCGACCGCTATAAACCTTTAGGGACGGATTTTGGCGGCCGCTAAAGGCCATGATTGGACTAGTGTTATAGGTTTATAAATGCATTATAAATCCTATACGAAATTACTATAATATTCATCCTTCCCCATGAAACTATGTATATAAAACACATTCATAAGATACTCCTAGGAAATCCCAGAACACATATTCTCTTGATCAATAGATACTCCTGATTTTGAGATAATATGACCCACGAAGTGAAATGTTTTTGATCCATAAGTGGCACTTATCAATCTTGGAATGTATCTAATTCCCTCCCATTATATTCAAAAGTATCTCAAGGTGTCTATTATGGTTTGTATGAGTATTATAATATACAAATATGTTGTACACAAAAACCAAAAAAAAAAAGAAATTTAGATAGGGATAGAAAACCCCATTCATTAAATCCATCAATGTAGATGGATTATTTATAAGACCAAATGGCATAATGAGATACTAATATAGACCATACCTACTAAAAAATTCATATGAAGTATGTATGAAGGCCTAAATCACACCATATAATAGTCGGTTGTTAGGTCAATCACTGATAACCCCCTAGCTCCTCAGAGATGGTCACAAATACCATATTTTCGAGGAAGTGAATACTTATTCTTAATAATAATCTAGTTTAACCTTTGGTAATCCATGCATAACCTAAGGGTCCCAATCACCTTCTTGGAAAAAACCATGGGTGAACACTAATAAGATGTACGAGGTCTAAAAAATACTTAATAATCCAAGTCATCCAACTATCTCTTCAGATCCGTGAGGTCAATAAGTTCCATTCTATAAAGAGGAATGTAAAATGGATCTACAATCGAAATGATCTTGCGCATAAAATCTACCTCTCTCTCAGGAGGTAATCTAGAAAAATCTTTAAGAAAGACATCCCTAAAATGATCTACTACTAGAGGATATTTTTTTAGATGTATTCCATGATCCTCTATGAAATGAATAGAAATATAGGAAGTCTCCCCATATATCCCATTATTCTTTGGTCCATCTCTATCAACATGGACATACCACTCACCCTTGTCAAGATAATTTTTTTCCCTCTAGTGATGTAAAGGACACCATGCGGTGATAGTAGTCCACATAGGCGTGATATGGAACCAACCAATCCATCCTAAGAATGAAATAAAACCCTTTCATATTAGGGAAAAAGAGGTACCATAAGAAGGGGTAACTGCCTACCTCAATGGCCTATCCCTACATTGGTGTATGCCCTCAGACCACACTCCCAATGTTGTCTCTAGGTCCATAACACCATAGTAATACTTAATTTCTATCTTGATACCTTCCATGATCGATAAATATATAAAGGATATTGAAGCACCAGTATCAAATATGGAATATAAAATAGTGAAGGCTACTAGAATATTACCATGTACTATACACAGTCTTGCACACAGATCCTCATGTATCGAATGTAATACATGTTATTGCTCTGATCCATAGCCATGTCCTATAGCTAGAATACCCTAAGCAAGTCAGCTCTACTTTCACTAATAAAAATAATTCTAGCTACCAAAGCCATGAACTCCTCCTCAAACAATCCAACCAATGCTACTCTAAATCCATGCCTAATGCAGAATAAAATATCCTTCCTTATAAGGTGGATTTGGTGTGGGTCCTCTTACAATAGATGCAAATGGAAAGGTCTAATATAATATTTGAATATTCCCCATATAGTTGCAAGAATGGAACTCAAGAGGGTCTCTATCACATTGACGCTTCATATTCCCATGTCACCCACATTGACGACATACCACAAAGCTACCAGTATGATTACTCTAGAAACCACTTTCCTAATGAGAAACCTCAAGGGAATGCTTCTTTCTACCGAAAATACAATTATCCTATTTCAGTGAAAAAACATTGTGCCTATAACTATCAATTTCCCTCAGGTTGTGTTCAGTGATAATATTTTTATTAATTATCTTAGAAAAACATGGTAGAAAAAATATATTTACTTGAGTATGAACGGAATACCTAAGCACTTCCTCAATGAATCTAACACCCAATATATCATCATTGGAAAGAAGCAGTTCCAAGTGTTGTAACTCAGTAAAAGGCATAGAATAATCTATGATTGGAATAGAAACCCACTAATGGTACATGAACTATCTAGATTGGTCATCTCTCAGTTCATGAGGAAATAATTGATCATAGAAGGTAGTATAATAGTCAGCCAAGACCATGCCCAAATGATGATCATCCTGGGTAATCACATCCAACCAGCGCTTGGCCGAATCATAATGTATGTAGGTAGAAATATTGACCCTCTTCTCTAGATGCATCTCTAGATTATCAAAGATAGATAAGGTGGCATCTATCTAAGACTCACCAACTTATGTACTGACATTCCCTAAAAATATGAGAGGATTCTACTATTATGAATCACTTATCTGGTTATCCATCATAGGTATTGATCATAGAGCCCACTGCATGGACTACATCAAATGTAGAAAACCCTCTCAAAGATGTGTGTCAGTTCCCAGTTCAGGTATAATAGATGGTGCCTTAAGTGGAACTCTGGGAAGTACGATTTTCATCTCAGTGTTCACCACCTCTAGATTATGATCGTCGTCACCCTCCTAGAACACAATATGAAGAAATCAAGGTGGAATAACTCTACAAATGAAAACACTTTCCTAAGATCAATATATGATATTATATGGAAGCAATAGTGGAAGTCTATCATGATAATAAGGGATCACTACCCATTTTACTACCCCAACTACCTACAATAAGGCCAGGTATTAGTAAGTGGTCAAGTTTAATTTACAGGGGTTCCAGTATGTGAAATGGTCGACCACACATTGCCTCTTTATTTACTGGAAACCATTTAAATATATAATTTAATATTTAATTTTATGTTTTTTCAATAGCTTATATATACATGTTAAGTTTATATTAAAATGGATCAACATTCCTAGTGATTAAGGGTCCATACACCTTATCATTGAAATTGACACCAATTCAATCTCTATTTATCCCCATGTACATTCGGCCTCAGAATGTAATATGTAATATACAGGGGCTGGACTCAGTAAATTACGCATTCCAATCCATGAAGGACAATAATAGTCATGAATTGAAACTATAAATCACTCAATTTCTTACAAATAGTAGCTCATGTAACCCAAGTCACATAGCCGACATGGGTAGAATCTAGTTATTTACGATTCCATCATCATCCTATATAAGAAAAGACTATTTATATTGATGCTAAAAAATTAAGTAAACAACTTAATACCCAAAAAAGTTTTTTAGGACATGTATATATAAAAAAACTACATCTCATTGAAAAATCATAGGAAACACAAGCAATTCAAGCAATGAAATGCACCTATATGACAAGGAATATGTAGGGTATATATATTCTAAGTTCATATAATGATGAATGTAAAAATGCACCCTTTACCTCATATCATCGGTCCCAGGATGAAATTTAAACCTTAATAATAATAATAATAATAATAATAACATCACACCTCAATTATATCACCCAAAGGTGAAAGAATATCAACTATAATAGGTGAAAATAGAACAATAATTTACCATTCCAGAAAACTTGGCATTTACCTTGAATGTGGGTTAAATACTCCCTAGAATGGCTTATAACCAAGTTTCAAGAATTCATAATCTCATATATATTATCTCAAAATAGTAAAGTAATAAAGGGACTACTCTAAAACCATTTGGTGACAACCCGCACCAAGGTTCCACTCAAAGGAGTCCATGGATTAGTTAGCCACATGGCCTTAAGTGTACCTCCCCATATGCCTGAGGCTACCGACTAGTAGGGAGGGCTAAGGTGTGTCTATTGGGAGACTATTACATTATAACTAGAGTGGATCACATTTGATAATTAAGAACCGATAAATAGAGGAAGCATTATAGTAGTGAATAATAAGTGGGAATGTGCATAAAAATCCACGATGAATATAATAATCAAAATCTAGAAACTGAATCATTTAAAAAATAATGATAATATATTTCATGCCTCTAAATATCTAGAAATGGGTATACCTTGTATCATTTAATACATGCTATAAAAAATAATAAAAAATAATCCACAAAATATCTAAGAATCTCAAGAACTGGCTTGACCATCTGCTACCAAGCTCCATCCTAAGGAAACCAATCAGGATCAAGTTTCAAAAGTGGATGCTTCACCTTATCAACACCTACATACATATAATCTTCCTGGTACCGATGGTTTCCAATATATTGTATGATATAAATCTCATTAGGCCACCACCAAATTTATCTATAAAAACCTATTCTGTGAAAAATAAATTGAAACAGTATGTAGGTATACAAAAAAATAATGCATTGTAATGATAATATTTGATACATTATTTATCCTTAACTAGTAATGTCATTGAACATGTATTCATTTAATTTATTCCATTGAATTCATTTTATATATGTATGTCACGTGAGGTATATTTTTCACTGACATCATATCATGATAATAATAAAAAAGGAGTATCCAAGGTATAACCATGGAATCCTTTAATGTTGATAATAATAATAAAGGATATGAGGTAATAACCAAGGAATATTTCACCTTGTGGATCGATCCAACTAAATAATAACATGAACCATAGCTAAATGGGTTCTGAGTGTACTCCATGGGGAAACTCCCAAGGCATCCCACTATAAATATTTCTAACTACATCCAAGGATCTCATCTATGGTAAACATGAGATAAGCATGACTAGGAACAATGGGGTGGATCCATGGTGCCACATTTATGAATATGGAAATGTGCATTCAAGGTGTGTATCCAAGTAATCCTAATATACTAAATATATATAAGGGGTCCTATAGTATCATGCTAAGAATCCACTAGTAGACAAGGACCGAGTTCAAAGGTGGGTATCTCCCTTGGCGACTGACATCCTTGAATCGGAATGGTGTCCTCTATGTGCTCAATGCATTCCCTTGGGAATCCAAGGATAGATAAAGTTTAAACACTCCTATGAATATGAATAGGTCCATAGGAAATAGGAACCATATACATGATTCATTATATAAATTAGGCCATGTAATAATCATGCCTCCTATAGTAAATTGGTTCATTCTGTTTCCTTTCACTAGTGTGACAAGGAATAATAAACACATGAACCCATTTAATACTTTAATTACATATTAAATTAATTGGTTCACTCTTTTACCATTCATAAACATGATAAGGTGGGATAAGGATATGAAACTAGTTACCATTTCAAATTATAAACATTTAATAGGTACTTTCCATTTCCTTTTATTATACATATTAAGAAAAATCAGTAAAATCAATAAAATCCATCTTTATAAGTTAATGAAAATTGATATATATGCTATACATTCCTTTTTATAGTTCATAAATTACTTATAATACTTACCTTAGGTGGTTCAAGTGAAATCACACCCGAACAGTGGCGTAAATAATCATAAAAATCCACTATTAGAATAACAAAAGAAAACACCCTACTTGGGGTGGTCGACATTAAGGTCACAACCTCCAATAATGAATAACATAAATAGAAGGTTCTCTTGAACATGAGAATGATGATTATAATCATGATATATAAATTAAATAGTCAATACCCGATGAAATCAGTATGTAAACAATGACAACAATTTATAAAATGATGACACTTGAGGGATGAGGCATAGACCTCCTACCTTATGCCTATAGTACTCTCCTCATCTAGTATCATACATTAGTAGGTACTGGATTGGAAGAAAAATGAAGAGCATATCAATTTCAAAAAAATAGAGAGTAGGAGCCTCCATCAAAATACCATTGTCCAGATGAATACAAATGGTGAACTGAGATAAAGGATTTAAGGACATACTGATACACTTATAACATGGTAGATTGATCTGGATTTGGAGTCTAGATAGAGGAATAGAGGAAGAACCTAACTTGGGGGATTTGAGGAGCTTCCTAGGGGGACGTATGGTGCATGTAAGAGTAATAATTTGTGGAGGGGGGATTTGTAAATAAAAATAGAGGCCCTAACTTCTTTTTTTAAAACTTCCTTGAGAATTTATAGGGAGTGGAAATTCTTTACACACAGTGTAAATATTAGAGTCTTCCTCCCTGGGAAAACCCCTTTACACGACATGAACTGGCCTTCCCAAGTCCTTACACATCATGTATGGAATACACATCTTGTATTAAAATTAAATGGAATGTAATTAGTATTAATTCAGCCTATATCCATCATATCTCTTCCTTTCCAAAAAACAACACAACCAGACCATGGGGTCAGCTTAGGGTCTAAGCCAAAAATAAAACATGACAAGGGTTTAACCAGAAATTAAAAGGATACACACCTGATAAGAAAAACCAGTTTCTTAAAATTTTCAACACTTTTATAAAATTTATTTGATAATATAAAAATAATTTTTAAAATCAGGATATCAATATTTTCTTTGGGTAAATTTTTGGGATTTTTCTGAGATGTTTCATTTTTCGATGAATATTAAAAATTATTGAATTTTAATTGAAAATATAATTTTATTTAAAATTATTTATAAAGTTAATTTATAATGTAAATTGGTTTAATTATATATCTATTTATCCAATTTAGGTCATTTTAATAATTTTAAAGTTGAATTTTGATATAAAAACTTTGAAAACTTTTGAACATTTTCTCTTTGAAAACGCGCTTTCTCATCGCATCTATGAGACAAATTTAAATAAATATTTTCCAATTATGTGAATGGAATTTGGAAAAATGTACTAATTATTAGGAAAAATAATAATTTATATTATATAATAAGTTTGATTAATATTTTACCATAATTAACAGTAAAAATAGAAAAAAAATATTTACCACACTTAAGGTTAAAATGGATTTACTTGGGGTTAAACTAAAAAGATAATAGTTAAAATGACAAAATAATTGTCTAAAATATATTCTATGGAAATATTTAGACCATATAATTTATATTTCTTGTTAACACTCCATTTTTTACCCATTTTATTGTGAAAAATTTGGGAACACATTTTTCTTTTCAAAAATTACAAGTGTTCCATACACCTCACTTAAAAAAGTACACTCCATATCCTCTCTTTATCACAGATTAAAAAACTATTTTTTAGATAAAACCTACCCAAATAATTACCAAAATTCATACTTATCATCTTATGAGCCTTATTTTGTTCATAAATACAACGTATTAATGTTTTTGGTGCAAACCTAATGAGGTTACCTGAAGAAGAGGTATCATTCTTCAACGGGTGTTATTATTTTATTTCTTCCTCAAAATCCTTTAATTATTTTTAATACATACTAATATAATAAAATGAGTATATTAAATATAATTACATGTTGTTATTTTAAGTTAATTACCTAAAACCATCACCACATTCATAAAATGGGTTATAAAATCATCATTCATGTGTACTGCGAATTATTATCTCACGAACTGATGTCATTAATTATTCCATTACAACCTATCACAGTTTGATATGATGGTGGATATAAAGAATATATATGATATTTATAACATAATTATTCCTTTGGATTCATTATATCTTATATACCACTTTAATTTACATTCCATAGGGGATACGATAACGTCGCTTGTGCGCTTGGCGGACTACGACATCACAAAGTGATCTGATTCATCTTTCACTAACGTTTTACAATGATGGTAATGTCATGACCAGTCCCCTAGGGCCTATGTTGTGACTACCTCAAGCCCACCTTCCATAGACCAGGTTTTGGTGACTAGCACCGAAAAGGAGTATCCCTACAACAGGAAAGAATATCCTTTAAAAATATACAAACACACAATCCAAGAACACAACATGAAGCATCCACGAAGTAAACTTCTATTTTAAAAAGTGTACTAAAAGTAAAAGGGTCGGAATACAAGACCAACTGAAAAGTAAAAATACAACTGAAAATAGAGAACAACTTCTGGATCATCCACCAAGGATCTTACCTGATGTTTAGGTACATATTGTCTCCACATCACTCCACATCAACCCGTCTCCTCCATGTACCATATAGTCCTCGCTCCCTCATGTCTCATCCCAGCTTCTCATCGTCTGTACAAAACACAAAAAGTTGTGGGTGAAGCCCGTGGAGGGTTGAGTATAATAGTACTCAGTAGGGACCCTGATACCCCCGAAGGTCTCACAAAATTCCACAAATTCAAACCACAAAGAGTGATCTCAATCACAAAGCACAAAGCAATAGACACAGCTCAAACAGAGTCTCAGCTAAAAAAAAGTATCAACTCAAACCTGGTATTAATGAAGCATGGAAGTGAAGATGATCATTTGTGAAGCTAGATAATATTATTTTATCAAGAGGCACTACTACAGACCATACAAAGTCTGACCCACATAGGATCAATAGGTACTATCCCCCGCAATGGCCCACACAGGATCTGACCCACCCAGAGTCAATATGTACTAACCCCTGAAATGACCCACATAGGATCTGACCCACATTGGATCGGTATGCATTGACCCACACAGGATCGTTGAGTGCTGAACCACATAGGATCAGACCCACACAAGATCGTTAGGTTGCTGATCCAGGACGGGCCACACTAAGGCTGGTCCTTGTCGGGTTGTAAGGTGCTGATCCACAAAGGGTCACTAGGTACCAATCCACATAGACTTTATTGGTGCTGATCCACACATGATCACTAGGTACTGACCCACACAAATATCACTCGATACATACCTCCTTATGATATGTCTCCAACCTCCGCCTCACTGCCAGCCATTGGATTCCAACTCATAGTACGCTTGATTATGGGATAACCACTCCTCAAGCAATCAGTAGTATTTCAACTGGCACAAAGTCCCATGATTAAGTAACCCGATGTTCCATCATGGCATAAGGGTCCCAACACAGAAGACGATGTGAAAACTAAACACACTGTCTATAAATTATTGGAATTTTAGTTCGGAGGGCCTAGTGGGATTTGGATTCGATCCAACCCATACATACTCCTAATTTCTCCAAAACTCTCTTAGAGTATTTTAAAAGTACCACCTTGTCACTAGGGTCCTTATTCCATAGACGACACATCAATCAGACACCCGGTCTATTAGTTACATCCCTTTCCATGAAATAGGGGGTGATGGTGATCGCACCTCGGTCCGACCTGACTTGGTCAGGACCACCAGAATATACAAAAAGGGACCGCTTCACTAAAGGGATCCCAACACCACTGACGGTGTGTGAAACAGACAACTAGTTTTTTAGTTATGGACGTTTATTTATTCAGGGACTGGTTGGGTCTGGGCCTGGTCTGACTCGGTCAAACCGACCCGACGCAACGGGTGCCGGGATCTATTCGACCCCACCTAGGTCAATCCCATTAAGAGCTGTACTGGTTCACTAGGTCTAGCCCATCAGGTTCATCCCGGTTCATTTCGCGGTCCCGGGATGCTGTTGGCACGGCCCACCTGCGTTGGCCGGCTGGGCGGGTCCGGTCTGCTCGGCCGGCCTGCATCTAGCCATTCCACCAGAAGGCAGACAATTTTCTTCCACTGGCCCCGTGACTGTGGGTCCATTTCACCTAGCTGGTGGGGCACTTCCCCACGTCATTAAACAGTCAGCTATTTGGTCGATCGGGTTTCGCCAATGCGGTGTGGTGGGGGAACACGCCGCCCCTCCCTCCGCGGCCTGCTAGCCACGGCCGCTTCTGCTGGTGGTGTCTACAGCCACTACCCATATCTCAGATGGACGACTTGGGTCATCCACCTTCAGCCCCCATGGTCTACCATCACGTGCTGCTTTCCTCCATCCATGGCCGATTGTCACAGGTCTTCACCGGCCTCCACCAGCCACCACCGACATGGTGTGCCGATGGTTTCTTCCATGGGTCACCGGGTGGGATCTAGGGTTCGTTCATAGTGTCATATATTCCTATGGTTCTTCTATACCACCTCCTTCATAGTGTGACCCATGATTTCATGTTTCCATCATATTGGAAATTGTTCCTCAAATTTCACATCAAAAACGATGTGACAAAGGGTCCAAGCATTGTTCGTTTGGCCCGCGCCCTCCACGTTCCATGGTATAAACCATGATAGAAATTTAATTCATCAAAGGAAAATTAAAAATAAACCCCCTACCTAGAAGATACATTTGTTGATGACGATCGAAGGAACCCCCCTTCATCATTGTTATCGGTTCATGGTTCGATGGTCCTCATCACTACTCGCTGAAACTGGTTTTGTCCTCCAAGTGGTTGGTGTCGTAGTAATTTTTGAGAGATTCACCGCTTGGTGAAGTCATGCCAACACTATACCACGAGCTCCATATAAATTATAGAGGGGGAGGGTGAGTAATGCACGTGGAATTATTAGGTTCATTTAACTAAGGAATCTTCCTAATTCCAATAGTGCGGTTACAAGAATAAAGGGGAGTCCATCCATTTAATGGCTTGACGTGTTGTTAGTCCTGCCACCACTTCTTGTCCGTTGGAGGAAAATAAAAAGAGACAAATAAAATAAAATTGTTATTTTATTATTCTTTTAAATTTCCAAAATATAACTTTCTATCCCAACCTACTACGGTCAAAGTGATGCCTTCCTTAAGTGAATCCTGACGCTTCAGATTCAGTGGGGCCCTCATATTTTTAATCTGAGCACCTGTTCAAAAGATAGAAAACACTACCTACGTTTTCACTGAAAGTAACATAAAAAAAGTTCATAATTTCTTTCTAGGAACAGCAGGACTCAGAATCAAGCATTGTCAATTTTCACATGCTCATAATAATTCCATTCAATCAAAAATATCATGGAAAATCTGGGTCTTTACATCTCCCCACCTTAGATTTTTTCATCCTCAAAAGACACAACATAGACTAAGGAAACAAATGAGGGTACTGAGCATCAAACTAAACCTCCTACTCCCATGTGCTCTCCTAGAGGTCCCCGTGCAACCAAAATAGTGCACCAGAGTTATCAATCGTCCACAAAGGACCCACTCTTATTGATCCTCAATCTCCACTAGAACCTCTGTAAAAGTCACCCCATAATCAATGTCCAACTTTCCCCAGTCAATAACACGTGATGGATCATGCACATACTTCAAAAACTACGATACATAGAAAGATTCATGCACCTGATGAATCTATGGTGGAAGATCTAGGTGATATGACACCTTACCAACTCTACCGATAACCTGAAAGGGTCCGATGAACCTTGAAGACAACTTGTCACCACGACCAAATATCCGCAAACCTTGTCGAGGTGAGACCCGTAGGAAGACATGGTCTCCGTCCTCGAACTCCAAAGGTCTCCACCTCCTATCATCATAAGAATTCTGTATGCTCTGTGCAATCTTCATCTGCTCCCGGATGATATGAAACTTCTCAGTGGTAGCCTATACCAGCACTGGATCTATAAGTGCTGACTCCCACATGTCTGTACAGCGTAGAGGTGATCTGCATGGTCGACCATACAAGGCCTAAAACAGTTCCATACCGATGGTGGAGTGATAGTTTTTGTTGTATGCTAACTCCACCAAGGGAAAATGATCATCCAAACATTGACCAAAACCGAGGATGCAATAATGAAGCGTTTCCTCCAGTGTCTGAATGGTCCACTCTGTCTGACCATTCATCTATAGATGAAATGCGGTGCTCAAACAAAGCTGGGTATCGAACGCCTCCTATAATCCCTTCCACAACCGTTATGTAAAACATGCATCAAGTTCAGATATGATCATCGATGGAACCCCACGAATCCGTACAATCTCCTACACATAGAGGCATCCCAAGCCCTCTACTGATCCCTACTCTCAGATGGGTAAGAAGTGGTCCAACTTTGTGAGTCAGTCAATGATCACCCAGATAGAATCATGTCCCCTAGACATTTGTGGTAGCCCTGCCACAAAGTCCATGTAGATACCATCTCACATCCACTATGGTACCTCTAGTGGTTGCGTTAAGCCTGCTTGAACCATATGCTTGACCTTCACTTGCTGAAAAGTGAGGCATTATGAAACAAACTCTACCACTGCCTTATTCATCCCTGGACACTAGTGCTAACATCGGAGGTCCTTGTGCATCTTTGCAGCACCAAGATGTACCGACAAAGGGTATGTATGGAACTCCCTCAAAACCTCCTCCTGTAGTGCAATCAGGACCATGGTGTGTCCTTTGAAGAGTATAACATGCTCCCCACCTTCAGAAAATCCATCAGGTTTCTATCCTATAGATATCTGAGCACATTGAGCCTCGCAGTCAATGTTCCTAAGCCGTGCCTCCCAAACTCGCTGAAGAAGTGGGGAGTGACATTCATAGACTGTAGGTAAGCTTCTCTATCCCTATCCACAAAGGATATTTGTAACACAGCTAGCTGCTCTGTTTCCTCACTCAGTAACTGTAGACCAGACCTCCTGCTATGTGTGTCTGCTACTACATTCCCCTTCCTAGGAGTTTAACTATCTCAAAGTTGTAGTCTTGGAGGAAGCCTATCTATCGTCGCTATCTCAAGTTCAGGTCATTATATTAGAAGATATACCTAAGACTCTTATGATCAGAGTAGACTGTAAAATGGTCACCCATCAAGTAGTTTCACCACATCATTAAGGTAAAGACCACTGCTGCTAACTCCAGGTCATTGGTACCATAGTTCTTCTCATGTTGTCTCAACTATCGTGAACCATAAGCTATCACTACTCACTCTAGAATCATGGAAAATCCAAGTACGGTCCCTGACATGTCACTATAGATTATATACCCAACACCCTCTTCGGGTAGCCTCAAGATGGGGGCACTCGTCAGTCTCTGCCTCAGCTTCTGAAAACTCTGCTGGAATCAATCTGTACATACAAAGGGCTATCCCTTCTTTGTCAATGCCAAAAAGGGTTCCACAACACTATAAAATTCAGGTACGAATCTGTGGTAGTATCCTGCCAACCCCAAGAAACTCCACACCTCATTCACACTCCTGGGTGGCTCCCAAGCAAGCATATACTCTATCTTTTCCTGATCCACTGCAACACCAGCCTCAAAGATAACATCTCCCAGAAAGTGGACCTCCTGTATCTAGAACTAGTACTTCGAGAGATTACGATAAAGATAGTGCTCTACGAGTGTATCCAGTACTATCTGTAGATGATAGGCATGCTCCTCTTCTGTCGCTGAGTACACCAAGATATCATTGATGAAGACCACCCAAAAGTGATCGAGGTATGGCTGGAAGATCCTATTCAAGAGTCCCCTAAACACTATAACAGCATTGTTCATGACGAATGGCATAACCAAGAATTCATAGTGGCCATACCGACATCTGACAGAATTCTTCTGCACATCCTCATCTCGTACCCTGAGCTGATGATAGCCTGATATGAGGTCTATCTTCGAAAACCAATGAGCTCTCTTTAGCTGATAAAAAATACCATCAATCCTTGGAAGTGGATACTTATTCTTTACGGTCACCTGGTTTAGGTGCCTATAATCCATAGAGTGCCTCATACTTTCATTTTGCTTCTTGGAGAAAAAAATCAGGGTTGCTCATAGAGAAACACTGGGCCATATGAACCCCTTCCTATACAAGTCCTCCAACTATACTCATAACTCACGAAGCACCACAAGAGCCATCTAATAAGCTAGTGTAGATATCAGTCCCTTACTGGGGAAAAAGTCAATGTATAAGTCCCCCTCTCTCTAAAGAGGTAGTTCCAGAACATCACTAGGGAAGACATCGACATAATGGTCCACCACTACAGAATCTCTCAGAATCTGACCATAAACTTCTCTGAGGGTAAGGCTATCCAACAGATGTGTGATCAGCTGCACCCTCCTCTAGGAATGTCCATCATGTTCTGCAAAGGGTCCCTTATCACCGGTCAAGGAAAACCCTGTACCGTCCTCAGGGACACACTAAAATTTCTACCTAATATAGTCAATCTGAGTATGGACTGTAGATAAATAGTCTATACCCATGATGATGTTGTAAGGACTTGACAATGCTACTAGAAGATCCCAGTCGAAACTCTCACCTCCTATAGTAAACTCACACTGCTAGAACCATTGTGTAATCATAAAATCTTCTCACTTATGAGTGTTTAATCATAAAGATTGAGCCAACGGCTCTACTGGAATCTCTGAGCTCCAAAGGTGAGCCATGGAAATGAAAGAGTGACTGAAAAATATCTCTATAAGTACAGCTAAGGTAGAGTAGACATAGATCTTACATTGAATAATCTATAGAGCACAATGGTAATAGGCCTTAGCTTCCTATAGATGGGGTCATCCTTGTCCTCCTGCTCCCTCTGGTCCGGGAGGAACACCCGGAGGTGCTGGTAGTTGAACCTCGAACAGTCTTCCACCACCTACTACACGACCAACTCCTCTGCCATGTATGCCGCCCTACGGACCTCCTCACTCAAATCCATACCTCTGCCTCAGTGGTCCCTCAACTGTCTACTGATCTTCGATACTACAGGTCGAGAAGTCATGAGCCATGTGGACCTTCCCACTGCACATGAAGCACACCCTGTCTCCCAGCTGATCTCCTCTACCTCATGATATCTGCACCTCTAACCCTACGTTCTGGGGTCGTCCACCAAAAGGTCTGGCCCGCTTGGAAATTTGTGTCATCTACCTACTACTATCCACAGAAGACTCTCCTACGTGTCGCCCGGTGGTGGGTCTAACTATCAGTGTCCGCTCTGCAAGGAATCTCTCCACCAAGAGTGCTCTCTCTTGTACTCCTTCATGCATCGAGATGCTGAGAGATACCATCAAGGCTCTGATCTCCCTTCGGAGTCCCTTCTCAAAGCTCTGGGACCTGAAGAAAGGGTCCTGCCCAATTTCGGTAGAGTAGTGTGAGATGTCGGTGAACCTCACCGAGTACTGGGCCACTGTCGGGGTACCATACTGTAAGTGTTGGAGCTCTTGAATACGCACAAAGAATAGAGTCATTGGGAAGAACTCTGCCCTGAAGAGGCCCTCGAAATCTTCCCAGGTGAGGGTCAACTCTTCTTATGTTTAGAGCATTAGGATCCACCATTTCTCTACTACTCCAAGGAAAATACTGGAAGTTAGGATCACTATCATGTCAGCTGGTGTCCTAACCAGGCAAAAAACTCTGGCCACAGCCTCCAGCCAGTCCTCAGTCGCATACGGATCCGTCTCACCTCGGAAACTTGGAGGCCTTTGATACTGAAACTTGTGAAATGCGCTCGTTCTACATGCACTGTCTTCTGGTGGGGTAGGTGGCAACAACTTCCCAAAGGGTAGTGGTGTTGCTGGTACACCGCCCGAAGGTGCAAACACCATAAGAGGTCCCTACACCGAGGCCTCTTCACTCGGTGGGCCGTCATTGTGTACTGTCTCGAGAATCCTGGCCGGCTATATATGTAGAACCATACCGAAAGAAATTAGGTGCACCACGGTGAAAATGTTATACCTTTTGAGATAAATCAAAGAGACCAAAAGTAAAACACTTCCAAAACTCACACAATCAGTTTTTTCATGCAGTAAGTCAGAAATCAAAATTTAGGGTCCTGTTGTACGGATACGTCGGCCACAACAGCAACACTGGATTCACTAAACTGAAAACCAGACTCAAAACACATAACACTATTGATCCCTTAAAAATATCAGAGTCCTAGTTATTTGGTAGAACCGACGCCTCAGATACCACTTTGTCACGACCCATCCCCCTTGGCCTGTGTTGTAACTACCCCAAGCTCGCCACACATAGGCCAGGGGTTGGATACTTGCACCGAAAAGGCATATCCCTATAATGGGAAGGAATTTCCATTAAACCTATATAAAAACACAAACCAAGAACACAACAAGAAGCAACCATGAAGTAAAAAGATGTAGAAAAAATAGTACGGAAAGTAAGGGGGTCAGAATACAAGCCCAACTGAAAACTAAAAGTACAACAAAAAGTAGAAAACAGCTCCTGGATCATCCTCTGAGGATCCTACCTGAAGGGTAGGTACAGATCATCTCTAGAGAACTCCATGTCAAGTTGTCTCCTATGTGTACTGCCTGGTCCTAGCTCACTCAAGTTTCAGCCCAGCTACTCATCTTATGCACAAGACACAACAACATGCGGGCGAAGCCTTTGCAGGGGTGAGTTTAACAATACTCAGTAGGGACCCTGAGACACCCGAATGTCTCATAGAATTCCACAATGGAAAACCACAAAGAATGATATCGACCCCAAGACAAAAATCAATATACATAGATCAAACAAAGTCTTAGCTCAAACTGAGTCTCAACTCAAACCAAGTATTTCTGAAGTATAGAGTACAGATGATTTGTCGCGATGGTAGATTATCTTATTCTATCAAGAGGCATTGCTTCTGACTATACGAAGTCAGATCCATATAGGATCGATATGTACTTACCCCCGTAATGACCCACATAGGATCTGACCCACCAAATTCGATAGGTACTAACCCCCGCAATGACCCACACAAGATATGACCCACACAGGATCAGTATGCACTGAACCACATAGGATCACTGAGAGCTAACCCACATAGGATCTGGCCCACATATTATTGGTATGTCACTGATCCATGATGGGGAGCTCTAAGGCTAGTCCTCATCGGGTCGCAAGGTGATGATCCTCCCAGGGTCACTAATTGCTGATCCACACAAGATCTCTTGGTGATGATCCACATAGGATCTCTAGGTGCTATCCCACATAGGATCGCTCAGTACTATACTTCATATGATCTATCTCCATCCTCCGCATCACTGTCATCCACCAGATTCCTGCTCATAGAACGCTTGATTCTGATAGAACCACGACTAATGCCATATGTCGTATTTCAACTGGAACGAAGTCCCACAAAGACGTAACCTAATGATTCTTCACGTCATAAGGGTCCCAACGCAGAAGACGGCGCATGAACCAGACGGCCGGTCTGTAAGTTATTGGAATTTTAATGCTGAGGTCCTGTTTGGATTTGGAGTCGGTCCAACCCAGTTATAATCCAACATTCTCCAAAACACTTTTGGATTATTTTAAAAGCACCACCTTGTCACTAGAGTCCTTATTCCATATATGTCACATCAATCAGACAACAGATCTGTTAGTTACATCCCTTTCCATGAAACGGGGGGGGGGGGGGGGTGATCGCACCTGGGTTTGGGCTGGCTCGGTTGAGCCCACCGGAATAAGCCAAAAGGTACCACTTCTCAAAAGGGATTCCAATGCCACTGATGATGTGTCAAAAAGACACCTATTTTTCAGTTATGATCATTTATTTATTTGGGAACCGGTTGGGTCTGGGTTCAGTCTGACTTTGTCAAACCGGCCTGATGCAACGGGTCCCTAGGTTTATCTGACTTCGCCCAGGTCCGGCCCGTTATGGGTCGGTCCGGTTCTCTGGGTCTGGAATGTCGGGGTCAGACCCATTCGGTTCGCGGGCCCAGGCCGCGTTTGGGCCGGCCCACCGGATGGGGCTTGGATCTCCCGTGTTGGCTTACTGGGCCACGGGTCCGGCTGGGCCGCTGGGCGGGTCCTGTCCACTCGGCTGGCCAACATCCAGTCAGTCCGCCATAAGGTGGACCATTTTCTTACACTGGTCCCACGGTTGTGGGGTCGTTTCGACCAACCGGTGGGGCACTTCCCCACCCCATTAGACGGTCAGTTGTTTGGATGACTAGGTTTCACCAACGTGGCATGGTTCCGCTCCTCTCTCCATGGCCTGCTGACTGCGACCGCTTCTTCCTGTGGGCGCTGACCTTGTACCGCATGCCCGACTCGAGCCAGCTGCCTTCTGCTACCACGACATGCCATCATGTGCCGCCTTAAACCGCCCATGGCCGGTTTCTGTGTGTCTTCTTCAGCCACTGTTGGCCGCCACCGACATGGCGTGCCAGTGTTTTCTTCCGCGGGTCAGAGAGCGTGCTCTGGTGTCCATTCTTGGTGCCGTCTACACCTATGAATCTTCCGCACTGTTTCCGTCATAGCATGGCCCACAATTTCATGTTGTCATTGAATTAGAAATTGTTCCACAATGTTCACATCAAGAATGAAGTGACATAGGGTCTGAGCCTTGTTCATTTGGCATGCACCCTCCACGTTGCATGGTAAAAAGCGGGAGAGAAATTTAATTCCTCAATGAAACGTCAAAATAAACCCCCTACCTGGATGAGACATTCGCCGACGACGATCTACGAAACCCCCCTTTGTTGTTTCCATTGGTTAGTGATTCAGTGGTGCTCATCACCTCTTGCTGAAATCAGTTTCATTTTCCAAGTGGTTGGTGTCGTGGTACTTTTCTAGTTCTTCGTCGCTTGGTGAAGTCATGCCAACACCCAACCCGAGATCCGTATAAATAAGAGAGGGGGTGGTTGGGTAACATATGTGGAATTAATTTGGTTCATTTAATTATGAAACCTTGCTAATTCCAACGGTGCTGTTACATGAATAAAGGGGATTCAATCCATTTAATGGCTTGATGTGTCATTGGTCCCACCACCACTTCTTGTCAGTTAGAGGAAAAAAATGAGAGGAATAAAATAACACTGTTATTTTATTATTCTTTTAAAAGTCCAAAATATAACTTTTTCTCCCGACCTTTTGTGGTTGAAGTGAAGCCTCTTTTAAGCGAATCTTGGCGTTGCGGATTCAACAGTGCCCTCAAAATTTTAATCCGAGCACTTGTTCAAAAGAAATAAAATTCCACATGTGTGTCTACTAAACGTACATTAAAAAAAGTTCTGAATTTAATTCTGTGAACAACAGGCCTCAGAATCACACGCCGACAATTTTCACAGACTCGTAATAATTCCATATTATTAGAAATACATTTACATGGAAAATTAGGGTCTTTACAGGTAATAAGGATAAATTTAATGAATATATGTGATATAAATGAAATATTTATGATATTCATGCCATATTTATCAGTCCTAAAAACTAATATACCATTTTCACTCTTACACTAAAAAATGATAACATCGTTCATGTATGTGTGTACTATCACCTTCACGAAGTGATGTGACTCACTTTTCATCAGCACACCACATAAATGATATATATATATATATACATTTAAAGAAATAATATGGTATATACTATATTATGATCATTTTTAACGATAAAATATCACTTAAATTATTTCTATAATGATCATTGGAAAATGGAAACGTTACTCATGTGTATGTACGTCCTACCATATCTATGATTGTAACAAAGTTCATTTTTCATAGCCATATTTCATGATTGGTTTTAATAATATAAGTTCTGTAAAAATATGATAATTATGTCATAATTACTATTATATAGATGATTTAACGTTATAATGTGCACAAGAATAAGAACTTTCAGGACAAATTTTGAATTAGAAAACAAGGCAATTAACACCCAAAACAACAAAAATAATGAAATATTAAAAACTATATGGTGATAATATGTCATAAAAGGTTAATATATGATATTATAAATATTAAGATGATTATTTTATAATTTAATAACATGTTTAAAACCATTATACAAGATGTTAAAACATATATCCCATCCTTCTCAATCTATCCTGGAAGAAAAATAGATGTATAAAGATCTCAAGGATCATTTTTTGTGGGAAAAAATGAAAATATATATTGTAAAGAATGTATATTGATGCTTATTAGGTTGGAAAGTTAGGTTTTATTGTCACAATTTTATTGGAATGACTCATCCATTACCCATACCAATATATAAATTGGAAAATGAAACCATTCATTTCATCATAGGTTTCCCCAAGACATCCAAAGTTTATAACTTCATTGTGTTGTAGAAGGTCACCTTTCAAAGTTTCCACATTTAATTGACATTAGTGAATATTTCTCAGTTTAACAAATTATTAGGATATACATTAAGTAAGTGTAAGGATGTGTGGATCATCGCTCTCAGTTTTATCTAATCGAGACCTGATGTTTACCTCAATGATCTAGAGAAGTCATCAATAAGAATTTAATATGGAGTTGAAATTTAGTAATAAATATTACCTTTTGATATATGGTCAGTATGAGAGGACTATTCAAACCCTATATGGTATTCTTATAACTTTTTATATGTATTTTATATGTGTTTGGGATCAACACATCCCTCTTGTAAAAGTTTCTTACAACTATATCATTCATTCAAGCATTAAGATAAATCTTTATGAATATCTATATGGAAATAGGTTCAAAACTCCCACATTTTGTTATGAAATTATTGGAAGAAATGTATTAGGACTTGATAAGGATTAGAAAATAGAAGACAAAGTTATATCTATTTATAACCACATTAGAGAAACTCATCTATTGTCGAATAGTTATACTGAAAAGAAATGGAGATATCAAGAGTTTAAAATTTTTGAAAAATATATTCCTTAAAATATCTTCATGGATGAACATTATGAGATTTTAAAATAAGGGTATGTTGATCCCTAGATATATCGATCCTTTTGAGATTCTTGATCATATCAGAATGGTATTTTATCACTCAGTGCTTCCTCCAAATCTCTCCTAAGTTAATGATGTGTTCTATTTATCACTTTAAAGATAGTACATAACTAAAATTTCACAAGTACTAAACTCAAAGGTTTTACAAATAGAGAATTATCTTTCATATGTGGAATAATCGGTGGAGATTTTAGACTAAAGAGAAAACATTCTGTGGAACAATACTACCCACCAAGTCGATGTTTTCTATGGAAAAAATAATTTTGAGGAAGCTACATGAGAACTTGGGGATGTAATAAAGTATAAGTACCCTCATTTATTTTCATATGACTAATATAAATTTAATGAATAAATTCTTATATGGGGTTTTAATACAACACTCCATTGTTTTAGAATAATTTCCCTTGAAATAAATTTAATGTGTTCGATAACTTTTAATGCATGGGACACCAAAAAAAGTGAGTAAATATTTGTTACAATAAGGAATTAAAGACTTTACAAGATACATAAATGAAAAATAATTTATAAAATAAATTATTTTTAAAAATTAATGGGGTCCAATTTTAATTTGGAAAATACCATTAATTATAGAGAAATTATTTGGATGAATTACATATTTTTGATATTTTTGATACTTATTTAAAAAAAATTAATAAATTTTATTAATAAAATTACAATAAAAATTATTAAAATAAATTATTAATATCCATATAATAATTAAGAATCTATTATAAATGGAAATTTAATTATTCATGGTTAAACAAAAATATTCTGTTAAAAAAATTATTTCTCTATGAATATTATATATGTTATTTAGAAAATTTATAATTATAAATTTTAGAATTTGAGTTTTATGAAATTTAATTCAATTTCATATTCATCATGAAAAAATTATATTTGGGTGACTTTTTGATATTTTTCTAAAATGATTCATTTTTAGGTGAATAGTAAAAATATCATTTTTAAAAATACTATAATTTATATGAAAACATTTTGATATAATAATGGAAAAAATATATAATAAAACTTTGGATCGACAAAATATCTATTAATGGAGTAAAATAAATAATTTAAAACTATTTTTTTAACATGTAAACCCATGCATGATTTTTTGGAACCTAAGTTATATTTTATTCTTATAAAAATATATTTCAGTCGTGTTACTTTAATTAAGTATTCATAATGATCATTTTTTAGCTATATTTTAAATCAATAATAAATATTATTTGATTATATATAATCCTATAAAGGTTTTGGGATCAATTATATATATTATCTTGGTATAAATTCATTTTTATGCTTAAAAAAATTATTCTTTAGATTACTATTCCTTGTGTTTTTCATACTATTATTAAATGTAATTTTTACCACCTTTAGAAATTGAATTCGATAAAATAGATTCCATATTTTTAATAAAAATTTCAAAATAGGGTTATATGGTTAATGTTTTTTATTCATAAAGAATAATTATCATGGAAAATGTTAAGTCATTATGGTAGGGGTTAAAATGAGTTAAAAAGGTTGAAATAAAGGGACACGACTTAAAAATATCATAATGTCCTATCTTTAATTTTAATATATGAGTGTATGTATACCAAACATAACATCATATTTGAAATTATTCTTATTTTTTTCCTATTTCCCTTGAAAATTACTCTATATTATTTTAATGTTAAGGGTATTTACAAGGTTGGAACTCCCATTACTTTTAAAAGGGAAACATATCTCCTATCTTATTAAAACATATTGATAACCTTAGTTCAAACAATATATTACAAATTAACTTAAAATTCTCCTACACATTTCTTATGATTTCTAGAATCAAAAAAGACCAACCTAAGAAGGATTATTAATCTAAATGAGGATACCCAAGGAAGAGTTAATAGTCTTAATCATGTTCTTTAAAGTTTATTTATTCTACCACCTCCTGTGTATATATTATAACCATAATAATTTGATAAAATAAGTATCATTAATATACTAAAATTTTATTATGTGTATTTAATAACCACTACCTACCACCATTCAATTTAATGGAAAATGAAAATGTTGCTCATATGGGCTAGTTGACAACTCCTCCATGAAGATATTTATTTTATTTTTCATCACTGACTCAAATGGATGTTTATAATGATTTATTTAATGAATACATATTATATTTATGACAAAATTGTTATTATTTAATGATAAATTATTGTTTACATTACTTCATTTACATCATTTTAAAAATGAAGTCTGTACTCATGTATACATGAAAATTACCGCCTCTACGATGTGAAAAATATTATTTTTCATATCCACCTTACATATATGGTTATAAAAGATTATATAATGAATAAATATGATATTTATGAAGTTATTATGTTTTATTAGATTACCACACCATGAACAAGGTGCAAAGTTAATAATCATAGTACTGAAAATTGCATGAAAAATAGAATAGTAAAAACACAAATATTTATTTTAATGATATATAGTAAGATATGTATGGATATTCCTTTGGTATATTTTTATAATAAATATAAATTTATTTTACTTGAGGATAGATAATTTATTAATAATTAGGGTACTTTAGTGATTTTTTTATGTTAAAATTTCAATTTTTATCAGGATTGTTTATATTTAATTTTCCATTGAAGGAAATTATATTTTCATTCTATTATAAACCAAATTAATTTTTTATCCTGTATTTATTTAATGGGTTTTAAAATATTATTTCCATTTTCCCCCACATTGGAACTCAAAAAAAATAATAATGTTTTTATGAAAAGCCGACATTATTTCACCCTTTTGGTTGGGAATATTTCTCATCCATATTTTTGTATTTTATTTTATTTCAAGAATTTTAATATCTATACTAAAATGAATATTTAATGTAATTTTCATATATCCTTTATTTATTCAAATTTTTGTTCTAACATGTTCTATATGTGTTAATTTTGACTTTCTTTAAAAAGGTGTGTAATTAATTTTTGTAACATTTTCCACTTGACCGCTTTTTCTAACTATCACTTCTATTATTCATTATAAATATTAAATTACAAATTTAAATGGTGTGACACCCCAAAATTATAAAATAATAACATTTTATTTGATAGTATATGTGAAATGCAACATTGAGCTGAAATAACCCACAAAATACATTTCTTTAAATCAAATCCCTTCAATAGCTTGAAAAACATGCATCCCTGAGTCAAAATGAACCGTAATATAGTATAACTTTATACAAATTCATTAAATTGGAGGGTATGAATAATACTAACAAAAATAATAGAATTATGGTTATCTATTGATTATATTAAAATAATAATCATTTAAAAGAAAAGAAAATGTTCCTTAAAAAGTAGTTTTCCCTTTTTCTAAAATTCAATTTAAGAGTGCTTTGTGAATATGATTTAAAATTAATTTTTTCCACTATTAAAAATATTAATTTTAAAAAATAAACATCATTTTTTAAATAATAATTTCCAAATTATCCAAGGTTTATTTTTTGGATTCTTCTGAAATGTTTCATTTTTTGATGAATAGAAAAAATACTAAATTTTAATTGAAAACTATCTTTTCATTAAAATTATTTATAATGTTAAACTATATTTTTTACCAGTTTTAATTTAAAATTATTTCAATTATATTTAAATTAGTTAAACTTATAAAATTTTAATTATTTTAATATTGGTTTTTTATATAAAAACATTGTAAACTTTTGAACATTTTCTCTTTAGAAACACGCTTTCTCATCGCATTTTAGGATTATTTTTAAATTAAAATATTACACTTATGTGAATTGAATTTTGAAAAATTGATTCGATATTT
Organism: Viscum album; assembly: GCA_963277665.1. Lineage (NCBI taxonomy): Eukaryota > Viridiplantae > Streptophyta > Magnoliopsida > Santalales > Viscaceae > Viscum > Viscum album. The sequence goes on from OY728151.1 coordinate 1,763,318,152, forward strand.
GGAATCACAATAATTTAAAATTTGTAATAATTTCAACATAACTTTTTTCCATTATTAAAAATGAAAACAGTAAAAATTAATCACCGTGGTTAAGGTAAAAATCAATTTACTAGGGGGTTAAACTAAAAAACTAAAGAATAAAAAGGATCTAAAAACTTTTTCAACGTCCATTAGATGTAAATATTTTGAAATTATCTATTTTAGGATCTATAATTAACTATTTTTGAGGATTTTTTAATGATAAAAATGATGGTATGATTGAATATTTTTAAAAATTTACAAGTGTGCCACTCGCCTGACTTATAAAAGGCCATCCCACTCTCTATTCTTCACTCATTAAATTTTTTTGGTACATAAAATCATGAAAAAATCTAGTCCCAACATCCCTAATATCATCCTAGAATCACTATTTAGGTTATAAAGACATCCTATGATGACTTCAGTGTAAAACTAAGGAGGATACCTGAAGAAGAGGTAACTTTATTCAACGAGTGTTTTTATTTTATTTCTATATCCACCTCCTTAAATTATTATTAAACCATACATATATAAAAACCTCATAATATTTAATATAATTGGATATTTTTATTATAATTTCTAGACCTAAAATAATCAACACTTCCTAAAAATGGGTTTTGAAATCATTATTCATGTGTACGTAAGACTACCGCCTCGTGAACCGATGCCATTTCTTTTGTCCATTACCACCACTTTTGGTTGGGTATTATGATGGATATAAAAAATATATATGATATTTATTTCATAGTTATACATATTTAGTAAATATATCAGATATTACTTATAATTTTCATTCTATATGGGATATGATAACATCGCTCGTGTGTACGGTAGGTTACCGCCACAAAAAGAGATGTGATTCATCTTCCACTAACGCATTACATGGAATGTAATAATGATAAATTTAATAAATATATGTGATATACATGAAATAATTCTTATATCAATGAAATATTTATAATTATTAAAATATAATATATATCATTTTCATTCTTACTATCTCACTCAACTAAAGATGATAATGTCATTCTTGTATGTGTAGACTATCACCTTCACGAAAAGATGTGGCTCTCTTTTCATCACCACACCACATGGAAGACATATATAAGTATATTAAAATAAATAATATATAATTTATGATATTATGATAATTTTTAATAGATAAAATATTACCTACCTCTTTTCTGTAATGATCGTTGAAAAAAGGAAATGTTACTCACGTGTACGTACAACCTACTGTCTCTAAGTTCTTAACTTACTTCATTTTTTAGAAAAAATATTTCATGATTGGTTTTAAAAGTAATTTTTTTTAAAAAATTGATAATTATTTTATTATTATTATTTTATAGATTAGGAAAAAAAATAATATGCATAAGAACTAGAACTTTCATAACAAAGAATGAATGAGAAAACTAGATAAATAACCACTTGTGGAATTGGGACTTATACCAACACTTATTTCCCAACGGTTTAAAAAATACATTGGGATAGAGACCCATTACCAATGGTTCTAGTAAAAACTTGGTATAAGGTATTATATGTTGTGTTTTCTCAAAGGTTTTGTTAAACCGTTGGGAAAGAAAAATTTAATTTATGGTTTTTATTAACCCTGGGGAAAAAGTACACCCAATTTAGGGTTCCTCATCCCAGGTGAACCATCCCCGACCACCCCCTCCTGACCCCCTCCCCCCTACCCGATCTCTATCTCCTCCCGAACTTCTCCTCCACCTCCCGGCACCCCTCCCTCTCCTCCGGCGGCATTCCCCTTCCCCTCTCAGCTCACTCTCCGACGACGACATCCCCCTCCCCACTCAGCTCCCGACGACGTTCCCCCCTCCCCTCTCATCTCCCACTCCTGGAGACATCCCCCTATTTTCTTGGCTCAATCTCCTCTGACAACGTCCCCATCCCCCTCTCTAGTCACACGCGAGACCCCCCATGGCCGAACACCCCGCGGGATGTCCCCCTCTCTCGACTCCCTCTCCTCCCCCCAGGGTTCTTGATCAGTATTTCCAGGTAAGAATTAGTCTTATTTTTTAAAAAATGATGCAACAAGGAATGCATTGTAAGTTTCATAGTTAGGATAACCATTCATATTAATCATGAATTTTATAGAGTTTTGGTTAGTAACAAACTCATGGTGTGGTGAATTATTGGGTAAATTGTGAATTTTTTCTAAATAGAGTCTTCTAGAAATGTAGGGTTAGATTCACAGGTTGTATTCCATTCATTCGAACAATGAATTCAATAATAAGTTCATGATTTTTTAAAAACCTCATATTTTCTTCTATAGACACTTATTAGACCTTATACTGTGTCAGACTTTTGTTGTTAATCATGACATATATGTAGCGACTCGGGTTTTTGGCCCTGTCAGACTTTGGAATATTTCTACGAATAATTCCAGAGCTAGGCGCGAATACGGCGTGCGATTCCAAGGCCCGGTGTGCCCGGAATTAATTTTATAAAAATATTAAGTATTTTTATACTATGCACGTGACGGGGGTGTGATATCTCCTAAACGGTAGCTCAGAATGGGAATCTGAGGGCACGGTTGCGTCCGGAACGTGCAGTTTACCCTAGGCGGGGTGTAAACTTTGCGGGCACGGGCCTGTGGTGAGAAACGTCACCAGGGGCGTTTCCGTAAATACGTAGCAAGTTAGTGGGCGAGCGTCGGCTCGAATAACTTCTGAACGGAGTCTCGGATGGAAAATCTGAGACTGCCGTTGCGTTCAAAACGGTGCGTTTACCCTAGGGGTGACCTTACTTTTGTTCGCATCGGGCGTCGGGTCCGAGGCGAGTTTGGCGCCGGCGGGCCGCTGATATAAATATCAGCCCCCCCCCCTTTAATCGTTCTTCGCCGTTCTTCACCGTTCTTCGCTGCCACTCCGCCGAATCGAGCAAACAGAGCGCCCACGTGCTCAGAATTCGACGGCGGACGTTCCAGGAGCGCGCAACGGAAGCTCTGGAGCGCGGATCTGAGGCAGAACGTTGGCGTTTCGCCCGCGAGGTAGGCGGTTTGAGTTTTACAATCCCGGATCCCGTTTTTGTGTTGTTTTTCTTCAAATTTTTATAATATTTGTATATTTCGGGTCCCGAGCTTTCTGAAACATGTTTCAGATCTGAATTTGGAGCACCGGGGTGCTCCCGGTGGCTCCCGGAAGTTTTCCGGCGAAAAACCCAGTTTTCCGGCGAGACCCGCGGCGGCCATGGCAGATTCCGGCGAGTTCCGCGGCGGTGCGGCGGCGATGCGGTGGTTTTCGGCTCCGGCACAGCGGAGTCCGGCGGCGGCACGGTGGTTTCCGGCGACCCTGCGGTGGTCCGGCCAGAATGTTCCGGGGGTTCTTTAAACCCCCGTAACTCGCAAACCGCAACTCTGATTTGCTAGCCGTTTGCGGCGACGCGCTCCTTGCGTCGAGACGGACCTTTTGAACTCACTTTGAGGGTTTAAGGGTTCGGGATCATGGCCCGGGAGTTAGAAACGTCGTATAAAATAATATTATTTTATTATTTTACAACTACGGGCCGTTGTAACTTCTACCCGGAGCGTCCGATTGACGTGTCGTCCGTGGCGTTGAGACCCTGATGGTACGAAGGACTTTTTGAGATAGTTTCCGGGTGTTTGGACTGAGAACGGGGTGCGGGCCCCACGAGGCCGGGTTTTGGCGTTTGCGGAGAAACGCAGCTTTTGCACCAGGAGTCCGATTTTGGCGGATGAATAGTCGATCCTGTGTGTTTTTCTAAGGAGGATCGCAATGGTGCGTTCCGTTCGATGAGTTTCGGAATCCAGGCGTGGGCCCCACCCGAGCTGGCCTTCGGTGAATAGTACCTTTTTCACCGGGTGTCCGTTTTGGGCGAGCGAGTAGTCGATTCCGCTTGTTTTTCCGAGGGGATCGCCGTGGTGTGATCCTCTCGATGAGTTTCGGGATCGTTGTGTGGGCCCCGCACGAGCTAGCTACGGTGAATAGTGCCTTTTTCACCGGTGCTCCGTTTCGGGCGAGTAAACAGCCTATCCTACGTGTTTTTCCGCGTGGAACGCGACGGTGGCCTCGGTTTTGGCTTCGGAGGTGCGCAGTGTGGCTTTGGGGCGAGTCGCTCGGGTTAGCGATGTTTGGACCAGCAGTGGTTGAGGGTTCTCCCTTGGTTCGTTCCTACGAGGGTTCGTGGGGTATCATAACCTTCGTATGGGTTTGTGATCCTCTCGATGGGATGTTTAAACTGTTAGAGTTGTGGTATCCCTCCGGTGGGCCCGGAGTGGATCCTCTAGCATCTTTACCCTATATCGGGTTCTTGGTATCGTTGTGACCACTTATTCACGGGCGGCGATCCCCTATCTAGCAGATTAACCCCGTAGGGTTTGTGGCATCATCGGGAATATGATCCCCTACGCGGTGGGTCGTGCACAGTAGGGTTGTGGCATCGTCGGGTTTACGATCCCCTACTCAACATGATGTTTATAGTAGGGTTGCGGTATCGTTGGTTATACGATCCCCTACTCAGCGCTTGGTGTCGGTAGGGTTGCGGTATCGTTGGTTATGCGATCCCCTACTCAGCGCGTGGTTTCGGTAGGGTTGTGGCATCGTCGGTTCGATCCCCTACATCGCGCGTTATACCAGATAGGGTTCCGGTATCGTCGTGACCATCTTTATATGGATGATGATCCTCTATCTGAGTGTGAAGCTTCTGTCGAGTGCAGATCGGGTTGTGGTATCCCCCAGCGGATCCTGGGTGTGATCCCCTATCTGTGAGTACTACGTATGCCAGATCGGGTCGTGGTATCCCCCAGCGGACCCTGTGAGTGATCCCCTATCTGTGAGCTACGTATATCGGAGTGGGTCTTGGTATCTCCTTGCAGACCCTAGCGGCGATCCCCTATCCGAGGAGTTTGGTGGTTATGGTGTTTCAGCGATGTTTCCTCAGTGATATCCGACGAGCGTGGTCTCTCGGGTGAGCGTCTGAGATGTTTGTTTGGGACCTGATGGAGTGTATCTCTCGGATGAGTGTCATCTAGTATGACATTGTTCGTGGTGTACTCTCCTGGTTGTGGACAGTTGCTGGTGATGAGGTCGGTACCTCTTGTGGCTTTGTGGCGTGAGCTGTGTATATCTGGATTGTTCAAGGTGTATATATGGGCATACACCTGAGCTGAGCTGACTAGTTATGTTTAGCCGAGGATGGTCACGAGATGGAGTTTCTCTCTCGTCTGGGTTCCCTCTGGCTGGGTTGAGCGGACTGTTGCCTTTCAGTTGCTCTCTTGGGTTTTGGGTTTTTGGGGTGCCTACTGAGTATGTTTATACTCACCCCTGCACGGGCTTTGCCCACACATGTTTGTGTCTTGTGCAGACCACATGCCTTTTGACGGAGTCCCAGGAGGACCTGGAGCAGGCGGAGCTTAGTGAGCGAGTTGACTGGGGTGTTTGCCGGAGTTGTGCCGAGGGAGCTTTCCGGCGGGTGTTTGTGGCAGCGTTCTCCTTCTTCAGAGCAGGTTGGACGCACTTTGTAGTTTTCTTTTGGTGGGCCCTGTTTTGCCCTTGTACTTTTGTTGTTGCAATCTGGTTTGGGATAGATTGTATGCATGCATTTACTTTTCAGTTTCTTTATCTCTGCACTGTTGCATGGAGGTGTTTGTGGGTGCGTGTGTACAGGTACCTTAGGATAATGACTCCCATGTGTGTGATAGCCTACTCGGCGCTGGTCGCCAGCCCCTGGCCTATTGGAGTAGGGCTTGGGGAGTCGCGGCTCGAGCCCCGTTGGGTCGGGTCGTGACAATATATATGATGAGGTTGTATCGTCATTAAGATGTGCAATGATGTGGGTTAATTGGAGGTGAGTGATGATATATGAGATTTTATGGGTCATGGTGTGGAGTTTCTTTCCCTTTAATTGATTGGTTCATAAAACATAATTTCGTGCTGCATATATTACGTAATTTGAATTGGTAAAGCAAAATGTTGGTCTCGGATTTCGGAGTGGGTTATTTGGATGGTATTCTATATCAAAAGTGGGTATATATCTATTTACAATGGGTGTAATTTCCAATTGGCCAATGTATTTATTAAACTGACCGTGCAATACACATTTCCCATCATACTAAAGCACCACAGAAATAATATATAGACACTACACACCACAAGACACCCATGGGAGACACCCCTTGACATCTATGGATAGTTATGGGACCATTAACATAGGAACTGAATTCGATTGGCACTCAAGCCTTGAGAAAATCCCATTGCCGGTAGAAAAGATACCAACAGGTTTATTCTTAGTATAGTATAATTAAATTTTTTAGACTCCCATGGCCAAGTAGACCATCTGGTTCATGGAATGGTGCCCAACAGGTTTAAGAGTATGATCAACTACTAAACATTGATTGTGGTCCCTATGAGGTTCTTTCCATAGTGAAGATGGTTATGTGCACAATCTTCATGTCAACTAATGTAGCATAGGTTCATATTCAATTGATAAGTGTACTAGTATGGTGTTTCCAATAACATGCTATAAAAAGAACATAATGAAAAATAAATAGATTATTAAATGGAACTGTTTCCCCCGTTCTTGTAGGAACATGATTTGACCCATGAGGCAGTGTGATTCTTATATATTGGGTAGTGACATGTATAGTCATAGGATACATATATGTTTTTGTTTATTTTTTATTTTATTTTCACTATCACAGTGGCCACATATGTATTTTACTTCTTTCTACGGATGGAGGGTAGTGATGCTATCCCGACTAGTTGACATAGATCACTTGTATACTGTAATACCTTGAGGTGTTAGTGTGAGGAAACATTGGAAGATAGAGGAGCCTTGGGGTCTTCTATGAGATGGAATTGTTTTTCTAAAACATTGTGTGGGAAAATTTCTGGAGTATGTTGATGTCATGAAATAACCCAAAGTGTCTCCATGAGATAGCATAAATAAACCGAAGTGTCTCCATACATCGTATCATCCTCGCATGGGTTGGCCACTCACCCAATCCTATCAAACCTATCCTAGTATATCCTTTCAGTCACATAGTCTAGACTCATCTCTCGAGGATTATCCCATGCCCCGATGAACATCTCATAATCCAACTAAGAAAATAGGATTATTCACCTTATGATTTTCCTAGTAACAAAAGCACACCATGTCGAACCCATCTACAATATACTCTCAATAATCTGGTTAAGAACCTCATCAAAATCATGTATTATAACCAAGAACCACTAACCAGGTTCCATCCTATTCTTAATCACACAAATACTCTTGGCATTATAATTCCAATCTGTCCGACAATACCCAATACCCACACTAGAATCTCATACTTCATCTCTTTAGTTGAACTATTGAATCATTAAATGGAGTAAAACCTTTCATAATAAATTTTATATACTCAGAGGGACCATACCACTCTAAAAACCTACCAAGATTCCAATCCATCCTCTTAAGTATTTTCTCATCAAATTCTAGATGTACAATTGCCACACCTATCACTACAAGGCCCAATCCTCTTAGGAACATTTTACTTGATCTAAATCCTCATCGCTAGTGACATCAATCTCATTAAAGTGCATAAATGTCAACTGAACCCTACATTCTAAGAATTATACCTGTGGACAGGCCCCATGGAAACAGGCTAAGAACTAAAACCATAAATAATAATTCCAAATTCATGCATCATTTTTGAATAAATATCTCAAGTGTAAACATAAAAACCAAGAATAATAAGACCTCATCCCTTGTATCAAACAAAAAAAAACTAAGTTGTCAGGCCAAATTGATTATATAAAATTAATCGGAAGATTAATTGTTAATTAATAGGAATGTACTATTTGATAGTATCATGTTGAAACATTGATCTGTTTCCCCTTTTCTTGTAGAAACATGATTTGACCCATGGGGCACTATGGTACTTATATGTTGGACGGTGACAGGTATAGTCACAGGAGACATGTAAGTTTTAGTTTAGTTTTTATTTTATTTTCTTTATCGCATTGGTCACTTAGATATTTGACTTCTTTCAATGGAAAGAGGGTAGTTATATTCTGCGAAGTGGGCCAGAAGGAGTTCAGATTGATTTAGTCCACCGGCTTTGATATGAGGTAAGATTCTATGGGTACTACTTGTCTCGCACCTCATGTATTTGGGGATTTAGTTTTTTGAATCCATATTATGTTTTTAGTAGGGAATTGGATCGTTTCATGTTGGTTCGGGTGGATTTGGTTCTACGCTGCCAATCTAGGTAAGGTTTTAATGACATTGGTTTGTTTCTCACTGGTTATGTAGCTTCCTTCAAGTGTTTTAATGTTCTTAATGTCCTTTTTGTAGTGCGTTGATCCCTACTCATTGGTTTCGAGTTGTGATGTCAAGGGAAACTCACCTGCCTGTGCATAGGTAAGTAAGTATATGTATGTGGGTTCCCCCGTTATGTGTATAGTCACCCATGGCAGTGATTATGCATGTATGGGGCTAGGTGCGCCCATGTATATATATATATATATAAATGCATACACAGGTGATTGGTGACTGATATATGAATATAAGCATATGTGAAAGGATACCCTTACACATGATCATGGCCATGAGGGTGTGTGCATAGGGGATAGGTGTCCTTGCATGTGTGTGAAGTTGGGTATACCAAGTGGAGGAGGAGAAACTTTTAATTAGAAAGCTCCAAGAGCTGAAGTGTACGGCTTGGTTCAACCATGAGGTAGAGTCCCTCTCGTAGCCTCATTAATTTAAGAATGCTTTAAATTGAATTTAGTTTCTTTCTTAATTGTGCTTAATTATATTGAATTGAATATCTTGTATAAGTTTTCTTTAATATAATTATTTCATTTGATAAATAAAGTCATGTTTTTATAACAAAACCCCTCCAATAGAGGTGCGCTATCTGCGAAAACTCACAGTGATAGTATATGGTGTATGATTCTTTTCTGTCGCTTCATTTCCCTTTAGATGTTGCGTCATTGTTCCGCTCACTAAAACCTTCCGACGATCCCTTGTTATAACATATTAAATTGTTGATTTGTTCTATCATGTCCATTGTGACTTTATCTTATGGAGAAACATGTTTTGGGTGTTTCCTGGCCTCTTGAACACCCCTTTGGGTGTTTACAAAAGACTATATATCTAAAAACACCAATGTAGTCATTGTTTAACACCTTTCAAGATTATAGTGTTCCCCACCATAAGCTTCATCTTAACAACATTTGGGGTGTTTTTCTAGCCTCTATGCACATTTAATTTTTTACATATATGAATTACCTCAAAAGATTTGTGTTGCATCCTGAGATGTTAAAACCTACTAAAATTCTATTGTTCCCAAGGTGACTGAAGTTTTATTATTAGAGTTCCAAGAAATTCATATTCCATTGATAAGTAATACACCTGCATAATTTGACTCTCAATTAGTAGTTTCAACTACCTAGTACCACTTTTAAAAACTACGAATATAAAATATATATCTTTATCATACCAGAATCCCAAATCAAGAGTATATTTTTTATAACATAAGATCAGTTTCTATAATGTGAAGGACAAATACATAGGATTTATTTGGAATCCTGGGCAGAGGATGCTACCCTGTGGATGTCACTGGACCGGGCCAACACACAGCGGTCACGCCACGATCACACTGTGGTCATGCCACGGTCATGCCTCTGTCACTCCACGGTCATGCCGCGGTCAGGCTGCGGTAATGTCATGATTTTTCTTTGCTCCAGGACGACACCCCACGGCGGTTCGCAGTCTAATCGGAATTCGTTTTATGATACCTAGACAGGGTTTTAGATACATTTCCCACCCATAGTAAATGGGGAGGGAGGCGATGGCCAGAATGTTTCCTCGCCTGCTCTCGCTCCCTTCAATTTTGGTCGGATGATGCTGCCCCACAGATATCGTTGGACTGGGCCAACACACCGTTGTAACGTCGCGGTCACGCCGTGGTCATTCCATGGTCACGCCACGGTCACGCTGCAGTCACACTATGGTAATGCTGTGATTTGGCCCTACTCTAGGACGATACCCCACGGCGGTTCACAGTCCTATCAGAATTCAATGTATGATACCTAGATAAAGTTTTAGATATATTAACGACCCATAGTTAATGGAGAGGACGACGATGACCAGAATGTTTCCATGCCTCCTCCTGCTCCCTTCACTTCTGGCCGGAAGATGCTGCCCTGTGGATGTCTCTGGACCGGGCCAACACGTTGCAGTCACACCGCGGTCACACCGTGGTCAGGTTGCGGTCACACCGTAGTCATGCCGCGGTCACACTGCAGTCACACCGGGGTAATGCCATGATTTGGACCTGAACCAAGACAACACCCCACAGTGGTTCATAGTACTATTAGAATTCGATGTATGATACCTTGATTGAGTTTTAGATACATTACCCACCCTCCTTCCTGGACGCCGGACATCCCCCACCCTCCTCCCTGGACCCCAGACAGCCCCCCATACGGCCCCCACCCTCCTCCCTGGACCCGAGACAGCCCTCGGAGAGCCCCCCACCATCCTCTATGGACCTCGGATAACCCCCACAGACTACCCCACAGACAGCCCCCCAACCCTCCTCCCTGGACCCCAGATCCCAATCTATGCTGTCTTCTTGGTTCACCCTAAATCCCAACGGAAAAAGGGTTTTAGAGATTTAGAAGAAGATGAGAGAAGAGTGAAAACCCTAATCGAAAAGATGAAGCAAAGAGAGGATTAGACTCACCCGAATTTTCAATCCACACTTGACGACACTCAAAACGCCCAAGTGACGTGTACGATTCAACCCCGCCTCAAACCGAGGCACGATGTGGCCGACACCATTCAAAGTGTCTCACATTTATTTGAAATGGACAAAATTTTATATAAAAACAACAACCTACATACGGAAGACCTACCAAAGGTATTCATATTTTATTGATAGTTTATCAAAATGATCCATGAGTCATTTGTGATGTGTACGAGTCAACCCTGCCTCAATATGAGGCAGAGTGTGGTCGGTTCCAGTCAAATTGTTTCACTTTTATTTGAAATGGACAACATTTTAAGTGAAAAAAAACTGGCATATGGATAACCAACCAAAAACATTCTGATTCTATTGATACATTAATACAACAAACCTTGGGACATTTTTGATGTGTACGAGTCAACCCTGCCTTAATCCAAGGCATCGTGTGACCGGTATCACTCGAAGTGTCTCAATTTTATTTGAAATGGACAACATTTTAACTGAAGATAATGACTGGCATATAGAAAACCAACCAAACACATTCATATTGTGTTGATACTTCAACACAACGATCCATGAGTCATTTTTGACGTGTACGAGTCAAACCCGCCTCAATCCAAGGCATGGTGCGGCCGATACCACTAAATGTGTCTCACTTTTTTTTGAAATGGACAACAATTTAACTGAAGAAAACAACTGGAATACGGAAATACAACCAAAAACATTCAGATTGTGTTGATACTTCAACTCAAAAATCCATGAGTCATTTTTGACGTGTACGAGTTAAACCCAACTCAATCCAAGGCATTGTGCAGTCGGTACCACTCAATGTGTCTCACTTTTATTTGAAATGGACAACATTTTAAGTGAAAACAACAACTATCATACAGAAAATGGACCAAATGCATTTGTATTGTGTTGATACTTCAACAAAACGATCCATGGGTCATTTTTGACGTGAATGAGTAAACCTTGCGTCTATCTGAAGCACAATGTGGCTAGTACCACTCCAAGTGTCTCACTTTTATTTGAAATGGAAATCATTTTAAGTGAAAACAACAAATGGCATATGGAAAACTGACCAAAAAAATTAGGATTCTATTGAAACGTTAAGAAAAGGATCCATGGGTCATTTGTGACATGTACAAGTCAACCCTTCCTCAATCCGAAGCACGGTGTGTCCGGTACCACTCAATGTGTCTTTCTTTTTTTTAAAATGGATACTCTATTAAGTAAAAAACAATTGGAATATGGAAAACCAACCAAATTCATTTGTATCATGTTGATACATAATTAAAATAATATATGGGTCATTTTTGATATGTACGAGTCAACCCCACCTCAATCTGAGGCGCAGTGTGGCCCGCACCACTCAAAGTGTCTCTTTTCTTTTCAAAAGGAAATCATTTTAAGTGAATACAACAACTGACATATGGAAAAACAACCAAACACATTCAGATTGGTTCAATACATTAGGAGAACGATCCATGGGTAATATGTGATGTGTGAAAGTCAACCACACCTCATCAGAGGGCCGGTTCGGTCTTCACCACTCAAACTAACTCACTTTTATTTGAATTGAACAAGATTTTAAGTGAAAACAACAACTGGCATACGAAAAACTAGCCAAACGTATTCGGACTATGTTGGTACTTTAGGAAAATGATCCATGGATCATTTGTGACATTTAAGATTCAACCCCTACCCAATACGAGGTGCAGTGTGGCCGAAACCCCTCAAAGTGTCTCTCTTTTGTTTAAAATGGACATCATTTTAAGTGAAAACAACAACTAACATATTGAAAACCAAACAAACACATTCAGATTCTGTTGAAAATTTTGGAAAACGATCCATGGGTCATATGTGATGTGTAAAAGTCAAGCCATCCTCACTCCAAGGGCTGGTGTGGCCGAAACCACTCAAACTATTTCACTTTTATTTGAAATGGACATGATTTTAAGGGAAAACAACAACTGGCATACGAAAAACCGACCAAATGAATTCTGATTGTGTTGATACTTTAGTAAAATGATCCATTGGTAATTTTTGACATGTAAGATTCAAACCCACCTCAATCCCATGCACATTGTGGCTAGTACCACTCAAAGTGTCTTTCTTTTGTTCAGAATGGATACTCTTTTATGTAAAAACAACCGGTATACGGAAAACCCACCAAACACATTCAGATTGTATTGATTCTTTAGGAAAACGATCCATGGGTCATTTTTGAAATGTAAGAGTCAACCCTGCCTCAATTTTAGGTGTGGTGTGGCCAGCACCAATCAAAGTGTCTCTATTTTGTTTCGAAAGGACATCATTTTAAGTTAATACAACAACCGACAAAAGGAAAACCAACCAAAGGCATTCAGATTCTGTTGAAACTTTAGAAAAATGATCTATGGGTCATATGTGATATGTAAGAGTCAGCCCCTCTTCAATCTGAGAGATGGTGTGGCTGGTAGCACTCAAGCTAACTCACTTTTATTTGAAATGGACAGGATTTTCAGTGAAAATAACAACTGGCATACGGAAAACTGACCAAACGCATTTGTATTATGTTGATACTTTAGGAAAATAATCCATGGGTCATTTGTGACATGTATGAGTCAACCCCATCTCAATCCTAGGTGTGGTGTGGCCAACACCACTCAAAGTGTCTCTCTTTTGTTTAAAATGGACTTCATTTGAAGTGAAAACAACAGCTGACATACGGAAAATCAACCCAACGCATTAGGATTCTATTGAAACTTTAGGAAAACGATCCCTGGATCATATTTGACATATAAAAGTCAACCTATCCTCCATCTGAAGTGTGTTGTTCCTGAAACCACTCAATATGTCTCTCAAATTTTTAAAATGAACATCATTTTAAGTGAAAACAATAATTGACATACATAAAACTGACCAAATGCATTTGGATTCTATTGAAAATTTAGGAAAACGATCCATGGGTCATATGTGACATGTAAAAGTCAACCCTGCCTCAATCCGTGGCACAGTGTGGCCGACACCACTCAAAGTGTATCTCTTTTGTTTAAAATGGACATCATTTTAAGTGAAAACAACAAGTGACATACGGAAAAATAACCAAACACATTATGATTTTATTGAAACGTTAGGAAAACGATCCATGGGTCATATGTGACATGTAAGATTCAACCCCGCCTCAATCCGAGGCGCGGTGTGACCGGTATCACTCTAACTGTCTTTGTTTTGTTTAAAATGGACATCATTTTAAGTAAAAACAACTGGCATATGGAAAACTGACCAAATATATTCGGATTGTTTTAATACTTTAGGAAAACAATACATGGGTCATATGTGATGTGTAAAAGTCAACCATACCTCTATCCGAGGCGTGGTGTGGCCGTAATCACTCAAAGTGTCTCACTTTTATTTTAAATGGAAAACATTTTAAGTGAAAAAAAATCGGCATACCAAAACTGAACAAACGCATTCAGATTCTATTGATACTTTATAAAAATGATCCATGAGTCATCTGTGATGTATACGAGTCAAACCTGCCTTAATCTGAGGCATGGTGTGGCTATTATCACTCCAAGTGTATGTCTTTTGTTAAAAATGGACATCATTTTAAGTAAAAACAAATCGTATACAGAAAACCGACCAAACATATTTGGATTATATTGATACTTATTTTGTGGTTATTAGATTCTAATTTATGAATTCAATCGTGTATGTGTCATAGAAAAGGAAATTCTGTATGTATTTTTAATTCTGTATAACCCACCCCCCTTAGACACCCCCACCCATGTGGACAACCCCTCACCCCTAGACACCCCCACCCCCAGGACACCCCCAACCCCTTGTATGTCATATTATATATGTGTTATACATAATTCAGAATTCTGTATGCAACATAATTAATTTCGTATGTGTTTTTGATTCATAATTCCGAATTCATTACATATTATATTCTACATGTATTGAATTGAGAATTCAATTATGAATTCTGTATTCCATAGGGTGATTAGGTTTATATACATGATTATAATTGTGGTACATTCCATAGTTATAAGAGTACCCTATTTTTATGTGCTTTTTTGTGCCATAGTAGGTGTTTTTGTTGCGGTTAAGTGTGTATGCAGGTGTGTGTATTCGAGTGTGAAGTGGAGGAGATTTTAGGTGGTTGTTCTGCCAAATTTTGGTAATACACTATACCAACGGATTACTAAAACAGGTCGTATAGTTCTATACATATTTTTACCAACCGTTTTAGTAAACCATTGGTAAAACATGAAAATAATAGTATTTCCAACAGTTTTACAAACAGTTTGGAATAATCCAATATACCAACATTTATTTAAACCGTTGGGAAACTAGGATTACACTGCCAGTATTGCCAACAGTTTTAAAAACAGTTGGGAATACTCATATTACACTGCCTTTCCCAAAATGTATTCTAAAACTGTTGATAATGTGATATCCCAACCCCTTACATACCAATTGTTTTCCAAACTGTTGGTATATAGTATACCAACGGTTTGGCAGCCTTTAGCAATGATTTGAAATCATTGGTAAAGCCTTAGTTTCGAGTAGTGAACATATGAAACAATGAAAATAAATAAAAATAACAGGTGAAATTATGTTATGAAATGATTATTTATGATATTATAAATATTATTATGGTTTAATAATAATTTAATAACATGTTTAAAACCACTATACAGGAGGTTAAATCACATTCAACCAAAATAAAGTGTGAGGTAAGGGATTTCATCTATATTTCCCTTCATTGAGGCATACTACAACATTATACACCTAATTTTTTATATATGGTGTATATAATACCCATTTGACATATAATATCCCGAATAATTCATTATTAATGGTATTTTAAGTTTCAAATTTTAATTATTTCATCTAATGGTATTTGAGATAAATGTTACCAAGTGGTAATTAATTTCAAAACACAATTTCTTTTCATTGGGTTATATTACTTGTTAATTGTCATTGATATTATATAATTATGTCTATAATTACATTATATTATATTTTTTTCAATTTTTATTTTATTTTATTTACAATTGATACATATTATATATTCATTGAAAAGTTCTCACTTCAATGTTATGATCATTGTAAGCGTTTATTTTACAATCTCATTATAATCGAGATTGTTTTTTTCTAATTTAATATGAATAGAATTATTCTTCTCATATAGTTATTCAATAACATTTTCAAGTAATAGTACCATTTTTCTACACTTTGGTAATTAAAATAATTGAGAAAATGTTTTCAATAAAATATTACTTTATTTCTCTATCTGATCGGAAATTGGATTTCTTCAAAAACCATGTTTAAAAAAATGTTTTCAAGAAAATATTACTTTATTTCTCTATTAGACCGAAAATTGGTTTTTTTAAAACAATTTTTTAAAAAATGTTTCGAAAAATGTTTTTAACCTCTTATAAATGATTTATAAAAGATATTATTACCCATTTTGAATTTTTACAAATAAATAAAAGGATTCTTCTTATCATTTTTTAAATTAGACGCTTTTCTATCCTTTGTACAATGAAAAAGGAATATTCTTTTTTTACTTATACGACTTGTATAGAATTACCCTCCATCATTATTTTCATTTAATTGAATCTTACTTTGAAATTTTACAAGGTTATTATTCAACAAATAAAATTCCATAATAATTTAGAAAATACATAGTGTTAAAAAATTGATTTTCAGAGAAAAGTAGTTTCAAAGTGTGTTATATATTAAAATTTTTGTTTTCAAAATGAGAAGAATATTTTCTTCATAATGTTTTTAAAGATATTTTTATGGTATATATTCTTTAATGGAATCACCCATTTATTGTAGTCAGGATCCAATGGGGATATATTCTATTGATATCATCCTTATTTGTTAATTTGATGGTTTATGATCAATTTAACTATGGATATTATTTTTTGATAACATTCACCATATTACTCTAGATAGTTTACAATTATGTTTATTTAATGGGGAAAGTATTCACAATTTGTATACTAGTTTTTCAATATTAATGTTTATGTTATTTATGTTTCTTCACTTTCATATGAGGAATTCAACATACTTAGTATGTGATTTTTGGAGCCCATTATAGCCCCTTGATGCACCTAATGGTCTCATGAGACAAATTTCATATCCAAATCATATGATTTTATAACCACAAATTTAAACTATCTTAAGGATAGATCTTTACAGTAACTATCTTGAGGATGGATCTTAGATATTCATATTTTTATAATTATGCATTCCATCATTATGGATTCAGTTATTGATATTCCATGATATTATTTGATTAGTTAGAATATCCATGGTTATTTTTTCAAACTCATGTGATTATTTAAATGTAATTACTTGATCACCATTTATTCCTTATATATTATACTCATGTTATTGATTAAAATGGCATGTGTTGTAGTTATTTAACTTATATATTGACAATGACTTATTTATTCATAGCCTCTATTGTACTCTTACCCTTATTGAGCATCTGATCTCACCCATTTATTATGTTTTATTTTTACCTAGGATACGCGGAAGTATTTTTTGATTAACATGTAGGTATATGCCAATGAGAATAATGGAATTCACAAAGAAAATTCTTAATGTATTTTATGTTTTGAAATGTAATGTGAATTTAAAGAATGTATCTAGTTTACCAAGACTACAAAAATATTTGGTCCCTTGGTATGTGATTCATTATATCTTATTCCAATATAATAATGAGAACACATGCTCTAGGTTACTGATTTGGGTCGCTATAGTTGGCGTTAAAGGAAGTTTAGTAAAAACCATGGGAACTAGATTTCAAAAAATATAGATTAGGTAACATAAACCTGTGATATACTTTGAGGATAAGTATATAAGAGCATCCCAATGTTTTGGTAAATAATATATTATGTTTTTTTTCAAGAAATAAATCCCTATCAGGATACTCCAAGTGGAAATTTATCTGGAACAGAGGTGTATAGGAGTAATAACTCTGAATATGGAACTTTGGTCTAGACCCGATCGTCTCCTGGTTCATGAAAAAAGGCCTTAATATAATCCTGATTTGAAACTCTTGCGGGATATTATTATGATAATTCATATTTTATTTACAAACAATTATTATGGAATTAAAAATAAATATATCCCCAAAGAAACCATGTTTATAAATATGAGATTTTCTATGCATAATTTTTTCAATTTATGTTAACTATTTCACTAGTTTTGGGATTATAATTTATATTTCATAATGTTATGATATAATATAGTGTATTAAATCATTTATAAATGGATCCTAAAATAAGAAATGTCAACCACATCACTGCACATAATCCAAAGAGTAATAATGATTACTTCTTTAATGTGATTAAGCCGATGTTTTAAATTGAACTAGTCTCCAAAACATTCTCATCATATGAGGGAATGGTATCATATACTAACAATATAGAGAAACAATTATATAAGTTTTATGGATTC
The DNA here is from genome assembly GCA_963277665.1 of Viscum album. Lineage (NCBI taxonomy): Eukaryota > Viridiplantae > Streptophyta > Magnoliopsida > Santalales > Viscaceae > Viscum > Viscum album. Next base: position 1,763,336,354 of record OY728151.1, read on the forward strand.
AAAGGTAATTCATAGAAGAAAAGGATGGCAGTGAGAAATATGGATAAAGGTAAGAAGGTAAAGAAGGGTTTACCCACATGTGATAATTGTGGAAAGAAACAATCCGTTACATACATAAAGGGAATGGGATTTTACTACAAGTGTAGATATAAAGGAAACCATTCTCATGATTTCAAGGGAAAGAAAAAAAAATTCATTTTTCAAATATTTGATTGTAAGTATATAGGTAACTATGAAAATGAATACCCTACGTATTAAAGGAATATTCCTCAAAGGAAGTTAATGGATCATGATCAAGATTATTATACTACCACATATAATGGGGGATGATTAATGTTCTTGTGTTTAGATTAAATAATTTGGTCCTTTATGTATTTTATCAATGAAATCATGATTATTAGAATTATGAAATGTATAAGTATTATACTACATCACTTTTTCATTAAGGATTTGAAAGTGTATGTTGAATGTTACTGATGACCAAGAAAAACAATTCAGGGGAACACTGAAATTATTTGGAAACATGTGATTGAGGAAAATATAACTGTTATTATATTCTTTATGTTGAGATAATGATTTTGGAATAAAACGATGGTCAATATGGATAAAGTGAATAGTATAGTACTGACTACCTTGGAACTAAATAATGATTTGTTGACAATGTGGTTTATGATATCATTGATGGATATTATAGTATTTTTTGATTTAAGGAACATATCAAATAATATATATTTTATTTAAGGAACAAGGAAGAATACATGTTTTCAATAATTTTTTATGGTAATTTATGTTATTACCATTTTTCAGTAGAATATAGGATGGCGGTATTTGAATTCTTGGTGTGTGAAAATTAAGAGATACTTCATGTTGTTTGGATGATTAACGATAAGATAATTTTGTAAATATAGTGACCTTATTTTTGAAGTTTTGTATCTTAATATTTGGGAAAGTTCATAAGATTAACCATTTATGAAATATTTTAAGATGAACATTAAAAATTATTTTAGTGATCAATGTATTATATTGTATTACTTGTGCTAACCATATTGGTTTCGTAAAATTGTTAGATATATATATAAATACTTGTCTCTGTTTTATGGAATTTACGATTCATTAAAAGTGAATTTTAGTGCATTGAGCATAAAAAATACATTTTTTGATATTCATTTTTTGGAGAAAGGGATTAATTATAAATTTATCAAAGCACAACCAAAGGATGAAATTTTTCTTATGAAATATAAATTCATCAAGTAAGTTTATTTTGATATATTCTTAAACATTAAAATAATTACTCAATATTAGGAAAAGGATCTTGAAAAAAACTATCCTATTAAATCAATATCCAACAAATCAGATGGTCTTTTAAAAAAATCATATATTTACAGTTTTGAGGCCCTTAACATTCCATTGATCATTCAATTTCTTGGGATCAATGACCCTAATCACTCTCTATAATTATTTATGATTTTCTTGAATACCTATATCTTCACCTACCACAAATGTTTTCGTATATATAACTTTAGTTATATTTTATTACATATGACATTTGTACTTCCATATATATCTTATTAAGAGGATATTTTATTAACCCTTTTTATGACGTGGGTTTTTCAACAATGGTATTTCTAAATATAAAACCTATGACTACCGAGATCAGGTTTGAATTGTGAGGAATAAATTTATTTAAGGTGGGTGTAATGTAAGACCATAAAATTATAAAATAATAACATTACATTCAATATCGTATGTGATACACAACATCAAGCTTAAAAAACCCACGAAATATATTTCTCTAAATTTAATCACTTTGATTGCTTACCGAACACGCTACCCCAAGTTGAAATGAATCATAATATAGTAAATTATTATAACCTATCTATTAAATTGGAGGATATGAATAGTAATAACTAAAATATGAAAAATATAGTGATATATTAATTTTAAATAATATAAGAATCAATTAAAATAAAAAATATGTTTTCTAAAAACTATATTTTTTCTAAAAGACGGTTTATCATGATTTGCACAAATGATTTAAAATTAATTTTTACCGCTTAAAAAAAATTATTTAGAAATTAAAATTTATTTTTGAAATAATAATAAAAACATTATATTAGTTTTAATTTTTGGGAATTTTCTAAAATGATTCATTTTTGATGAATAGTGAAAAATATTGAATTTTAATTGAAAACTACCATTTCGTTTAAATAATTTATAATGTTAAAATATATTTTGAATTCATTTTAAAGTAAAATTAGTTAAATTATATATAAATAAATACAATTGAAATCATTTTAATCATTTTAATATTTATTTTTGATATAAAAACTTTGTAAAATTTTTATCATTAAATCTTTAAAAACTTGCTTTATAGTCGTGTCTGCAGAATTATTTTTAAATCAAAATTTTCTAATAATGTGAATTTAATTTCGAAAAATGTATTTAATATTTCTAATAAGTATAATTTATATTATATAATAAGGTCAAATTAATTTTTTTTATCAAAATTAATAGTGAAAAGGTGAAAAATAATTACCACAGTTAAGGTAAAAATAGATTTACGAGGGGATTTATCGAATAGAATAAGGGCTAAAAATGACATAAAAACATGAAAAATAAGAATTTGATAGATTTGTTTCGAAATAATATTTTCAAGGTTATATAATGGCCCATTTATAGGCTATTTCATGATAAAAAGTTTTTTATGGTAGAATATTTTCCAAAAATTACAAGTGTTCCACTTACCTCACATATAAAAGGCCACCCTCTCCCCTCTTCTTCACACCTTAAACCTATTTTTTCAGACAATACCTACCAAAATAACTTACCAACTTACCTAATATCATACTATAATCCTTATTTTGGGCATAAATACAGTTTAGGATAGATTTAGTGCAAACCTAAGGAGGATACCCAAAAATGAGGTAACATTCTTCATTAAGTATTTTTATTTTATTTCTATCTACACCACTATAAATTATTATTAAACTATACTGATATAATAACCATAGTATATTAAATATAATATAATGTTTTTATAATAAATTAATTACCTAAAAATATCCCCACATACATTAAATGGGTTATGAAATCATCGTTCATGTGTACAGTGGACTACCACTTTGCGAACCGATGTCATTCATTTTTCCCATTACCACCTCTTATAGTTGAGTATGATGATGGATATAAACTATATATATGATTTTTATAAAATAATTATACATATTTATTAATTATATCATATATAAATGTTTACCTTCCATTCCTTAGGGGATACAATAATGCCTCTCATGTGTACAGTGGACTACGTTCTCGTGATGCAATGTGATTCGTCTTTCACTAACATGTTACATGGAATGTAATAAGGATAAATTTAATAATTATATGTGTTATAAATGATATAAATTAGATATAAATTACATATTTATCATTATTAAAAGAGAAAATATATTTTTTTTCTTACCTTCTCACTCAATGAAAATAATAACGTCGTTCGATGTGACACTTTTTTCATCACCACACCACACATATGATATATATAACTATATTTAAAGAAATAATATGTTATTTATGGTATTTATGATGATTATATAAATTTAAAATATTACCTACCACCTTTCTATAATTATTTTTGAAAAATGGAAACGTTACCCATGCATACGTATGGTGAACCATCTCCATGATCTTAACGTACATCATTTTTCAAAAACATCTCTCATGATTGGTTTTAAAAGTAAAATTAATGTAAAAATATAACAATTATTTGATGAATATTATTATTTATATGACGAAACATTATAATATTAATAATAACCTAATTTTTTATAACAAAGCACAAATTAGAAAACAAGTCAATTAATACCAGAAATAATGAAAATAATGAAATATTATTAACAAATGGGTGGTAAGATATTATAAAAGTTACATATATGATATTTTAAATATTAGTAGTGTTCTAGAATAAGTTAGTAACATGTTTAAAACCACTATCTATAATGTTAAAGCACCTTCAACCAAAACAAAGCGTGATGTAAGAGACTTTGTCTCAATTTCCCTTCATTCAGGCATAATATACTGTTATGTACCTAATTTATTTTATATAGTGTATATACATCCCCTTTGAAATATAATATTTTGAATAAATAATTATTCAAGGTATTATAAGTTTAATATTTTAATTGTTTCATCTATCAATATTTTTCATAAATTTTTTCATGTGGTAAATAATTTCATAACTTAATTTCATTTCATTCAGTTATATTACTTCTTAATTAACACTGATATTCTATGATTATATATATAACTACTTTTTATTATATTATGTTTTATTTAAAAAAAAATTATGTGTATTTAAATTTTATATACATAATATCTTCATTGATTAATTCTCACTTCAATTTTAGGATCATTGTAAGGGTTTATTTCACAATATCATTCTCATCATAATTTTTTTTAATTTTAGTTAAAGTAAATTACATGATCATTACTTAATAAAACATTCCATTTTATTCTCCTATATTTATTAAAAAAATTGAATTAATAGTACCATTATTCCAAACTTTTTACTGAAAGGAATTGATAAAAAAATTTAAGAAAATATGACATTATTTCTCTCTTAAACCAAAAATATATTTTATTCCAAAACCTTATTTTCAAAAATGTTTGCAAAAACGTTTTTAAAGACTTAAAAGTATTTAATAAAGACATTTTTACCCATTTTAACTTTAAAAAATAATAATAATGTCCTTTTCATTTTCTAAACAAGGCACGTTTCTAACCTTTGTATAGTGAAAGAGGAATGCTATTTTTAAATTGTATGACATGTATGGAATTACCCACCGTTATGAAAATAATTTCATTGATGATGCCTTTGAAATTTTACAAAGATATAATTAATGAAAAAAATACCTAATGATCTATAAAATCAATAATTTTTAAAAAGTTATTATTAAAAAAAAGGATATTAAATTTTTTTTATTTATTAAAAAGGTTATTTTCAAAATAAAAAGGATATTTTTCTAAAGAATATTTTTAAATATCATTTCATGGGATTTATATTCATCAATTAAATCACCCATTTATTTTACTAATTATACACTAGGTATATATTTTATTGATATCATCCTTATTAAATATTTGTATTGTTTATGATCAGTTTGACTGTAGATGTGATATTTTGATACCATTGATGATATTACTAATGATGTTTTATGGTTATTTTAGGGGAAGGTATACACATTTAATATACTAGTTTTTCAATATAAATGATTATGTTTTTTATTTTCCCCCCTTTCTTATGAGAAATATAATGGACATAGTATGTGATAGGTGAGGCCCATTATATACCCTTGATGAATCTAAATGTCCCATGGGAAAAATAATTGGCCTAACAAAATGTGTTTCTACCCAGAAATTTAATCTATCTTGAAGAATGATATTGACATTAACTTTTTTTAGGATATATCTTTATAGATTAGATTTCTAAAATTATGAATTCCATTATTATTAATTCAGTTATTCATATTCCATGTGAATTTTTAATTAGTTATAATATTCATGTTAATTTTTTCAAGATATTGTGATTATTAATATAGAAATAATTGATCATTATTCATTACTACAATATTATGATCAAGTTATTGATTAAATTACACGTGTTTCAGTTATTTATTGTGCCTTATTGATTACGAATTTTTTATTCATAACTTCTATTATATTCATACCCTTATTGAACATTTGGTCTCACCCCTTTCTTAGGTTTTATTTTTCCTCAGGATACGAGGAAGTATTTTGTGATTGAAATTCAGGGATACACTAAGGGTAATAATGTAATTCTCAAATAATTTTTTTTATTTTATGTTTTAAAATGTAATATAAATTTAATGTATGAATCTAGTTTACCAAAACTTCAAAACTATTTGGTTCTTCAAGATATTATTCCATTTATCTTATTAAAATTTAATAAATAATACATAAAATTTATGTTACTAGGGTTGGTTTAGTAAAAATGGTTTTTTGAATATAATAATATTCACATTTTTCTTAGAATTTAAATTTTTAAATATTTACCAAAATAAAAGTATATTTTCCATTTTTTCAATGAAAATTTTAATGATTTCATAGAATTATTTTTTATATATGTAAAAATAAATTAAGTATATCTATTATACATCAAGAATATACTTTTATTATAACATACATTTTCTTTCTTTGGATAGATTATGATAATGGGGTTTGAAGGAATTTTTTATGAAATGTGTTTCTTTCCCATGAATTAATTAACTTATGATGAAATAATGAATGTTTTTATTGTCTTGGGGAACACATATATGTTGTTCTCATTTTGTGATGAGTGGGCCCATAATTATATATCCCACCAATTAAAAATGAAAATATTTATTTCTCATGAGATAATATGAAAGGTATTGTTGAGTAAACACAATACACACTGGGACTTTGTGCACTATGTTTATGGGAATGGGGAGTGAACCCAAAACACCATGGGAAACTATATATTATATTATTATGATATTGAAATTTATAAATGACAAGTAAAATGGTTATCTATGCTTATTTTTATTATTAAAACTTATTTATTTTTCTTATGGTAGGATCTCATGGCTCAGGATTCATTATTAATGTTTATTCACTCATATAAATCGTGTATTTCTTATGATAAATAATTATTTTATGAATCATGATTTATTATATATGACTTATTGCATTTTTTTATGTTATGATCATTTCTCATATCCTTAAAATTATCTTTCTCTCACTTATGATCATCGATTGTTATCTCTCATGTTAACCCATATTGAGAATCTGAGCTCACCCCTTCCAATGTTTTCATTTCTCTTAGTTATAAAGAAATGTATTAATTGTGAAAAGAATATAAGGTTACCATTTGTGAATAATTATAATGGTATTTTTTTATATTGTTAATAAATACGTTCAATAGGTATCTCGTTTTCAAAGACACCAAAAATTTATAGTTCTCAAGTGGGAATTAATTTTAGTTGTATTAATTTTTTTTTCTAAAAATGATGAAATTTGTATGTATTTTATACATGGATTTCCTAAAAATGGATTTATATTATGGAAAAAATACCATATTGTTCACAAAAATATTTTATTAAAATGGTTCCATGGTTTTCTTTTCCATCCCCATTCTTTGGACACCACATACATGTTTCTTCTTTGGGGGGGGGGTCAAAGAAATATAGAGAAGCTAACCTTGGATCCCCACTTCTCCCATTTAATGAACCCTATCAAAATATCATTCTGAGTTGTATTCTTCATTTATAAATGGGGTTTTTTAGTTAATCAATAATTTTAAAGAATATTGTGTTTGATAATGTATAGGACATGCAACAAAGAGTATTAATGACAAAACAATATTATTAATTTATTTGACCATTATTACCTAGTTAGTGAATTGGTAGATATGAATTGAAGTAACTAAATTATAAAATATATTTATAAAATTACTACTTAATAAAAATTTATTGAATAATGATTATGAAATAAGAAGTCAATTTTCATTTATGTCATTTTATGCTTCAAAAATATGATTTCTTCAAAAATGACTTTTATTTATTTTTGTGATAGAATATTATAATTAATTTATACTAATTATTTAAATTATATTTTATAAAAACTATTCCATTTTTTAAATTATCGTATCATATTTATCTTATGATGAAATTTTCTGATTTTTCCAAAATGATTGTTTTTTCTGTGAATAGTGTAAAATAACCATTTTATAGAAAATTATCATATCTTTTTATATATTTAGAAAGTAAATATTTTTTATAATTGGTTATTATTTTTTTATTATCACCTTTTGATAAAAAAAAATCCAATTAGTGTTATTTAAATTGACATTGTTTTTAATTTTGGTATAATTTTTTTTTATAATTAAAAATGTATTTCCCTATAAAAATGTTTTTCATCACAATTTTGGGGATTATTTTAAAATTAATTTTCACAAGTCATAAAAATTCAATTTTATAACATTAATTAAATATTTTTAATCAATATTTATTTAATTTTTTACATATTTCAAATTTATTTTTATCTATAATTAATAATAACGTTGGTAAATATTTATCACCATAGAAAAAAATAAATTGGGTTAATTTGGGTTAAAACTAATGGGAAAAGTCTTTAAAATCACTCTAAAAGATTAATTCAATCTATTTTATGAGTTTAATTTGAGAAAATAATTAAAATTTTATAAAATATTGTATTTTGATTCCATTTTTCATTGATATAGACCTTTATATATTGTTATGTGAAGGAAAATTTTAAAATATCCATTTTATGCTTTTAATATCTATAATATTACGTTACACAGATAAAAATATGTTATGAATAGATATAAAATTTTATTTGGAATATCAATAAATTTTTTATTATGGTAATTTATTTATAATTTCTTTTCATGAAATAATTAGATAAAATGCTTACGTGACAGTGACATACAACATGTACAAATAGTAAAAAAATATAGTAAATGAATTTAAAAACATTAAAAGTAATATTTTTTGGGTGATTTAAGGAATTAAATGATTTTTTTAAGATAATTTAATTTATTATTGATGCTTAAAATGTTTAAATTAGAATTTAATTAATATTTTTATATTTTATTAAAGTCAGTTATGTGAATAGTCCTAGGAATGAACTTAATGGGGGTTTTTATAAATAATATTTTATTAAATGATTTAAAATTTATAAATTTTTAATATTTGGTTGATTAAATTAATAATTTTTGAAAATATAAAATATTGTCCATTTATAGGTAAATGTTCCATATATAGTTACTTTTTTATCCCTTTAAGAGTAAAAAACATTATTATGACGATAATCATTAAAATGGTTAACGAGATGTTAAAAATAAGAGATAAGGATTGAAATATCAACTAAACTTGTTGAATTTTTATATTTTTTAGGTTATTCAAAATTTTAATCACAATATATTCTAAATATATAAATTTGGTTCCACTTGAACATGGAAATTAATTTACGTTAATTTAATAGTTTATGTAATTCTAAGGGTGACCCTCTCTTCACTTATATAAGGACATCACCCCTCCACTCTTATTCACACTTATTGAGATACTTATCATAATAAAAAACTACCAATATTTATCTCTAACATCCTTAGATTCATTCTAGTGGTTCTTTTATTCTTAAAATACCATCAATCGAGTCCTTAAGGATAGAACCAAAGGATGTTCTTCAAATAGGAGGTAATCAACTTAACAAAGATTTATATTTTTATTCTTCTTAGACTACCTTTAATTATGTCCAAACCATCCCAATATAATAAAAATTAGTATATATTATATATTGATATTTTATTATTTCAATATCACAACCTTTTTTATATTAGTTTCCATCAAATTGGAAATGAAACCATCATTCATGCATATATGTGGACTACCACCCTGAAAACTGATATATTTCATTTATCATCACCATATTTAATGTATGGTTATTATAATGGATTTAATATAAATATATGATATTCATGACTTTATTATTATTCTATAAATATAATATATCATCTATATTTATAAAATTCCAATCTTTAAAATTGGAATCATCGCACAAGCGTACGGATAGACTAACATCTCCATGTAGCGATGTACTTCATTTTTCTAAAACTGCCTATTACATATGGTCAGGGGGATAGAGTTAATACAGGTATTTTATGTTTATTACATTTTAATTTGTTGTTAATATATTATTTTATATTATTCATGTATTTTTTATCCAATGAAATGTCAAAACATTGCATGTGTGTGGGTGCAGACTACCACCTTGCAAGCCATGTATTTTCCTTTTCAAGAACAATTATCATGTCCATATTTAAGATTTCATTATATGTATAAAATTGATAAATATTTCATGATCATTATTTTTGAGATGATGGGACTGTGACGACCTGACCCGCTGAGGTTCAACCTGCGATTACCCCAAACCCACCTCCAATAGGCTAGGGGATGGATACCCAAGCCGAGTAGGCATGTCCCAAAAATTGGTGTCATTTGCCTAAAGTAATTATACACACACACACATCTACAATCCCACAAAATGATAAAATATAAAATACCTGAAAGAATGCATGCATACGTCTTATATCCCACAACATAGTACAACAACATTGTACTGAAAAAAAGGGGATAATAACAAGACCAAACAAAACTATAAAGAGTCCAACCAGATCTAAGGGTGGGGTCAAAGTAAAATTAAATATCTTGTTAAACACCTGGTTGTATCATGCTCTAGATACTATCCACCCACTCCCTATCCTCCTAGTACATAATGAAAAGGTCTTTTTTTTTGCATAAGACATGACTTGTACGAGAAAACTTTGAGTAGGGGTGAGTATAAGAATACTCATTATGACACCCAAAAACACTAAACACGAAGAAACAAGTATAGTAATATCAATAAATATATATAAATCAGTGTATAACATAAACAAAGAACCCAAATATACTCAGGAAAGACACCATGTGATTATGTGGTCATTACCAACTGTCAACCACAGGATTCTACTCAAAGCAACACCTGTTCTGGGAGAAATCACATCATGAGTCATTCTATCATCAGAGACACTCGAAGAAGAGTTATAAATAATTGGGACCCACAAAAATAAAGTGCAATGGCCTTTGGAGACTATGATACACAGATTGGAGGTCATGCCCAAAACTAGTAAGGGACACCACGAACCTAATCAAGATCAACCCACTATGTAGGGGATAATAATCCAATGACTCCAAAACTCTATCAATATGTCATGATAGATAGAGGATAAACACCCTACTTAGGGTGGTCACATTAATTCCAAAAACTCCAACTAGGTAACAAAGGTGATATATGATGACACTCTAGTCTCTCGGAGGGACACCACAACTCTATTTGAGACTTGGCCACTAGAGGGGATCATAATCCTATGATTTGGATTTTATGTTTCGTTTTACCCTTGTGATATAGAACCAAGGGAACACACTTAACCTATACTGATATAAAATAATAAAACAATGATCCAAAATCACTCTTTAAGGGACTACACGGTGTGTCCCAAGGGGCATACAACGTGTCCATCTATCCCAAGTCCTACCCATGGGGAAGAGCCTCACACGACATGTATTCTCCATATACATGGAATTTAGAATGATTACACATCCTATAAATACACATGGTATCATGCATGTGTCACTTGGATGTGTCTGTGTACTAAATTCATGTTTGTGTACCAGTCTGTGTACGCCAAGTAGTGTCAGTGTGGGAGTGCATGGTGTGTATGTGCCCATGTACTCCAACCTGTGTCTTTGTAAATCCAAAGTAAATGTAGAGTAAATTAGGTAAAGTCACATTTTGTGTTATCCTTAACTTTTCCCAAACCCTAGTGTCATATCCAGGGGCCCCACACAGTGTGTAGATCTGGTTAATATGCCATGTTCTGCAGGATTTTCCAAAATCACAGATTCTTCCTTTGTATTTGATCTAGTACCTCTGACCTTTGATCTAGTGAATGATTTTCCATGAAATTGAAGATACAATATCATCAAAGCCTCAGCATCATCAAAAAATAGGTCCCATCATCACATCTACTCTCCAAATGGATCGAATCGCCACTATTCATTGTGCATCGAAGAATGTTGAAGAATGGGAATTCAAGAATAATCCATCATCTGAATCAATTTGCCTCCATCATTGTACCTCTATCATGATGTTTTGATCCTATATCTATTAAATTTGATCATTTCACCATGAAATGGGTGAGCAATGATTTATTGATCAGGAATAGTTTCACCCTAGGGAAAACAAAGAACGAATGTGGTGAATTATGGAACTGGGGGAGAAAATCACATGAACGAATGGGAGGAATGAAACTAAATCAATATTCATTTAGATATCAATTCATTTTCTTATTATAAACAATGAATATATTCAAATTAATTCTCCCTAATAAACACCAAAAATAGAATTCCATCCCATAAGTTAATCAATCCGCAAATAAATCTATTCTATGATTCATTTTCATTCATCATAGGAATTAAGAATAGGGATGAATCCATGTAAAAAATATCCTACCTCTATTTGGTTCAATTTTTTATTAAGAAAAATGCTGTGTTGCCTTCATTTTAAAGATCCATAAAATCTGAGGTTACATCGGTTGATCGATCCACAATCAGTCATCGTCCTCTTGAGAGGATTCTCTAAGGTTATCTCTAATGATCCTCCATAGGTTCTAGGGTTATGTGTATAATCCTATAATTCTGGAATAAGAAAATATTTAAATATCCACTAAGTTTTGTGTCAACGAAATTTATAAAAAAATTATTAAATTATTTTATATTTTTTTTCTCCTGTAATATATTTTTTACAAACAAACCATGCTGACTAATGTTAAATCAAACCTAGCGTAAAATTGTCATTCTGAACTCAATGGATCCCTTAAATATTTGATCCGAACACCCATTTAGAATTTTTTTAAATTTTTTATGAAAACCACATGCACGTTCTATTTAATTTATTTAATATATTTTAAACATTTATTCGTAGCACACTGTGCCTCATAATCTCATGACGTCTCAGCAGCTGGTCTCGAAAATAATCAACATAATATTTTAAAATCATACATGGAAAATCTGAGACATTACATTCTCCCCACCTTGGTGCTACATCCCCAAAAATAAAAAATAAGGGCTACCAAAAAATGTGTGGGTACTAAGTGTGAATATAATCCTCCCACTCTCATGTGCTCTTTTAGATATTCTTATGCTACCAGTGAACATGCACCAAAGGAATCATCCACTAATGAAGGATCCTCTCCTATCGATCCATGATCTCCTTTGTGTACTCATAAATGGTTGCTCCATCCTCTAGGCCTTTTTCATCCTAGTCGATAACTTTAGATGAGTCATGTACATAACTCCTCAGCTGTGACAGATGGAATATGACATGTACCTAGTCTAACTATGGTAGTAGAGCTAAGCAGTATTCCACCTATCCTACTCTAAATATAATTTGAAAAGGAATAATGAATATCAGAGATAACTTTCCACCATGGCCAAATATCCTTAATCTATATTGAGGTGAGACCCTCAGAAACACATGGTATCATTTCTAAAACTCCTATGTCCTCTGTCTCCTATTAGAATAAGACTTATAATGGCTGTTTTTCATATTTATACTCTACTGAATGATATAAACCTTATCTATTATAGCTCACACCAACTCAAGGACCATGATTGTTGTCTCCTCGGTCAGTCAAACAATGTGGTGACCTCAAGGGTTGCCCATACAAATCCTTGAATGGTGGAATACCGATGGTGGAATGGTATCAATTATTGTAATAAAACTCCCCAAGGAAAAGTGGTCCTCCAAACTGCATCCAAAGTCTAACATGAAGTCTCGCAACCTTTCCTCCATAACAAGAATGATCAGCTCAATTTGGTCAAAAGTTTGGGGGTGGAATACTATTATCTAGCCTAACCAAGTCCCAAACACCTACATCAATTCCTTACACCACCAAGATGTGAAGAGGGAAACACAGTCTTAGACAATCATCGAAGGAACTCCATGGAGTCGAACTATCTCCTGAACATAGAGTCATCCCAAGCTCTCTACTAAACTCTACTCTTGTATTTCTAGGAAGTTAGATGACTTGGTGAGTCAGTCTATGATCACCTAGACAGAATCATGTCCCTTGTATGTACGTGGTAATACCGTCATGAAGTATATGGATATCTCACCCCAATTCTATTCTAGAACCTCAAGGTGTTAAGAAAAAACCCACTGGAACATAGTGCTCATGCTTCCCTTATTGAAAAGTAAGGCATCGAGTGACAAACTCTACAACTCCTTTTTCACCCCTAGACACTAAAACTGACATCAGGGGTCCTGGTACATCTTTTACACTCCGGGATGTACTACCAAAGGAGATGTGTGAAACTCTATCAGAACCTCCTCCTACAACACCACCGGTACCATTGTACATCCTCTAAAAAGAACGACATTCTCCCTTCCTTTATAAAATTCATTAAGAGCATGTCCAGTGGATATCCAAGTATGTAGGGTCTCACGGTCTGTATCTCCATTTTTAGCATCCTTGGATAATTGTAAAAGGGGTAGGGGTAACAACCATCAACTAAATAAAAGATACTCTATCTCTATCCATAAAGGATAACTACAACGAGGCTAACAACTCATATGCCGCATTCAGTAACAACGAACTAGATCTCCTGCTGAGAGAATCTACTACCATGTTCCCCTTCCCAGAAATATAAAAAATCTCATAGTCATTGTCCTAGAGGAACCCTATCCATCACCTCTATATCAAGATATTATCCTTATGATAGAAGATATACTTGATAATCTTATGGTCAGAGTATACGATAAATCACTCACCCATCAATTAGTGTCACCATATTGTCAATGTGAAAACTACTACTCCTAAATCATGGTTATGGGTCACATAGTTCTAATCATGTGGTATCAACTAGCATGAAACATATGAAATAAATTATTTACTATGCATCAAAATACAACCATGTTTGGTCCCTGGTGGATCTCATAACACTACTTACTCTACACCCTCCTCCAGTTACATCAATATGGGAGTGCTCGTAAACCTCTTCCTTTGCTCCTAAAAGAACTTCAGAAATATTTCCTTCCATGAGAAAGGATTCCATTTTTTGGTTAAGGATTTTAATGGTGTGTCCACTTTGTATAATTCAGTTAAATTCCTCTGATAGTACCCAACCAACCCAAGGAAACTTCGATCCTCGTTGACACTCTTGGGTGGCTCCCAAGAAAGCACTATCTCAACCTTCACTGGATCCACTTAAACTCTAGCCTCTAAGATAATGTGTCCTAGAAAATGGACCTCTCAAATCCAAAAATGATACTTACATAGCTTCTAAAAAATTTATTTCTCTAAGAGTTTGTCCAGGACCATCCTTGAGTGTCTCACATGCTCCTCCTCAGACAACGAATACACTAGGATTCCATTGATAAAGACTACCAGAAACTAGTGTAAAAAAGGATAAAAGATCAGGCACACAAGTCTCATGAACATTACAGGGGAATTTTTCATTCCAAAAAACATCACCAGGTACAAATAGTGACTGTAATGACATTTGAAGTATGTTTTTAGTATATACTCTTCTCGTACTCATTGCTAGTGGGAGCATGATCTGAGATCAATATTTTAGAACCACTACGCCCCAATTATCTAATCAATGAGTTCATCAATTCTCAGTAGTGGATACTTGTTTTTCAGGGTCACCTGGATCATGTACTGGCAATCCACACATATCCTCATGCTCTCTTCTGAATTCTTAGAAAGCAACACTACAGATTCCTAGGGGAAATATTGGGTCTCACAAAGGCCTTATCTTGTAAGTACTCCAAATGCATCCTTAGATCTTAAATCTCTATTTGAGTCATTTGATATGATGTGGTAGATATTATTGTCATCCTATGATTCAAGTTGATATAGAAATATACCTCCTGGTGGGGATGTAAACATGGTATGTCCTCAAGAAATACTCCCTCATACTCTTCCACCACTGTAGGAAACTAATACATCCACTGCCCCCAAAGTCATGCTGGATAACTTGTGAGTAATCGGATGCACCATCCTATTCATGAGTCTTTCTTTCTCTACTTGGGTTTCCTTTTCATTGATAAAGGAAAACCTAGTCCCATCAATATGGACACACTGCATCCTCCACCTAAAGTAGTCAATTTGGGTATGAACTGTAGATAACCAGTACATACCAAGAATGATGTAGTAATGTCAGAATATTGAAACCAAGATTTTTCATACAAAACTCTTGCCTTCAGAAATCCGATCTCACTGTCGACACAAGTGTGAAACCATAGAGTCACCACTCGTCAGAGTCTCCAACTGAAGGGTCATGTTAAAAGATCAATCGAAATATCTATGTTTCAAACCATATAAGTGTAAAGGAAAGAATGGATAGAACCTGTTTCTATTAATATTAAAGATAATGTTTAAAAGACATGTATTTTTCCTCATATCATCCCTTCAGCCTTGGAGTCATAAGACTCTATAGTCTATAGTTGGCCTCATCCCTATCCTCCATATCCCTAAGCCTGGTGTGGGCCACCTAGGGGTGGTGGTGGTGATAGGTTGAACCTCCAAGTACCTCATGTTTCCCTTTAAACACCTCTTCCTCATCCATAGCCACATAGACCACTGTAATCCTTCCTTTTACCATATCTCATCGGTCCCTCAACCTTATTTTGATAAGATGTATGAAGTGATGGTAAGTCTCATGATAGATGTCCTTAATAGTCACAGGAGAAACATTTCCTTTCTCTTGGCTGATTTGATTCACCCTAGCAGCCCTGCACTATTGACACTGAGTCCTGGGATCACCACCTAAAGCGTTTGACCTGCTTGGACCCCTGTGACTATCATCGTCTACCAATTGCTAAGGTATCAACTATTTGGTTCCAACAGTTAGCTCCCATTATGAGTGTATGATCCACCAGAAAACATTCTACCAACATGTCTTGATCAAGCACTCTATCGTAGGTGTAAGAGATAACATGGATTCCCTTTTGTCCCCAACAAATCCAAAATCCAAGGTATGGTCCCTAAATAACTGGTCTTGTACCATATCCAAGGAGTAAAATGAAAGATTAGTAAACCTCGTTTCAAACTTTGCAGCGGGCATACTTCCCTGCTCTATATGTAGAAGCTTATGTATGTGTACCAATTGAAAAGTGGCTAGATAGAACTAATCTATGAAGAGACACTCAAAGCCTATCGATGATAGAGTTGTCTCATAATGTGACTAAGTCACAAGGCTCCACGATTTCCCATTAGATCCATGATGAAGACTCACCGTGAGGACATCCATCTGGTCTGTAGGTGAACTTACATGGAAGAAAATTCAAGTAGCTACCTCTATCCAGTCCTCAGCCACCTAGGGGTGTGGATCACCCTGAATCTTGGGAGGTCACTACCTCTAAAACTCATGAAACACACTCAACCTATGTGCATCGTAATCTGGTTGAGTTGGTGCTAGTTTTTTCTCAATGAGTGGTGTTATACCTGGTAAACCACTTGGAGCTGTTATCTCTAGTAAAAGTCCTTATACCAATGCTTCGTCACTAGGCGGATCATCCTTAGGATCACACGGTGGAATCCTAGATGGCTATCTGCGCAGAGGCATACTAAAATATAAACAATATGTACCATAGTCAAAGAGAATATATGATAATCTAACTCAATAAAGACTTGGAAAACACAACCCATTCCAATATGATTCATGTACCATTTTTTCCCTACAACCAGTGTTCACATGTACCAAGTCAAAAAGTTGGTGATCATGGTCCTGGTGTATGGATACACCGGCCGCCACAAAAACACTAAAATCCCTGGTGTGAAAGCCAATCTCAAAGCACTAAACACTATTTCCCCAAACCAATCTCATTAACTCATGTACTAATGTATAATCATATGCACTGATACCACTATGTCACAACCCGGCCTGTTGAGGTTTGACCCATGACTACTCCAATCTCTCCACCAATAGGCTAGGGGCTAGTGACCAGCGCCAAGTAGGAATATCCCACATATGAGAGGAATTTACCTAAAGTACCTATACAAATGAACACATATCGAATCCCACACAATGATGAAATTTAAAATGAATAAAACAATTCATGCATAAATATAAGATCCCACAATAGAGTATGACCGTAAAG
The DNA here is from genome assembly GCA_963277665.1 of Viscum album. Taxonomy (NCBI): domain Eukaryota; kingdom Viridiplantae; phylum Streptophyta; class Magnoliopsida; order Santalales; family Viscaceae; genus Viscum; species Viscum album. The sequence continues at coordinate 1,763,354,117 of OY728151.1, forward strand.
TACTGAAAATAGAAAATGGGACAAGAAAAATCCTAACCCAAACTGTAAAGAGTCCAACCTACACCAAGGCTGAGGACTATGTAAAATTCAATATTTTAGTGAACATATTTGTATGTCAACCTCCATACATGCTTCAACTGCTCCCTGTCCTCTTAGGACTCCATCAAAAGTTCTTTCATCTATATAAGATAGAACACGTGTCGTCGATGATCGTGTAGGGATGAGCATAAAAATACTCAGTCGGACACCCTAAAAACACTAAACATGAAGCACCAAGTTTAGTTAGCTCAATAGAAGATATAGAAATCAGTGTATAATAGAAAAAAACCCAAATATACTCAGGAAAGACACTGTTCCATAAGGTGGTCATAAAAAACTTATAGCCACATAATTCTACTCAAAGCAATGCTTGTTCCGAGATAAATCACACCACGATCCACTCTATCATCAGAGACACTCGAAAAAGAGGTATAACTCATTGGAACCCGCCCAAAGAAAGTGAATTGGCCTAAGAATAATATGGTACATAGATAGGGGGTCAGGCCCAGAACTACTAGGGGACACCACATACCCAATCTGAATGAACCCACTATATAAGGGATTGTGTGACAATGATTCCACAAACACTGCTGATGTGTCTTGATAGATAGGGATATATTCTCTACTTTGGGAGGCCAGGCCAATTCCATAAAATCTAACTTGGGAACAAAGGTGATTGGGGATCACACTCCAATCTCATGGAGGGACACCACAACATTATCTGAGACTCAACCTCTAGAGGGGATCACAATCCAGTGATGTAAATGTAATTCCACATTTTACACTTAAGGTAAAGGAACAAGGTAATGAAATCAACCTATACTAGTCCGAACTAAGAAAACAAAGAGCCTTAATCACTCTTGAAGGGACTACACGACATTTCCAAAAGGGTACATGATGTGTCCAACTATCCCAAGTCCTACCATTGTGGAAGATCCTCACATCGCAATTAGTATCAATAAAAACACCATGTATAATTAGTAAACGATGTGTATATAAACATGGTATCATGCCCGTGTCACTTAGCTGTGTCTGTGTATCGAAGTTGTGTCTGTGTACCGGTCTGTGTATGCTAAGCCGTGTCTGTATGGGAGTAAACAATGTGTCTGTGTCGGTGTATGGTAACCCATTTTCATGTACTTCCAAAATACAGGACGAGTCAACCAAGAAGTTTCACATGTTGTTTAAAATTTTTCACATTCCATGCGATCCTTAACTTTGGCCCAACCCTAGTGTCACAACCAGGGGGCCCACACAGTGTGTAGATCTAGTTTAGACGTCGTAATCTGTGGGATTTTCCAAAATCCTAGATTCTTCCTCTATGTTTGATCTGATGACTTTGGCCTTCAATATGGTGATCAATTCACCACAAAATCTAAAATCCAAGCTCGTCTAAGCCTCATCATCGTGAAAAAACATGTCTCTTCGTCTTATCTTTTCAAAAAATGGATCAAATCATCGTTCTTCATTGTGAATTGAAGAACACCCAAAAACATGAATTTGGGAGTCATCCATCATCCAAATCACTTTATCTCCATATTCTCACCTCCATCATGCTATGCCAATCCCAAATCTATTGAATCGGACCATTTCACTAAGAAATGGGTGCGTAGTGATCGATTGACCGAGAATAGTTGAACCCCGAGCCAAATGAAGAATTACCATGTTAAATAATGGAACTATGGGAGAAAATAACATGAAACAAATATAGGAATTAACCTTGATTAATTTTCATGTTGATATCGATTCATTTCTATAAGATAAAAAATTGAGAGATTCGAATTAATTCCCCTAAATAAACCGAGAAAATATAATCCCATCCCATGAGGTGATTGATCAACAAATCAATCTGTTCATATATTTCTTTTCCTTATTCACATAAATTAATAACTGGGAAGAATCTACATAAAACAAACATCCTACCTTGATTCAGTTTGATCGTGGATGAAGAAAGAAGCATTGTTGCCTTCATTGGCATGATCCGTTGAATCTGATGTTGCATCGATCAATTGATCCACGATCCTTCATCATCCACCTAAGAGGATTCTCTAACCCTCTCTTAAATGATCCTCCAGAGGTTCCATGGTTATATGGTTAACCCTAGAATTATGAAATAATTATCTGTTTAAAGATCCTTTAAATGCTATGCTAATGAAAATTATTGAAGTATTTTTATTAAATTATTTTATTCATTTAAAAATTCACAACCAATTTTTCACAAAAGGCCTTCACCGAATAATGTTAATTCACACCTATGGTAAAACTTCCATTTTAAACTCAACAGTGCCCTTAGATTTATGATCTAGGCACTCATTTATAATTTATTCAACTTTTTCATGAAAAGAGCACATAATTAGTATTTAATATATTTCTAACATTTATTCCAGGAAAATTAGGCCTTGGAATCGCACACAATATCAATGCATAACCTCAAAATTATCCATATAACATTTACCATAATACGTAGAAAATCTGAGATGTTACATGGACAATGACTCCTTTGACAAATTCCAACTTACCATTTCTTTTGGAATTATGAAATGAACATCCTCAAAACATCTGATATAGACATGATAGATTTAGTAACTATATAAGAAATGGTAATAAAATAAATAAAAGATAATAATATAAGTTAATAAAACTAAAATATTTCATAGTAAATTAAATAATTAATATATGTTCATTAAACTGGAGTTGAATAATTTACTTAGCAATTCGGGAGATGAGGTGTGGTATTTGTAGTTCAAATTCACTTTCTTTGAGAATTAAGAAATTTTCACTGAATAGTTTCATTTATGTAGTGTATAAATTGACTTATTTATAAACATGATCGCTATTTTCTAAAAATTAAATCATTTAAAAATCCTTTCAATGTTTGAATGGTTGAAAGTTATCAAGTCATATGAGATATTCTAATTGAGAACCTGGTTTTAAAATGTTTTAAATATTTATTTCTAATATCTTTCCTCCATGTCTATATTTATTGATTGGTTCTTAAATAGTTAAATAAATGAATTAAAAGGGTCAATTTACATCTCCTTTGACTTTCTTAAAATTTATTCAAAAGGAATCTTTTTTTCAATTTCATATGGAACATTTCAATTTATTTGAAAAAGTATAAAAAATGTTTTTTAAATGTACATGACATAAATTTTTTATCCAACCACTATAATACCTATTTCTTATTGGGCCTTGTAACGTCATGCTTCCTTATTTTAGGTACTTCTTAACTCTTATTTTGTTTCCCTTTTTGTTTGGGTGCGTTTCGGGCCTTTTGAGTATATAGAGTATTTTTCGAGGAAAATTACCTAGGGCTTGTGGATGTAAGCTTGGTTGAATTAATTGATTCTGGTTATAAATTTTTAAGGGTTTTAGAAGGTTCCCATTTGGGTCCAGGGAGGGTTTGAGGTTATTGGGTGTTTCTATAGGCTTCTGTTTCTTGGTATTAGCTTCAGATAAAATTCATATCATAAACCCTAAATTTCACAAACTATAAAAATGTATTATGAAAAAAAATGATATATACCATAAATAATGAACTTACACTATAAATTAGTTGATTAATATTTTTAACCTGAGTCAATTCCATTTTCAAAATATGTGCATCTATATGCATTTACGCCATAAACCCTTGACTTACGACATAAATGCTTCATTCCCGGAATGTTTTATTTATATTTCTCACATAATTTCTTAATAATTACATATGATCTCATTTCAAGAACCCTAGACTTACTCACATGGGTATTGATCTATTTATTCCCTTTCATATGTCTCAGTTTTACATTTTATCCCTAGTGAGTTCCCTCATTATGGTTTTATCCTCCTCTCTGGTACCCCTCTTTGGTAGTGGTATGATATCTAATTTCCTAATTAAATAAGATTTTGATCTTGATGTTTTTGACCTAGGAATTCCTTTTTGGTATCCCTCACCTTCTTTCTTCATTAGTGATTCCCATTATGGGAGTTTATTTTATCATTGATCAAAGGTAAGAAGTTTCGTATGATTTTCCCCAAAAAATCAAACATTTAATTTCTTGGTTGATTTGTAATAAGTTTTTAGTTGATTTAAAAACTTGGATGTGTGATTTTTGAGGGATGAATTTTTAAAAAACATGGGGTTTTTTGGAAAACCACCAAATTAAATGTAATTTAAAATATTGGGAGGATTTGAGAAAAATTGTTGGATTGATTTGGAAATTGATTTTTGAGATAAATCGATTAAATTGGAAGATGGTTTCAAAAGGCATGAATTGATAAAATCCTCTGATTTTGTTTTTAATTGAGAAAGAAAGTTTAAAACATAAATTGGTAAATTAGTTTTTCAACTGATTTGAAATGATTGATTTTCCCATTATTGATTGATTAATTGACTGAAGCATATGTGTACCAAGATATTTAGTGGTAGTTATGATAATAATTATATGATATAAATCCATAGAAATGAATTTATTATTACCACACTAAAATAAACATACTATGGAATGATTTTTCCCTGATAAGGATTTGATCCCTAACATCCTGAGTCATGGGATGTGTGCCCATATTGATTTAATATCACCGATTGAGTAGTGTGAGGATACTATTATTAGAAATTAATATACCATGGAACTTGATATAAGGTGATATGATATATTTTTTTAATTACTACATACCATTAATTTATTGAATTATTTTGTTCATGCCAATTTTTTTATATAAATTTTTTATATAAAATTTTAATTTAATAATGTTTATATATCTTTCATCATTTGATTATGAAATATTTTTTTTGAAAATATGTATATAGCATGTCAGGCCTTATTTTATGAAAATTGAAAGAATATTTAGTATAATTGTTATATAATTGATTGTGGAACACTAGGTGAGACTATACTAGAATTTACATCTCAGACACTACATTTATCTTAATGTTTTTTAAGTTTATCTCATGTCGAGTATGAGAAAAGGAAATGTTCCACTTAGAGGTGGTGGATGTTCTGGATCTTTATGATCTAGAGCGATGGAGGTGACTGGTGGAGGTGTGATACACTTGTTACATGGGTTTATCATTGAGTTTTATCTTGGAATTCATTATGACTCTTAATGATATATTTTTTGGATACTATTTTATCAGTTTTTATGGTACTTTATCCCTTTGTATTGTTGAACATATTGAATTGTATCATTTATCTTCTAAATTTATATGGAAAAATTGTTCCCTCATATTTTATATATAATTTTAGGTTCTAGTCACCAACCCATAAGGATCGGGAATTCTCTTTGGTCCATGTCAAGTATGGATTGGGTATCATTGTACCAGGGTATCCCTGATTCTTTATGAAAAAGTGTTATTAGATAATCTATGTTAGGTTTTGTACCTTTCCTTGATGTCATTGTATATTTGGGTTGTCCTGGTAGATAGGAGGTCAGATTAATAGGACTTGGGAGGTAGTTGTGTGCAAGTGGACAACCATCACTCATCATAACGAGCCTTAAGTCACCATGGATGTTTGGGAAAAGTTTCAGGAGGAATGTTTTTATATAGTTTATAGGATTTTATATACTTCTAATCTAGTTATTTTGAAACCCCAATATTGAATTCTTCTTGATTGAATTTATATTCGGACATATCTTATTTGAGATGTTAATCTGTTCACTTTTAGTGTTGTCTATTGATATTGTGTAGAATCATACCTCTGAGGAGACATTTGAATGGTCTATAAGAGGAAGTTATTGGTGAACCACAGTAGGATAATCCTTCAATGGACTAGAATCATATTGAGATAGTGGTGTGTGTTGTCCATGATTTGGGAGTGGTAGCTGCACCCATTCCTATTCAGGATTAGGTAGTGGAACCTTGAAGGGATTAATCTAGAGATCATTCTCAAGAGTTTATTTATCAAAAACCACCAGATTTACAAGGCTTGAATGATCCTCAAGAGGCTAAGGATTTATTGAAAAATATTGAGTTTCTTATTGATTTCTTATTAATACCGAAAGCTATAAATGTGAAATGGTCTACCTTTAAGCTTAAGGAACCTAACAACAGATAGTGGAATTCAATATTGATGTAGAATAAGCATGAGGGTTTAGATTATAAGGACTTAGAGTTATTTTAACTAATCAATTTTATCAAGAGTTAGTGGTCTTGTAAAAATACGTGGAGTTTCTCAATCTTTAGTATGGTGAATGGACTATGACATAGTATTTGAACCATTTTATTGAGCTTGTATATTTTTTCCTAAGGTTTTATCCAATTAGAAGATGAGGGATAAATTTTTTGATATCGGTATCCAACCAGATATATTATTATACATTTTATTAGGGAATTTAACTTCTTATGTTTATGTGATGTATATATCATTGATTATTGAGCTTGACCTGGCCAGTAATTTAGGGTTGACAGGAGTTCCTTTTTCTCATAGCAGTAGTTTTTTGAGTTCCATTAAAGGAAATAGGAAGCATGATGAGTCTCATGGTGGTTCTCAATAGAAGTCATCATATATACATATTAATGTTCTAGAAAGAGTGTCTTTTATTTGCTTCTATTTTGGTAAGGTTTTTCATTTGAGATATGTTTGCACGGAGGATCCCAAGATCTGTAGTTCATGTTGTTGCTCAGGCCACCTATAAAGGATATGCATTTATTTTATACTATTCACAGTGGCATGGGATCATCATAACTAAAAATTACTATGGTGAAATTATATTCTTCAATAAATAAAGGGTTCTAGCCATAAACACATGGAAAAATATTCTTCCCAAAGTGTAAGAGTCTCTAGAGGAATCTAATGTGAATCTAGTGACTGTGATATGTTCCATCACTATAGCTTCATATTTAATGACATATTTATTTGATACTTGTGAATCTCAGTCATTTATATCAACCCAATTCATGAATTTGATTAATTTTCCTACATAGATTCTAATTTATGTGATGGATAAAACTATTCCCCTCGGAACAAAGAGATAGTAGGGAGTTCAGTGTCCTTCTTGGGTTATCTCTTTATCAGAGACTGAGATTTCCTGGAGTTTTCTAGTTCTTGAAATAAAACCTCTTGAATTAGTTTTTAGGATATATTTGATGATTTTTCATAAAGCCCAGAGTGATTGTTACCTTTACTAGGACTCTTATAAAGCACCTGGTGGGGTGTGTTGTGTCTATTTGGTAAAATGGAACCAAATGTCAAGTAGATCTAGACATTATTTTTCATTGTTGGGTATGGTAATATTAGTGTTTTATTTCGACTTGGAGTGGGAATATTTGAGTGATGATATCCCTATAGTTTTCATTTATTTTCTGGATTTTTTTCCTTCTTATTTCTATGTATTTCCACTGGTAAGATAGATAGAGTTTTCTATAGATTTGGTACCTAGTACTCATCTAATGTTTATTCCTTCTTATCATATAGAACTATAAGAGTTAGAAGATTTTAAATCTCATTTGGATTATTTTCTAGAGAAAGGTATTATATGTCAGAGTGTTTCACCTTGGGAGGGACCTATTCTCTTTATGAATAAATATGATGGTACACTTCACCTATGTGTTGATTATCTGAAACTCAATCGAGTCATATTGGAAAACAAGTATTTTTTAACATGAATCGATGATTTATTTGACTATTTGAAAAGGGAGAAGTATTTTTTATATTGACAATTGATCTAGTAAAAATCAGTTGAGAATAAAAGAGTCTGATATTTAGAAAATGGTCTTCATGGGTAAGTATGGCCATTATAAGTATCTTTTTATGCCATTTGGTCTAACAAATGCTCCTATTGTTTTCATGGACTTAATGAATAGTATATTTTATGAGAAACTCGACTCATTCATGGTGGTACTTTTGGATAAAATCCTATTTTACTCTTAAAACAAGGAGGACCATTTGTTTCATTTGAGAGTAGTTCTAAAAACCTTGAGAATTCATTGACTTTATAAAAATTGTTAGAAATTAAATTTCTAGATTCTGGATGTGAATTTCATGGAACATTTGGTCTCGGAACATGGTATTTTTGTTGATCTAGAGAAGGTGAATGATTTTATGACATGCGAGAAACCATGAAATGTTTTTTAGATTCTTATATTCCTTGGTTTGGCAGGATATTACAATAGATTCATCAAATATTTACCAATGTTAGCTTCTCCAATGTTTTATCTCACTTAAAAAGAAGTGAATTTTATTTGGGTTGATAAATGTGAGAGTTATTTTATTTATTTGAAATTTATTTTTGCCTTCTTCACTAGTGTTGACTATTACATGGGCTAGTTAGGACTATTTTTTCTTCGATGACACATCAGGTTTGGGTTTGGGTTATATCCTTATGTAGAGTGATCACATATTATCCTTTGGTTCTATATATCTTGGGCTTCATGGGAATAATTATCTGACCCATGATCTCAAACTCATAATTGTGATTCATTTTCTTAATTATTGTTAGTATTACCATTGTAGTGAGTGGTTTACCATCTTTTTTACCACAAAATCATGACTTAAATGTTCTCTTAAAAGTACTTGAATCTCTAACCAAGGCATGGGTGGAGTATCTGTAGTATTTAGATTTCAATATTGAATACAACCATTATGAGTGGAATGTTTCTGTTAAATATTTTAGGAGAAAACTTCTGGACTAGACCCCAAAACAATCATTAAAATAGTTTAATTTTTTTACTCTTTTCTAAGATACATTTGGGAGTCTGTGAGAATGAGTCTGAGGTTGTTTTGGAAAGCGTACGATTAACCTCCTCTCTTCTTGAGATAATTCATTGGGAGAAGTATCTTGATGATGAATTTGGTAGAATTAAGGAATCTATTTATGGTGGGGATACCATCGGTGAATAGTTATTCTCTTCAATGGGTATTCTATGTTTATAGAATAAGTTTTTTGTAAATTTTTCAATGAAAAAGGATATGACAGTGGACTTCGATAGTACTCGGTGGGTGGTGCACCCTAGAACCACAGAGATGTTTTACGATATGCGATATTGATTCCGGTGTCCAAGTACGATATAATACATCATTTAATTTTTCTCTCATTATTATACATACCAGCAGGAAAAATCCATGCACTGTAGACCTTCAGTTTTTCTTAAGTTGCTTCTATTGCAAAATTTGAAGTGGGATTAGATTTCTATGGACTTTGTGGTTGTGATTATACATACCCCTTGTAACGTCCTAGTTCCTAGTTCCACAGAGAGGTGCCCTGTACCTGGTAGGTCACATGGCCTCAAGTGCATTTCCCCAAATTCCAGAGGTTACCGACTAGCATCGAGGGCCTTAGGTGTGATAGTGGGGAAACTATTCCTTCATTAGCGGAGTAACATTTAGAAAATAAACAAATATACAATAGCGAAATCATTAATAGCATGCAATAAATAAGCAGTGCAAGACTAGAAGTAATAAACTTTAGCATATATATATAAATGATGTGTGATACATATGACTAGGAAAACATCCAAACAAGTCACAGTTCTGGAATATAGTACAAAACCAAATTAAAAAAGAAAATAATGTAAACAACTCCATAGCATCACAAAGCCTCATCTTGGTCGCATGCTCCCAAGCTCAACAACAATCCAGTATCAGAAGTAGAAGGGTTCTTTCTCTTATCTAGAACTGAAATAATTTAATCTATTTGGGCCCAAAATTGTAACCCAAACAGTGTGTGAGATGAATCCCAATAGGAAACCACCCAATGATCTGTGCCTAACTGTGAATTAATATATAAGGAGGGCAATAAAAAAATAAGTTTAAGACGAGGAAGTACTGAAAAGTAACCAATCCTAAAGTTTAAATGCATTTTATTTCATATATCAGGTAAGAAACTATACAAAAACAAGTAAACCTATGGGAAGTACTCACAAACTATCCTCTATGGTTCAACTAAAAAAACACAAGCAACACTATGGGATGTACTCACAGTCTAGCCCCTCTGGTTCAGCTTTAGCAAAGACTCTCTGAGGAAGCACTCACTGTAAATTCCCCCTATGGTCTTTTATCTGTAAACTACAGACACTCTAGGGAAGCACTCAACATCTAATTACCCATATGGTCTTAAAATGAGAAACTACAGACACACTGAGAGAGCACTTACATCCATCCCCCCTATGGTCTCACAACGTAAAGTAAACAAACACTTTGGAGAAGCCCTCGACATTCGTTCTCCCTATGGTCTACTACACAAGGTTCTCACAGCCCTGTGTCAACAATCGTGTAGAAATGGTATATGGAAGCCAATGTAAACCTCAAGAACTACTTGGTTAAACAGTCTATAGCATATCACAACATGCCAAATAAAATCACTCCATCATAACAATACTAGGTCTGAAAAATAAAACAGCCTAATAGGCAATGATAGACCAAACGGCTAGAATCAATAAATCATGGGAAAAAACATCCAAAGCATAGAAATTAACCCTATTTAAAATAAAAAATCCTCTAATCAATCACACAAGACATAGACGGAAATAATAGGGCTATTAACTATAAACTCGTAATACCCCAGACACGGGTATTGGGAAATTTTGCACATATAACTCAAAGACTAACTACAGAAAGGCACAAACCACCTACCTTGGAATTGTAAAAATGATATAAGTTAACTTTGAGCCTTGAATATCCTAATAATGACATAAATCTACAAAAATGTCAAAACATTTCAACCGAAGATAACTCATGAAAGAGGAAAAATTAGGGAACGAGGCTATAGAAAAAGGAAGGGATTACCATGGTGATTCCAACACAATTGTTGACGGTCTATTTAGAGAATTGATGGAAAGTCAAGGGCTCAGAGAATAATCACCGGCCACAGATTCTCCTAGACAAGACAAACATAGAAGAAGGGTGTCATGTCCATTAGACATGACCTCAGTCCATTTAATGAAAAAAATTCATGGCGTGTCTTTTAAAAGTACACAACATGTACATTCCTTTAATGGGCCCTACTTTAGGCTTTCTCCAGGTCACCCCACATGGCCATGTGTTCGGCTGTGAAATGGCTAGCACACGGTTACCCATGGAAACCGAGTATACGCCGTGTACTTATAAGTACACAGCGTATACTACTGAAATTTCCAGAAACTCCTCTTTTTTTCCTAAACACTAGAAAACATGATTCATACTTGAAAAGAAGATATAGGTTCTTACAAACTTCTACCTTAAAAAAATTCATCCCCGAATTTCCCTAGCAAGGAGGTGTAGAAGAATAATCCATAAACAACTCCGTCCACTACGATCGTACATAGACCTCCCTCTCCTAAGTCTCGTCATGTACTCCCCCTGCTTCCATAGCACTCGTTCCTGAGGAATAGACCAACCACAGAGAACCTTCACACTGTGATAAAAAATTTGGATATGATTCTCCCCGAATGATGTGTCAACCTCTAGGTCAACCTCCTCTGGTTGAAAGACATGAGATGGGTCTGGAAGTAACACTTTAGCTGAGAAACGTGAAAGATGTCATGCATTTCCCAATACCTCTGAGGTAACTGAAACTGATAACAACCAGACCTAACCTTTCCAAAACCTTGTACGGTCTGACATACCTTAGAGAAAGCTTACCCTATCTCTTAATCCTCCTGTGTCCCAACCTCGGTGTGACATGTAGAAAAACCTAATCTCCAACGTCAAACTCCAGAGGTCATCTCCGTCGATCGACATAAGACTTTTTTTTGTGATTGTGCAGTATCCATCCACTTATAAATCAACTCTATCATCTTTGTGGTCTCCTGGAAAAGATGAGGTCCCAGCATAGCTATCTCTCATGCCTCCAGCCAACATAGGGGTGATCGACATGGCCTACCGTAAAAATCCTCATAAGGTGACATCTTAATATTTTCTTAAAAACAATTATTATATGAAAACTTCACAAGAGGTATGTGCTTATCCCAAGAACCTCAAAAATATTGGATGCATTCTCGAATCATGTCCTCTGACACCTAAATCGTATGATCAGACTAGCCATCTGTCTGGGGATGGTAAGCTGTACTCAGAAGTACCTGGGTACCAAAGACCTGTGCAGTATCTACCAGACCCGAGAAGTAAAATGTGCATCTCTACCCGAAAACCATTAGTGTGGAGACCCATGTAAATTTACAATCTCTCAGATGTACAGCCTTCCCAACTCATCAACAACAATGGTCTACTTGATCGGTAATAAGTGATCAACCTTCCTGAGTCTGTCAATGACAAACAAAATTGCATCATTCCCTTGAGGAAACATCGGTAACCCTGTCATGAAGTCCATTAAAACATCATTCCACTTCCACTCAGAAATGGGTAGCTGCTACAAAATCCCTACTGGTCGCTGATGTTATGCCTTCACCTACTGACAGGTGGAACAACTCATGACAAAACTAGAAACATATATCCTCATACCTGGCCACCAATACTGATGGTGTGGATCACGATACATCTTAGTGAAACCATGGTGAACTACCCAAACTGAGGAATTAAAGTCTCGCATCAAATCCTCGTGTATGTATGCTGACACCCATAAGTGCCCATGAAAATTCAAGATCTCATCCACATCTATGGTCCATCCAAGAATATGGTCCTCCCCTGAAACAATCTCCCATAGGAATATTCCTTAATAATCTGATATCTTCCTCATTAGAACTCGATCAAGAAGAGTAGAGGTAATAGCCACATAAGAAATAAATGTCTTCCCCTTTCTGTTGTGCACCACCAAATGCATCTCAGAGAACAGATCCATAAGATTCCACTCACTACTGGCCTCTGGAACTTCTTGTATCTGATTCCTTCGGATCAACACATCAGAAACTACATTTCCTTTACTAGGTGTATAGTAAATCTCAAAGTCAAAGGACCGAAGGTACTAAACCCACCATTGTTGTCTCAGATTCAGATCATGCTGGGTGAAGATATACTTGAAACTTTTGGGGTTGGTGAAGCCCACAAAATGTTGTCCCAGAGGATAATGTATCCAATAGCGTAAGGCATGAACATATATAGCCAAATCAAGATTGTGCATCGAGTAATTCCTCTTATGTGGCCTCAACTATAGATACCCGTATGCAACGAATCCTTCTCCCTTCATAAGCACAACTCCTAGCCCGATACCTGATGCATCTCAGTACATGGTATACCTCTTTTGCGAATATGGGAATACTAGTATCAGTTCTGAAGTTAACCTCCCTTTGAACACCTGAAAGGCTGAATCGAAAGAATCTGTCCATAAGTACCACTCACCCTTCTTAGTTAGGCCCATCAGTGGCGCTTCTAAGCATGAGAAGTCCTGTATGAAACGTTTGTAGTAACCAGCCAACCCAAGAAAACTCTGCTACTCAAATACGTTCTTTGGCTAATCCTAGAGAAAAACTTCTCTAACTTTCTCTGGATCTTCTGATACTCCTGTATCAGAGATAACATGACCCAAGAAGTGAATATGGTCCATCCAAAAGTGGAATTTTGAGATATTAGCATATAACTGATGCTATCTCGGTGTACTAAAAAAACTCAAGATGTGTGGAATTGTCGTGTCAAGTGTGAGAGTACACCAAGATATCTTCCATGATGACCACCATGAATGAATCCAATTACATATGGAAAACTCAGTTCATCAGAGACATGAAAATTTAAGGTGCATTCCCGAGACAGAATGAAATAACCACATACTCATAAAAACCATACCTACTCCAAAAGGTTGTAAGATGTATATCTGATGGTCTAACACGCAACTGATAATAACTAGATCTCAAGTCAATCTTTGAGAACACCCGAGTTCCTCGAAGCTGATCAAAGAGATCATCAATCCTTGGTAAAGTATATCGGTTCTTGACCATCAACTGATTAAGCTTCCGATAATCCCCAAAATGTCTGAGGGTACTGTTTCCCTTTTTTGCAAACAGGACTGGAGAACCCAAAGAAGAAGTACTGGGTGGGATGAAACCCTTATCCTATAACTCCTCTAACTACATCTTGAGCTCCTGTAACTCTGGTGTATCTATCCTATAAGGAGGAATGGAATACGGTGCTGCTCTTGGTACAAGATCAATAGAAAATTCCACCTCTCGCTCTAGAGGAAAACCTTAAATGTCCTCTAGAAAGACATCTATGAAACAATCCACCACTGGTGGAAAGTCCAACTGTGATGTCCCCTAGTCATCCAGATATAGACTAGAAATCTAGGTTGTAACACTTCCCAACCCATGATGCTCAGGTCCTTCTCTGCTCACCTAGACATCTCATTCACCCTTATGAATAAATGATCCACCCTCTGGTGATGTGAAACTGACCCGATGGTGATAACAATCGATGACTTCCTAGAAGGGAACTAACCAGTCCTTTTGAAGAATGACATCATATCCCATCATATCTAAGACATAGACGTCCCATAAGAAGTTACACCCACAAAACTCAAGGGGAAATCCTTGCACTGGCGTACACTAGCCATTCTTGTACCCAACAGAGTGTACAACATCACGACATCAGTAGAAGTAAAGATAGAGAGCCCAAAGCTCTCCAAAATAGCCACAAATATGAAAATATGGGATGCCCCTATATCGAGAAGTTAAGAAGCTAAAACTAAGGAAATTAGGATTGTACCTCACACTGTAGAGGGTTCAGGATCTTTCTCCTACTCGGTCTACTCCATTGCCAATGTATGTCCTGTACTGCAACCCTGTGAGCCTACCTGAACAACCTAAGTTGATCTGCCATGTTGTCACTGAAATCCTGCTGACTGGATACCATGAATGCGACCTCTACATCAGAAAAAACAATTAGAAGAACTCCAGTTCCCTGACTGATGAGAAACCAGTAGTGCTTCTCTTAAAAGAGGAATCATAGAAGAACCTCTGTCACTAGCTCCTGGTGAGAAGAACTGGCAGAAATGCTGAATATGGCCCATCTTGCTGCAAGATCGTCACTCTATTGGGTCTCTTGAGAAATGTGGCCTCTTATGCCCTCTCTTCCCGCACTCGTAGCATACCACCTGTCCACCAGAAGAAGTATCCTGCATCCTCGAATACCCTCACACAGTCTCCCTATTGCGCTTCCTTCTATCAGTAAGAGGGAAACCAACTCTAGATGCCAAACCAACTTGGATCATAGCTCCAGAATCCCTCAGATTACACTCCGTGATCAGCTCCTGGTTGACTATAGAGGTGATGGAAGTAAACCTGAAGATATTCACCTAAGATCTGATGTCGTGCCTGAGACCATCCTCAAACAACCTCGCCATAAATACTCATCACCTCCTAGGATGGTTGTGAAGCACTAAAACTCTATGAAACAAAAAGAGTACTCCATGACTGAGAGAGTACCCTACTACAGACTAATGAACTCTCTATCTCGATTGGCCCTCAAAATCTTTAGGTAGATGTAGTCATAGAAGGCACACTGGAACTTGTCACATGCCATAACTTGCTAGCATCTCCCTAGTGAGATCACATCCCACCATCTCTTGGCAGATTCTTGAAGCATATAAGTAGTGAGCTTCAACCTCCACTCTAGAGGAATCTCCAGATGCTCGAAGATAGAAATCATGGCTTCTAACCATGACTCTACATCCTGATGTCCTCCTTCCCCTATAAAAGTGGGATGCTGCTACTGCTGGAAAACCCACGTCTATTTTTCCATTAATGGGGTAGGATACGATACTCCTCAGAAGGTCTACATGAACCTCATAAAGCCCTCTTGAAACTGTGCACCATCACCTATGTCTGGAATGACGGCTAATGCCAAGACTGGAACTACATGAGGATCTACTGTTAGTTCCTGATCATCCATGTTTGGTGTCTAATCACTACCCTGTAACTGGAATACAACTGCATAAAACACTGAAAGAAACTTTAAAGTTCAAAATTATGATCTGTGAGGGCCCATACTCCCTGCAAATCAAATCTTGGAATCTTATACATGTCATATACATTCATAACATTGCAATGAACCACCAAATTCCAATCCATGAGGGCCCATAACACCTCAAGAACCAAAGTTTTGTGTTCATTAAAGAAAAATCATATACAAACAATACTCTATAAAATAATAGGTATTCTATCAAGGAATCTATCACAGAAACATGCATATTTAGCACAACATCTATCATAACAACATGAAATCCGTAATGTACCCTAAATGGCATGGAAAGGATGCATGACATGTGATTTCTAGAAAGTACCTATATGATCCTTGAGATGTCACACTCTCATATCATCGGGTTGCAACAAAAATAGAGCCTCAATAATATCAACAATAAAACACAAAACATGTAAACCACCAAAATGTGAAATCAAATCAACTATAAAATTGAAAAACCAAAAAAATTTCAATAATCGAGGTAAATTAGATTTTCCCTGTACATGTGTTATCTACTCCTAGGAACATATCATTACCAATTACCTATTATTTCCTATCCCTTGATATAGGTTCCAAAAAATAAGTCAAGAAAAAAAGAAACCTCCCTATGATACCACTTTGAAATGTCTTGGTTTTCGGTTCCACCCAGAGGTGCCTAATACCCGGTATTCACTTATCCTCATGCGCATTTACCTGAATTCCAGAATCTACTGACTATCAGCGAGGTCCTTGGGTGTGATAGTGGGGAAACAATTCCC
The DNA here is from genome assembly GCA_963277665.1 of Viscum album. Classification (NCBI taxonomy): domain Eukaryota; kingdom Viridiplantae; phylum Streptophyta; class Magnoliopsida; order Santalales; family Viscaceae; genus Viscum; species Viscum album. The sequence goes on from OY728151.1 coordinate 1,763,370,711, forward strand.
TCATTGGAAGCGTAACATAGTGGAAATAAACAGATATAAAATAGAGGAAGCTATAAAAGCATGCAATAAATAAGCAGTGGAAGACTGGAAGTAATAAAATGGAGCATATACATAAATGATTCATGATACATATGTCTAGGAATATAGCCAAAAAATTCACAATCCTAAAAGAGAGTAATAAACAAAATAAAAAAAGTAAAGCAAGTAAAAATCTCCACACCATCGCATGCCTCATCTTGGTCCCATGCTCCCCAGCTCCATAGCAATCAAGTACCGGAAGTTGGAGGGTGCTTTCCTTTATCTGGAACTACAACAATATAATCAGTTTGGGCCTAAAATCTTGACCCAAACAGGGTGAGACAAATCCGATTAGACAACCACCCAGAGATTTGTGCCTAATAGTCAGTAAATATATATGGTAGTCAATAAAAAATAATAATTAGTAGACAAGGAAGTAATCAAAAGTAACTAATCCTAATGTTTAAATGCATTACATTTCATATATAAAGTAAGAAAATATACAAAACCAAGTAACCCTCTGGGAAGTACTCATAGCCTATCCGTTATGGTTCAACTAAAAAAACACAAGCAACCCTCTGGGATGTAATCAGAGTCTAGCCCCTCTTGTTCAGCTTTAGCAACTGCTCTCTGAGGAAGCATTCACCGTCAATTCCCCCTATGGTCATTTATTGGTAAACTATAGACACTCTATCCAAGAACTCAACATCCAATTCCCCCTATGGTCTTGCAACGAAGAACTAAAGACTCTATGAGGGAGAACTTATATCCATCCCCCCTATAGTCTTGAAACGTAATGTAAACAGAAACTCTCAAGAATCCCTCAACCTCCATTATCCCTTTGGTCTACTACATTATGTTCTCCCAGCCCTGTGTAAACAATCATGAACAAACGGTGTATGGAATCCAAAGTAAACCTCAATAACTACTTGGATAAATAGTATATAGTATGTCACAACAGGTCAGAAAAAATCACTCTGTCATAACAATACAAGGCATGGAAAACAAAATAACCTAATAGGAAATTCTAGACCAAACAGTCAGAATCAAGAATTCATGGGAAAGCACATCCGTAGCATGGAAAATAACCCTATTTACAATCATAAATACTCTAATCAAGAAAACAAGGAATTTCATACAATAAAATACCTATTAACCATAAATATGAAATACCCTGAACAAGGTTATTGGGTACTTTTGCACATATAACTCAAATAATAACTACATAAAGGCACAAACCACCTACCTCGGCATTGTATGAACAATATACATGAACTTCATGCCTTAAATCTCCCTAGAATTACGTAGGTCTACAAAAACATCAAAAATGTTCAACCGAAGATAACACATGAAAGAGGAGAAATTAGGGAACAAGACTTTTAAGAAGGAAGATCCTACCGTGGAAATTCATATGCAATCGATAGAGGTTGATTCAGATAACAGATGGAGAGTTGGGGGCTCGGAGAAGAATCACTAGTCACAGATGCTCCTAGATGAGACAGACCTAAATGAAGGGTGTTCTATCAATTAGACACGACCCCAGTTCGTTTAATGAAAAAAAGTACATGATGTGTCTTTTAAAAGTTTATAGTGTGTACTTTCCTTTACCAATCCCCGCTTTAGGAAGTCTCCAGGTCACCCCACATGGACATGTGTTCGGCCATTACCTAGCCGGCCTATAGCTACCCGTGGAAACCGAGTACATGGCGTGTACATATAAGTACATGACATGTACTCCTAAAATTACGAGAAACTACTCTTAAAAAACACAAAACAAGATTAATACATGAAAAAAAGATCTGGGTTCTTACACCCCTCATAGGAAGAATACAATATGGGTTTTGGTCAATAGGCAAACCAAAATAGATCACATTATACCCATTTTAGATACAAATAAAGTTGATGACTTTCAAAATATCAATATGCAAGAGATTATCAAATTACATGGAGTTCCATCTGATTTAGTATTTGACAGGGGTCATTGTTTAACTAATTGCTTCTGGAGAGTCCTCCAGGAGTATATTGGATATCTGGTATGTTTGATCATAGAATATCATCCACATAAGGATTTCTAGATGGAGTGATCTATACAAATTCTTCCGGACATTCTATGTTCTAGAATTCCTTATTTTGGTGGAATTTGGGATGACTATTTGGGACTTGTTTAGTTTTTCTACAATAATAATTAACTTTTCATTATCATGATAGATCCATTTGAGGAAATTTATGGTAAAACTTATAGATCTCTATTGTTTTGTTCAAATATTGGTGAAATTTACTTGAATAGACATAGTTTATTCTAAGATTCCAAGATGAAGATTTTTATTATTCCTCAGACAATGCTAAAGACACAAATTCGGTATAAATATTATGATAATTTTAATCAATGATAGTTGGATTTTTCTAATTTTGACCAACTTTCTCTTGATTTTCCCCTCATTTGGTTCACAAAAATCTTGTGAAACTGTTAAGTCTTTGTCTGAGGTTTGTGGGTCCTTTTGATATTGTTGAGTGAGTGGGAAAGTTGCATACTATTTGGAACTTATACTATAGTTGAGTTCAATCAAAAATGTGTGTCTTGTATCATAGCTTCAAAAGTATATTTATAACCCTTATAAGGTTCTGACCTAGAAGGATCTTGATGTTGAGCCTAATTTATCTATGATTGATCATCTATTCATGATTTTTGATTTTGATACTATAGTTCATCATGAGAATATGATGCCTTTGGTCTATGTGCTATGGAAGCATGGTTTTTATTTTTATGATACATGGGGGTGTGATACATCGATGAGAGAGAAGTGGACCCATATCTTTGATATAGAAGCTTATTGATAGGATTTCTAGGTATATAACATGTTTATAGTGCAGAGGTTGTAACATATCATTACCTTCTTTCAGGTACTTCTTGACTCCTATTATGATTTCATTTTTGTTTGCATTCATTTTGGGCCTTTTTAGGATGGAGAAAATTTATCAAAGAAAATAAAAAAAACATAAGGGTTGTAAATTTCTTTAAATTAAAGAATTATAGGTAAAAACGAGTTATGTATTTTAGAGGTCTCCCTTTTGGGTTCAAGGTGGGTTTAAGGTTGTTGTGTGTTTCTGTGGGTTCTATTTCTAGGTTTTGGCTATAAAAATAATTTACAGCATAAATCATTAATTAAAAATGTAAATTATTTTCTATCCATAAATTATAAAAATTTATTATGATGAAAAATGATTTATTCCATAATGAATTAAATTATGAAGTAAATTCTTCAATCGGTATTTTTAACCCAAGGTGATGCCTTTTAAGCATATGTGTAACTAGATTCATTTAATTCATAAACCCTTTATTTATTAAATAAATTTATCATTCTTGGTACATTTTATTTTCACTTCTCACCTAATTTCTTAGTCATTCTACTATTGCTCCTCCCGAGAAACGTTTTCTTCCTCCGGTGTATAGTGAGTGATTTCTTCCCTTCTGAACATCTCAGTTTGTCCTTTGATCACTGATGAGTTCCCTAGTTATGGTTTTCTCCACCTCTCAACTACAAATATTTGGTAGATATATGATCTCAAGTTTTTTTTATAGAATAAAATTTTTATCTTGATGTTTCTAATCAAGGATTCACATTTTGGTCTATTTTACCTTCTTTCTTCATTAGGGTTTACTATCGCGGGTGTTGATTTGATATCTAATTAAAGATATGCAGTTCCCTGGGATATTTCCTTATAATTAAAAAATTTAATTTATTGATTGATTTTAAATTATTTTTTAAATGATTTAAAAACCTAACTTTGTTATGTTTTATGGATGATTTTGAAAAAGGCTTGGAATTTTTGAAGAACCCCCATTTTTAATGGAATTGAAATTCTAGGGTAGATTTGAGAAAAATTGATGGATTTATTTAGAAATTTATTTTTGAGATAAATGGATAAATATAATGATTTCTTGAAAAGGCATGAAAATATGAAAACCTCTGATTTGGTTTTGAAATGAGAAAGGAATGTTGAAAACCGAAAGTAGGTAATTTAATTTTTTACTGATCTAAAAAGATTTATTTTCCCATTATTGGTCGATTAAATTACTAAAGCACATGTGATCCTATGTATTTATTGGCATTTAGGAAAATCAGGTTAGGATTTTACCCCTAGTAATGGATTCAAAATGACAACACTAACGTAAACATATTGCTATGGGATTTTTTCCCTGACGGGTAGTTCAGTCATGATGGCCTATGTAATGGGCCGTGTGCACAAATTGGTTTGAGATCATTGATTGAGTGGTGTGATAATCCTATTAAGAAAAACTAATGTACCGTATGTCTTGATAGATGCTGTTATTATATACTTGATTTGATTATTAGATTTCACTGATTTATGGAACTATTTTATTCATGAATTTTTTTTTATATAAAATGTTAATTTAATCCTATTTGGATTTATCTACCATCTATTGATTATGAAAATATTTTTTTTGAAGATATATAAATTTCATTCCATGCCTTTTTTATTTAAATAAAATAATATTCAGATTCATTATTATAGAATTGATTATGGAACACTTAGTGAGACCCTATTGGGCTTTATAGATCACACCCGACCATTTCCTTTGGGAGTTTTTAGTTTATCTTATACCAAGACTAAGAAAAGGAAAAGTTATAGTTGGAAGTGGTGTATTTTCTTCTACCATAATACTCAATGTGATGGAGTTGACCGGTGGTGATGTGATCCACTTGTTACATGGGTTTATCTTAGAGTCTTATCTTGGAATATGTTGTGTCTCTTGATGATATATTATTTGGGTACTATTTTAAAAGTTTGTTTCTGGTACTTTCCCCCTTTGAAGTGTTGAAAATTTTTACTTTTATCTTTTATATCCCACATTTATTGTGGAAAAATCAATCCCTTGTGTTTCATTCATGATGTTAGGTGCCAGCCACCAACCCGTGAAGGTCAAGAATGCCCTTTAGTCCATGTTAGATCCAAATTAGGTATCAATGAACTAGGGTATCTTGGTTTGCATCATTAGACATCTTCTTCCCAACATTGCAGCATTCAAATGCCCGATGACCTTCCTTTCGACATTTGAAACATTTACTTGTCCCTTTAAGACAACTCCCTCCATGTTTCTTTCCACACTTTGAGCATAAGGGAAATATCATATTCTTTTTAGTGTGCTCTTTATATTTTCCTTTGAATTCCATTTTCCTCTTCTTATAAAACCCATATGACTGATGGGTTACTCCAATATCCATCTCGACTTTGAGAGCACATCGAACGATTTCCTCGTAGCTATTGAAGTCCCTAATGGCTAACGCCCTTCGAAGACTTGGTTTTAAGCCACTAAAGAATCGATCGATCTCACTCTCAGGTTGGATAATAATACCAAAAGCATACATTGCAAGTCTTGTAAAATTTGCTTCATAGGCACCAACAGATTCATCATCCTTTTGCTTCAGTTCAAGAAAGTATTTCTCCATCTTTGTTCGGAGAATACGAGGGAAGTACTTATTGAAAAATAAATTCTTGAACTCTTCCCATTCCATGGACTCAATTTCATCCCTTTTCCTCGTATTCTTAATAAGATTCCACCATTGATCAACATCTCCTTCCAAACGATACACTACTAGGATGACTTTATCATGTTCAGAACATTGATGAACTGAAAATATATTTCAGTGGTACTAATCCATTGTTCATCAACAAATGGATCAGTAGACCCACTAAAAGAAGGTGGACACTGCCTCATGAAGGATTCAACAGAATGTTGCTCCTTCCTTTGCTCGTTTGCAAGTCCTGCATGATTCATAGCTTCAGAAAGTTGTGTGAGCATGGCTACAAGATTTTTCATTCCATCTCCCATAACGTTTGGTTGTTCAGGGGTACAATCATTGCATTTCCAGTTGCATTCCGCATTAACACGGTTCCTTCGGGTTCCAGCCATTGACTAAAACCAAGAAGAATAGTGTGAGAAACACTAATTACAATATGAAAACCAGATAATCAAGAATAAAATTTCACACTTAAGGTCTTATCCTAATTTATTCATGGTCATTACTAAAACACTAAGATTGTGTTCTATGCTTAGACTTTTCCTTATGGTTCTTACTAAGGCTTTCACATCCTAGTTTCAAAAGTTTGACTATAACTTTCCTCTGATACCAACTATAATGACCCATACTTTACATAAATTGTTATTACTTCAAAATTGAAGCGTACATATTACAACATATAACAAAACCATGAAAGGACCATATAGGTATAGTGTCTTTAGAAACTGGGAAACATAAACAACTGGTTCATAAAGCGTCTACAATGTCTCCCATTTATTTCATCATATCTATAGTCCCTTTTGGCATATCTTACTTAATAAGCTTATTCCTGACCTAGGGAAAGAAAACATACAAAAGGGTGATCTCAAATGCTTAGTAAGGGTAATCAAAAGAAATATCAATCACATCATATTCATAAGAACATAACATTTTGGAAATATTAACCTGCAAAAGAGAGCATAATTTCATTACATGGGATAAATCATAGTAGTGAAATGAAATCCCAATAATCATAACTTAAAACATGAAACTTTGTGTCATACACATATAATCATAGAGAATCATTTCTTATTAGTCAAGACTCATTTCCAAGACTATCTTAGTGGACAAAGTCCATTTCTGAACCGAGTTCACTCCTCGTTTCAGTCCTGTTTCACTGAACCAGTTTAACCTGCCGTTCCAGCCATGTCTATATCATGAGATATAAAATCTTTACCCAATGAATTTGAGTGATATATAGGTCCCACCCATCTCATAATGATACCATTCTTATGTGTGCCACAAAATCATAAATCATACATCATTGCATAACTCATGTAATAAAAATGGGATTCTTAAACAATACGACATCATAAAGAAATTCATAGAAGATAAAAGAATTCATAAAAAGAATTCCATCACAACATAATCAAATCAATGTAATAATTTTAATAGAAACAGTACCCTAATTATCTTAGATGGAAAATAATTTTGATAAAACACTTGAACTCCATTCTTGAGGAAAATATCCTTTCTACTTCAAAAACATTTTTCCATTCTTAACATGTCATACAATACTAAACTAAAAGAAGTTGATTAAAAATAAACTTGAAAACTTGTAAGGGAAGCTTCTTGGAAATAATGTTTTAAAAATCCATTCCTGCCGTATAAGTTAAAAAACATTCTTCTCGTACTTTTGTCGGAAAAGTCAAAAAGTACTTCGTACGAAACACGACAAAAGATTCCTTTCATATCTTTTACTAAAAACTCACCAAAGGGTAAAATTGGATTTAAACAACTTTTTTTGGATGGAAAAATATTAAATATTGAGTAAACATGTATGTGGATGATAAAATACACCCTAGTAAATTCTGAAGTATAAACAATCTCAGATAAAAATTGAGATTGCGAGATTTTCCCTTACCTTAGGTCCGATTTGCTTCGTAAGTGTCTAAAACTCCTGTATAATGATTTAAATAATGTTATTGACTTATTAAATAATCATACTTATTGTTATCATATCATATATGGTCATATTCTTAGCTTCTTATTAGTAATATTTAATTACTACTTGTTATTCGGGTGTTTATTACTTTTTGTTCTTATGCTTATTTGTCGAATAAATTATTATTCTTATCTTTAGGTTATATATACCTCATTTCCAGAATGGTATTAGTGTAATATATATCATATTCATTCATTCAATTAGTTTATATAATCATTATTAAATGAAGATCATGTAGAACGAATCACATCACATCGTGGAGACGGTATTCCGTACGTACGCACGAGCGATGAGATTGTTCCCATGATCGTGGAATTGTATTGGAGTGTATGTATATTATTTCAGAATCAATACCACTTTTCAATAATCATATATATTCATTAATTTCACCCTTATACCCATCCAAGTAAGGTGGTAGTGGAAAATAGATTACACCACGGCGTGGAGACGGTATTCCGTACGTACGCACACGCGGTGATTTCATTTTCCGTAGGATGGATAAGAGGTGAAATAGGGTTATTTCATAATTATAATAACATATAAGTATATGAGTGATACTGATGTTATTACCTCATAATGAAACAACTAAAGAAGATGGAGTAGAAGAAGAATGGAACTTGAAGAATACGGTAGAAGGTATTACCTCTTTCTCGATGTGCCTCCTTTAAACTTTCTCTTAAGGCACTAGAGTTGGTCTTTGGATAAGACCAGTACCTCTATTAGGTTTCTAAGGAAGTGGGGAAGTGAAATGGGCAGGTATTGGCCGAGCATGAAGGCTCAAATTGGTGTGATAAAGAGAGGGAGTAGGTTCCCTTTTATAAGGGAGGAGAGGGGCACCTTTGGAAATATAAGAAATATTAGTTTATATTAAATCCCAACCCCACATAAAAACTTCCAAAATTACTCATATTCGAAGCTTAGATGATATAGGGTTGTAATATCATCAACCAATAAAATTTAGACATGTTAGGAATTTATTTTAAACATTATCAACTTGATTTATCCTTATTTATCAATTTAATTTTATTTGTGGTAATAATATTCTAAATTTTAAATTATTATAAATAATTACATATGTGTTGTGAATTTTCCATAATTTGAAACGTTATGACATTTTAGACCATATAAATTTTAATTTATAATTTTTAAATATTTTTGTGATTTTTAAACAATATTATAATATGTTATTTTTATAAAATAACAATAGTGTCAATTTTGACACTATTCATTTATTTGAATTTAAATAATATATATACAGAAGATTTGTTCAAAATAAAAGCTTTAATAGATTCATAAAATATCATATGTATCTAGAAAATTAGTTTAGCACATTAAATAGTTCATATAATTTTTATTTTAATATTTTTAAAACAATTTATTAGATATTTTAATTAATAAAATAATTTCAACATCACTATTGTGTCATAATTAATGATAATTATTTAATCCCTAAAAATTCTAAATAAATTCCTATGATGTAGATAATTGTATTAGCTTTCTGGATACTATTCATTTTCTAAGTTACATTAAGTTTATCACCAAATTAAAATTATTATACTTATACGATTTAAGAAAGTGACATGTTGTCACATTCTTTGGTTTTAATAATAATTAAATTATTTTCATGGAAAAAAGTCCATTAAATTAATCTAATCCGACCCTTTTGTGATATGGGTCTACTTTTAGTCATCCAATAGTATTTTAGAAGGTGTTAGGGTAATTTTATAATCTTATATTTACCCTTAATTACCCGATTTACCTTTAATTATGGTAAATAAAATTTACTGTAGTTACTATTCATAATGCCCAAAAATAAAAAACAGTCTATTAACATAATTTGGACCCTATGACTCTGAATATGGAATCCATTTTTCAAAATTCAAAACATATAAGTTTTAGTAATTAATTTAAAATAAATATCATTGTTAAGAAAACGGGTTTTAGAAGTTAAAACATTGCCAAAGATTGAAATGTTTTTACCTATGAATTCAATGTGAAATTAATTCTAATGACATAAATTATATTAAATGGTAAAAATATATTCTATTTATACTTTAAAACCATTCAATATTATAATTTAACCATATAAATTGTCTCAATGAAAAAGGTTTTTTTTAATTAAAAATTAGAGTATTTTTACTATTCATCAAAATATGAAAGTTATCAGAAAAATATCAAAATTTTATCCAAAGTAAATTTTTATACCCTGATTCAAAAGAAGAATTTTATTTTTTCAAATTGAACTTATAAACATGTCAAAAATTAGATTTAATGTGAGTGCGCCACCAAAATGTGGCAAAACTGTATTTTTTTAAAAATATTTCTTTTATCCAAAAAAACTGATTTTGCTTTTATACCTCATTCTAGAAAATGTATTAGTTGAATTAAAATGTAATAAAATTAAAAATTCAGTTATTACTATTCATAACGGCTAGTTTTAATAATAATTTAATAGCATATTGTTGTTTAGTGAAACTCGGTATTGCGTACGACGCAAGCTATCGAGGAAGGCCGTGGTTGCGTGTAAAGAAAGCCAAGCTAGTGTTGCGTGTAGTGAAAGATTCCTTTGATGATTTATATAACATAAAAACAAAATATTTCTCATAAAAGTCTCAGGTGTTACATATACAATCATGGGTGATGTTAATATTAACAAGGGTTGTATTACTATTCATAAGGGTAAATTACTATTCATAAGGGTACATTACTATTCACAAGGGTACATTCATATTCACCAAACATTATGTTGATTCTATCAAACTCCAAATATCACCCTGAACATAACCGTGTCTATCAATTTTCTGAAACTCAAATCACAAGAAGTTGGAAAATTATGTTTATGGGATAGGTTATAATAAGTGTTGTTTTGTAGAGACTTATTGTTTCATGCATTCAATAATAAATTTATTTTAAAATCCTTGGGGTGAAACATTCTCCCGCCACAAAAATTTCTTCCTCAAAATCACAAATTTATCTTCAATATTTAAGGTTTAATAGTTAAAAATTCCCTTGTGGTAAACCCACATCAGAAATAATGTAAATAAAATATCCTCTTAATAAAAGGAAAAGTGGGATGCATATGTTACTACAAAACTACACACTAAAATAGTGAAAAATATGTATATAAAATAATAATCTTACTATCATGTTCTGATGGAAAGAGATAGATAACATGATCATTATAATGTTAACATTAAAAAACCATAAATCTGGGATGATAAAAAGAACTAAAGGTTCTAGGGTAACATTTTTTTGGTTTTAGGATCCTTTCTCTAATGTTGAGAAATTCACTCACTCTATAATAATTTAAGGAAATATAAGTACTTGATATATTTCTATGAACACAATCTTATCCTTTATTTGTTCCTTTAACTATTCATACTTCATTTAATAGGAAAAATTGTATCATAGGAAAAAATAATCTCTAAAACCCTTTCCAAATATTAAATTCAACCATTTAATAAATGGTTAACTTTTTTGAAATATCATGATCCAACACTTTAGAAATAATATCATTGAATTTTCATTAGGAAATTATTAAACAACATGAAGTAGATCTTAATCATCACATACAAACATGTGAGTAAGTTATCTTTGTATTCTCTTGAAGAATGTTAGTACCTTGAATTACCATAAAACCTTACTAGATACATTCATGCATCCTTATAATTGGAATTGGGATATATTACTTAAGTCCAAAATGTTTTAGACTCTACCACTTTGTCAACAATATATTATATATATCCATGATAGTAAGTGGAATCCAACTTATGTTATCCAAATAAATCATCACTTTATTATGAAATTGATATCTCTATATCATTAATATATTAAGGGTTTGGTTTTCCTCAACCATATATTTTTTTCCAAAATTTTAACTTGTTACTGATTAAAATTTCTTTTGTACCAATCATCATATGACCTCATGTCCTTAATGAAATAGTACTGTAGTACAATCCTTATAACTTGTAATTTTATAATAAGATATTCAAATTACATGATTCTTGACTAGGAATATTAATAATTCCATTTCATCTATGGTAGTATCATAACATGATCATTGTTGAGTAACGTCGTTTGTGGTATATTCCTTTGATTATTGGGACATTGATTTTCATAGTGTCCCATATCCTTGTAATTGAAGCATTATACATTGAAACCCATTTCCTTACCCATTTAATCATGAACATGGTGTCCCTTTTCTCCACACTTGTAACCGACTCTTTTTTTCCTTTTTATAAGGCTTCGGGGTGTTTGCTTCCACAATTATCATAGAGTGGAAAGAAAAATCTTCCCTTATTCCCCATTTCCATTTTTTCCTTTTCGAGAGTTTTTAGCATCCCTATTTTACTATTTTTTTCCTTTAAATTCATAAGACATTGATAACTCTTTTTCTATCTTGATAGCACATGAGATTATATATTTGTATGAAGAGAAAGTTTTCAGACCAGTTCCCATCATAGTAACGGCTTTAGGCCATCAAATAATCGATAAATATTTCTTTTTGGGTTATGTATATAGTCCACAAAAAGCCTTTATAATCTTGTGAAGTTAGCTTCATACTATGAAACATTCTCATCTTTGTTTTGTCTCAAATTTAGAAACCACCTTTCCATATCCAATCACTATTTACGAGGAAAGTATTTCTCTAAGAAAAGTTCTTTAAATTAGATCTATTATATGTTTTATATATCTTCATCCTACTTTGTGTTTTGAATTAGTGACCACCATTAATCATCATATCCCATAGAAATGATAAACTTCCATAACAACCTTCTCTGTTTCGTTACATCTTAAGGAGGGAAATATCTTATCTAAAGAATATATCCACTATTCTAATATGAATGGGGTTTTAGTCCCACTAAATTATGGAGGTTTTTGTAACATAAATCGATCTAATATAGCTCCTCTATGTTGTGGATCCATAAGGTCCACATGGATATAATTATTGTTCATAACATGAGTTAGTTGTCCTTGTATAGTTATAAGTTTCTCCGCACTAGTCATAGCTCAAGATCCAACATCATTATCTAACATAGGAGGGAAATCCCTACATGGGATACGCATGTTCATGAGGATTACATTATTTTAACTAGGCACCTTTTCCAAATAATGGAATACATTTTATTAGGTTTTGGATCATAATGTACAATCTCAACTTAGAAAAAATACGTAACATAAATTGAAATCCTATGCATGGATAATCCCATAATCATAAACATGGTTTCTTTGAGGAAAAATTTTCCTTTAAATCCTTCATAATGGATTATAATGAAAATGTGAATTATCCTAATCATATACCCCAGGAGTCTAAACCAAGTGCATGGTAAGGCTCGTTGCTGTGTACCAAGATACCTCATGTCAATCCCGAAACTCTCTGTCAGAGTATTCACTCTTAGGTACATCTGTGCCAGAACCACATCCACTTGTAGTGTCTAAATTGAAATTTATTTTCTAGAAAGATCCACATAATCTATTCCTTAAAAAAAATCTATTATATTTTTTATACTTATCCTGAAATACTATCTAAGAGTTTTATTCTCTAACAAACATTTTCTAAATATAGTTTCTATGTTTTCTACTAAACTTTCTTTGATACCAACTGCAACACCCAAACCTCAGATGCCTAGAGCCGGTGCAGTATTTCATTACATTGGAATGATTACAAGAAATTAATATCCTAAAGGACTAAGTAGTTTATTAGTTTTGGAAAACTAGATATATACATATGTTCAACATTACAACATAAAATGAAATACAATATAAAATTTCCATTGAGGACATACACCACACTAAGATTATACCTACAATTCCATCATAATATACCTCCTCATGTCCTAGAAAAAATGAAACTTAAGAATGGGTGAGCTCATATGCTTAGTAATGTTGACAAATAAAACAGAAGATATCAGAAACCTAAATATTAGGCATGGTGAATAATTGAAAACACATGCCTTTAAAAATAATATAACTCGAAAACATTATGGAAGGAATATGAGTTGAGTACACATTTCCATAATAAAACATAATCATTGGTATTCTACTAGTCGAATAACCACATGAACTATGAATTTATAGATCTATAATAAGAGAAATGTATATTCCGGATATTCTAAAACATACCATCAAGGCCTTGGCCACGACATCTAAAAATGATTAAGGCCTTGGCCAAAACCCTATCTAAAAAATTGGCCAAGGCCTTGGCCAAGTCCATATCTATTAGTCTCATGATAACTACCATTGCATTGAGGGGATATAGTGGGCCCCAACTATCACATAATAATTACAATGCATTCCTATTATGAATGTGGATAAACATAAACAACATATACATTCATATTGAAACTAACATATTACATGTAAATAACATTCCCCGAACATTAAACATAAACACTAACCATTCAGTGTAATTTGGTGAATGGTATCAAGAAATAAAATCAACCATAAAACTAATCAAAAATTATTAAATAAAATATGGTTTATGATATCATAAAACATTGAACCTATTTAAACAATGATAATAAAAAATATATTTGAAATAGGAGAAAATACGCTTATAAAATCATTGAGTAATTTTTGATATAAATATTCTTTTCTTTAAAAAGAAGATTTCTTTTAAAAAAAATCATTGTATAAAACCAAAAGTGAATTAAGGATGTTTTCTCATAATAAAATGAGTAGTTTTATGAAAAAAATGGTTGCTAAAACAGATTATAGAGTTCCCATGAAAATAGGTGAAAAAGTGATAAATTCCCTTGAATAGGGATTGTATTTCAGAATGAATTCTGAAAGTTCCTTTTAAAATGTGTAACTCATCCTAAAATAAAGAAGTATTATAGTTTGTAAAAATGAATAGAACACTAAAATATAATTTATGAGGATTATATAATAATACATAAAAATTTCATTGAGGTAAGTAGATAATAAAATTAACCCAGATGAAAATGGAGGTTCGGGTGGAAATCCCTTACCTTAAGTCTGAAGGTGTTCCTCACTTTATCTTAGTGACCTGAATAATAAAATTTAGGTTCATAAATTAATGATTCCATAACCTCATCTACATTTAGTTGATTTATTATAACCTTTTTAAGTTCATTCATGGCCTTTTTAATGGGTTAAGAAGTTCAATTTCAAGGTTCAGGTCTGTTTGTTTCATGATCGGTATACTTATATACGTGAATGGAGAATCATGTAAAATGAGGACGGTTTTCCAGAATTAAAGTTATATTTTATTAGTGAACATATATATGTTTATATTATTGTAAATTTCATTTTTACTTGGATTGAAGAATGAATCATTATTCAAATTATATATTCATAACCTTTTGGGTTAATTGACGGTTTCTAAACACAACGAACTCATTTTTACTTATAAATCAAAACCATGTGTACAAAAAGATTAAAGAAATATGTGAGACATAATAGATATTTTATATTATGGTTCAATCATAAGAATGGTTTCATGACCAGAATTTAT
The DNA here is from genome assembly GCA_963277665.1 of Viscum album. Taxonomy (NCBI): domain Eukaryota; kingdom Viridiplantae; phylum Streptophyta; class Magnoliopsida; order Santalales; family Viscaceae; genus Viscum; species Viscum album. The sequence continues at coordinate 1,763,385,733 of OY728151.1, forward strand.
GATGGTAATAGAAATTGAAAACTCATCGTCTTTAAATGTGTTAAATTAGCACATCTCGGATGGTATTTTTTATTACAAGCATAGAAGAAGGTTAAAGGAGAGATGATAATAACTTATTCCATAATCATAAAAAAATTATAGTAAATGTATGTTACTTGAGTTTTCATAACATTTGGATGATGCGAGGTGAGTATAGAAAAGAAAACAACGGAACTTGAAAAGAATATAAAAGAATAGAAAAGAGAAATTTACATCTTAAATTAATCATCCTGGAGAGGCTCTTTAGGGTAGAGGATTTGGTCTTTTTATGAGACCAATGGCTGCAGGACGTGGGGGAGGAGATTGGGAGGAAATATGGGTAGAATTTAGAAAAGTCACAAGGTTTGAGAAGAGTGAATAGAAGAGGGGGTGAGGGGGGTTTTATAGTGGAGGAGAGAAGTGATTTTTGATTATCTTATTCATTATTTTATTATTTTTCTCAAGACAAGAAATATTATTGATTTTTGTGAACAATAATATAAATATGTGAATGTGGGTTCAAACTAAGTGTGGTTACATCAGCCATGATTCTAGGAATAGTGAATTTAACTAATAATGTATATATATGGTAAATTACCATATTTCACTATTCACTAATATTTCAGAAAAATTCCAAAAATTTACAATATCCATTTTTAAACAGGTAGAATCCAAAAATGGTATCCATTTTATCCAAATAATTTTTTAAATATGATAAATTTAATTTTTAATTAAAATCAATATTTACTCGAAAAATACAGTTTTAAAAGCAAAACTGATTTTATAATACCCCAAAAAACTATCTAAGGTATTATTAAATTATTATATAATTATAGTATAGTAAAATATTTATTTATGAACCCATTTTACTAAAATTAATTTATTTATTAATTTAGAAATGCAATAAAATATTTATCACTTACAAAAATAAGAATACTTAATTAATAATTTAAAAAATATTCTACTTTATTTGTAAGGTGCCTAAATTTGGTTTATAAAATCATGGGTGAGATTACTATTCATAAGGGGCATATTACTATTCATAAGGGTATATTACTATTCATAAGGGTACATTACTATTCACCAAAATTTATGTTGATTCTATCAGACTCCAAATATCACCCTGAACGCAACTATGTATGTCAGTTTTTTGAAATTCAAATAACAGATGTGGTAAAATCATATATATTGGATAGGTTATAACAAGGGTTGTTTTATATAGATTGATTTTTTCATGAATTAAAAATTAAATTTATTTCCAAATCTTTGGGTTGCAATAAAAACATTTTTTTATTTAAAAATTCATCATTCAAGAATACTAATTTTTATCATTTTTTGGAGGCTTATTTTAAAAGTAATTTAAAACACATATTGGAATTAAATTTGATAAAATAGATTCCATATTTGGAATCAGTATTTATATAATTTTTAAATATGTCAAATCTATTTTTTTCATAATGAATAGTAGTCCTGGTTAATATTTTTCGCTGCAGTAAAGGGTAAACTAGGTTAACTTTTTGAAGGTAAGGACCTCTCCATGGAGGGAGAGCATGAACCCAAGGAAAATCCTCTCCATCTCTCATTAGTGACAGCTACGACAACGGCGTCGGTCCCTCCTCCCCCGACAGAGGAAGGATATCTGACATCCGAGAGTAGAGAAGGGCCTTCTTTCCAACCATTCTCAAATCCTAACTATCTTCCTCCCTTCCCAAAATATTCGCTAAGTCCCATGGTTTAGGATCTCATCAAGTGTCTCCCCAATCACTATATTTCATCTTTAGAGTTCGTAGAAACCACTGCACTCTTGAAAATCACACTAGTGGCGCGGTTTATATAGAAAAGACTGTCGATTGATTGATTCGATAGGTTCATCTTTGACTATTGGGATCTTCATGAGAGGGAGACAATGAGTTTTCTTGACAACCATCATATCATGATCTGATTTTTATCTGAGGAGGACCTCATTAGAGCATGGTCGAGTAACCCTTTCGTATTGATAGTTTTCGATTCTTTCTATTTCATTGGTCGTTTGATTTCCACATAATGTGGGATCCAACTTTGGTTTTAGTTTTGGTATGTTTCCAAAATCTTCCTTTTCCATTTCAAAATCCAACCATTATTCAGATGATTGGTAATCTGGTCGGTAGATTTCTATGTTCTGATAGTCCTACTGAGGAAGTTTTTCACCCTATCAACCAATGGGGTTTTTGTTGAACTGGTCCCATCCCCAATTACTTTTGAGTATGTCTGGATTGCAATCGGAGTGGAATATAGGTGTATGTAGCATGTGATTTATGAAAACTGGACTAATTTCTGCTCTACCAGCAAGTGTTTGAGGAACTCATTGAATACAAGTTTTCGGGGGGGGGGGGTCTGTAATATGGAGGGGAAAGGGAATTGTCAACGAAGTGTGCTCGGTGCGTAAGAGACCGTGTTACTCGGTGGAGGTTTTTCACCGAGGAGTCTAGAATAGGGGAAGGACAGAGGATGGTAGATGGGGTAATGTTCTAGAGGAATGTGAGGAGGATGGCCCGAGTAAAATGACAATGGGTATAAGGGGGGGGGGGGAATTCGGGGACCTCAGGTGTTACGGATGGAGGAGGAAGAGAAACTCGACAGTATTCCAGTGGAATTAAATATGTCTCTTGAAGGGAATTCAGGCATGGATTAGTTGAAGAAAGCCTCTCTATATTTGGTTAACCCACATGCGTATGAGGTCTTCTGTAGGATAAAGAAGGTTCTGGCTGTACCTTCCATTAGTGAGAAAAAGGATGATGGTTTGGTTCCTCATGAGGCTACTTAAATGGACAACCAGTTGAATGGGAGTATTGTGGTTATGGTGCAATTTGTTAGCAGGGAGGAGGTCTCCTCGTTAGCTCCTTACACCGAGGTGTTATAGTCAGGATGTGATGAGGTGTATAAAGGGAGGCAAGAGGCTACTGCTGAAGTAGTTAATTCAACCAGAACTGGGAATCCAGGGGGTTCAGACTATTTGATCCGGACTCCTATCCACCTCAGTAACAAATTTGAGTGTATTTCTGAGGTTTTTTGAGTTTTGTTCCTTCTATCTTGATTCATGATGATGGGGTGTCCATGAATTATACTAATGAAAGTGAACCCAAGATCTCGGAAAATAGAGATTTATGTCCGATGAGTAATTAGAGTCTTATGAGGAGGAAACGGAGGAAGGATTACTCCTCCTTACCACCTCCTATGGAGACTCGGTCTATGAAAAATTCAAACAAAAAGAAGATGGCCATTGGGATTTTTAGAAACTAGAGACCAGGGGACTATGGAATTGAACCTTTGGATTTACTTTTAAGCTCTAAAGAAGATGTGATTGAGCGGGTTGTACTTCTCAATGCAATTGAAGATGAGGCTGCTAAAATTATGGGGAGATCACTAAGGGTGACTCTTAATGAGGAAAAATACTCATGGATTGACAAACAAGATCTAATTATGGTGGGGGAGTATCAATAAAGGGAAGATTAACATCAAGGAGTACATTCAGTCCTTGGATCAGCTGGATTCTGATTTTGAAAACCAAATAATGGAGGTTCCAAGTACCTTGGTTTCTTCTTTATCCTGGAAATTTTTAGGGAAATAGATTCTAGTAATATGAAGTTACTTTTTAATGAATCTTTTTAAGCTGTTGTTTTGGTGGTTTATTTTGAGTGGTTTTCTTGTTAGAGCTATCTTCTCTTGGACTATCTCTCTGTTAGTTTTTCTGGTGGTTTTTGGAGCTGCTTCATATGGGGATTAGAGTAGGAAGTCTTTATTGGTTCATTCCATTCATATTGGGATGATTGATAGGGTATGGTAATTCCATCGTTTTAGGGACCATGCTCTTGTGTACATGACAACTTTACAAATTACATACTTTGGGCAAGGCTTATCCTCACGATGCAATTACTGGGGAGGGGCCGCTCCAGATTTCAGGTTTTTCTCTGTTATGGTTGTTTTTGGTTGTAATGTTGGACCATGTGGTTTCTCACTTTCCCTCAAATGTGTTTGGATAATAAAAAATTAATTTTCAGTCAGTCGGGTTAACTATGGTTTAAACTAATGTTAAGAAGATTTATAATCACCCTATCAATTGCCTCTAAACTATTGGATGATTTTAATTTGTCCAATCCTTCCAATATTCATTAATTTTATATTTTGGTTTCATTTTTATTTAATAAGAAGCTTTATATTATTTTAATCAAAGGAAGATTCTTAAATGTTACTTTCTTTATTTTAATATCTATAATATTTTTTCAATGGGATAATAGCAAGTTATGAATAGTTATAAAAGTTTATTTTGAATATTAATAATAAATTAATACGGTATTTTATTTTTAATTTTTAGTGGTGAAATAATTTAATTAAATTCATACACAATGCCGACACAGTGTTTGTGCAAGAAGTAGAAAAATCATGTAAATGATTTTAAAAACATTAAAAGTAATACTTTTTAGGTGATTCATGCCCTTAGAATACTTTTTTAGATAAATATAAGGTATTAGTAATTTTATAAAAGTTTATATTTGAATTAAATTAAAATATTTTTTCCCTAAATCAATTATATGAATATTCTCAAAAATGACATTAATGTTATTTTATGTTAAATAATATTTTATTAAATGATTTAAAATATAGAAAAATGTTATATTTTTTCAATTTAATTAGATATGATCATTAATATAATCCATTTTCCATTTATCAGATACATATCATTATTTAGTGACTTTATTGATCCATAAAGAGAAAAAAACATTGTTATCTTAGAAATCATTAAAAGTGTTAATGAAAGGATAAAAATGAGTGATAAGTCTTAAAAAATCTCCTAAACTTATCTAAATTTTATTAGATTATATTATTATGACTTATATTCACACTATATTCAACATAAATGAATTTATTTCCACATTAATTTGAAAATTAAGTTATATTAATTCAATAATTTAAGTAATTCCATGGGTGGCTCTCTCTTCTCTTATATTTGGACACCACCCCTCCTACCTTCCTCACACTTCTTGAGTAACTATATTTAAAAAACACTATGAAAAACTTTTCTGAAATTATTTATATATATTATATATGTTATGGTCTTCTAAAAATACCATCCCTAGGGTCCTTAAGGATAGATCCAAAGGAGGCTCTTCAAAGAGGAGTCAATCATCTTAACCAAGTGTTTTTATTTTACTTCTTCATCTACCTCCTTCAATTTTATCCTAAAAATTCTATAATAAAAAAATATTTATATATAATATACTAATATGTTATTTTGTTATTATAATAACTTTATTAATATCCTTCTTCAACAAATTGGAAACAAAACCATCATTCGTGTAGACGTGTAGACTATTGTCGCACGAACCGATGCATTTTGTTTCTCATCACTACCCATCATTGATCATTATCATGACAGATTTTATATACATATATAACCTTAATTACATAATTATGACTATATATAAATAATATATTATCTATTTTCAAACAATTACCATTGTTAAAATCATAATCATCGCATGTGCATACATACAAACTACTATCACCACATAGTAGGGTAATTCTTTTTTCAAAATCTACCTTTCATGGATGGTTATGGAGAAGGATATAATGAATATATTTGTTTTTTATAAAATTTTTATTCTCATAGAAATATAATATTTTATTTTCTTTCTTCTTTTCCCATCTAATAAAAAGTTAAAACATTATTCGTGTATTTGTATGGACTACCGTCTCACGAGCTGATGTATATTGTTTTTCATGAATACATCTCATTGTTAGATATAAAATTGAATTTAATGTATAAAATGATTAATATATCTGGATTATTATTATATTATTATTATTCTAGTGATTATTTAATAAATACCTCTTTGAAAATGGTCAACCTACCCAAGTTGTTTTGGGGGTTATGAATCGATCATCCTCAAAACATATGGCATAAACTTAATTTATTTAATAACTATATAAGGCATGGTAATAAATTAAATAAAAATTATTATGAAAAGATAATAAAAATTAAATGGTTTATAAAAAAGTAAATAATAATTATAATTTCATTACACTAGATTTATATAATTTACATAGCAAGTTGGGAGATGAGGTAAACGATTTCTAATCTCAATTCAATTTCTTTGAGACTGATGATATTTTCACCACATTTTTTTTGTTGTGTATAAAATTCCATAAGGATTTATTTTATAATTATTATTTAAAATTATTATTTTTACAAATCCAATCAAATTTATTTCTTTAATATTTTTATTGGATCAAAATTTATCTAGTAAGAGCTGATATTATATCTTAAAACCATGTGTTAAAATGTTATGAATATTTATTTATAATATTTTTCCTCCATGTACATATTATTTTATGGATATGTGAATATTTAAATAGAATAATTAAAAATTTTATTTTACCTCTCATTTAATTTCATACACTGTTAATCAAATGGATTTTTTTGCATATTTTACATGGAATGATTTAATTTCATTACAATATATAAAAATGATTGTTTTATTAAGATATATGAATTCAATATATTTTTTCACCACTATAACCATTATTTTATACTTTAATTACATTAAAATATTCCATGTTTTCTTTAAATAAAAACATTATTTTCCTTTATTTTGGGTATTTTGGTTTTTGAGAACGTGGTTTTATAGAAAATAGATATATTTATTTCCAAAAATGTTTTACATTTGGGTTCAGAAGTATATTTTTAAGCATTTGATAATAGAAAATAAATATTTTATGCGATTCATGAATGTTATTGCCCTTGAAGATTGTTAGTGATGATAATGGATGAGCTTGATATAGCTCTCTAATTAATTTGGTAATGATTATATTATCTAGAAATTTATGTCGGAATTACCGAAGAATGTTATTTCATTTGTAATAGCTTTTGTAAATATTTTTGTAAGGTTTCTTATATGGGTTGTCTAAATATGGTCTCCCAAGGCACCTGTAAGAATTTGTATACTTAAAAATGAATTTTCATGAAAATACATTAATTTGATAATGTAATAAAATGATCTTTTGTTTGAAGGAATTATTATTACATTTATGTGTAAAAGTTATGTTTTTTAGAATTTGTTTTCATGGATTCTCAGGTTTTATAAGAAACCATCATGATTATAATGTTTCCTATATATTTTCTTATAAATATATTTGTGAAAAACTTTGGTTAGTGAATCTGATTTTATTTATATATAAATAATTATTTGAGATCAAGGATTATTATGTTAGAATAAAAAACTCTTATATAATATAATGGTTTTGAAGTAGACTAAATTTTTTCTTTCCTTTTTTTATATTTTACCTCACTAAGCGTTGTTTTGTTCATCCCATGTTTTTAAATGATTTTTCATAGGGATGAAGGATGATTATTAAAATTCATAAAGTATGAGTTCATGATTTGGATGTTACCTTGAGAAAATAAAGTGTAACTTTATAAATGACTTGTTTTTTTGTAAAAATTAATACTATGTGAAAATATACTCTTTTTTATGTACGATTTTATCCTAATTCTCGAAAAATCTAAACCTAAAATTTTCATGGGTGTTTTAGTGATCCAATATTTCTATTTTATTTTGTATGTTTAGGATAGAAAAAATTGTGTCACATTTATCATTATTGAATATAGAAATTTAAAATATTTTATTTTTAGAAAAGGATCCAAGAGTTAAGGTTCAAAGCTATTACCGTGTTCATCCCTATATTCATTATATTTTCTTATTCTAGCTACCCCTCTAATTTCTATGGATAAAAGTTAGATTTTTTGTGCTGATTCCACATGATTATGGTTTAATGAGGCTTAAATTACGAGGATTTTGTGAGGATTTTATATAGGAGGCTTCTGGATAAATAACATATAAAGTTTAACAATGTTTAATTATAAAACATCATATATAATAACATATTTTCTGTTTTTCATTTAATTATGATGTCATTGGATAATGAATTGATGTCAAGTGTTTGGTTTTTTCTTGTCAGTGGACTATAGGAGTGTCATGAGTGATTTACACCCATTTATTAAGGTATTTGAGATACTAAACAATCTTTTGAGTTATCCCTTGGTTATTCATAGTTGAATAAATATAGATTTATTGTTGTAATTTATTATTATTTTTTTATAATTATTTTTTTGGGATTTTCATAGATCTTGTACATCATTTTAGTGATTTATGTTTGGTATAGTCTTGGATGAGAATTGGTAATGGTGATCATGTGTTTCTTGAGAGGATAACTCCATGTTAAGTTTGTTGGTGAAAAATATTACCTCATTATATATGTATTTATATATTATAAAGATTGTTTTTCTAGCTAAGAGGGTGTTTGAGACCTGAATGGGAATCATGAGGGGTTCCCCTTTTGTGGGGGAAATTCTATGATCATTTTTTGGGAATCTTAGTAAGACATTAGAAGTTATTAATTAGTAATATAGGTCTTTATGACTTATTATCCCATGTGAGTGGCATGGTAAGTTAATATGAAACCACAAGAGGTTTCAATTCCATGGGAAATGAATCTTATGACCAAATAGGGATATGTAATGATATGTGGTGATCACCTAGAGAGATGTATATAGGAGATTCTATCTAATTGTCACATATTTTTTCATAATATGTATGAGATTACGAATGTAAATGATAATGACATGGGTTATAACCAAATCTAGTTCCCCTGTCATCTGAGTAATGATTTAAGATACCTAGATCATGGTAGGTACCTAAATCATTGTGTTATAACCATATAGAAACTTATTTCCATGACACCTTGGGATGAGGTGAGTTACATAAAGAATAGAACTTATTAGTAGTCTCAGAACCCCTCACTTATATTTCATGAATTGTAATGCAATCTATAGTGTTAAATTTTAAAGGATACTCATGTATTGGTTGGGATAAGTGGTGATATAGCCTTTATGATAAGACTTGGGTCTAAAAATTTACACTATGGAATGACCCTTGTCTGATGGTTAGTTTTATGGAATCCTTTTTTGTTTCATGGTAGGTTGTTATTGAATTATGTCTACTTGGTATACTATATATTTAGAGTTTCTAACCTTGATTGAATTTGGGTTACTAACACTGATTCATAGCAACACTTCCTATTTTAATTTCCTGAGGAGAAGAATTATACTGAAGATCATTAATGGGAAAAATGGATACATGGATTCATAAATCTAGAATGGGATACATTCGGTGTTCAACAAAATCATGAGTCACCCACATTTGGTGGTCAATACAGATTCATATTTTAAATTCTAGTCCACCAACTAGACTGGCACACCACTTATGGGAAGGTTAAACACTAAAGAGCAGGACATTGATAGCAGCTTATCCATCAAAGACCAACTTTAATATAGATGTGACATTCCATATGAAATTGTCTCCATTATTTACAATTATGATTTTATTAAACTGGAGGATATGCTGATATGGGAAGGGTCTCTATCTGGCATGCTGAATTCTAAAAGCTTCTATAGATTCCTGATGAAGGGAGAGGTATGTTGGATTGGTTCACTGAACAAAAACTGGATACTTCCCTCTAGATTTTCACTTATATAGTGGCTTTATCATAACAAAATAATAGTGGATGTGAACATTCAGAGGGTAGGAATTTCATTATGCTCGAGATGTGCACTATGTGGTCAGCATAGGGAAGATGTAAATCACTTATTCTTTTACTATAACCTAGCTTCTTCACTGTGGAATATAGTTATTAACATTTTTGAGCTGGACCCTCCCAATACTCCTTCAGTTATACAGTTCATACATTATCTGCTTAGAGTTCAACAATCCAAACAGCCAAATTCATTATTGCAGGTGGCATGTGCTGAAGTACTATATGTTGTATGGAATTCCCGCAATAACTCTATTCATCACCAAGAAAGGATTGATGGAACCACTGTAATCAACAACATTCTCGTGGCCATCCAAAATTCCAATGAACTGAATAATATGCATTGTTATGCCTCAGTTAAAGAAATAATAATATTTAGAATATTAATGATTGCTGGTTAATATCCCAAACCAAGGGGTATGATGGAGCTGATATTGACTTCCCCCTTCAATGGATGGTTAAAATGAAACACGGACAGAGACTCCAAGATTTTCAGGAATCTGCATGGGGAGGTTGTGGAATGAAATTATGGTCCATGTAGGAATACTACATCTTTGGAAGCTGAAATGATGACACTCATAAGTGCGGTGGATATCACTTTCCAATGAAGTTGGAACAACATTTGGTTTGAATGTGACTTGGCCATGGTGGTTCATGCACTTCTGATGGGACAGACAATATTCCTACATAAACTGATAGGTAATTGGATAAATTTCATTGACAAAATCTCTTCCCTAAACTACTTTATCACACACACCTTTCAGGAGGAGAATTACATTGCATATGGCCTTTCAAAAAAAGGGGTATTGTAAGAGAGAAGCATCCAAATAAACACTATTATTAATGACATGGTCACTCTTCTTACTAGGGACAAATATAAAATTCATATTTTCTATCTTTTTTAGTGTTTTAACGTTATCAATTTAAGATCCTCTGTGCACATTTTTCTCAAAAACATCCTTCTCCACCATTGTTAATGGGTGATATCTCATTAATTTGGTAATGAATCATTTTCAATAATTATTGATGGGTGATTACTCATTCACACAATGATTATTCATCCCCCACCATTATTGATGGGTGATTCCTCATTCACCCGTTGATTCCACATTTACAACTATTATTAATGGTTGACATATTGTTTTCCTGGTGATTATATATTTACCAACATTGTTGATGGCAGATAGCTCATTCACAATAAATATATCATTTTCCATGTTTTTCATATGACGGTAGATCATCCATAAGAAACTTTTGGTATGGTGATATATCATTAACTATGAGAATCATTATTAAATATTATTGATTGTTGGATCGGTGATATATCTTTCACCGAGTGATTCAATAGTTTTACATCATTTTTTATTATACGGTGATATAACATTAACCTAGAGGTATATTGGATTTTTAATTTTTAAATTGGATATAGATTTATAGGATAATAATAAATATTTTAGAATTGTTATTTTTTTTGGATATTCCTTATTCACCAAGTGATACCTCATTGGGCATTTTGATTAGTGGTTCCTTATCCGCCCTTGATAATGAATGGTGATATATCAATCAAGTAATATATGAGTTTTGGATATGTCATTCACTTTAACTATCATATGGGTGACGCATCATTCACTCCTATTTTATGAATTAGATATCGGTTATTCTACATTACTAATGACAAAAGTAGTGATCGATCATTTAGACTTAGGATTTTTTTTATACTATGGTAGTTTTGTTCCATTCTATAAATAGAAAAAGAATATATTAGTTAGACATCAATGTGGATCTCAGAGTACCTAGCTATAAATCACGACTATTATTATTATGTTTACAACTCAATTTTACCATAGTACTTGCCTAAACATATGAATTATATATTATTAGAGTCAATATTGGTTGTAATCTCTGGTGTTTTTTACTCACACACTAAATAGTACATTTATTTCATGTGAAGAATGACAAAGGCCTATAGGTCATGCTTCTAAAAGGAGTACTATTGGATAATATTTAGGATCTCTTTGGGGATACAGATATGAGTCTGGAATGAGGATGAGGATTAAAGTAGGATCATCATCATTTTATATTCATTTTATGTTAATTTGATGTGTCTAATATTCCAATTATTTGATCCTAGATTTAGGTATAAATATGAGACTTGTATGTGTACATTTATAATAGCAGGGATATAATATCATTATGGTAATATCCCCCATGTAATTCCATTCTTCTCACTCTAATTTGATTCTATTCTTGGTTTATTTGTTATTTGATGAAATTTTTTGTGATGATAGTGGAGGGTATATTCTCCCCACAAGGATAATCAGGCCCTCTATATGAGTCAGTTTCCTCTATAATATATAGAAGAATTCTTGAGGTAATATGGTAACATTGATCTGAAATAATTAAGGTTGTATGAGCCAAAATGTTACAAGGTGCAGTCAATGATTTTTTTTTCATTTTATTACTATTTTTGATTTGGTATACATATAGGGGGTTAGTCAAAGCACTGAATTGATACACTATTGGTGCATTTACAACACATGTATGAGTTAAAGATTATGTTTCTAGAAAGTAAATATTTTTGTTCATGCTTTAAATTGTTGTAGTTTAGTCTAATATTATCATTAATGAGACATTGTTAATTGATTTATGGTTTTTATCTTTGTCATTGGTTACAAGAGAAGTGATTAAACACATCATCTCTAGCACATAGGATTGATATGAAATTTTTATGCTTTTGTATTATTGATGATATGATTATGAGGAGGGGTCACTTATTTAATGCATCAAAAATAATTTATATGGTGTCTTCCCATATAACTTCTTGAAGTAATAAAAATAAATTAAATCATTAATTCTAGATCTTGTTTTTTATATTATGACTTGTTATATATATTATTTTTATTTGTTATGTAGAATTGAGAGGGGGAAGATTGCGATAGATTCCTACCTGATATATTTGAAACCATTATATTATTGGGGTTTTATAGTGTTGAGACATGATTTATCTTCAACTTCCCTTTTTTATGGATATGGGTTTGATGATGACCCTCTAGGGGGAATTATGGGTTTAGAAATATCTAACATTGATGAGATACCTAGGATGGGTGAAGGAATATGTGTTGAAAAACTATTAAATATAGAAACATTGTGGGTGTATGATGAGTTGTTACCCACCTGAGTACAGTTTATAGAGTATATTTAAGGACCTAGTGATAACAATTTTGACTCTGGAACATGGTGGGTAATGTATTATCCATATAGAAGAACTCTTTTCTTATTTAGGTCTAAAATTGATTTTCATATATAATATTTTCCCTTAAGATTGAAGGGTTATCCTAGTATTTTAGATCCCTATAGATTATAGAAAAAAAGGATTTATGTTAAAGTTCAATGATGATGATATGAGATCAAGTATATAGTATAATCAATAATGGGTGCCTTATTTTAGTATCTTGGAGTGAATAATAGATGGTGTTTGGGAAAGGGAATGTATCAAACATTTACGAGAGTTGTGCTTAGTTATTTTATTAGGAATTTGTGCCAAGGGCCAATGGAATGTAACTCATGTTGGAATGGTAAAATTGTTATATCAGGGTGGCACTAGTTTACATTCTTACTTAGATATGCTTTAGATGACAATGGGGGTAGTTATGCCCCATTGTGATTATCCATCGAATATTCTCTTTTTATAGAAATACGAGTGACCTTTTTCTTGATATATGAGGTATATGAGTTGATATTTCATTATTATAGTTCATTATTGATGATATTAGTGGTGGTTAGGTGTGCTCATTCTAGATTTCATGTTAGATATTCCAATTGGTGAATTTTGAAAAAATACCTAAGATCAAGAGATTTAGGGGTGATTATCACATGAATATTTGGTGTTATGTCATGATTATATTTTCAATGAACATTGAGTGAATGTGATGAATTATCAATGTATCAGTTAGGTTGGGTGGGGATTTTATTCATTCTCTTGAGAATTTTATAATATGTAGGAATTAATCGGTGTTTATATGTCATGATAGGTCTAGGAATCCTTATTTCAACCTGATTTCTTCGAGTTTGGTTATGCTGTATTGATGAAATTTAATGAATGAGAAATTATGGATTGTAAAAAATTATGTTGAAATTATAAAATTATATAAAGTGCATTGAATTTTCTAATGAATTAATAATAGTTTTGGCCCTTGAAATTATATTGTTCATTGATCTGATCAAGGGTTTTTCTTGGATAATCAGGTTCGATTAACTAGTGAATGACACTTAATCTTTATATAAATAGTAAAAAAGTAAATATAAAATAATATATGAGTCATTTAATATGATGTAGTGAGAATTTTTTTAGGATTATTGGGTCTTATAAAATAATTAGTTGCTAAGTGGCTTATTGGGATTGATGTGGAATTAAGAGATTTACACAATTGTAATGATTTGGGAACTAATGAGATGGTGAATCACACGTAGGATCTGTATGTGGCCCATAAATAAATGGATGTTGAGTGTAATGTGGTGGTGAATAATTCATGGACCTTGAGTTGTATCAATTAATACCTATTATCATAAAAGTGTATCAATGAATCGATTTTAAAATAGTGGTGTGAGGAATAATTATTTCATATCTAGAGTTCATGGATCTTGGGATGGGTCTATCTATATGTAGTGAGTGGGAATCATTAGTTTTTTTGGATTCATAAAGATAGTGAATTATGGAATGGATCATGATAATTGGTAATGAACAATATAAATTTAATAATATATATTTTCTAATATATGGTTGGAATGTGAAACAATCATTAGAGGAAAATCATGGTAAATGTTAGAGGTGACTTTTTGATTGACCCTGATAAGGGGTGGTCACAGTTTTTCATCAAATATTGGATGACAAGGAAAATTTATGATAGGAAAATGGAAAATACCTTGATATACATATTTATCAATGATGAAGGGGTAATGTTATTTTGTTTTTAAATTGATGTGTGTAATTTATGGGATGTAGTATACTATAATTTCCATGTTTGAATTTTGGAAAGGACCGGTGGGATAACTAGTTCTATGGTACATCGATGCTCCGATGAATATAAGATAAATAGTATGATGGGTGATTTTTTTAGGGGTATGTACCTATGGGTGAGACTATGGGTTTTGATGAGAATTTTTAAGTTGTATACATGTATGGAATTTGGTGGGTGATGGTCAAATTTATACCAGCAATGTCAACTGTTGGTGTATAACATTGATTGTAATGACCTAGACTTTTTAAAATGATATTTTTTTCTTGAATAAATGTATGTTACATATTATATAATATCATACATGTACAAAATAAAGAAAATCTAACAAAATTTTGTCTCTTTAACAATTATTATAACATTCTTTAGCTATGAAACTAATTAAAATATAAATCATTACAACTAGTAAAAATATATATAATAGAATAGCTAAAATCGGAATGTATAGATCACCCCAATATGTTAGAGTAATTACCCTTAATAAAATTCTATATAAATAAAAAAAATTATTAAATCAATCAACATATTATGAAAAATAAAATATAACCTTAAGTATAATTATAGTGAATTTTTTAGAGAAAGAGATAAGTTGTTTTTATAGGGAATAAAGGGAAATTTGACTATTGGTATTAGACCGTTATATGACCATTGGTCAATATGACCATTAGAAACTAAAACCTTGGTTGATACTTTTGTCATTATAATTAGTTTTATAAGTATTAATGAAAAAATATAATTGATATAAAAAGGAGAACAGGTGGCCCTGACCAGTAGAGTTGTGTCATTTGAAGACCATTTTTCAGAAGTTTGGAGGGAGGTATTATAACTAGGGTTCACCCTTGACCAAACCCAAGAAAAACATTAGCAAGTGAGTCGTGAATGAAATCTTCTATAGGAGATGTTTATTTTAGTGGATATTACCCCCTTAGTCTATGTTAGATGAGCCACCCGATGAAACTATGAAAATCGTATACCTTATCCTTAAGGAATATTTGCGTGTAATTAGGGGTTACATGTACAGACCTTAGTTACTTAAAGTTTAAATTAATTTGTATAAGTAAAATTATTATTCCATAAATTACTCTTAAGAATTTTTTTCTTAATAAAATATATGTTTAATTGAGATTAATTTCATAATTTGATTTTTGGATGAAAATAAAACATAATTATATTTCAATAGAAAATACATACACATTTATAAGATACTCATGTATTATAAATAGTAATTTTTTTAATAATGGCCAAGAAAATATTTATAATTGTCATAAATTTGACTGTACCTTAAAAACTATTATTTTTAAATAAATATAGATATTTATATTTAAAAGTTAAAATTATCATATTTAGGGAATTATTATGGAAAAATAAACAACATATATTAAATCATCATATAAAAATTAGGTTTGTGTGAATTTAAGAGAATTTTCTAAAATACATTAAAATTTTTGTAAAGAGCAAAAATACAGTTCTGGGTTTTGAGTATGTTTAAAAACATCATATTTATGTCATAATGATATATGTAATGTCCCATATCTGGATTCCACTCAACTGGTGCTCTATACCCAGTCGGCCACATGGCCTGAAGCACATTTTCCCAAATGTCAAAGGCTGTCGACTAGTAGTAAGGGCCTAGGGTGTGATGATGAGGAAGCTATGCCCTCATTAGTAGATTGTAACACATCGGAACAATAACATACAATAATGGAAGTAGTGAATACCATAAAACCAGAAAAAAATAATGGAAGATTGATAATAACAATAACCAGAAGTCAAAACATACAATAAATGATTTTTCATTTCATGCATTCTATGAAAGCATCCAAAACAGGATACATTACAATCAAGTACAAGATACATTACCAAGGTACAAAAATATAAAAGGAAACTCAAAATCATTGCAAGCCTTAGCATGGTCCCATGATCTCCTACTCCTAAACAATATCTCAAGTACATGGAGGTGGGTGATTTCACTTATTGACACCTGCAACAATAAAATCTACTTGGTACAAAAAACATTTCCAAAATAGGGTGTGAGAAATAAATCCTTGTAGGCCAATATCCAAAAATAAGTGCCAATATATTAGTGAATATATGCAATGAGAAGTGTACAATAGGTAAAGCAGAAGTCTATGAAGTACTCAAAAGAAAACAATCCTATAACACTGGTTTCTATTTTCATTCATTATGTTCATTAATCAATTGAATCACATTAAATTATATAATACTCGAGATAAAGATTAAGCCTGAAAATCCCCCATATAAATTTAGCACAACAGATACCTCATAAGGCTATCAAAACAAGTAAAGTGAAGAATGAATGCAAGATTGTGCATTTTCGTGAAAGACGCATCATAAATCAACCAATTTATAACCTGATCCCAGCCATTACATCATGTCTCACTCATGACATAAAAACAAAAATAAAGCCTCACCCACATGACTAGAACAATCTTTCCCATAAGTATTGAAAAACATCACCCGTAGGTATAATATAATCTCACCTGCAGGAATAACACCCTCTCCCCTATATACATATCACAATCTCGCCCGCAGTCATATCACAATCTCTGTTGCAAGCATATCCCAATCCCACCCGCAGGCATAACACAATCTCACTCTCAGGCATAACACATAACAAAGACAATTTAAATTAAACTATTACATGGAAAACTTTGATCAATTTACATGGTCATCAATAATATCATAATCTTATCAGTAATATAAGAAATTAAAAGTCTTGAACAAAAATTTTCTCACATGGGAAATTTATATAACAAACACAATATATGAATTATTTTTTCACAAGGCATAACCAATCGTTATCTCATATGGGAATCACATTAAATTGAACAATTCCATTTTTAACGACCCATAATAGGTAATACAAGGCTTTCCCCATAGGGAGACTATGCCAAATGGCTAAGCATTGGTCCTTCAATGGAAATGAACCTACAAGGTGGCCCTTAATCAAATCAAGAAACCTCAAACATGCTTTATATTATTGAACCAATTACCTAATACACATTAGGAAATAACACGAGTTAATTATCAACAAAGAAACACCCAAAAAATTGGCACATGGAACTATGGAACATATAACACACATGAAAATTCACAAAAGGCACAAGGACAATTACCTCATAGTCATATGGCTCTCCTCTTCTAGCGCCAGATTCTAATTTGACATAGAATGGAGTAGATCTATAAAATGAGAATACACACTCAAGATTTGATAACTACGATGAGAGGATAAATCATAATAAATGGATCATGAAGAATCCAGAACATACCAATGGGATTTTGATGCAATTGATAGTTTCCAGATAGGAGTTCATATGGAGAAACGAGAGCGGAAACGGTCCTACAACACAACTGCTATAAAAATCCTATGGGTGAGGTTCTATCTGTTTTTTTATAAAATGTGGCTATTGTATCATTTATAAAAAAACCACTGGGAAAGTACATTATGTGTACCCCATCTACACAACATGTACCTAGACTGCATACATTTTTATTCATTTTCTCCCCTTTATTCCCAATAACATCCCAACTTGCCCATGGCCCAGCTTAGGGTTTAAGCCAAAAAGGTAGGTAAATAACATTTAAAGCAAAATAATAGATCTGTAACTCAATAAAGACCTAGGATCTTATAATATAATAGTTAATTAACCAAAATAAAAGACCTATAATATTCTATTTTATTAAAATTGTGTATTTTAGTATATTTTAATCAATTTCAAAAACCTATATGTGGCCTTCCAATGTTTAAAAGGAAACGTTGACTTTAAAAACGTTAATTTGTGTAAACTATACTTTTCCATGCCAAAATAAGTAAAAAATGATGTTTGATTCTATTGGAATAAAATAACATAATTTTTTTCCATATTTTCTAAACCATGATAAAAACTATGGCTAATCCAATAGTTTTTCATTTTCCACTACCTAGATTTCCAAAGCCTACATTTTGAAATTATTAAATAGATCCTCTGATTTTGCAATAAATACCCACCCATTTCACCTCTACCCTTCACTCCTAATCCATACTTTATGAAGTTATGGTGATTTTTCTTCTCAATTAATCCCCCCAAGGTGTCTTCAATCCCCCAAGGTTTCATTCCTCAAGATCTAGGAGTAACTCTTCAAGGTAAGGGGAATCTATACTTCTCATTCCATTCAAGTTCACGTTTTGTGTGGTATATAATATTATTTCCAAAACAAGTAATTTTTTCCACTTTATATTATTCCATTACTATAATAATAATCCTTTATCAAGGGGTTACCTTTTTTCTCCCTCATCTTTATATTTTCTAAAACCATGTTTTATACCCATCATGCTGGAAAATTTACTTCTAAAATTTCAGTTTTTTGATGTGAAATTATCTTTTCCATTTTCTTTGAATACCAAAACCTATTTTATCTTAAATGGTTATTCAAATATATTTAAACATAACTAATTTATTTGGGTATTTACAAACAAGAAACCCATATTTCCATTTTTCGATTAAAAATGACTTACCAATCAAGTCTTTAAACACTTTTATATCCAAATATTTTTTATAAGAAACTCGTTATTTATTCCCCATGGGTTATTAATGAATTGATTTGTTATGATATTTTTTTCTCATGTGAAATTAATTCATATCGAGGTTTCACATTGAGAGTGATCTAATTCACGGGGTAAAGAATTTAATCTCTAAAGATGGCATGTTTTACGATACCAAAGTGAATAATCTTGGTAATGTTCAATTATGACACCCTGGTGATATGCTTATGAATGTCACATTTAAATATTGTAGCCACATTTCCATGTTATTATTTAATTTCTTATTATTTTGATATTCTTCTTATTCATGCCTTATTGTTGTGCCTTAAATTATTTTTGATATGTCCCATGATCACATGCTATATGTCTCTCTTGCTTGTTCCCTTATTAGGATTCATTATCACCCCTTTCTTTTCATATATGTCCCCAGGATATGAGATATAGTAAAATTAACCTAAAGTGAACCCCTAAATATTTATTTTATGTGGATTTAGATGAATTTTCTATTTTTTACGTATTATCTACCTTATTTCAAAGACACATAATTTTAAAAGATCCACAATTTTATTTTATATAATAAAAAGTTATGTAATAAAAGGCAGGATTCCGTATAGATATATTGATAATTATTGAATTTCACTAAGGGTGAGACATCTTTTTAGAGGCTGGGGAAGTATTTTGTGCTATTATTATTAATATTTGGTTTTTTAAAGGAGGTTAATGTGGTTCCTAATCATCTTGTGTGATTTATACATAATTGAGTAGGATGACTCAAATAAACTTATATGTGCATTGTTCTGGTGAAAATGAGAATTTATAATGGGATAATGTGGGAGGAATCTATTATTTATGTGTTTATCTTGGTTGGGTCTGGAATCGACATGGCCTTGAGCAGTGTGAGATTAAGAGTGGGTATATGAATTTGTTTTCGATGACCAATGTGGCCTGTAGAAAATTCATATAGTGAAATATCAAGGATGAGAGGTGTTATGTTGGGGAGGTTGTAATAACACTTACTGATTTATATAGGTAGAGTCAATTGAAACCTTTGTATTAGTGGATGTGGAACTGGGGACAATTTACAATATTGTATTTTGATCAATGATTTTCATTTTCAAACATGTCTAAAATGACAGAATGGATGTTTTTGAGATGGTTTCATGGGTGGAAAAGACATAGAATGATTTTTATGTGTTTATGAGATATAATAGTGTAGATAACTGTACATAGTGGGCCACCCGATACCTAGTTGGGTGGAACGCGGTACCCGGTGGGGTTTCATGGTTTTAGGCATGCTAATTAGTGCCCCTGATAAAGGGTTCAAGGGAACTGAATAACCGATAGTTCCTATAAATTTTTTCTAAAATATGGAAGACTTTCCTTTCTCTCCACAATTATACTTATACTCCTTTATGGTTTCAAATTTTGGGGTGTTAATGAGCCAACCTTGGCTACCCTTTTCACCTCTTTAATGCTACCTTTCCTAAGGTGGATTAAACAATTTATTTTGGATATTAATGTGATTTTTCTTAATATCTTCACAGTATTTCCTTATTTTCCCCCACCCCAGTTATTTTAGTGGGTTGGAGATGGGGTTTATGTGCTGATTATACTTGATAATGGTATAATTATGATAAAATGATGACTATTTTAGTATAACATAGATAGAGGAGGCTCCATGAGATGAAGTTTTTAGGTTTAATGTCATTTCATTTCTAATAATTCACAATAATAATTTATTTATCCTTCTATAAAATTGATATATAATTGGTCTATTGATTGATTTTGGTTGTTAATTATTTGATTGGTAGTGGTATAAAGGGTTTGTTGGAAGTGATCCTCATGCATTTCTTGAGGTGTTTGAATCGTTACACCATTCATTGAGTTATCCCTCAATTATTACATATTAAATTAATATTAATTAATAATGGTAATTAATTATAAAAAATATATAATTAATTAATTAATTTAATTTTTTTTATTCTAGGACCACATGGTGGTGATTGGTGTACAATATGGTCTTAGATGACCTTGGACAATCATGACCAGTATTGTATTGGGGGTATTACATCACATTGATTTAGGTGGTTCAAATTATATAAAATTATATATGTTTTTATGTTTCAAATGGGCTATAAGAATGGGTAAGTGGTTTTGGGAGATAGAAATTGGAACTATTTTGGGTTTTCATTTTTTTAGGAAAGGATATATGAGTTTTTTGGGACTCTTATAAACCCTTTAGAAGATATTTATTTATGATTTACCACCGATAGATAATCAGTCCATGTGAGGGGATTCATTTGATAAGATGCATTCACATGAGATCATTTTCCCATAAGATATGGATCTTATAACCTATGTGGGTCATGTGAGGATAAGTTATTCTCACCTTGAGCAGTTGGTAGGGGTGAGTGTATCTCGTAGATATTAATTTATCCATATGAGGAACAAGCTTGAGAGGGTATGTGAGAATGACTCAGGGTAGAACCAAATGTGGTTCCCTTATCATTTGAGTAATGAGTTGGGATACCATGATTTTTTATGTCCCTAAAACATTATGTTTTTACTATGTGACCACATTTAGCCAAGACGCCTTGGAATTGGGTGAGTTACTAGGTGAATGGAACATGGGAGGAGTTTCTTAGTTCCTTTGTCATTTTCTGATAATTTTACGTTAATTCTAAATATTCCTTGAATAACTGAACTAATATTTTAATTTGTATAAGTGGTGATATGTCTTTATTCATAATACTACAGTTTATCTAGTTCTGTTATTTCACTACCCTTGTGAGATAATTAGATATATGGAATCATATTAATTAACATGGGATTCTAGGATTGACATATTTGTACTATGTATACATTATTTTTATGGTGATTAGTCTAGCCATATTTTGAGTTAGTGGGACCGATTCCTTGAAAATAGATAATTCACATTAGAGATGCTTAGTGATATATCATTTAACTTAGATATTTTGGATTAGTGATCCCTCATTAATCTATAGATTCCTCATTCACTACTATTTTTGGTTGGTGATTCCTCATTCACCAAGTGAATCCTTATTGGACACTATTATTAATGTTTCATGCCTTGTTCCCTTATGGATTACTCATTTAGAACTATTTTTGATGGGTAATGCCTCATTCATCGGTGATATATCATAATATGGGTTTTTCATGTGGTGTTGGAAAATCTATATTGAAATTATTTTATGATGATATATCATTCACTTAGAAATATATCCATCACCATTGTTTAGGGTTAGAATAGTGATATATCATTCACATTGGCATAAATCATCCATCTAATATTTTTATTCCATGGTGATATATCATTCACCTAGAGATACATCATTCACCATTATTTAGGATTAAATTAGAGATAAAACATTTACCTGGAAATAAATCATCCACCCTTGGTGGTTTATAAAGTTGACTTGTTTACTTGGTAATACCTCATTCAATTGAAAATAAATCATTCACCCATAGTGCTTTATGGTGATGCCTTATTATCTCGGTGATACCACCTTCAACATGTTGATTGTTATTTTCTCATCAAACCTTGATCATGGAAAGTGGAATATTATTCAATTTGATTTAAATATAGGTGATATATTCATTTCTAATGTTTTCAATATACGGAAGGATCCTAGCCCGTTATTTCTTTCCTGAACTTGTAATCCCTTCTCTATCTAGGTGATGGTGAATGAACCTTTAATATAATGGGAGGATGGAAGGTTGTCTCATCCCAATCAAGAGTTTATATCATTTTTGGGACTCCCTCATACATTGAAGATATATTCTTTAATTTCTTCTTGATCTCATCCTTCTTTACATTAATTAATTGTAATTTTTTCCTTGGTTAGTGGAAGAGATTCGGTTGGAAGGATGAGTAAGTTGTACAAATTGGATTCCACAATCTCATTTTCACAATACAGTATGAAGGAACCTTATTATGATCACATAAGGGAGGCATTATATATGGTTTAAATATAGATAAGATAGCACTCAATTATTTAAATCCACATAATATGGAACTCATAGTTTTGAGTCTTACAAAGATACAAACAATTTAAATTCTGATGGGAACACTTGGGATTTAATTTCCAGTTGGGAGACTCATGTTTTAGAGTTTAATGGGGATACTATGGGTTTAGAGTCTAGTGGATACCTTCTCAACTTATATTCTAGAAGGGAAAATGATAGTTTATAGTTCAATGGGGAAACTCAATGTTTATAGTAGAATGGGGATATCATAGTTTATATTTTATTGGGGATGATCAGGGATTAGAGTCTAGTGGGGATGCTTATGGTTTAGAGCCTAAGGGGGTACTCATGGTTTTGAGTTTAAGGAAGATGATCTCGATTTAGATATAGGTATAGATAATCTTTTTGATTAATCCCTTAGGTGGTAACTCTATAATTTTTTGTCTCCTTAGGGGGATTGATACATTTGGATATTTATTGGAATTGAGCCTCAGAGAGGCCCCCTATGAATCATATTGAAAAAAAGAATAAAAACACACATTGTCTGATTTGTGTAGTTTATGGTAATTCAAATGGATTGATATATATTTTTTAACATCATTTGTTAAGAATGATTTCATTTTTAAAGGTATGAAAATAAAGGTATTATAGGCGAATATTAATGGGAATATTAAAAAGGTAATTTCAATGTGTGAGGATTAATTGAATGCTACCTAACCCATGTCTAATGCAAAGGGCCCCTACATGAGATGTTAAAATTTGGATCAGGAAAAATAGGATTATGATAATGTTTTAGAATTTTATGAATTAATTTTCTATATTACATCACTCTTTCAAAAAGTTTTATTCATAAATGGGGCATAAAGTTGGTATGCACAACATGGATTCACACAAACCATTGGTTTCATGATAAATTTATCTTCATGATAGAAGAATAACTTAATAAAGATGAATTTATTAATGAAAGGGGGTTCCATGATCACTTATATGGAATTTTATAAAGAATTTAAGGTCTTATATAAGATTGTTCACCCATAATATCTCACCTGCTAGAGTCTATGAATCATCATAGGGTTACACGATTCATAGATGGTAGAGTTATACCTAATGGGATCCCTCCTCCATCAATACTCCAAAAAAACATAAAAGGGAGAGATGAGTTGTATTTATAGGAATATATATCATAGATGTGTTGTTTTGTCTCACTCATACAACATTTAGTTGTTTGATCACACAACATGTGTTTAGTGAAATGAATTTTTATACTCCCACAAAGAAACTTGGGTTTTCATGAGTCGTTGGCCTCAAGATATAAATATTTTTATTACATTATTTATATTTGATATATTCAAAACATAACCCCACCCCATGAATTTAATTAAAAATTATTGGTTATGAGATGATTTAATTCTATGGAAAATAGAGGTAATGTGCACTTTACACTATTTTTTAAAACTCAAAGGTGAAAGGTCACCCATAACATCGAGGTAATATTATAAATGACATAGAGGGGATCACCCAATTTCATTGAACAAGATATAATTCACTGTTTTCATGTAATTACATATTTTTGTAAATATTTTAACGAATCAACATGTTCTTCACATGACATCCCACTTAGGAGGAACATTACATTAATTAGAACATTTGTTTCATGCGTATAGGCTTTGCAGAAGGATCACTATATGTGAGCATCATCCTTTTCATGGCCTATAGAGATTTCAACAAGAAATTAATATTTGAATATTTTCATCACTAAATATTCATCAAACATAATCAATGGATACCATCTTCAGTCAATCCACCAAAATTAGCCCTGCTCTAAGAAGGATGATCTTGACTTAGAATATTCAACAATGATACAGGTTCCATATGGTGTTAACATATTAGAAGATGGATGATCTTCTAGGAAAAAATTATGGTATAGACCTATTTAAGAGAGGAATAAACTTTATTGATTTGGAATACTAGATGATGTTCCACACTTATCACCAAAAATTGATTCACCCAACCACTAGTTCTTGAAATCCCTTAAATAAGTGAAATTGCCCATCTCTCCCAATAGATACTTCATGAGGAAACCTGGTGGAACTCCATGATATATAATATGGAAGGTATTTTGTATGTGTTACAAAAAAACCACCCTATGAACCATAACCTAAAAATTAATTAATAATTTACGATGTCTAGCTTCTTTGACTAATAACAGGGCTAGTTTAGTGGATGAGAGCTATAACCTGGAGGGATATTTATAGATGAGTTGGTGTGGGAGTTTTAGGTTTGGTAATCCTACATGGTGTTTAAATATAATATTCATATTTTTGGGATATTGAAGGATATTTGAATAATAAAATTACACATATAAATCAATATGGAACTCATTCCAATGATTCTCAGTAGGTGGTACCTAAATACAAATATCTTCTACGCACACCATAGATAGGTTAGGATCAGTTTGTTATACCTTTACAAGATTATAGGGATATTAATTGTTTTGGTATTAATTACAAATGATCAAATTAGTTAATGTAAAAAATCTTTTTTTGATAATACTTCCACTATCCAAGATTCTCCTATGGGCGTGAGGATGAATCCATAGATTGAACCATGGCTTTATCAAAATATAAGATTTTGGACATGGGTTGAAATTTTTATAGATATTCATGAAGATATGGTTGTGGGGTGTCTAAATTGTAACCAAAACCATGGTCTTGAGGTAATCTGTATCTATAATGGTTCATCCTTGAAGAAGGCTAGTATACATATTGGGGGTTCTTCTTGAATGAAATATTGGCCCCTAACATGACACTTGAATGATTTATTATAGCATTTATCAGTGGATGGTTACATTAAGTTTGGGATACCTACATGGGATTATGGAAATACATTTTCATTATGGATGCATGAATGATACAAAGGTGGAACATTAATATTATCGTCCTTTTTATGGCATAGTTTTACATGATTTTGGGCAAGTGAGTTGACGAGAAGTGCTATTGTGTTTCTACAGTCCATTATGATTACTATATGGGTTGGTCACCATGAATTTAAGAGGATATGAATACCAAAACTCCATCACCACTCAAAATTTAGAACAAAAACTACCACTAATAAAAATAATCAATCTGTGTAACATAAAAATAACCATAGTTTGATGAACTTCCATCATGGAGCCCAAGATTGGATTGACTTAACCCCATATGACACTCTATCCATGACTATTATAGGCACCATTGGTGGATAAAATGATGAGACATCCTATTTAATTCCTTCAAGGGTGGGGGGTTGCCTATATTCATCCACAATGAATTAGTTTTTGAGTTATATGATCCATTCGTCTTTTTTTGTCAATTGCTCTACCAATAGTGGTTCAATTGACAAATATATACTATATTTCATTATGTGAGGCATCTAATTATAATATGAAAACTTTGGTTCATACTCTCTAGTGGGAACACTGAATCCCATATCACAATACTAACATTGAGTGCCTCATATAGAAAAATTGTGGAGTGTTCTTGAATTTTGACAAAAATTAACCGAGATTCCACGCTGAAATAAACGGTTTTCTGGACAGATGATCCAACATGGGTTGAATGAAGTTAATATCAGAGACATGAAACTGCCAAAAGAAAATAATGATAGGGTAACTGATCTCCTAATAAAATTATTAACATTATAGAGTATTAAATCCCCCACCCCACTTAGTATCATGTTAATGATTTAGGTTTCATCATAGATTTTGATGAAGGGAACCCTAGAAAATGAGTCCACCAGTTGTGGGAAACCATATGAACCCCTATGGATATTTGAGGATTAGCCTTGGGAAAGTGACATAGGGTGTGAAGGGAAGTGTCAAATAATGTTGGATTTACATGATATTGGGAGGCATGGAATGGAACCAAAATAATTTTAAATTAAAGGCCATTATGAGGGAATTTAAAAGAGGCATGGATTTAGTTTTTAGGGACCAAGTTTATCAAATCCTGATTTTATTTCAACTATTCTCACTTGTGCGTTGAATTCAAAGATTGCCTTATTGAATTGGTGTATGTAGTATAATTGAGTATACCATAGGTAATCTTAACTAATTATTTATGGTTCATGTTTCATGGTTTATGTGAGTAATTCTTGGTTTATGTTGAGTCAGTTAGAGATATGAAGAATGGGGGAAGGACATAGTCATACAAACCAATGGTCATGTCATCACATAATAGTTGATCACCCAATAATTCAATCAAAATACAATAAAATGATATAAAACAAATTAATAAAGGATTTATTTCTATACCCAAGACATACTTCATCTATCTGTAGACTCTTTACAAGATATACATATGAGCGATCCAAACATGTGTCTCTACCCAAATTAATCCTATAAACAGTGAAGATTGTTTTAGGTATCCATGTTTCACGGCCTCCCAAATAATGTATTGGTAAAACTAAATAGGGATCCACCAATGTAGTCCCATACATAACTAGTAAATTCATGATGTAAAAATGTGACATTATCAGCTAAATAATAAATAAATAATGCGGAATCATAAATAAATAACCATTATCGATCCTATGTTTCTAAGGTGATGCCTATAATTGACCCAAACCTACTTTAATTGGTTCCAATGTGTCTCTAATAATGTCACACAACCATTATAACAAATTTTAGTCCCATTGGAAATTATTAGGATCAATTCCATGGAAATCCATTAGTATTAAGATCAACAGCCAGATCCTAGGATCAATTCCCTCGCATTTATTGGTATATTGATCAACTCAGGGGTAGTGCATACATCCAATATCATATCATATATACATCCTATAGATACCCAAATCTTGGCGTACATGGACATTACATTACTTTTGCAGAATAATTAGTACATAACAAAAACAGACACACAAGGACCGTAATAGTTTAGTGTCTTTGGAAACTCGGAATATAATCTTCTAATCGTGGTGAAAGATATTCAACATCTCCAATAAATATCTTCCCATTTTTTTCTTACCTAAACCCTTTCTTTATATCCTGGGGAAATGAAATCATAAAAGGGGTGAGATCAAATGCCCATTAAGGGTAAACATAGAGAACATAAAACAATCCATAAACATTTGAATTAAAAAACTTGGACATAAATCTAAACATCAAAATCTTGAGCAAAGACATGAATCATGGAAGTACGTAAGACATATATCATACGGGAACATCAATCATGATAAAATATAATGGGAATAAAACATGTAATTGTGGAAAAACATTAAGCACATGATATGATTTCCATAGTAGCCAAGGCATTACTTCCAAGACCATCTTAGTGGACAAAGTCCCTTTCTGAATCGAGTTCACTCCTCGTTTCAGTCCTCTAACACTGAACCAGATTAACTTACCATTCCAGCCATGTGTATCTCATGAGATATAAATTTTTACCCAATGCATTGGAGGGAGATATATGTCCCACCCATCTCATAATGAAATCATTCTTACTTGTGCCACAAAATAAACGTAAAACATTCATCATAACCCAAAGAATAAAATGGGTTTCATAAACATCATCCCATCATTTCATAATCCATATAAAAAAATGGACATTTCATCATAAGAAAAGTGAAACATTTAAATCATAGAGACATTAAACTTGAAACATACACATATGAAATAATGTAGTCTTAGTTGGAAAATGGTTTTGATAAAACATTTGAAATGAATTCTTGAGGAAAATATCATTTCTTCGTCAAAATCATTTTCTTTTCAAAAAATTCCATGCAATTTTAAAATAAAAGTATTTTGTTGAAAATATTCATAAAATCATGTAGATTAAGCTTCATAAAAATGAAGCTTTATGAAACTGTAAAAATCCGTTCATGCCGTATAAGTTAAAAATAACATTCTCCTCGTACTTTTGTCGGAAAAGTCAAAAAGTACCTCGTATGGTAAAAAAAAGATTCCTTACATACCATGTAGTAAAATTCAAAAAATTTTAAAAAGGAATTTAAAAATACATGAAAACACTTTTATAAAACATGGACATGGATGATAGAAATAACCCCAGTAAATACTTACGAATAACAATCTCGGATAAGAATGAGATTGGAATAGTTATCCCTTACCTTAGGTCCGACATGCTTCGTACGTATCCAAAACTCATGTATAATTATTTAAATAATGTCATTGACTTATTAAAGAATAATATTCGTTGTTATGATATCATATATGGTTCACTTATGACTTTATATTACCTGTTCTTTTGTAATTTCCATGTTAAAGCAGCGTTTTGGGATAAATCGTTTTATTTATCGTACGGGTTTGGACTTGTTGTTCTTGATATTATTACTTATATCCCAATTTACATAATTCCATAATGTAAAAAATTATTTATATATAATATATAATCAGTATACACATATATATACGATAGATCGATTAAATGGTATGAAATACACCGTTCATGGAGACGGTAGGCCGTACGTATGCATGAACGCTGTTTTCATTTCCTTATTGAATTGAATGAAATTAAGTATATGACATACATATATATACACATAAATCTAGAATAATTTTTATGTCATATATTTCATGATTACTTATTATATATACTTTATAATCATTCATGAATGGTTAACATGGTGAATGAATCTCATCACGTTGTGGAGACGGTAGTCCGTACGTACGCACGAGGGATGATATCATTCCCATGATCGTGGAATTGCATTTAAGTGTATGTATAATATTTCAGAATCAATATCATTTTACAATAATCATATATAGTTATTTATTTACACCATTATACCCATCCATGTAAGGTGGTGGTCGAAAACAGATTACACCACGGCGTGGAGACGGTATTCGTACGTACGCAAGCGCGGTGATTTCGTTTTCCGTAGGATGGATAGATGGTGAAATAGAGTTGTTTCATACTTATAATAACATATAAGTATAAGATTTATACTGATGTTATTACTTCATAATGAAACAACTAAAGAAGAATAAGTAGAAGAAGAAATAAAGTTGAAAGAATCGGTAACAGATATTACCTCTTCTTTCGACACGCCTTTTGGAAACCTCCTCTTAGGGCAGTAATATTGGTCTTTGATGAAGACCATAACCTCTAGTATGTTTCTAGGGAAGTGTAGAAGAGAAATGGTCAGGGTTTGGCTGAGCATGAAGTCTCAATGTGGTGTGAGGAAGAGAGGGAGGAGGTGCCCTTTTATAAGGGAGGAGAGGGGCACCTTTGGAATAACAAAAAAATATTATTTTATTATAAAGTCATATTCGGTTTTTAATAGCTCCAAATTGATTTATTTAAAACCTAAGGTGGGGATGGGTCTAAATACTATCATCCAATAGAATTTAGACAAGTTTAGGTTTCTATTTTAGCCTTATCATTTAGATTTAACTTTAAGTTAAATAATTTTTCTTTTACTGTGTCTTCTTGTTTTCTAACACTATAAGGTTAATAAACTTACTATAACAAGCCAAAAGAACCAGAAGTTGTTTATTATTAATATATATAACCTTATCTAAGTAATTTGGACGAACCTTAGATTTTTAGGAATAAAATAACAATTAATAATATAATATTTGTTTTAAAAACTATTTTATGTCAATTTTGACACTACTTGGAAATTTATTTTTTTGTGAAAATCATAACAGGATGATTAGTTCGTAAAAAGTTAACTAAATCAATACTAACATGTCATATGAACCTAGAAAATTATTTTAAGTCACAAAAAGTCTCAAATTACATTTAATTGGGTATTTATAACATCAATTATGTCAATATTTCATTAATAAGATAATTACTACATCATCATTGTGTCATAAATAAATTAAATTATTTAATGTCTAAAAATTATAAATAAATTAAAATTATGTATTAAATATTTTTATCTTTCTAATGAATATTTATAGTCGAATATATCTTATGTATAACCCTATATTAAAAATTATTAATTATTAAACTTTGATTTTAACTATTTTAACCCTTCTTTAAATACATTAATAATAAATGTCCTAATCTAATTAAAGTGGGCCTAAATGGTTATATTTTATTCCTAAGGTTGTTTTTTGTCGAATTAAACTTATCCAATATAATTATGACATGTGTTAGGGTAATAATAATATCATTTTTACCCTTAATTACCCTATTTACTTTTAAACGTGGTAAAAAAAGTAAAAAGTTACTATTCAGAAAAAATTATTTTCATCTCATTGAACCACATTTTAGTCCTTAATATTAACCATGTCTCTTGGATTTTCAAAATATCACTCACAGAAGCGGTAAAATTAAGTTTTATGTGAATTTGAAAATTCTCCTAGGAGGTGGGTAAAAGACGGTGAAAAGTTCAATAAAATTTTTTTATATCTAAAATTGTTATAAAATGACTCCAATGACATAAATTGACCTTATATAGGTATTATTTATCAATATTGACCTAAAATAAATTTAAATAAAATAAATAATTATTTAAATAAAAAGTCGGTTTTTGAATAGCAACACAGTATTTTCACTATTCATCAAAAAATTGAAAGTTTTCAGAAAAATACCAAAAATTCACCCAAGGCTAATTTAGATATTATGAATCAAAAAATGAAGTCCATTTTGAAAGATAAAATTGAAAAATGTGGGTATTAATATTCATAATGGCTAGTTTATATAACATATCGTTGTATTTCGAAACTCGGTATTGCGTACAACACACGCTATCATGGAAGGTCGCGATTGCGTGTAATGAAAGCCAAGTCAGGGATGCATGTTGTGAAAGCTCATTTTGGTGTAGCGTACAACACAAGACATTAGTGAAATTAAAAAGAGTAGTTTTCATAAAATCTTAGGGTGTTACATTCTACCCCCCTTAAAAATAATTTCACCCTCAAAATTCGTCGGGGTTATAAATGGTTTACTACTCTAAATTTTCTTTAATAGAAACCCACATAGAAAAAAGGAATACCAAAACATCGATTTAAAAACTAAAGTATGAAACATAATGGTTACCCAAATTAACTAATCACTGGGTTTCCTCATAGGAGAGCATAGGTGAAAATATGGATATGGAAGAGAAATATAACAATCATGTTCTGATGGAGAGTGGTAGAGAACATGGCTATGAAAAAGCCATCAATCACAAAGATATAAATTTGTGATGATCTAAGGTGCCATCTGATTCATCGGATATAAGAGCACTAGGACCACATTTTTGGTTTTCAATATCATTTCCCTAAAGTTGAAAATTTTGAATTAGAAGAAATACTTGCGTGATTTTGGTACAATCTCACTGTTGTTCGTGATTTGAATAATTTCCACTTCATCTCTTAATGAAATGAAGTTGAATTTGTTATTCTTGAAGTGTTAACAGATCATGTGATAGAATGATGGGTCATTCCATCTGTTTCAAACAAAAGGTTAGCAAAAGTTATCAAATATACATAAGTCCATCTATGGTGAGGTTAATCGTATATGATTCCAAAAATGAACTTATACTTTATATATCATACCGCGTAATAAAATAAAACTAGTTTCTACTAACCAGGGACTTTCTTGTAGGCTAGTGGTATGCGATAAAGGTCAGTCACACTTCGGTTGTGGGTTCGATTCCCATAGCCTTGTCCGACGCGACAGGTTGTCGCCTGTTCTACAGGTTGTCCTTTTTTTTAAAATACAATACTAACCTATGTCCAACATAATCCATTTAAATCTTTAGGCTTATCCATAATATTTCAGTCCATTCTCATATTATAGTGAAAATGATTACCAGAGATTTCATATAACAAGCATGTTAATACCATCGATGATCCCCATATATCATAAGATATGTCTTGTTGGTCGCATTCCAAACATTCGAAGGACATAATCATGTATTCTCTTGAAAAATGAATACCCCTTGAATCTTAGTGAAAAAATGAGTGCTGTCAAAAGTTAACTCATTCCACATACCAAAATCCCAAAATTTCTATGTACTCAAACCATAATATCACTTTTTCCTTATTTTAGTCATGAGCTCATGATTACTATCATATTATTTTATACTTATCCCTTCAATATGCACATTTCATCTGATTTCCAAAAATATTTCAATCACATTTTCATGGTGACTAGTACCATTTAATAATTGAAAACCAATACATTGATATTCCAAAATCCCACAATACCATAAATGATCTTCCATGATACTATTTGGAAATCCCATTACATAAACACTTAATCATTACACATCATCATTTTCATACTCAACATCAAAAATAGTGATCGCATGAGACTTCCCTTTATCCTTTTCTTTAAGAGGTTGCTCATGTTTATCATCATTAACCCGTGGATTAGGGTATTTATTAGCATAATGCCCCATTTCATTGCACTTGAATCATTGAAGTGTTGGTGGAGAGTTCTCTGTAGTCTTTTCTCTATTCACATCATTAGCAACCTTTTTACCATTACTTTGACAATCAACTGCTCGGTGACCTTCTTTTCCACACTTAAAACATTTTCTAGTACCTTTTAGGAAATCTCCACCATGCTTCTTTCCACACTTTGAGCATAAAGAAACATTCATCTTCTTTTCACCATTGTTATGAGATTTCTCCTTGAACTCCATCTTTCTTTTCTTGTCAAAACCATGAGATGGATATGTAACACCAACTTCCATTTCTACCTTGATAGCACAACGCACAATTTATTCATAGCTACTGAAGTCTCTTATAGATAATTCCCTTTGAATATTTGGTTTTAATCCACTGAATTATCGATCAACTTTACTTTTAGGTTGGATGATAAAGCCATATGCATACCTTGCAAGCCTTGTAAAATTTGCTTCATATATACCAACAGATTCAACATCCTTTTTCTTTAGTTCAAGAAATTACTTCTACATCTGTGTTCAAAGAATACGAGGGAAGTACTTATTGAAAAATAAGTTCTTGAACTCATCCCATCCCATGGACTCAATTTCATCTCTTGGCCTCATATTCTTGATACGATTCCACCATTTATCACCTTTACCTTCCAAATGATATACTTCTAAGATGACTTTATCATGTTCAGAACATTGAAGAACTGAAAATATCTTTTCAATGGTACTGATCCATTGTTCAGAAACAAGTGGATCAGAAGACCCACTAAAAGAAGGTGGATGTTGCCTCATGAATGACTCAATAGAATATTTTTCCCTTCTCTGCTCATTTGGAAGTCCATAATGATTCATAGCTTGTGTAAGTATAGAAATATGATTTTTCACTCCATCTCCCATAACATTTGTTTGTTCAGGAGGACAATCATTACATTGTCCATTACATTGATCAACATGGTTCCTTCGGGTTCCAGCCATCGTCTAAAACCCAAAAATAATAGAGAGAGAGGCAAAAATCATGCTAGGGAAAACAACATAATAAAGGGGGGGTACCTTCAATATCTTACATCTTCGGTTTAATACTAATATTGTTACCATAATTCTAGGATTATAACCTATACTTATACTGAACCTTAGGGACATCCCTAGACATACCTTAGAAATATCTCTTGGGATCTCACTAAAGTTCTCACATCCTAGTTTCCAATGGTTGACTAAACCTTTCCTCTGATACCAACTGTAGAGACCCAAAACATGACATACATGGACATTACATTAATTTTTCGGAATACTTAGTATATAAAAAAAACAGACACACAAGGACCGTAATAGTTTAGTGTCTTTGGAATCTCGGAATATAATATTCTAATCGTGGTGAAAGATCTTAAACATCTCCCATAAAGATATTCCCTTTTTTTCTTACCTAAAACCTTTCTTTATATCATGGGGAAAAGAAAACATAAACGGGGTGAGCTCAAATGACCAGTAAGGGTAAACATAGAGAACATAAAACAATCCATTAACATTTGAATGGAAAAACTTGAACATAAAATCTAAACATCAGAATCTTGAGCAAAGACATGAATCTTGGATGTTCGTAAGGCATATATAGTAAGGAAACATCAATCATGATAAAATGGATTGAGAATAAAACATGTAATTGTGGAAAAAAATTAAGCACATGATATGATTTCCATAGTACCCAAGGCATTGCTTCCAAGACCATCTTAGTGGACAAAGTCACTTTCTGAATCGAGTTCACTCCTCGTTTCATTTCTGTAACACTGAACTGGAATAAATTATCATTCCAGCCATGTCTATATCATGAGATGTAAATCTTTACACAATGAATTGGAGTGAGATATAGGTCCCACCCATCTCATAATGAAATCATTCTTACATGTGCCACAAAATAAACATAAAATTTTCATCATAACCCAAAGAATAAAATGGGTTTCATAAACATCATCCCATCATTTCATAATCCATATAAATCAAATGGACATTTCATCATAAGAAAATTGAACCTTGTAAATCACAGAGACATTAAACTTGAAACATACACATATGAAATAATATAATCATAGATGGAAAATGGTTTTGATAAAACATTTGAAATAAATTTTTGAGGAAAATATCCTTTCTTCGTCAAAATCATTTTCTTTTCAAAAACTGCCATGCAATTTTAAAATAAAAGTATTTTGTTGAAAATAGTCATAAAATCAAGTAGATTATGCTTCCTGAAAATGAGGCGTTATGAAACCATAAAAATCCATTCACGCCGTATAAGTTAAAAATAACATTATCCTCGTACTTTTGTCGGAAAAGTCAAAGAGTACCTCATATGGTAAAAAAAAGATTCCTTACATACCATGTAGTAAAAGTCAAAATGGTTAAAAAGGTATTTAAACACACAATAAAACACTTTTATAAAACAAGGACATGGATGATATAAATAACCCCAGAAAATACGTACGAATAACAATCTCGGATAAGAACGAGATTGGAATAGTTATCCCTTACCTTAGATCTGATATGCTTCGTATGTATCCGAACCTCTTGTATAATTATTTAAATAATTTCATTGACTTATTAAATAATAATATTCATTGTTATCATATCATATATGGTTCACTTATGACTTTATATTACCCGTTTTTTTGTAAGTTCCATGTTAAAGAAGCGTTTTGGGTTAAATCGTTTTATTTATCGTAAGTGTTTGGACTTGTTGTTCTTGATATTATTACTCATATCCTGATTTACATAATTCCAGAATGTAAAAAATGATTTATATATAATATATATTCAGTATATACATATATATATGATAGATCTATTAAATGGAATGAAATACACTGTTCATGGAGACGGTAGGTCGTACGTACGCATGAATGCTGTTTTCGTTTCCTTATTGAATTGAATGAAATTAAGTAGATGAAATACATATATATACACATAAATCCAGTATCATTATTATGTCATATATTTCATTATTAATTATTATATATACTTTATAATCATTCATGAATGGTTAACATGGAGAATGAATCTCATCGCATCGTGGAGACGGTAGTCCGTACGCACGCACGAGCGATTATATCATTCCCATGATCGTGGAATTGCATTGAAGTGTATGTATAATATTTGAGAATAAATATCAATTTTCAATAACCATATATATTTATTTATTTACACCATTATACCCATCCACATACGGTGGTGGTCGAAAAGAGATTACACCACGACTTGGAGATGGTATTCCATACGTACGCACGCGCGGTGATTTCTTTTTCCGTAGGATGGATAGATGGTGAAATATGGTTGTTTCATACTTATAATAACATATGAGTATATTAGTGATACTTATGTTATTACTTCATAATGAAACAACTAAATAAGAAGAAGTAGAAGAAGAAATAAAGTTGAAAGAATCGGTAACAGATATTACCTCTTCTTTCGACACGCATTTTTGAAACCTCGTCTTAGGGCACTAAGATTGGTCTTTGAAGAGGAACAGAACATCTAGGATGTCTCTAGGGAAGTGGATAAGAGAAATTGTCTGGGGTTGTCTGAGATTGAATGCTCAAAGTGGTGTGAGGAAGAGAGGGAGGAGGTGCCCTTTTATAAGGGTGGAGAGAGGCACCTTTGGAATAACAAAAAATATTATTTTATTATAAAGTCATATTCGGTTTCTAATAGCTCCAAATTGAGTTATTTCGAATCTAAGGTGGGGATGGGTCGCAATACTCTCATCCAATAGAATTTAGACAAGTTTAGGTTCCTAGTTTAAACTTATCATTTAGATTTAACTTATAGTTAAATAATTTTTCTTTTACCGTGTCTTCTTGTTTTCTTACACTATAAGGTTAATAAACTTACTAAAACAAGCCAAAAGAACCCCAAGTTGTTTATTATTAATATATATAACCTTATCTAAGTCATTTTTCCGAACTATAGATTTTTAGGAATAATATAACAATTAATAATATAATATTTTTTTTAAAAACTATTTTATGTCAATTTTGACACTATTTGGTAATTAAATTTTGTGAAACTCATAACAGAAATATTAGTTCGAACAATGTTAACTAAATCAATCCTAACATTTCATATTAACCTAGAAAATTAGTGGAATTTATTAAATGTCTCAAATTACATTTATTTGGGTATTTATAAAATTAATTATGTCAATATTTCATTAATAAGATAATTACTGCATAATCATTGTGTCATAAATAAATTAAATTATTTAATGTCTAAAATTATAAATAAAATTCTATTATTTAGGAAAAATTTTATATTTCTAATGAATATTTATAGTCGAATTTATCTTATGTATAACCCTATATTAGAAATGGTTTAGTTATTAAACATTGATTTTAACTATTTTAACCCTTCTTTAAATAAATTAATAATAAATGTCCTAATCTAATCCAAGTTGTCCTAAATGGTCACATTTTATTCCTAAGGTTGTTTTTGGTCGAATTAAACATATAAAATAGAATTAAGGCATGTTTTAGGGTAATAATAATATCATTTTTACCCTTAATTACCCTATTTACTTTTAACCGTGGTAAAAAAAGTAAAAAGTTACTATTCACAAAAATTGTTTTCATCTCATTGAGCCACATTTTAGTCCTTGATATTAATCGTGTCTCTCAGATTGTCTAAATTCCACTCACATAAGTAGTAAAATTAAGTTTTATGTGAATTTTCAAATTTTCTGAGGAGGTGGGTAAAAGACGGTGAAAAGTTCAATTAAATTTTTATATATCTAAAATTATTATAAAATGACTCCAATTACTTAAATTGAACTTATATAGGTATTATGTATCAATTTTGACCTAATATAAATTTAAATAAAATAAATAATTATTTAAATAAAAATCGGTTTTTGAATAGTAACTCAGTGTTTTCACTATTCATCAAAATTGAAAGTTTTTAGAAAAATACCAAAAATTCACCCTAGGATAATTTTGATATTCTGAATCCAAAAATGAAGTATATTGTGAAAGATAAAATTTAAAAAAGTGGGTAATACTATTCATAATGGCTAGTTTATATAACATATCGTTGTTTTGCGAAACTCGGTATTACGTACAACACACGCTATCGTGGAAGGTCATGATTGCGTGTAATGAAAGCCAACCCAGGGATGCATGTTGTGAAGGATCCTTTTGGTGTAGAATAAAACACAATACATTAATGAAATTAAAAAGTTTATTTTTCATAAAATATCGGGGTGTTACATTCTACCCCCCTGAAAATGAATTTCGCCCTCAAAATTCATCGGGGTTATAAATGGTTTACTACTCAAAATTTTCTTTAATAGAAACCCACATCGTAAAAAGGAATACCAAAACTTGGCATTAAAACCAAAAGTATGAAACGTAACGGTTACCCAAATTAACTAATCACTGGGTTTCCACATAGGATAACATAGGTGAAAATATGGATATGGAAGAGAAATCTAACCATCATGTTCTGATGGAGAGTGGTAGAGAACATGGCTATGAAAAGGCCATCAATCAAAAATCAATAAATTTGTGATGATATAAGGTACCATCTGATTCATCGGATATAAGAGCACTAGGACAATACTTTTGGTTTTCAATATCATTTCCCTAAAGATGAAAATTTTTAATTAGAAGAAATACTTGCTTGATTTTGGTACAATCTCACTGTTGTTCGTGATTTGAATAATTTCCACTTAGTCTCATAAAAAATGAAGTTGAATTTGTTATTCGTGAAGTGTTAACAGATCATGTGATAGAATGATGGGTCATTTCATCTATTTTAAAAAAAAGTTTAGCAAAAGTTATCAAATATACATAAGTCCGTCTATGGTGAGGTTAATCGTATACGATTCCAAAAATGAACTTATATTTCATATATTATACCACTTAATAAAATAAAACTAGTTTCTACTAACCAGTGACTTCCTGTAGGACAGTGGTATGCGATAAAGGCCAGTCGCACTTCGATTGTTGGTTCGATTCCCACAGCCTTGTCCGACGTGACGGGTTGTCGCCCGTTCTGCAGGTTGTCCTTTTTTTTAAAATACAATACTAACTTATGTCCAAAATAATCCATTCCTATCTTTAGGCTTATCCATAATATTGCAGTCCATTCTCATATTATAGTGAAAACGATTACCATAGATTTCATATGACAAGAATGTTAATACCATCGTTGATCCCCATATATCATAAGATATGTCACGTTGGTCACATTCCAAACATTCAAAGGCCTTAATCATGTATTCTCTTAAAAAATGAATACCCATTGAATCTTAGTGAAAACATGAGTGCTGTCAAAAGGTAACTCTTTCTGCATAAAAAAATCCCAAAAATTCTATATACTCAAACCATAATATCACTTTGTCCTTATTTAATCATGAGCTCATGATTACTATCATATTATTTTCTCCTTATCCTTTCAATATGCACATTTCATATGCTTTTCAAAAATATTTCAATCACTTTTTCATGGTTACTAGTACCATTTAAAAATTGAAAACCAATACATAGATATTCCAAAATTCCACAATACCATAAATGAGATTCCATGATACTATTGTGAAATCCCATTACATAAACACTTAATCATTACACATCATCATTTTCATACTCAACATAAAAAATAGTGATCACATGAGACTTCCCTTTATCCTTTTCATTAAGAGGTTTCTCAAGTTGATCATCATTAACCCGTGGATTAGGGAATTTATTAGCATAATGCCCCATTTCATTGCACTTGAATCATTGAAGTGTTAGTGGAGAGTTCTCTGTAGTCTTTTCTCTATTCACATCATTATCAACCTTTTTCCCATTACTTCGACAATCAACTGCTTGATGACTTTCTTTTCCACACTTGAAACATTTTCTAGTACCTTTTAGGCAATCTCCACCATTCTTCTTTCCACACTTTGAGAATAAAGAAACATTCATCTTCTTTTCACCATTGTTCTGAGATTTCTCCTTGAACTCCATCTTTTGTTTCTCATCAAAACCATGAGATGGATATGTAACAGCAACTTATATTTCTACCTTGACAACACAACATACAATTTCTTCATAGCTACTGATGTATCTTATAGCTAATGCCCTTCTAAGATTTGGTTTTAAGCCACTAAAGAATCGATCAACTTTACTTTCAGGTTGCATAATAAAGCCAGATTTATACCTTGCAAGACTTGTAAAATTCGCTTTGTATATACCAACAGATTCATCATCCTTTTTCTTTAGTTCAATAAACTCCTTCTCTATAATTGTTCGAAGAATACGAGGGAAGTACTTATTGAAAAATAAGTTCTTGAACTCGTCCCATTCCATGGACTCAATTTCATCTCTTGGCCTCGTATTCTTGATAAGATTCCACCATTGATCAGCTTCACCTTCCAAATGATATACTGATAAGATGACTTTATCATGTTCAGAACATTGAAGAAGTGAAAATATCTTTTCAGTGGTACTGATCCATTGTTCTGCAACAAGTGGATCAGAAGACTCACTGAAAGAAGGTTGACATTGCCTCATGAAGGACTCAATAGAATATTGTTCCCTTCTCTGCTCATTTGGAAGTCCAAAATGATTCATAGCTTGTGTAAGTATAGAAATAAGATTTTTCACTCCATCTCCCATAACATTTGTTTGTTCAGGAGGACAATCATTGCATTGTCCATTACATTGATCAACACGGTTCCTTCGGGTTCCAGTCATCGTCTAAAACCCAAAAAGAATAGTGAGAGAGGCAGAAATCATTCTAGGGAAAACAACATAATAAAGGGGGAGTACCTTCAATATCTAACATCTTAGGGTTAATTCTAAGATCGTTACCATAATTCTAGGACTATAGCCTATACTTATACTTAATATTGGGGACATCCGTAGACATACCTTAGAAATATCTCTAGGGATCTCACTAAAGTTCTCGCATCCTATTTTC
The DNA here is from genome assembly GCA_963277665.1 of Viscum album. NCBI lineage: Eukaryota > Viridiplantae > Streptophyta > Magnoliopsida > Santalales > Viscaceae > Viscum > Viscum album. The sequence continues at coordinate 1,763,427,202 of OY728151.1, forward strand.
CAAAGGTTGAATAAACCTTTCCTCTGATACCAACTGTATAGACTCTAAATCGTTATGTACATGGACATTACATTACTTTTGAGGAATACTTAGTAAATAACAAAAACAGACACACAAGGACCGTAATAGTTTAGTGTCTTTGGAAACTTGGAATATAATCTTCCTATCGTGGTGAAAGATCTTCAACATCTCCCATAAAGATCTTCCCCTTTTTTTCTTACCTAAAACCTTTCATTATATCCTGGGGAAAAGAAAACATAAATGGGGTGAGCTAAAATTCCCAGTAAGGGTAAACATAGAGAACATAAAACAATCCATAAACATTTGAATGCAAAAACTTGAACATAAAATCTGAACATCAAAATCTTGAGCAAAGACATGAATCATGGAAGTACGCAAGGCATATATCATAAGGGAACATCAATCATGATAAAATATCATTGGAATAAAACATGTAATTGTGGAAAAACATTAGGCACATGATATGATTTCCATAGTAGCCAAGGCATTTCTACCAAGACCATCTTAGTGGACAAAGTCCCTTTTTGAATCGAGTTCACTCCTCATTTCAGTCCTTTAACACTGAACCAGATTAACTTACCATTCCAGCCATGTCTATATCATGAGATATAAATCTTTACCAAATGCATTTGAGGTAGATATAGGTCCCACCCATCTCATAATGAAATCATTCTTACTTGTGCCACAAAATAAACTTAAAACATTCATCACAACCCAAAGAATAAAATGGGTTTCATAAACATCATCCCATCTTTTCACAATCCATATAAAACAAATTGAAATTTCATCATAAGAAAATCGAACCATGTAAATCATAGAGACATTAAACTTGAAACATACACATATGAAATAATTTAATCTTAGATGGAAAATGGTTTTGATAAAACATTTGAAATGAATTCTTGAGGAAAATATCATTTCTTCGTCAAAATAATTTTCTTTTAAAAAAATTCCATGCTCTTTTAGAATAAAAGTATTTTGTTGAAAATATTCATAAAATAATATAGAGTAAGATTCATGAAAATGAGGCGTTATGAAACCGTAAAAATATGTTCACGCCGTATAAGTTAAAAATAATATTCTCCTCGTACTTTTGTCGGAAAAGTCAAAAAGTACCTCGCATGGTAAAAATAGATTCCTTACATACCATGTAGAAAAAGTAAAAAATGGGTAAAAAGGACTTTAAACATACATGAAAACAATTTTATAAAACAAGGACATGGATGATAGAAATAACCCCAGTAAATACTTACGAATAACAATCTCAGATAAGAACGAGATTGGAATAGTTATCCCTTACCTTAGGTCTGATATGCTTCATACGTATCCAAACCTCCTGTATAATGATTTAAATAATGTAATTGACTTATTACAGAATAATATTCATTGTTATCATATCATATATGGTTCACTTATGACTTTATATTACCCGTTCTTTTGTAAGTTCCGTGTTAAAGTAGCATTTTGGGTTAAATCGTTTTATTTATCATACGTGTTTGGACTTTTTGTTCTTGATATTATTAATTATATCCTGATTTACTTAATTACATATTGTAAAACATGATTTATATATAATTTATATTTAGTATATACATATATATATGATAGATTGATTAAATGGTATGAAATACACCGTTCATGGAGACGGTAGGCCGTACGTACGCAAGAACGCTGTTTTCGTTTCCTTTTTTAATTGAATGAAATTAAGTAGATGACATACATATATATACACATAAATACAGTATCATTATTACGTCATATATTTCATGATTAATTATTATATATACTTTATAATCATTCATGAATGGTTAACAAGGAGAATGAATCTCATCGCGTCGTGGAGACGGTAGTCCGTACGTACGCACGAGCGATGATACCATTCCCATGATCGTGGAATTGCATTGAAGTGTTTGTATAATATTTCAGAATCAATATAACTTTGAAATAATCATATATAGTTATTTATTTACACCATTATACCCATCCAAGTAAGGTGGTGGCCGAAAACAGATTACACCACTGCGTGGAGACGGTATTCTGTACGTACGCACGCGCGGTGATTTCGTTTTCCGTAGGATGGATAGACGGTGAAATAAGGTTGTTTCATACTTATAATAACATATCAGTATATGAGTGATACTTATGTTATTACTTCATATTTAAAAAACTAAAAAAGACGAAGTAGAAAAAGAAATAAAGTTGAAACAATCGGTAACAGATATTACCTCTTCTTTCGACACGACTTTTTGAAACCTCCTATTAGGTAACTATGATTGGTCTTTGAAGAAGACCATAACCTCTAGGATGTTTCTAGGGAAGTGGATAAGAGAAATTTTCAGGTGTTGGACGAGCTTGAAGGCTCAATGTGGTGTGAGGAAAAGAGGGAGGAGGTTCCCTTTTATAAGGGAGGAGAGGGGCATCTTTGGATTAACTAAAAATATTATTTTATTATAAAGTCATATTCGGTTTTTAATAGCTCCAAATTGATTTATTTCGAAGATAAGGTGGGGATGGGTCGAAATCCTCTCATCCAATAGAATTTATACAAGTTTAGGTTTCTATTTTAACCTTATCATTTAGATTTAACTTTATGTTAAATAATTTATCTTTTACCGTGTCTTCTTGTTTTCTTACACTATAAGTTTAATAAACATACTATAACAAGCCAAAAGAACCTCAATTTTTTTTTATTACTATATATTACCATATGTAAGTCATTAGGCCGAACATTATATTTTTAGAAATAAAATAACAATTAATAATATAATGTTTTTTTAAACTATTTTATGTCAATTTTGACACTATTTGGTAATTGATTTTTGTTAAACTCATAATAGAATGATTAGTTCGAAACAAGTTAACTAAAGAAATACTAACATGTAATATTAACCTATAAAATTATTGTAATTCAAAAAATGTCTCAAATTTAATTTATTTGGGTATTTATAACATCAATTATGTCAATATTTCATTAATTAGATAATTACTGCATCATCATTGTGTCATAAATATATTAAATTATTTAATGTATAAAAATTATAAATAAAATATCATTATGTATGAAATCCGTTTATCTTTATAATGAATATTTATAGTCTAATATATCTTATGTATAACCCTATATTATAAATGATTTAGTTATTAAACATTGATTTTAACTATTTTAACCATTCTTTAAATAAATTAATAATAAATGTCATAATCTAATCCAAGTGGTCCTAAATGGTCACATTTTATTCCTAAGGTTGTTCTTGGTCGAATTAAACTTATAAAATAGAATTAAGACATGTGTTAGGGTAATAATAATATCATATTTATCCTTAATTACCCTATTTACTTTTAACAGTGGTAAAAAAAAGTAAAAAGTTACTATTCTCAAAAAATTATCTTCATCTCATTGAACCACATTTTATTCCTTTATATTAATCGTGTCTCTTAGATTTTTTAAATTTCACTCACAGAAGTGGTAAAATTAAGTTTTATGTGAATTTGAAAATTCTCCTAGGAGGTGGGTAAAAGACGGTGAAAAGTATAATAAACTTTTTATATATCTAAAATTAATATAAAATGACTCCAATGACATAAATTTAACTTATATAGGTATTATGTATCAATTTTGAACTAAAATAAATTTAAATAAAATAAATAATTATTTAAATAAAAAGTCAGTTTTTGAATAGTAACCCAATGTTTTCACTATTCATCAAAAATTGAAAGTTTTCAGAAAAATACCAAAAACTCACCCTATGCTAATTTCGATATTCTGAATCCAAAAATGAAGTCCATTTTGAAAGATAAAATTTCAAAAAGTGGTTATTACTATTCATAACGGCTAGTTTATATAATATATCGTTGTTTTGCGAAACTCGGAATTGCGTACAACACACGCTATCGTGGAAGGTCGCGATTGCGTATAATGAAAGACAAGTCAGAGATGCATGTTGTGCAAGCTCCTTTTGATGTAGCGTACAACACAAGACATTAAAGAAATTAAAAAGTATATTTTTCATAAAATCTTGGGGTGTTACATTCTACCCCCTTAAAATGAATTTCGCCCTCAAAATTCGTCGAGGTTATAAATGGTTTACTACTCGAAAGTATCTTTAATAGAAACCCACATCATAAAAAGGAATGCCAAAACCCGGCTTTAAAAACTAAAGTATGAAACGTAACAGTTACCCAAATTTATTAATCACTGGGTTTCCACATAGGAGAACATAGGTGAAAATATGGATATGGAAGAGAAATCTAACCATCATGTTCTGATGGAGAGTGGTAGAGAACCTGGCTATGAAAAATCCATCAATCACAAAGCCATAAATTTGTGATGATCTAAGGTACCATCTGATTCATCGAATATAAGAGCACTAGGACAATATTTTTGGTTTTCAATATCATTTCCCTAAAGTTGAAAATTTTGAATTAGAAGAAATACTTGCTTGATTTTGGTACAATCTCACTGTTGTTCGTGATTTGAATAATTTCCCCTTCATCTCTTAAAGAAATGAAGTTGAATTTGTTATTCGTGAAGTGTTAACAGATCATGTGATAGAATGATGGGTCATTCCATCTGTTTCAAACAAAATGTTAGAAAAAGTTATCAAATATACATAAGTCCATCTATGGTGAGGTTAATCGTATACGATTCAAAAAATGAACTTATACTTCATATATCATACCGCGTAATAAAATGAAACTAGTTTCTACTAACCAGGGAATTCCTATCGGCCAGTGGTATGCGATAAAGGCCAGCCGCACTTCGATTGTGGGTTCGATTCCCATAGCCTTGTCCGACACGACGGGTTGTCGCCCGTTCTGCAGGTTGTTCTTTTTTTTAAAATACAATACTAACTTATGTCCAACATAATCCATTCCAATATTTAAGATTATCCATAATATTGCAATCCATTCTCATATTATAGTGAAAACGATTACCAGAGATTTCATATAACAAGCATGTTAATACCCTCGATGATCCCCATATATCATAAGATATGTCTTGTTGGTCACATTCCAAACATTCAAAGGCCTTAATCATGTATTCTCTTGAAAAATGAATACCCATTGAATCTTAGTGAAAACATGAGTGCTGTCAAAAGTTAACTCTTTCCACATACCAAAATCCAAAAATTTCTATATACTCAAACCATAATATCACATTTTCTTTATTTTAGTCATGAGATCATGATTACTATCATATTATTTTCTCCTTATCCCATCAATATGTGCATTTCATCTGCTTTCCAAAAATATTTCAATCACTTTTTCATGGTTACTAGTACCATTTAACAATTGAAAAACAATACATAGATATTCCAAAATTCCACAATACCATAAATGAGATTCCATGATACTATTTTGAAATCCCATTACATAAAAACTTAATCATTACACAACATCATTTTCATACTCAACATCAAAAATAGTGATCACATGAGACTTCCCTTTATCCTTTTCTTTAAGAGGTTTCCCTCGTTGATCATCATTAACCCGTGGATTAGGGAATTTATTAGCATAATGCCCCATTTCATTTCACTTGAAGCATTGAAGTGTTGGTGGAGAATTCTCTGTAGTCTTTTCTCTATTCACATCATTAGAAACCTTTTTCCCATTACTTCGAAAATCAACTGCTCGATGACCTTCTTTTCCACACTTAAAACATTTTCTAGTACCTTTTAGGCAATCTCCACCATGCTTCTTTCCACACGTTGATCATAAAGAAACATTCATCTTCTTTTCACCATTGTTCTGAGATTTCTCCTTGAACTCCATCTTTCATTTCTTCTCAAAACCATGAGATGGATATGTAACACCAACTTCCATTTCTACCTTGATAGCACAACACACAATTTCTTCATAGCTGTTGAAGTCTCTTATAGCTAATTACCTTCGAATATTTGGTTTTAAGCCACTGAAGAATCGATCAACATTACTTTCAGGTTGGATGATAAAGCCAGATGAATACCTTTCAAGCATTGTAAAATTCACTTCGTATATACCAATAGATTCATCATCCTATTGCTTTAGATCAAGAAACTCCTTCACCGTATTTGTTCAAAGAATACGAGGTAATTACTTATTGAAAAATAAGTTCTTGAACTCGTCCAATTCCATGGACTCAATTTAATCTCTTGGCCTCGTATTCTTGATAATATTCCACCATTGATTAGCTTAACCTTCCAAACGATATACTGCTAAGATGACTTTATCATGTTCAGAACATTGAAGAACTGAAAATATCTTTTCAGTGGTACTGATCCATTGTTCAGAAACAAGTGTATCAGAAGACCCACAAAAAGAAGGTGGACGTTGCCTCATGAAAGACTTAATAGAATATTGTTCCCTTCTCTGCTCATTTGGAAGTCCACAATGATTCATAGCTTGTGTAAGTATAGAAATAATATTTTTCACTCCATCTCCCATAACATTTGTTTGTTCAGGAGGAAAATCTTTGCATTTCCCATTACATTGATCAGCACAGTTCCTTCGGGTTCCATCCATCGTCTAAAACCAAAAAATAATAGTGAGAGAGGCAAAAAACATGCTAGGGAAAACAACATAATAAAGGGAGAGTACCTTTAATATCTAACATCTTAGGTTTAATTCTAAGATCATTACCGTAATTATAGGACTATAACCTATACTTATACTTAACCTTAGGGACATCCCTAGAAATACCTTAGAAATATCTCTAGGGATCTCTCTAAAGTTCTCGCATCCTAGTTTCTAAAGGTTGACTAAACCTTTCCTCTGATACCAACTGTAGAGACCCAAATCTTGACGTACATGGACATTACATTACTTTTGCGGAATACTTAGTACATAAAAAAAATAGACACACAAGGACCGTAATAGTTTAGTGTCTTCAAAAACTCGGAATATAATCTTCTAATCGTGGTGAAAGATCTTCAAAATCTCCCATAAATATCTTCCCCTTTTTTTCTTACCTAAAACCTTTCTTTATATCCTGGGGAAAAGAAAACATAAATGGGGTGAGCTCAAATTCTCAGTAAGGGTAAACATAGAGAACATAAAAAAATCCATAAACATTTGAATGCAAAATCTTGAACATAAAATCTAATCATCAAAATCTTGAGCAAAGACAAGAATATTGGAAGTACGTAAGGCATATATCATAAGGAAACATAAATCATGATAAAATAGCATGGGAATAAAACATGTAATTGTGGAAAAACATTAAGCCCATGATATGATTTCCATAGTAGCTTCCAAGACCATCTTAGTGGACAAAGTCCCTTTCTGAATTGAGTTCACTCCTCATTTTAGTCCTATAACACTAAACCGGATTAACTTACCATTCTATCCATGTCTATATCATGAGATATAAATCTTTACCCAATGCATTATAGGGAGATATAGGTCCCACCCATCTCATAATGAAATCATTCTTACCTGTGCACAAAATAAACATAAAATATTCATCATAACCCAAAGAATAAAATGGGTTTCATAAACATCATCCCATCATTTCATAATCCATATAAACAAATTGACATTTCATCATAAAAAATGTGAACCATGTAAATCATAGAGACATTAAACATGAAACATACACATATGAAATAATGTAATCTTAGATGGAAAATGGTTTTGATAAAACATTGGAAATGAATTCTTGAGGAAAATATTATTTCTTCGTCAAAATCATTTTATTTCAAAAAATGCCATGCACTTTAAAAATAAAAGTATTTTGTTGAAAATAGTCATAAAATCTTGTAGAGTAAGATTCATGAAAATGAGGCGTCATGAAACCGTAAAAATCCATTCACGCCGTATAAGTTAAAAATAACATTCTCCTCGTACTTTTGTCAGAAAAGTGTACCTCATATGGTAAAAAACGATTCCTTACATAACATGTAGTAAAAGTAAAAAATGGTTAAAAGGGACTTTAAACATACATGAAAACACTTTTATAAAACAAGGACATGGATGATAGAAATAACCCCAGTAAATACTTACGAATAACTATCTCGGATAAGAACGAGATTGGAATAGTTATCCCTTACCTTAGGTCCTATATGCTTCGTACGTATACGAACCTCATGTATAATGATTTAAATAATGTCATTGACTTATTACAGAATAATATTCATTTTTATAATATCATATATGGTTCACTTATGACTTTACATTACCTGTTCTTTTGTAAGTTCAATGTTAAAGCAACGTTTTGGGTTAAATCGTTTTATTTATCGTACGTGTTTGGACTTGTTGTTCTTGATATTATTACTTATATCCTTATTTACTTAATTCCAGAATGTAAAAAATGATTTATATATAATATATATTCAGTATATACATATATAGACGATAGATCGATTAAATGGAATGAAATACACCGTTCATGTTGACGGTAGGCCGTACGTACGCATGAACATTATTTTCGATTCTTTATTGAATTGAATGAAATTAAGTAGATGAAATAAATATATATACACATAAATCCAATATCATTATTATGTTATATATTTCATGATTACTGATTATATATACTTTATAATCATTCATGAATGGTTAACATGGAGAATGAATCTCATCGCGTCGTGGTGACGGTAGTCCGTACGTACGCACGAGCGATGATATCATTCCCATGATCATGGAATTACATTGAAGTGTATATATAAGATTTCAGAATCAATATCAATTTTCAATAATAATATATAGTTATTTATTTACACCATTATACCCATCTAAGTAAGGTGGTGGTCGAAAACAGATTACACCACGGTGTGGAGACGGTATTCCGTACATACGCAAGCGCGGTGATTTCGTTTTCTGTAGGATGGATAGATGGTGAAATTGGGTTGTCTTATACTTATAATAAAATATCAGTATATGAGTGATATTGATGTTATTACTTCATAATGAAACAACCAAAGAAGAATAAGTAGAAGAAGAAATAAAGTTGAAAGAATCGGTAACAGATATTACCTCTTCTTTCGACACGCCTTTTTGAAACCTCCTCTTAGGGCACTATGATTGGTCTTTGAAGAAGACCAGAACCTCTAGGATGTTTTTAGGGAAGTGGAGAAGATAAATTGTCAGGGGTTGGACGATCTTTAAGGCTCAAATTGGTGTGAGGAAGAGAGGGAGGAGGTTCCATTTTATAAGGGAGGAGAGGGGCACCTTTGGAATAACTAAAAATATTATTTTATTATAAAGTCATATTCGGTTTTTAATATCTCCAAATTGAGTTATTTATAAGATAAGGTGGGTATGGGTCAAAATAATTTCATCCAATAGAATTTATAAAAGTTTAGGTTTCTATTTTAACCTTATCATTTAAATTTAACTTTAAGTTAAATAATTCTTCTTTTATCGTGTCTTCTTGTTTTCTTACACTATTAGGTTAATAAACTTACTATAACAAGCCAAAAGAACCTCCAGTTGTATATTATTAATATATATAACCTTATATTAGTCATTTTTCCTATCCTTATATTTTTAGTAATAAAATAACAATTAATAATATAATATTTGTTTTAAAAACAATTTTATGCCAATTTTGAAACTATTTGGTAATTTATTTTTGTGAAAATCATAAAAGAATTATTAGTTCGAAAAAAGTTAACTAAATCACTAATAACATGTCATATTAACCTATAAAATTAGTGGAATTCATAAAATGGCTCAAATTACATTTATTTGGATATTTATAACATCAATTATGTCAATATTTCATTAATAAGATAATTACTACATCATCATTGTGTCATAAATAAATTAAATTATTTAATGTATAAAAATTATAAATAAAATACCGTTATGTAGGAAATATTTTTATCTTTCTAATTAATATTTATAGTAGAATTTATCTTATGTATAACCCCATATTAAAAATGATTTTGTTATTAAACTTTGATTTTAACTATTTTAACCCTTCTTTAAATAAATTAATAATAAATGTCCTAATCTAATCCAAGTTGTCCTAAATGGTCATAATTTATTCCTAAGGTTGTTTTATGTCGAATTAAACTTATCCAATAGAATTAGGATATGTGTTAGGGTAAAAATAATATCATTTTAACCCTTAATTACCCTATCTACTTTTAACCGTGGTAAAAAAAGTAAAAGTTACTATTCACAAAAAATTATTTTCATCTCATTGAACAAAATTTTAGTCCTTGATATTAACCGTGTCTCTCGGATCTTCGAAATTCCACTCATAGAAGTGGTAAAATTATGTTTTATGTGATTTTGCAAATTCTCCTAGGAGGTGGGTAAAAGATGGTGAAAAGTTCAATAAAATTTTTATATATCTAAAATTATTATAAAATGACTCCAATGGCATAAATTGAACTTATATAGTAATTATGTATCAATTTTAACCTAAAATAAATTTAAATAAAATAAATAATTATTTAAATAAAAAGTCGGTTTTTGAATAGTAACCTAGTGTTTTCACTATTCATAAAAAATTGAAAGTTTTCAGAAAAATACCAAAAAGTCACCCTAGGCTAATTTCGATATTCTGAATCCAAAAATGATGTCCATTTTGAAAGATAAAATTTCAAAAAGTGGGTATTACTATTCATAATGGCTAGTTTATATAACATATCATTGTTTAGCGAAACTCGGTATTGCGTACAACACACACTATTGTGGAAGGTCATGATTGCGTGTAATGCAAGACAAGTCAGGGATGCGTGTTGTGCAAGCTCCTTTTGGTGTAGCGGAAAACACAAGACATTAATGAAATTAAAATGAAAATGTTTCATAAAATCTCGGGGTGTTACACATCTTATATATAGGTAGTGCGTCCATTCCAAAATTTCTTATATCATATTATACAATTGGGTTGAAATGAATCCCTCTCATATCATCTCACATATGCATCTCTTCAAGGGGTTGTGCATTCCACCCATCCATCTCATATATCACATCTGGAAGAAGTACGTCCTTCATATCCATCCTAAATATCATGAACATAGGTTTTGTCTAAGGAGTGTGTCAAATGAATCCCATGTATCTCAATACATATTAGTGGGAAATTCATCCATCTCAAATCCACTCATTATACTCATCTCATAAGGGTCATCAATTTTCCGAAACCTATATAATATAAAAAAGTTTGATATCTCAAATGAATGACCAATCATCCTCATTAAATGCACATTAGGATAAAAAAATGATTTGGGTTCGAAGGAGACACCCACAAAAACATCAAGTCACCTTCCCACGCCCTCTCAAAGGTAAACAAATCAACAGGGGACCCACCGGTGTCCCCTAGGTCACCTCATACTTGAACAACCTATATGGACACCTCAGTCTGAGCCTCATATCTTGGGTCAACACTAATCACTCAGAGAGACTGAAATCCCTTGGGCTCATTGTAATCATCACACAGAATCAAGGGCCTCGAAGGTAAACTCGTATCAGTATCACATGAGGGAGATGACCTCAACCCATCCCTTTCTCATAACACAATAAATTGGCCCTCACATAAAACCTACAAATAAATATTCACATGTTATACTAAATTTTTTAATCACATATTAGTGTGGGAGGATCACTCACCCAACAGTTTTCTTTACTGGGCCAAGGGATCTAAGGAATCATAAGGTTTTCACATGTCCTACTCGAGTCAAACACTTTAGTCCAACACCCTCCTCTAATCATAAGTCACTAAGGGAACCTATCACTTGGAAACCTAAATATAATTCATTTCATATCATTTCATTTATACCCCTTAGGGTCCATGTTTCATAGTGTATGGATTTAAAATTGAGACCTCAACCATCAGCAGTCATGGAAAGTGCCCAAGGGTCCATCATTTCTCCTAGATCATTATTCTAAATAGAAATTTAACTTTAAAGAAAAAATTCATTTTAAATAAATTGTTTATATCCCTCACTAGAGAGACTTGAGGTCACAATAATGAATAAATTAATTTCATTTACTATAGGATCATGTTCAAGGGACCACCTACCTCAATCGGATTTATTCACTTTTTAAGTGCTACCCGATCATCACTACCTCAGCGCGTCAAAGTATAACCATCCATCACCCATCATCATGAGATCCTATATAATTAGAAAACATCCAAACTAATTAATTATAATAATATAATAACTAATTAAATTACTATAACAATTGTAAATGTAAATAAATTTTTCATTATTTTCAAACAATTCACTAAGTGAACTCATTGCAACGAAACCATAACCAACCACTCATGGAAGATCGATGGTGTACCCCTAACACCATATCTGGAAGAGGACCTAATAATTGAAACCTATCCAATATCCAATTTAATTTAATTTTTGACAAAACCGTAGGAAAATAATCTAGGTGACATATATCTATCAAAATGATATGTGACGGTGTGCATTTATCATCTCAGGTCAACCTCTAATAATTAGATGACAAAGACCTATCATATTGGTATGATACCACCAGGATATGGTGTAATATTCAATGAAATATAAATCCAAAATGTCCAAAATGAGAGTGAGATTTGAAGAAGATAAAATATGGGATAATTAAGAGAGGTTCTCACATCAGATCACCCTAAAACACCCCAAAACACCACCCCAAACCATAGGGTATCAAAAGAGACGAGAGAGGGAGATCCTAGCCATGAAAATGAGATAGAATAGAAAATGGGTTCAAAACCCCTAAATAATTTAATGGTAAAAAGTGTAAAACCACACAAAATATTACTTGTATGAAATCCAAAATGGTAAGCACCACAAAATACACTATTCCATGGTGCACACCCTAATAGCCTCCAAGAATCCCGGAACTCCCTAATATACTGTGTGAAACCTCACTTCTTTGTTGTTTCTAACTGTATTCATACACCCAAACCATGCCCATTGGAATGCCTATGCTCGGGGAGCTATTTCATAGTATAATTCCCAGTCACTACACCCAAAAAACTCATTCCCTCATAAAACACTTAGTGCCACACCACTCTCCCAACACCACTATAATGATCCCAACGACGTAGGGGATAAACCATATAAATTTTCCCATCACCAAGGGCCCTAACACACTTGTTCTGGGATCCTCATTTCATAAAAATAGTTCTGAAACAAACATCACTTTGAGAAAAAAAATTAAAATTCGCCAAAAAGATCTCAACCCATACGGTTTTAGGTCATTATATTGGGAATTCAATCACACTATTATAGATAACATCCATTACATAGTGGTTGGGATAGTATTGTATATGATTGTAGTTAAGGTACAATTTTCCCAAGACGAGGGAAAGAAGCATACCCAAAGCAGTATTTTTGAGAAGTTTGGACTTGTGAAGTCCAATAAGGTGTTCCTACAACCATATCAGATTTTGGATGAACAAGCAAGTGATTAAGGTAGCGTAGATTTGTGAGAGCTCCCTACTTGGAAACTTATGAGCAGTAATTAAGAGTAGATTTTCCTATAACACCCACCTCCTCTAAGTAAGGGGAGTTTGAGCCATTACAATCCAAATAAAAACTTCTGAAGTGGTTGGTGGTAGTGATAAGAGATGTTTTACCGTAACAAGAACTCTTCTAATGGGTTTTATTTCCTCGAATTAGAGATTCAAGGTTCTCCATCACTATCTGTCAGGTCAAAATTGTATCCTTCTTATTTTACAAGTGAATAAGAATGCAGATCATTTTTCAATGTACCTTCTCTATCATATAATAGAGGCATGTTTTCTCAGGGACCATGGTATTAATACAAAAAATAGCTTTATACTAATTGTGTAGGATCATCACATGTGGGAATTTGATAAAAGTACCATAAGTGATGTTCCTCCTGTATCATTATTTATTGGGGGTGGCTTTTCAACATCCCATAGAATTTATAGTTGGTGTATTCCTATATGAAATAGCACAATAAATAAAACTATGAATGGGATATACATTTATGGTGGTGAAAAATATCACAAATCCTCTTTGTGTTGGGTAAGAAGGGATTCACATTTGGTTCCCCATTTCTATTACTGATTCTTTACAACATAGAGTGGGATAACAATAAAATATGGACTTGTACCCTTTTTTAAATGTTATTAAGCCTCTCACCATTATGGTGATAGTTATGTAACCTTTAATAAGATGGTTGGATTTAAGGTTATATCATCCCACTTAGTAGAATATTTTCTATGTGGGGACTCCATAATATATTTAAAGCATATTCATGAATCCATTCTTAACTCTATAATTGTGTACATCAGTTGATTACATCATTCACTACATAAAGTAACCTTATATTCATGAATTTCATCTCTTTCTCACCATAGAGTATAAGGTAACCTTATTTTCATAATATATGGGAGTTAAGATCTAAGGTTTAAAGGCATGTAAGATGGAATTCATCAGTTTAAACCCTCAAAGGATGAATATACTTTTTGAGTCTTACAGGGACACTTATAATTTATATTATAATGGAGAAAATGATGGTTTACTATCAAGTAAAGACTCTATCCATTTTATATCTAGTGGGAATGCTCATAGTTTAATTTAAAGTGGGGTGGGATGTGATTTAGAGTCTAATAAGAACACACTTTGTTTAGTGTCCATTGGGGAAACTCATTGTTTTGTGTCAAGTTGTGACACTCATAGTTTAGAGTGTTAAGGAGAAATAATAGTTTAGAATCCACCGAGTATGATAATTGTTTATATTCCTATGGGAAGACACATGATTTTGAGTCTAGTGGGCATACTCATGATTTATTTTCTACTGGGGGTGTTAATTGTTTAGAGTCCTATGAGGGTGTTTTATGTAATAAATACTAATAGGAGGTCAGTCTAGTATTTTATATCTCCCAGGGAGGATAATCACATTGAAATAATTATTTGGATTTATCATCTAAGAGGAATCATATGTATCCAATTGAAAAAGGAATTAAGACCCTAACAATTTGAGTATTATAATTTATTATTTTTAAACTGGATTGGTCCACATAGTTTAAGATCATGTAGTAGGGATGCTTCCATAATGAAAGGGAGGACAAAAAGTATGTGAGTGGGGATTAAACATGGTATTCACAAAATGAAAAAGGATATGTGTGGGTATAATAAACATGCTACTCGGAATATTTTAGATAAAAGTGGAAACTGTATGAGAGGTAATAATTTATCTAAAGAAATATACGTTTTCATGAATATCCCATATTTAGATGAATGAATTTCCCACAAGTTTTCACTCTTTCTAATGTTTGTCTCCACAAATGGGGTATCATGTGTGTGTACATAACCTGAATTCATGAAACATATATATTTAATGACAAATTTATCTTCATGCAACCCACATAACTTGCATGAGATGTGTTGACCCTGAAATAGTGGTTGTATGATTTATTTTAAATAATTTTCTAATTCATTGAATAGATTACAAGAGATAATTCTTACAACTTCTATAACATAAATTATTCAATGATTCTTTATAGGGTTAAAGGGTTTACAAAAGTTGGAGTTTCCAATAAAAGGTTTCCTCCTCCTTCAATACTATAAAAAAAATCCTAAAAGTGGTTACATAATGGATATTTATAAGCCTATATATAATATGATTTAAGCTGTGCATCATTAAACAAATATTGAATTATGTAGTCATGAAACCTATAATTTTTGGGGGTACATTGGAAACCTACTTATAAAATAAATGGAATTTGTGAATAGCATACATCTATATCTAAATCTATTATTCTTTCTATTTGTCCTACTAGATCCATCCAAAATGTGCATTTAAGAATGAACAATATCATTCAATACTATGTAATGATATAAAGATAACTCATTCTCTTATAATATTTTTGTGAGTGGTGATAGATCATTTACACTCAAGTTGTTTTCAGATTATGGGAGTATCCTTAAATTATAGGACTAGTCGAAGTAGGTATGATTTGACTATCAAGGTTTATTTGCGAGTACCCAACAGTTTGATGGGTGTATTCTTGTGATATTTAAGGATTATAAATCACTTAGTATATTCATGAACATATATGTTTGTTTTTATTACATACACTACTAATGGTGGCATAATATCTTTTTTTATCACAACCTATATGAGAGATTTTTGGATTATAATGTCAAATGATTTCCAGGAATGTCTAGAAGGGTTCCTAAGTATAAGTGGATGAGATTGAGGAGCTCATTGTGGATGTACATACAAGTATGATGTGAGTATGGGTATCATGGTTACATTTCTGGTTATCTTTTATTTAGTTTTAGTTCTTTTATTGTGCATGATCATCTCATTGGGAGATCTGGCATTGAGTTGTGACTATATGACCTGTACGTGTATAGTTTTGATACCTACATGTTCACTTATTATTTTCCATACTTGATTCAATTGTATTTATAATCAAATATATAGAATAGAAAAATATATTTTCTTACAAATGGGGAGAGACTCTGTTCCATCTCTTGGGTGAGGATAAAGGGGGGGGAATGAAAAAAAAGTTCCTATAGATGGATACTTGAGATGTTGGACGTTAAATCTTTAAGAAGATATGATATTTTTTTTCATGTTTCGAATAAATATAAAGGTTTTATTGAATTTAATTATATTATTATGGAGATTGAGTAGTTTTAGAGAATAGATTTACCTTAATATTTGAATTGATAGAAGGAGTGTTGTGAGTGTATCTCAATTGTGACATGGTAAATATAATATTGGTCATTACACAAAGAGTTTAAAACTATAGGAAACATCATTCTCTCTTATTATGTGGAGTTTTTATAACATTCGCATCTGGATCATGTTATGAATTGTTTCATGAGATAATTCATTCATGAGTTTTTTAGGTGGTTTAAATTTTCCGTTGTTAATAACAAGTTTATTGATAATTTGGAAGTAACTAGAACTATAATTATATGAAGATTAATGAAATATTACTAGTTTCAAAAAATAGTTATGTGATTTATTTATAATTAAACTATCATTTTTTTAAGTATAGGAATAATTTACTCTTACATGAGAAACACTTATAAATTCTGACAGTTTGTGCCATATTGGGTGCCCAAGGAATCATAGTATTCATTATTGAATCAAAATTGCATCATATTTATGGGAAAATATATTTCTATGTGAATATATTCATTATAGTTGGATATAATCCTAATTTATAATAGTGAATATGCTTTACTAGAGGAACTCACAGAACAAGATAATTGGTCAAGGAATATTTTTGCATAACTATTTTTTTGACTAGAAAAGGTAGTTACATGGTAATAATCCCCTTCATGTCATGAAAGAGGAAATTGTGGATATGAATTTTAAATATATGGTAGAAAATTTTGAAAAGATATAATAAAAATCTTTTAGATCATACAATCATTCCATAAGTTACCTCATCACATTTTGGTTCATGGAAGGTATTTAAAAATATGTTCTTCTCAATAAATAAGGTTTGAAAAAATATTATGATATTTGACCAAACATTTTAGTGATCATTAAAGATTCAATTAGGTTAAATATAGAGATGTAAATAAAGTTGGTTAATTATCTAAACATTATGGAACTTGAGGAGGAAGTAGAAGATTGATCTAGTTATTGATGATTATATGGATTATTTATATACATTGGATCCATGACCATATTTATTTTCCATTACATGTTCTTATTTTTATAAGATAAGAACATGGATAATTGGATCATAATTTTTGAAAGATAAGGATTTTAAACATGATTACAAGAGTGTGTGAAACTTAAAAATACACTTGTGTCATTCTCATTACATCAATCTCTATTGAAAATAAAATTTTGGTATTATTTTTCATCTAATGAACTGGAATGAAATGAGATAATTGTTTGAGAGTTTGTGTTTTGTAACCACTGATTCAACCTTGCTTATATGTGGTGGTCTATCACCTTCACTTATAAGTAATCACACAAAATGTAAATACATCTATTTACCATCAAATAATAATATCATTAAAAAAAATTGTGGAACTTTTTTGGGTCCCTTACTCTCTCTTCTAGTGTATTTTTGGGGTGTTTCATATCAACCCATTCTTTCTATCATAGATCCCCCAAACCATTTTTCTATATAATAATTCTTTTATATTCACCTATATGGTTGATTTCTTTCATAATATTGGGCTAGAGTATCTTTAATTTAATTTCATTCATTGGTGTGTCATTGATGGAGATGAAGTTGGAAGATAGTGGGATAGTGGGTTTATTTAATAATGGTGGGTGATTGTTGGACTGAGATTAGTAGCCTATTTGATGGAGTTATTAGTAGTTTTATTATAATTTTGGTTTGGTGTATTTATTATCTTTTTGATACCCATGGAAGGTTTTATCCTTTTATAATGGTGGTTGAATCATTGGTTCACATTTTACAACTTTCTTTAGCTTGAAGTTAACCTCTGTAACTTGTTGTGTTTAAGATCTATTCGCGTAAAAAGTCTCATCATCACCACTTGTAGTAAAGTAAATAATAAATTCAAGCACAATGAATTTTATAATGTTTCGACCTAATGAGAGAACATACTCATTTCTATGATCATAACTTAAGAGTCACATATTTTCTTCTATGATCAATCAAGGACTATAGTGTCATGGGAAGGGATCAACCATTAGCCAACACTATATACTCCATATAAAGGCTCGTGGAAAAATATTATTCTTTCTCACACTTGTTTATAATTCCTAGCATTTCTTATAAACCTCTGGAATAAAAAAAGAAACCTCTTCTCATATGTTTCAACCTACGAAACTTTATTGTGTGGAACGTAATTCTTCAAGTTAACTCAACTATGTGAGGTAATTATTTCAAATAATGATGGTTGGATGCTTGGTGATCTTATTCACTCAAATATACTCAATATTGTTAGTGAAAATTGTAGCCTCATCAATTTTTTTTACCAAATTATATCCCCTCCCTTAAATAACCAAAATTTATTTGATAAATGTGGGAAACACACTGGATCTAATTTGAAACTCCAAATCACATAAATTATTTGATCAATATCCTTGAAATATTATGAAGATATCATCATTTCGAATTCATCAACAACTCTACAAAACATGGCATCAACACCTTTCAATTCATCTATATATCATGGATAGAATCATAAATATTATTTTTTGAATAGAATACTTTGAACATACATCATATCATCGTCATAAATTATGTTACTTCATATTAATTATGTAAAGATACTCAAAACCATCATGTGAAAATTCTTATGAAAATGTAATTCTTGTTAATATACTTTTGATGAATTTAATTCAGGGGAACCTAGTTCAAGTGAATATGCTTCAGGGGAACATACTTCAGGTGAACGTAATTCAGGAGAATGTACGTAGTTTATTGTTATTTATTAATATTTAATATTTAATGTTTTTGAATATTGAAAATCATTTCTAAACCCTATCATTGTTTTATGTGAAAATAATTTTTTACTATTTTTCTATATTTTTTATATCTTATGTTTCTTTAATAATATTTTTATAATTGAAATTTCATACTAAAGATAATAATTTTATATAACTTTTATTAAACTACAAAAATGTCTAAATCAGTCTCTAGGATGTTCATAATTTTGTCTGAACATAATGTGCAATCTTGGTTTCAACAAATAATATTCTGTTTATAGTGTTTTAATGTTTTATTTAGTTGTTTTATTATAACTTGATTTATATTTCTCATATTTTTTTGAAAGTTTTTTAGTTTCATAGATAACATATTTATTTACATTTCATTAGACTAAGTGGAAGTATTAATTTGTTTTCTAAGTGGTCTAAAAAATTCTAAATATTTATGAAACAATTATAGAATTATAAATTTTACATAATATTATTTATTCTATATTTCTTTGATATCTCGCACGATACATATCAAAATAACATGAATTTTTTCGTATTGTAAATATAATAATTTTAAATACATTTCATTAAAATGAATTAAGTGTGAAAATATATTTTAGACACCTCAGAAATAGGAATAAGTAATGAAATAATTTTATAATTTTTTCTATAGTTTTTAGATCATGTATTTCACTATTTTTTTATAATATCTTTCACTATAGTTGTCGAATTTATGAGTTATTTGATCTCTTCAAAATATATAGAAATTATATAAATTTATTTATTTTTGTCTTGCACTAATTTTATTGTTTATTGGATCTAAAATTTTCCATAATGTTTTGTTATCAACTAGTCCCTCAGTTTTCAATTTCTCGAAACCCATTTTCAGTACCTACCCTGAGGTATGATTTACCTACCATGAGGTGTGAGTAAACCTACCATAAACACCATTCAAATCCTACCTTGAATCCTTTTCCACCCTAACTCATACTTAAATATACCTACCATGAACAACTTCAATTACCTCATGACGGGTTTTTATGTTACTATAAGAAGTGAATCGTATCTTCGAAGCTCTAATGAATGTGGGCTACACTCTCTTCCTTGCTTCAAATAGTAAGAAACTATCATGATTTCATAATATTGGTGAGCACTTCAGTATCCTTTTCTTCTTAAATAATAGTCTA
Organism: Viscum album; assembly: GCA_963277665.1. Lineage (NCBI taxonomy): Eukaryota > Viridiplantae > Streptophyta > Magnoliopsida > Santalales > Viscaceae > Viscum > Viscum album. Next base: position 1,763,447,682 of record OY728151.1, read on the forward strand.
AGATAAGGTGTATAGTGGTATCATCTTCTTTGTGCAGTGTAGAAAGCATCTCTCTAGTTATAGCTTATACAGAAGTAGCTCCTCTCCTTGTCCTTACATGTGAAATAAATTTAATCTCACCATTTACACCCACATGGAAGGTATAGTTACGATGAATTAAATATATTTAGTATACTAAACATGAATTCACAATCATTATACTTATTGTATGATGTATTTTATAGTGATTACATGTTATATATAGTTATTGTATGTGTCATTTTAAGTGAATGCATGTTGTAAATTTCACACGGTTAGTATAGTGACCATAGGAAAACCAAACACACATTCTGGGAATGGTATGTATACCAACTATAATTTCATTTGTAATAAATGGTTATTTCAACACTTTTCTTATTTTTTCATAAATCTAAAATTTTACTTATGCCTTGTTTTTCATCATTTTGATACTTTGATCAACTACATGCTTATTTTTAATTATTTTAAGTGTTTTACTGATTTATAAGAAAATTATATATAATCCATTAAAGGTTTTATTATAATATTTTAATCAGTTGTAAATACAATTAAAATTTACTCTTTAATATTGTGTAACACATACAACAAGTATTTTTTATATTTAATATTTTATATTTCATGTTAATTTATCGGACTTATTTTTCTTAAATTAATATTTAAAGACATTGAAATTATTCAAACTTATTTCTTATTATTTAATGTCGCATAATGAAATCCTTTAATTGTTATGTACTTCTTGTAATTAGAAAGTATTTTGAATTTTTCATTTAAAAACTCAAATTATCGTATGATTTTTATGGGATTTTTTTGCCAATTATTATGGATACTTTTTTGTTAATCTAATAGGTAATTCAGAATATTTTGAATCATAATATAATTTTTGAATTCAAAATATATTTGTTACCATTATTCTTGATGATAATTTTCTCTCTCTAGGATAATTGTTTAATTTGGTTTTGAATTTTTTACCTTGATGGAGATTGGTTTTTCAGTCTTTAAATGTTCTATTTAAATGTCTCTAGACAAAATTCTATGTATGATATCAATATAATATTTTATAAAAAAATATTTTGAGATCAAAATCTCAACAATTAACATTGACATCATCTGTGATCAACTTGTCATCTACTAGGTAGTCTCTCAAGCTAAATGAGAACTTCTATGAACACTACTGCCTTGACAAGATGACCTAATACCTTACTCAAGAACCAATTCCTACGAATTATTTTTCTATATTATACATTTTCATGTTTCTTTTATTTTTAATTGTTCTTCCACTCTTTCACATGCACTCTTTTTTCTGTTTATTCTTTCACATGTAAATTATTTATTCTTTACTTCCTCGGGTTCTGACTCTTTGATTACAAATTCATTACCATTTCGATTGTGACTCCTATTTTATAAATTCAATTTTGTAATTAGGATGTGAATACACATAAAAAATTAAGTGTTATGGTTATCCCTACAATTTTTATAAAAGGATTATGTGATTGAGTTATTATTCCCCTTAAAAATCAGGTAGATCAGGACATATCTCTCATTGAGTAGAAAGGTATTATACTAAACTAGATTCAATTTGAACAGAAACGGTATAAAAATACTTTTGTTCTTTTTTTATTCCTTTTTAAATTTAATCCTATAATTAAAGTTCACAATTAATTTAAATAATTAATCTATTTCATCAAAAAAATTAATCTGTTTTATCCCCCCTATCTAGACTATCTACCGTTACCCTTTGCGACCTAATAGAGAATGCACTTCAGATGAATGCATTTCAGGATAATGTACATTAGGTGCACACAAATTAGGTGAATTTTCTAAATGTGAACATACTTTTGGAGAATTTACTTTAGATGAACATACTTCTTATGCACCCTCAGCTTCATCTCAAATTTTCCTCTTACAGTATTCATCCCAATAAACATCTTGAAACATGGTTATCTGATGCCAAAGTTATCTACATTTGTTGATTGAACAATACGAAATTTTCTCACTTATTTAATCAAATATCTCTATGATATACTTCCAAAACATCATACCTTCATGAATTTTTTATGAATTAAAAACAACCTCCTAACTTAGCACATTGAATTTTCAAACTTTACATCCAAACTCAAAAAAGTTATCTAAAATGGTGATTATAAAAAATGAAACACCTTCAAAGACCAATGAGATCTTCAATATCCCCCTTTAGATTTATTTTCAACACAACTATTTTATAAACCTCAAAACCTGTTATTTTTATCTAATCATGGATTTTATTATAGAGAGAAATAATGACATCACACTTCAAAGAATGTTATGTTTTTTTAGAGAATTCAATTTCTCGATGATAAGAAACTTTTAACCAAGTGATTTTTATGTAATCCCCCTCAATTAATACTCTTATATTTTTATCCCCATATATGTTATAAATTCAACCTTTAATCAATATAAGATAAAACATTTTTTACAAATTCTTATTATAAAAAGAGCTTCACATCTCTCTCCCTTTATCAAAATAATTAAAGGCATAGTGTGGGTGATCTCCTGAATGTTCTATAAGTTGAAGAGAAGGATGAACATGAAGTCTCATCATAGTTCCTCAAACCTTTCCCTTGTCATGAATTTAGTAAAAATATCATCAATTTGATACTCTTTTGAAATATGATCAAGAATAACTTCCCCAACTATAACTTTCTCCTTGAAGAAATAGAATGTTATATCAATATGTTTTGATAAAGTGTGTTGAACCGGGTTCTTTGAGATATCAAATGCACTTTTATTATCACATAAAATTTTCAACATAAGTTCAACGTTATCTTTTAAGTCACGTAACTAAACATTTATTCACATCATTTTAGTGTAAGCATGGGTGGCAGCGACATATTATGATTCTTTTGTGCTCAAAGTAACTAATTTTTTTAACTATGATAGTATACACAATATTCTCCCAAAAATATTATACCTTTAGATGTTGAATTATGGTCATTGGAATCAGTGGAACAATTAATATCTATTAGTTTGATTAAGTTCATCTTATCACTTATTTGATACATTAAACCAAAGATTAATATTCCATTGACATAACTCAAATTTATTTTAGCATCCATTAGGTGGGAATCCTTTGAATCACTTTTTTATCTTGCACACAAAGTGAATGAATATACTATTTCTAGTTGAGATGCAGTTATAGGGAGTAAAATTCACATTAAGATATTGAAAATTTCTTCATTGACACTCTTATTTGATTTATCTATGCTCAATTTTAATCCAACAAAGATAGAAGTAGAAATTTCCTTATAATGTTCTTTATTAATCACCATAAACAACTTCTAGGAATAATTTTCCAATGATAGGAATATGTATCTTCCATTTTGTATAACCTATATCCCATGAAATTATTTCATCTTAACAAATATTGAAATTTCCAAGGGTTGTTTCTTTTTTATTGGATAATTCCATAAATGTATAATAATTATCTCTAGAAAATATATTTTCATAAACATAGACAATTAATATCATAGTTCCATAATTTTGGGAAAAAATACATCAAGGTAGCACTGAATCATTTTTGAGGAGATTGTGTTTGTTGACAAATGTTGTTTGTTTGTTGACAAAGAGGGTTTCCATGGTGAGTTTTTGAGTTCTAGTGTTGTTGTTGACAACTTATGTTGAAAAATAAACATGAAAAAGGAATTTATGATATGTAGGTGGTAAAAAATAATAGATTCAAGGTGACATCATTTTCTACTTTTTTACAAATTTTTGGGCCAGAAAATACAAAAATGGAAAAAACAAGTTTTTGGGCAAGGACGTTGTGCAAAAGATTGAAGGTGGGTTGGTAACTTGTACACAATTCATGTTTTAGGATCATAACGTCAAGAATGGAAAATTCATGAAGTGCGTGATAGATTTGGAAATGTGCATGAAAGATTAGGTTGTGCGAAAGAAACTTACATGCCCAATGCGATGTCAAATTGGGTTTTGTGCACATAGAGGGGATCTTGTGTGACCTGGGGAATCATTCTCATAGGGGTCGGTGAAACCTATATATAATGGGTGACCCCCTCATTCAAAGTAGCTCAAAACATAGATATAATTTGGGCTTCGGATCCCATAAAAATTTCATGTAAAGGGAGTTGCGTGAAAGAATTGGAGTTTTGTGCAAGCTAAGGAAGTTGTGGGTATGATTTGGTTTTCCTGTAATATTGAAGTTGTGTGTAAGAGTTGTTTCATGAAAAAAGTGGAATCATGAATGCAAGGCATTAAAGTTGCATGAAATAAGAAGTAAGGGTTGTGTGAAAGATTTTTAGTTTCCTGGTACATATGTGGTATAGTAGTATTCATCATTGGATGAAAGTGGGACGTCAATAGATCATCTATATACAATAGAGGAAAAATTCATTAGAGATAATGAAAAAACCTACAAGTGTATAAACTGTTAGTGGAGCCTCTGAATAACAAGTGAGAAGACATCAGTTGAGAGAGCAGTGATATTTTAAATTGTGATTGGTTGTAAACTAAGAGGGATAGTGAGTCCACTCCAAACCTTGTAAACAGTAGTGAACTTTTAGTGGATTAGGTACATCAACACATTGTTGTTTTATGCTCATTTTATGTATCCCAATGAGGGTGAACCAAGTAAAAATTAAAGTGTCTCGTGCATGCTTTAATTTTTGTTCATAGTTTTCTACGGTAAAGAGAGAGATTAGTGTCTTTTTAACAATAAAAAAAGATCAAAAAGACCATTTATTTTAATCTGTCATACCCTAATTCACCCCCCTCATAGGGTATTTGACCTAGTGGACCTAACATATAACTTATCTCCATCACATATAAGTTTCTATAAACTATTATATTAGATAAATTAAATATCTTCAAGTATTTATCAAGTTTAGAATACCATTCCCAATGGGAATACTTAAACCCATATAAATATTTATTGATTTTATATACCATACTTCCATACTCATCAAGTATGAATCCCTCCAGTTGTAAAATGTAGAAATATTCTTCAGCTTCACCATTTAGAAATACAATCTTTACATCCATCTAATAAACCATGTACTTCCAATGAGAATATACTACCAAAAACATTTGGACGTAATAAATTCTTACAACTAGATAAAATGTTTCAGCAAAACCAATATCTTCCACCTAATAATATCCCTTGAAAACAAACCTTTATTTTTTTCATAAAACTTCTCCCTTTTATTGAGCGTGTTCTTGAACACCAACTTATCACTGGTGATTTCTTTCAATTATGTGACTAGTTCTGTGGTTCCATTATTCTCATTCAATTTCAATTATTCTTTCATTACTTCTAACCATTTATTATGCTCAACATCTTATGATATTTATTTAGTTTAAATATAGTAAATAAGACCCATTTCATTCTCTATTCTCATATTTCTCCTTGTATGAATTGGATATTTACTAACTTATTATGATAATACTTGTTTTGAAATTATTTTTTAACACCAATAGTTTAAATTTTATACTTCTAGTATAATCCTATTAATCATTAGATTCATCAAAATATGTTCATTCTGTTTTGGACTTGGGAATTACTTACTGTTCAATGATTCTTTTGAAAGACCCCATGCCATCTTTCATTTCTTCATAGGATTCACCTTTCTATTTTTACATTGATATGGACTTATTCTCAATTACATTAACATAAAATTTTTCCATAATTTTTTATGACTATTTATTCTAGCACCTGTATCTCATTTTTTTGTATTTCTCAGAAAAATCCCATATTTTACATTCTCATAAAATTTTCCTATGTTTTAATCCACGATCTTACTTAGGCATGGATTTCCAAACACATCAAAATATTTTACCCTTGGTATCTTATTTACAACAACTCATAGAGAATATTGTATGTTCCCTATGTAATATGACATCTATTTTAAAAATTTCTATTTATGCATATGGATTCTCTCCAAACTAAGTTAGGGAGTTCATATTCAATAACCATGAACCTTCCTATTTCAACTAAACTTCAATTTTTCTATTCTATAACCCCATTATTCTGAGGAGTATAAGGTGGAATATATTGATGATTTATTACATGTTTTTATAGACATGGTTTGAGAGAATTAAATGTAAACTCCATTCCATTATCTGTTTTTGTCTTCCAATAATGGGCTCCAAGATTTTTTTAGCTTCCCTCCTATAAAATTAAAACATTTCCATAGTATCATATTTATGTTTCAAAAACATAACCCTGGTCATTCGAGTGAATTCATTAATAAAAGTGATAAAGTATAAATCACATGTAGTGGATCGATGCATCATCAGTCTACATACATCAGAATGTATATGTTAAAAAGGTTCAATGGAAAAAATTTATATTTTGTTGTGTTTTCTTTTAGTCATATTCCCTTTATAACATGCTTCACAAATAATTATTCTCTCTCACTTTAGTAAAGGAAAATCTCATAAATCTTCTTTAATTGGTATTTTACCCATGTTTAACTATCCAAGATTTCCTAGCCTTCTATTCCATAACTGATTATCATATTTCTGACCTAGCTAACATGAGTTACCTAGACTTCTAATATGAAAATTGTATATTTTAAAAATATTTCTTCAATCTTTTGTCCACCAGACGATGAAATATTTTCTATATAATTTCATTTAATTTCCATCATCACAAAGCTGACTTATATTTATTAAGTTATGTTTAATTCCATTTATAAAAAATCTTTAGTTTTCAACTTTCGACCATATAAAACAATTTTTCCACGTCATTTGACTTTTAAGGAACTATAATTTCTAAATATAAGTGCTCCTCCATTGTAATCTTCAATTTTTATTAAAATTTAATCCTATGGGTCATATGTGAGGAGAATCCACTATCAAGAATCTATAGTTTCTCCTTCTATATAGATTTCAAGTTGATGTAAACAATTATGGATATTTCATTTGTTTTTTGTTTTCCCTTCTCTATTTATCTTCCAATGAATATATCCTATACAGTAATATCTTTTAAAAATTATTCATTATAGTTACCATCCTGATCACATATTTTATAGGTTTCTTCCATGCAATCAAAATAATTCCATTTTGAAGATTTATGAACTTATGATTTCATCTTCTGTGAGATGTCACCTCCCATATTATGATTGATATTTTATTTTATTAAAAATTTAATCCCCCTAAACACCAGCCTTCTACTTAAAAGTTATATATTGTCCCAATAGTTGTGGTTGTTGTGCCAATAGTTTATATAGCCCCAATAATATGTTTCAAACATCTACCTTATTGAGTGAATTTTTTTTCTTAATGGTGGTTCATCGATAAATATGGATTCATTATATATTCATTGTAAAGATTCCATTTTTTTAATTTTATGTCTAACTTTTGTAGGTTTAACAGATGTATATCCAATTTTATTCTTGATTCATAATTTCTCAATTTTGATTGAAAAAAATTCATTTTTATTAAAAACCAATTTATCTTCACTTTTAGTAGAAACATATTTTACCTATTTTTCTATAATATCTTTTGAATATTTTTCTTTAAATTTCATCAATTTGATGAAATAATCTTCCAATTTCAATAGTATTCTTTTAACATCAAGAAATCTAGACTGTGTCTTTCTCAATTCAACTCCCACTATAAAAATCTTCTTATTTTAAACCATTTTTAATTTATTCATGTTCATCAACCGTTATTTTGAGGTTATTGATTTCCTAAGTGTATGAATTCTCTTTTTTATTGACTCTTCTCCACATAAAATATCCTTTCTTTTTAATAAATGATGTTCTGTATTGAGATTAGTATTTTTCTCAAGGCAGGACTCAAGATCAGATTTCATCATGTGTTCTAAGTAGGTTACTTCAAATTCTACTTCTTCAGATTATGTTTTCTCTAATTTTACATTATTAATGATGTGTACAAAATCCACTTAAAATCCATCATCGGATGATAATTCTTATGTAGATTCTCTATATTATTCCTTACAATGCATACTTATTTTCTTATTTTGAGTATATTTATTTTTTCCTTTAGCTGGATTTCCATCAAACCTTGTATCCTTACTCCATGTCATTATTTTAGTTTTTTAAATAGTCTCGTGTTTTTTACATTTATTTTTTTTTCTTTTTGGTGAAATTGACAACAAAATTCCCAACTCCACCACACTTGAAACATTTAAATAAAATCTTACCCTTATACTTCCCTTTACCCATTCTAGAATTTTGAGAGATAAGAGATTTTATCTTCTTATACACTTTATACTCCCTTAATTCATATTATATTTCATTAAAATTTTGAAATTCTTTTTCATTATGTTTTAGTTTTCTCATTGTTTCAAAATCCATCTCTTCCTTAGATTTTTTCTTAAATGTTAGAGCCTTACTAATTTCATATTCCAAAATAATATTTTAAAGTATATCTAGAGATAACTCATCTCTATCTTCAATGTATGATATTATAGGATGAAACTTATCCCGAAAGTTCCTTATTAAATTCTTCCAAATAGATGACCCCATTATAAATTCTATAAATTATATGATATTATAGTTGGTTTCATTTAATCTTGTGGAAAAAATTTCTATGGTTTCTTTATTATCCATATTCAGGTTCTTAGGCTATCTTCTCTAGATTTAATGATTTTATTCATTAAAATTATTATTACCTTCAAAGACACATTAAATCTTATTCAAATTTTCATTAACTTATTGAATACCCATTACATTGGTGTAAAAATTGTCTAATAAAGACATTAGAATTACATTCCCAGCCTTTTTCATCTACTTCCATGTTCATTTTGTCCAAAAATTCAAAGGTTCCTCTTTTTTCCTCAGCGGAGGTCCTTATATAGTAGCACCCAATATTTCCAAACTAAGGGATTGTATATAGGGTATCATCCTATTTTTCATCGATGAAATTTTGTACCATAGAAGGATGAAATACCATAGAAACTAATGGAATTTACATTCTCTATTAAATCAACCAGATCCAATATAGGGAACCTACATTGGTACCAATTTTGATACCTAGTAATGGGTTGAACCACTGGTTAGGGGGATTGAATCAGTGGTTCACTTTTTAATATATTCATTAACTATAAGATGACCTCTACAAACTTTTATAGATATGATCTATTCATGTAAAAAAGACCCACTCTCACTGAATTTAGTAAAGTTAAAAATAAAGTAAAGAACATAGAATTTTAAAAGGTTTGTCCCTGATGAGGGATCCTACTCTTTGGTATGATCAGAATATCTGAGTCAAATATTTCCCACTATGATCAATCGATAATCATAGTGTTATAGTAAGGGATTATTCATTACCCAACAGTTTTATCCCAGCTATAAAGTCTCCCAACAAAAGATTATTCTAGTACCCACTAGATTAAAATAGTTATCTTATCTTCAAAAACTATTGAATAGAAAAACATATTATTCTCACACGTTTAAACCTTCAGAGATTTTTCATCTAAAACATTGTTCTTTAGAAAAAATCAACTACATGAGTTCCTTCTTCCGATGAATAATGATAGGATTGTCTATGATATTTTTTACACTAACAGGCTCAATATCATTAGTGAAAATTATAGGCTCATCAAAAAAAATACCAAATTATGTTCCCCCTTTAAATAACCATAAATTATATGATAAATGTAGGGAACACAAGGGTTCTAATTTGAAAATCCTGCTCATTTCATGTCTTTGTAAAGAAAAATTGAATGATTTTGAAGATATACAATTTTAAACGTCATTAAAATTTCAAAAAAAAAACGAAGTATCAACAACCTTCAATTCATTGTATATCTCAACTAGAATCATAAACATTACTTTATCAATAACATACATTAAATATTTATCTTATCATAATCATAATGTATATGGATTCATATTAATTATATAAAGATTCTAAGAAACTTCAAGTGAATATAATTTACATGAATGTACTTATGTTCAATATACTTCAATTGAATGTGCTTTAAGTGAATGTACTTTAGTTTAACATACATTAGGTGAATTTAATTGAAGTGAAAATAATTCAGGTGAACCTAATTTTGGAGAATTGAAATTTGGTGGATGTACTTCAGGTGAATGTACTTCATATGAATATAGATCAAGTGAATGTATTTCAAGTGATTATACTATAGGTGAACTTACTTCTGGTGAACCCTCAACTTCATATCAATACACACTCTTACATCCTTAAGCATTATGAGTGGCTTGATTCACTATTAGAATTTCTCCAAAGTGATGTACTTCTGTTGATTGAACAATAAAATATCATCTGACTTATTTACCTAGAGGTCCCATTAATATAATACCAAATATTTATACCTTCATCAACTTAAGTGAACAAATAAGAACCTCCAAACTCAACTCATCAGATTTAAAAACATTACATCCCAACTCAAAAACAGTCTCTAAAATGGTGTAGACAAAAAAGTTATCACCTTAGAAGACCAAGGGAAACTTAAATCATTCCAGAAAGGGTTAAATCCACCAGTAAGAACAATTTCACATGATATTTTCTTATCTGGATGATAAAATAAAAGTATTTGTTTTTATTAGTCCCCTAACCCATGTTGAAAAGACCCCATATTTGTGGATGAGTTGTCTTGACTTATTAATCACATCTGAAAAACTCCCATGTTTTATGTGATACTCATTATTTTCTTACAAATCACACCCCAAGCAGTAGGGTGGTTAGATCCTATCATATATCTGAGGGGACCGCTACAATTGGTCCTAAAAATCTCCCCCTCAGTTCTTTCCAAGAGATCTAAAGTATCCCCTTCCCTATAATAATTGTTCAAAAAAGGGTGGAATCCACCAACTAGTGTTGTTGAACATGATATTGTCTTTTATGGGTGATAAATTTCATGAGATTATTTTTCTAGGTCCCCAAAAACATGTGTAAAATGACTCATATTAAGGGGGAAATTCAACTTGACTTATTAATCACATATAAAACACATCCATTCCCTATATGGGACTCATGAATTGTTAGTAGTTCACACCCCAAGCACCAGGGAGGTTAGTCCCAGTCACAGATCTATGGGGATTACTACAACTAGTAATAACAAGCTCCTTTAATTTTCTTATTTTTATTCTCTTCCTTAATAGATAATTTATATCTCTATAAAATGATATTTTAATCAGTGTTCTCCCCTTTTATACTTGATGTGGTGTAGCCCAAGTCATTAATCCCCTTTTTCTTGTCAATAAAGGATTTTTTATGCCTATTTTTCTATAGAGGTGGCATCATATGAGATGGAATGAAGTTGGTTTCAATAAAAATAGGTTTTATTGGAAATTTTAATTCCCATACATGGTTTTTTGATTTATTTTATATTTTTTGTTTACTATTTTTTTATTGGTTACTTATCTAGACTGGTATTTCATCAAAAAAATTGATCCTTTTGGTGTCTCAATCAATTAAATGAGATATATATTTTCATCAACTCTTAGTCAATATATAAAGTTGGGATTGTAATGATGTTTTTGTTTTAGGAATAAGGGAAATGGTAATGGTGGAGGATTCCATTAAAAATGATGTTGAATGGAGGAAGATTCGGGGTGGGTTCCAAAGGTGACAATTTGATGGTTGTCATCAAGGCTTTAAGAATTAGTCATGGATAGGAAAAAGTTATTTTATTTCTATGTTTTTGTATTAACCAATGTCGGTATGTATTTTTGATAGTCGTATTTATTTTGATTAGTTAGTTGTGACGCTAATTGTGGCTTCAGGGAAGACGGTTCCCACATGTAGTGGTTTGTACCAACAATATTGAATGACATTGGAACAACTAGTGAGGGAATAAAATGCTCAACATTAGATATAGAGACACATATCAGTAAGTATTCCACATGATAATAAAAATTAGATACTTCTTGTAGTCTTATGAATCATTGTCCCATCCCTTTTCTACTAACATGATTCATTTTTTCCTTGTGTTATTTTTTTGGTTTTGAATGACAATAAGTTATAGGGTTATAGGTCTTCATGTATTGTATTTTTAATGGTGGATGGGCTTGGGATATTAGCCCCCCAAAATATTATAATATTCTCATGTCCCATTTTTAAAAATGAAAAAAAAATATATTGGATTCATAATCCTGGATAAATTTATTTTTGAATTTCAATTACTAACCACTCTTTCTAAAATCATTTTCAATTTTTTTGAAATTGTGACCTAAAAATATTTTCAAAACAACATTCATCAATCCCGCACAATATTTCACATGTCATGTGAACCTATTTGTTATTAGGGATGCATAAAATCATACCCCCTTACTGACTTTATCTATAATTAAAATATTAAATCAATATGAACCAATATTAATTTTATAAAAAAACCACTATAATAGAGAAAAAAGTAACGATTTTAATTTTAATGCCCTAGAAACATGAAATTACTCTATAAAACTATTTTTAATGCATAATTCTAGTGTTTCCCCAAGTTTTAAATAATATTAAAATCATTTATCATGACTTAAAATCACAAGTCGAGTGAAAGATGGTGCTTTGATGCCAACAATAAAATCCCTATGTTAATTCTCTCGAATATTAACTGGGATAGATCACCACATCACCATAATTACTTCACCCAATATTCCATAAGATATCTTCTATAATAGTGTATCTAATACATAAAATTGGTAAACTATACCCTCTGTATTATAACCATTGAATCATAGTAAAATATTGAAACATAAAAAAACTATCAGAATATTATATTATATAACAAAAATTTAAAGTCGTAAAAATAATATAATTCATATTATAAAAAAGTCATATCATGTTATAAACACATAATTTATAGAAAACTATATTTTCCAGAGTTATTAAATTCGGTATATGTTAGAAAATAATTAGATAAATAAAATGGTAAATACCACTACCTTCCATGTCCTTTTCCTCACATTAGTTCCCACTCTTATCATAACCAACACACAAATAAATCCTAATAATTTATCCCTTACCATATTCTATTAATGAAGCATGAGGGGTATAGATCAACTATGTTTTAGGTGCGGGCTATGAGTATGAATATAAGTAGGCCACCATCAATACGGTATCTATAATCTACCATACTGTATATAAGTGATTATATAATCATTATAAGACTAAAATCTAAAAAACTCATTGAGTATTGAAAAATATGAGTTGTCTCAAGATAACCATGATAATACAATGTTTTAAACTAATTTTTCCATCCCAATGTCAGTGAGACTCATTATCCATACTAGAATAATCCTCAAATGGTGTCTAGGACTGTAGTAATTTCATCCATTAATGTTAAAAAATACGTCAAATGGTGTCCCCAAATCTAGTTTCTATATCCATCAGTTGTTATAATAAATGGTGTCTTTGAATTATGGAAAAAGGAATTCCATGACCTAATACCTCTAGAATATATTGAAAATAGTTCGAGAGGTGTAACAGTTTTAATCCCAGACATGAGTTGGTCTATCAATCATGAGTAAAATTAGGTAGTGTATTTGTAACTTTGACAATAGTATACCATGACCCAATACATCTAAATGAGCATATAAATAGTATAATAAGTGTAAAATATCCAATTCCTCAATAAGTGTACCAAAACCTTTGATCATGAAACACCACTAATAGAGACTATACAACGATGGGGAGGATCATCACATCCCATACTCAAGGTAGGAATACTCAGATAATGGATAATGACTTATCAATGGAGGATACTATACAACCATGATATAAGTCATGATGCTTAATTCTCAAGTAAAATAACACTTAGTGGGTACTAAGACAATTGAATCATTCAATTTTCAAATGAAAAAAATTGATAGAATCAAAAAATAACCATGAATCACACTACCTACAACTAGACCTTAGTTATACCATAGTGCATCACTCGTATCTCAAACCTTATTCTAAATCTAATACATATATTATATACATCCCTTCCTAGTTCCATATACTCTAATATATTAATGTTGAGGAACCACCATCCTACTCCAGATGGATACCCAATGGATTGAACACCACAAAACCATAACTACCCATTTGTTGATCCTAAAGTCAGGACAATCCATGTATCCATATAATCCATTAAACACTTGTATAATATAATTTCATGGTAAAATTACCCACCTAGATTCCTATTCATTCACCACAAACTAATGGTGTTATTATCTATCCCATAATCCTACATTTTCAAAATACCATATCATGAGCCCTTAGAAAAAATATTTTTTGGAATTAACTCCATAGTTCTAAAAAATATACCATTACAGTTAGTAATGACACGCGCTAGTCTATCCATAGGGATTTTTCATAATCTCACATATAGCCTTATAAGTCCCCCTATGATCCAACTCATGTTACTCTAGCCAAAATCATCAAGTAAAGGTCCAAGGTCTATTCCCCATGTTACACCCTTTTACTAAACATGATTATTATGGTGAAATCATTACTCAATCAACAATTACACAACCCAATCATATTGAAAAAATCTTTATGTAGCCATAAGAGACTAACTTATACCATCATACCCTATTTCTCCCCTAGTAACCCATTTAGTACCTTCATCTACAACCAACCCTAGCATTGCAAAGAGATTAAATCACCAATAGATTCTATGAAATTTATGTTGTATGTAAATTTTTTATTTTAGGACTAATAGATTCGACTTATATATCCCATTAACCCAATCCCTCCCAATTATGACCTGAGTCACCTTGAATTGAGTACCCATGATTGTATATAAAATTAAATGTAAAACACATATATATTCATGTAATTTTAATATAGATACTACCCACCTATTCTCAAAGTTAATCCCTTGAATTTCATTCATCAATTTATTTATGAGGATGCTCTAATGAACCAAATTAATAATTGATATTATTTAATAAAATAAGAATGAATTATTTCATCATAAACATTTATTGTTAACTCTTCATAATGAATCTAATAGGGGTAACCTTTTATTGAGATCAAGATATGTTTTGTAAATTATTGATCCCATGTTGAAGAAAGTAATATTTGAATATAATAACTGGATGTGATTTTTTGTTCTTTATTATAGTCAACACATAAATAATGTTTAAACATAGGTGTATCATTATGATTAATTTTATATAAATTTCATTCATTGGTTTCATAGTGATTATATTAAGATTGAGTTTTTTTAGTTTAAAGAGTTGTGTCTGAAGATATTGGATGTTTAGATGACATCACCATGCCATGGTCATTTATGAAATATGAATAGAGATTGTATCAGATGAAAAAATGAATTGGTTACATAGGAAATGAGTTTTCTTAAATATTTTTTTCTAAGGAAAGTTATTCATCCATCCCATGTGGAAATATAAAACACAAAAAAGTAAAAAAAAAATAGGAATATTGTTTTTAAAAATGATTATTTTTGTAATATTTTCAATTAAAAAGTTTTATTGTAGTAAAAAAACTTGAAGTAAAATATAGTTTTTCATGGTGGTTGTAAAGTGAGTTTTTTAATTTTGAAAAATTCTATATACAATGTTGTTGCATAATTTTCTTATCAATATTGCATTCAATAATTTTTTCCAATAAATAAGAAGCTTTCTAAGAATAAAAATGATGAAGGCCACATCGTGGTTCATTTTTGGTGGGACCTTTGATAAGTTCTCAAATTTAAATGAGGATTGTTTTCGTAGGGATTAAAACAACTTGGTATTTTTCTTATATTTTAAATGAGGAGCTCCATGTTGTAGTAACTATCAAAGTGAGATTAAAATTTCCTACTAGAAATGATGAGTATAAAATAGGTCAAGGTACAAGGTAATTTGAGAGATGTTTCGAATTAGTACATAATAGTTTAAATAAAACGAAAGAAAATATTTCATGGTGATATCCATGGTCGATGAAAATTATCTAAATTGATAGATAATATGTTGCGGTGGAGAGAGATTAATTCATTGTTAGTTGGGTATTATGTTTTGGAGTGGATTTTATAATGTGGCTAAATTTATGAATCTACAGATACTCACACTCAATCCCCAATATATATATTCATATAAATAGTGACAAAGAGATATTGAATGTTACAAAGGATCAATGAAGAATAATATTTTTTTATGTATTTTAAGGTTTTGTTAGTTTGAATTTGAATTTGAATTTTTAATTTAAACATGAAGAATAATTTTGATGATATGAAATGGGTGGTATAAACTAAAAATAGAAAATATTCAACGAATATATAGATAAAAGTAGATAATAAAATATTTTGTGTATGTAGAAGAAGTTATAGAATGTGAAGAAGAATAAGTATCAAAAACAGAGTTTGATGGAAGTCTAATATATATGAAGTATATATTATTATAGTAAAATAAATTTTGTTTCTTACATTTTTTTCAGGAAAACATTAAACAATTTGGATACATATGTGTAACACGAGTTCAAGGATATTATTTAATTATTTTTAATCCACGTAATCTTAGTGGACTATATGATCACATGTGATTACTAGATCATGCTAAGGATTGGATACTCATTTTGAGTATTGTACCACATAAATTAAGTAGTGCATGTTGTGTGTGTGATAATGATTGATAATTTACATTAAAATAGTAAACGAATTTGTTCATTAAAGTAACATAAAAATGAATTTAGTTAACTAATTAATCCCCCATTTGGTGATTTTGCATTGATCTTGTGGTATTCTTTCATGTTGTATCAAAGAATTCAGGTTCCCTTAAATTAAGATCAGATATTTGATTTTTGAAGAGAAATAAATTCCTCAATGATTGATGATTGGGTAGTGAATTATTACTATGAATATGGATAATATAAATTTGGTGAAAAATAAATGGATTCCATCTTTTTATAGAAAATACTATTATACATAGACATATGAAATTTTACTATATTTATTATCAATTAGTTTTGATATATTATAAGATCCAATAGATGGATTTATTTCTCTTGATAAATGTAATTTTATTGTAACAACCCGAAATTTTTAATAAATCTTGTTTCCTAATTTTATGTGTTATTTTATTTTATTTTTATACTCAACAAAAATGTTTCATTTGATAACATGAGTATAATTAAAATGAGACCATTGGGTTTTGACTGTTATATTACCATTGGTCAATATGACCCCTGGAAACTAAACATTTTGATTATTGTCTCTAAATACAAGTAATCTTGGTTAATTATTATAGAAAGAAGATTCGATGGCCTCACCCAGTAGTCTTGGACCGATTGAAGCCCATCTAACAGAACTTGGGAAGGAGGTAGCACCACTGGGCTTTTCTCTGGACCAAACCCAAGTCGAACTTCATCGTGTGAAGCTATAACAGAATCGCCATTGCGAGAAGTTCAAACTGATAGAAATTACTACTCATGCGATGTTGGTCGAGCCTCCCTCAGATTCTCTCACCTTAGTACACCTTACACTTAGGTCATATGCTGCTGTGATAAGGGGTTATGTAAGGAGACTGTAACTGCCTTGTGTAATCCTTTGTTTTAAATAAAAATTGGGATTTCTTCTTATGATGAAATTTATGAATTTTCAAATGACCGGATAAATATAGTATGCATATTTTTGATGAATTTTAGAAAAATGATATTTTAAAAATCTTTATGTAAACCTTAAATAATTAAAAATGTGTAATGATTTTCGAAAAATGGTCTTCTACAATTATGTTCAGTACGAAATTTAGAGTCTAATAAGATCAACTTGATTTTTGATGAATAGTAAATTATTAATAGTGATTTTATGCTTAGGATTAGTAATGTGACCATATTTATTAGTAATCTCACTTAATGAAAGTATTAATATAATCTGGGCACCTTGATTAAATAATGTGATTCAATAAAACGGTTAAATAACGGTTTCATAAATTATTATTCAAGTATTAGTTTTTTCATGTGAATAGTTATTTTTAATTAAAAATTAAATTAAAAATATTTAGAAAATTATTTTTATAAAATGGATTTCATTTTTGAACTCAGAGCATCAATATTATGTTAAGGTAATTTTTGGGGTTTTTTCTGAAAAAAAATGAATTTTCGGTGAATAGTGTATTTATTTAAAAATTAAATTAAAAATATTTAGAAAATTATTTTTATATAATGGAGTTAATTTTTGAAATCAGATCCTTGATATTTGGTTAATGTGAAATTTTGGGATTTTTCTGAGAAAGTTTAATTTTCAGTGAATAGTAAAAATACAGTTTTAGGGTTTCGTTATGTTTAATGACATCATAACTGTTTCATGATGATTACATGAGATATTTTAAGGGATGTTAGACCAAAGGTGATGAATTATTGTATTGGGGCCCCATGTGGCCTAACTCCATGGGAAATACCATGGGAGAGCACATGGTTTTGAGAAAACCACTTTTGAGGTGTCCCTTGGCCATTAATGCCTTGTCCCCTCACTTTCCCTATAAATACCAAGCCATCATCTCATCCATTTCGACTCCCAACTCTACCCCATCTAATTTATGGTCTCATTACCTCCCAAGGAGTTCTCCCAAGGTTCCCCCAATCCCTCAAGGTCCCAACCTTTGAGTTTTAAGAGTTACGTTTTAAGGTAAGGGATCCCACCTCTCTCTTTCTTTTCAAGAAATCTGTTTTATGTCATTTCTTTTATGCTCCATGTTCTTATGTTAAAGGATGTTATTTTATACTCATCTTACTGCACTTTTCATGTTCATATAATGAGAGATCCCCTCTTACTCTCATTATTTCGTTTTATGAAGTTTTAAGTGGCGTCGTTAGGCTGCCGGAATTTTTGTAACGGATTCTTTCTCCCTTCTCATTTTTCAAGATCTATTTTTATGTAAAGTATTTGTAGTTTCTTTTTATTATTCTGGGGTATGATCTCTAAATTTATCATACTTATCTTTTATGATCATATGATGAGAGACCCCATTTGATCTTTTCAATTCATTATTTTTAAGTTTTAAGTGGTGCCGTTAGGCTGCCGAATTTTTAAGTTGTTCCTTCACCTTTCTCCGTTTTCAAAGTTCTAATTCCATTTCATGTCTTGAAAGTTAATTTTCATTATGTTGGGGTATGATCTTTAAATTTGTCATACTAATATTTTAGGTTCATATGATGAGATACTGTATTTTATCTCATCAATTCATTTTTGTTGAATTTTAAGTGGCGTCGTTAGGCTGCCGAATTTCTAAGGGGTTCTTTCACCCTTCTCGTTTTTCAAGATCTACTTTCATGTCAAGTATTTCAAGTTCCTTTTTATTATGTTGGGGTATTATCTCTATGTCTATCATACTGATCATTTATGTTCATATTATGAGAGACCCTATTTGATCTCGTCAATCCATTTTTGGAGTTTTAAGTGACGCCGTTAGGCTGTCGAATTCTTATAAGAGAAATCTTATTTTTGTCTTCCTTTCATGTTCTTCGTTTCATATGGTATATCATTCAAATTTTATTACCATTTTCTTAAATACTATATATTCTGTTCCCCTACTGTTTTATGTATCATTTTTGAGTGGGTGACCCATGTACCCTCTCTTTTCAATGTTTTCTAAAACCATGTATCATAGACGTTATGTTGCATAGTTTTCATCTCAAAATGCCTTCCTCTTTATCTAGAAATTATTTTATGTTATTAAGTGAATACT
This sequence comes from Viscum album, assembly GCA_963277665.1. Lineage (NCBI taxonomy): Eukaryota > Viridiplantae > Streptophyta > Magnoliopsida > Santalales > Viscaceae > Viscum > Viscum album. The sequence continues at coordinate 1,763,467,289 of OY728151.1, forward strand.
CAAAATTCTTATTTATACAGGTGTATTCACATATATATCAAAATGTTCTATTTTAAATTCTGGGATTTACATACATGAAACCCACTTTCTCTTTTCCATGGGTTTAAAGTGACATAAAGATCATGTCTTTAAAGCAGTTTTTAAAACGTTATGATTATGAAATGAAACCCATTTCTTCTATGATATATGGGTTGTTTATGAAATGATTGATGGTGATATATGTGGATCACATGATATTAAAGACATGTGAAGGGTGCACCCATATAGCGCTCCAATGCATTGGGTAAAGAATTAATCACTAGAGATGACTTTTTAGACTGATACCTTGGTGAATAACCTTGGTAATTTTTAATGACACCTTGGGGATGGACCTTGGTGAAACAAAATGATTGTCAATATTAAATTTTGTAGCCACATCTTCAATTTATGAAAATGGTTATTTTATTATGATATATCTCATGATTTCATTCTCATTCCTTAAAGTTCTTTTCCTGACCTTATTGAAGTATCTCAAGTTCACATGTAAAATGTTTCTCTTGTTTCCCTTACTGGGCCTTCTGCTCACCCTTTCTTTTGATGTATGTCCCTAGGTTATGAGATGCAGTAATGAACCTAGGATAAACATGATGAGAATCCTTTCAGGTGTTTAAGAAGAATGTTTTATGTTTTCATGTTTTATGTTCCTGGTTTCCAAGACACTAAACCTTAAAGATCCTCGGGTTTGTAAAATTAAATGAAAGTTTATGTGATAAAAATGCGGGTTGCTAGAGTTGGTATCAAAAGATGGGTTAGTTATTTGTGGAAATTATGATATGAAAACTCTAGGAAGAACCCTATAGAAAAGTTTAAATATAGGAAATATTCCTGGTATTTTGGTGAGTATTGAGTAAGGGGTTTCCAAGCAACTACATCCTTGTCTGGATACGATCAGGTAGAGGTGGCTCTGGAACAGATGTACATAGGGGTAAAACCTGAAAACACCACTTTGAGCTAGACTCGAACGGGAACTAGTAAACAACAACGGGCCTTGCTGCACTCTTGGTTACGACACTCCCGGGGGATATGCTTTGGTAAATTCATAAGCTTAGTATGAACCATTATTAAAGGAACAAAGATAAAATAAAGATTCACATAAGAATATATGATCATGGATAACCTAGTTTTAAACCTAGGGGATCACAAGTTAGGGTATACTTTTCTTCTACAAGTTATCCTTATATGCTTTAAGTTCCTTTTCATGATTATTGGTTATGTATTTAAGTCTCTAATTATAATTTCTCTTCTTAGTTAATGGTGGGAAATGAAATAACATGTCCCAAAAACCAATGTGATAAGAAATGCGATGATTTCCATATTGATATGACAGAGATGATTAGGGGATTAAAAGATGATTATTATTTTGGAAGGCATTCACTATTTTGGGGACTCTATATGATCGACGTAAGTAGATTACTACGGTATTTTCATTGAGAAGTAAGGTTGACTTATATTTTGAAGAATCGATGAATTTAAGGTGGACTTATAGTAATTTAGGTTACTTATGGAAATGATTAACCTATCATGGCTAAAATATGTTTAGGTCAGCTACTTTTTTTATAAGATGTTAGGAGTGGTTGATGTTGTTTGGAGATGAATGATAAAGTTTATCTTGGAAGACTATGTTATCAATCCCTTCTTGTATTTGGGTTTCAATCTTAGTTTGGGTTATTTTGATGAATTTTAAGGACAGTTATTTACGGAATGGTCTATGATGATCTTTGGGTAAGTACCATGGAACTTAGAAGATTTAAAATTAGTTTCCATTCATATGGGATTATTTCTTTTTGAAGAGTTCTTTTACCTTACCCTTTCTGTTTTTGGGAAAATTTTTAAAGATTGAAGAAATAGATAGTTAATCTTTTGTGGATTATGTGATTCTCTAGAAGATGATTCTTGTGTTTTTATGAGACCAAGTAGTTTTGAATGCTCATCATTTCGAGAAAAGATTAGTTTTGGTAGAAACATGTTAAAGGATGAAACTCTACATGAAGGTAGGTATATTTTCTTATGTTTTTGTTCTATGTAGTAAATGAATTCCTCAAAATTTTGAAAAGGAACGTAAAAAAAACATTGTTGGTTTACGTTTCGTACTATTTAATCAAAGTCCGTTTACACACATCATAAGTTTGGGATTTTCTTATGGTTAAATTTCTCCTAATCATGTTTTCTATCACTCTCCCCCAGAACTTGACCCTTTGTTTTTTCTTCCATATCCATGTTTTCCTCCATGGAATCCTAGTATGGGTTAACTCGGGTGACCTTTGTACTTCCCTTTCTTTCTTTTAAAGTAATAGTTTTACTAACTCCTTTTCCGATGTGGGACTTTTAATGAAATTTCAAAACCCAATTTTAAAAATTACGAGGACGCAATTTATTAAGGGGGGGAAGATTGTAACGACCCGAAATTTTGAATAAATCTCGTTTCCTAATTTTATGTGTTATTTTATTTTATTTTTATACTCAACAAAAATGTCTCATTTGATAACATGAGTATAATTAAAATGAGACCATTGGGTTTTGACTGTTATATGACCATTGGTCAATATGACCCCTGGAAACTAAACGTTTTGATTATTGTCTCTAAATACAAGTAATCTTGGTTAATTATTATAGAAAGAAGATTCGATGGCCTCACCCAATAGTCTTGGACCGATCGAAGCCCATCTAACAGAACTTGGGAAGGAGGTAGCACCACTGGGCTTTGCTCTGGACCAAACCCAAGCCGAACTTCATCATGTGAAGTATAATGGAATCTCCTTTGCGAGAAGTTCAAACTGATAGAAATTACTACTCGTGTGATGTTGGCCGATCCTCCCTCAGATTCTCTCACCTTAGCACACATTACACTTAGGTCCTATGCTGGTGTGATAAGGGGCTATGTAAGGAGACCGTAACTGCCTTGTGTAATCCTTTTTTTAAATAAAAATTGGGATTTCTTCTTATGATGAAGTTTATGAATTTTCAAAGGACCGGATAAATATAGTATGCATATTTTTGATGAATTTTAGAAAAAGGATATTTTAAAAATGTTTATGTAAACCTTAAATAATTAAAAATGTGTAATGATTTTCGAAAAATGGTCTTCTAAAATTATTTTCACTTCATAATTCAGAGTCTAATAAGATCAACTTGATTTTTGATGAATAGTAAACTATGAATAGTGATTTTATGCTTAGGATTAGTAATGTTACCAAATGGATTATTAATCTCACTTAATGAAAGTATTAATATAATCTAGGAACCTTGATTAAATAATGTGATTCAATAAAATGGTTAAATAACAGTTTCATAAATTATTATTCATGTATTAGTTTTTTCAGGTGAATAGTGTTTTTTAATTAAAAATTAAATTAAAAATATATAGAAAATTATTTTTATAAAATTGATTTCATTTTTGAACTTAGAGCATCAATATTATGTTAAGGTTTTTTTGGGGTTTTTTTTGAAAAAAATGAATTTTCGGTGAATAGTGTATTTATTTAAAAATTAAATTAAAAATATTTAGAAAATTATATTTATAAAATGGAGTTCATTTTTGAAATCAAATCATTGATATTTGGTTAATGTGAAATTTTGGGATTTTTCTGACAAAGTTGAATTTTCAGTGAATAGTACAAATATAGTTTTAGGGTTTCGTTATGTTTAATGACATCATAACTGTTTCATGATGATTCCATGAGATATTTTAAGGGATTTTCGACCAAAGGTGATTAATTATTGTATTGGGGCCCCATGTGGCCTAACTCCATGGGAAATACCATGGGAGAGCACATGGTTTTGAGAAAACCACTTTTGAGGTGTCCCTTGGCCATTAATGCCTTCTCCCCTCACTTTCCCTATAAATACCAAGACATCCTCTCATCCATTTCGACTCCCCACTCTCCCCCAACTAATTTCCGGTCTCATTACCTCCCAAGGAGTCCTCTCAAGGTTCCCCCAAGCCCTCAAGGTCCCAACCTTTGAGTTTTAACAGTTACGTTTTAAGGTAAGGGATCCGACCTCTCTCTTTCTTTTCAAGAAATCTATTTTATGTCATTTCATTTATGATCCATGTTCTTATGTTAAATGATGTTATTTTATACTCATCTTACTTCCCTTTTCATGTTAATATAATGAGAGATACCCTCTTACTCTCATTATTTCTTTTTATGAAGTTTTAAGTGGCGCCGTTAGGCTGCCGAAAGTTTTGTAACAGATTCTTTCTCCCTTCTCATTTTTCAAGATCTATTTTCATGTAAAGTATTTCTAGTTCCTTTTTATTATGTTGGGGTATGATCTCTAAATTTATCATACTGATATTTTTGGATCATTTTATGAGAGACCCCATTTTATCTCTTCAATTCAGTATTTTGAAGTTTTAAGTGGCACCGTTAGGCTGCCGAATTTTTAAGGGGTTCTTTCACATTTCTCCTTTTTCAAAGTTCTAATTCCATGTCAAGTATTGAATGTTCCTTTTTACTATGTTGGGCTATGATCTCTAAATCTATCATACTGATCTTTTATTTTCATATGATGAGAGACCCTATTTGATCTCATCAATTCATTTTTGTTGAAGTTTAAGTGGCGCCGTTAGGATGCCGAATTTCTAAGGGGTTCTTTCACCCTTCTCATTTTCACGATCTACTTTCATGTCAAGTATTTCAAGTTCCTTTTTATTATTTTGGGGTATTATCTCTATATCTATCATACTGATCATTTATTTTCATATGATGAGAGACCCTATTTGATCTCGTCAATCCATTTTTCGAAGTTTTACGTGACGCTGTTAGGCTGCCGAATTCTTATAAGAGAAATCTTTTTTTTTGTCTTCCTTTCAAGTTCTTCGTTTCATATGGTATATCATTAAAATTTCATTACCATGTTCCTAAATACTATATATTCTATTCCCCTACTGTTTTAGGTATAATTTTTGAGTGGGTGACCCATATCCCCTCTCTTTTCAATGTTTTCTAAAACCATGTATTGTAGACATTATGCTGCATAGTTTTCCTCTCAAAATGCCTCCCTCGTTATCCCGAAATTATTTTATGTTATTAAGTGAATACTCAAAACACTTATTTCTATAGGGTTATTCACATATATATCAAAATTTTATATTTTAAATTCTGGTATTTACATACATGAAACCCACTTTCACTTTTCCGTGGGTTTAAAGTGACAAAAAGATCATGTCTTTAAAGCTGTTTTTAAAACGTTATGATTATGAAATGAAACCCATTTCTTTTATTCTATACGGGTTGTTTATGAAATTATTGATAATGATATATGTGGTACACATGATAATAAATACATTTCAAGGGTGTTCCTAGATAGAGCTCTAATGCATTGGGTAAAGAATTAATCTCTAGAGATGACTTTTTAGACTGATACCTTGGTGAATAACCTTGGTAATTTTTAACGACACCTTGGGGATGGACCTTCGTGAAACGAAATGATTGTCAATATTAAATTTTGTAGCCACATCATCAATTTATGAAAATGTTTATTTTATTATGATATATTTCATGATTTCTTTCTCGTGCATTAATTTTCTTTTCCTGACCTTATTGAAGTATCTCAAGTTCACATGTAAAATGTTTCTCTTGTTTCCCTTACTGGGCCTTCTGCTCACCCTTTCTTTTGATGTATTTCCCCAGGTTATGAGATGCAGTAATGAACCTAGGATGAACATGAGGAGAAAACTTTCAAGTGTTTAAGAATAATGTTTTATGTTTTCATTTTTTAAGTTCCTGGTTTCCAAGACACTAAACCTTAAAGATCCTCGGTTTTGTAAAATGAAATAAATGTTTAAGTGATAAAAAGGCGGGATGATATATTTATAATATCAGTTGATTGAAAGAACATGGAGAATGATTTTCAAGATTAAAATTATATCATGTCATTTATTTTAGAGAAGGATTTTCTCCAGGTAAAATGGATTTGGATATAAATATGTATATGAGATAAGTTAGAAAATATATTTAAAGACCATGTAATGTTAGTCAATATAAACTTTAAGTTCAGAGGTTCAAATATATAGACCTAAAAATTATGAATGGTGAAACTTTAGATGACCTTTTCACTTATGGAATTTTGATTACTTTTAGAGGGTTTTGTGAGAATTTGGAAGATACAATATTTTTTAGGAATATTATATAATTTTTTTCAAAGAGGATTAATATAATGATCTTAGTAGTTGAGGACCATCACCTGAGTAAACTCTACTTGAATGATATATATAGTATACAAATTATTTATGAGATATGGAAGGGACGAGTATTCAATAGTAAAATAAATGATGAAAAATAAAATGTCTATAATATCCTTGAAACATGATATGTGTAAGAGAAATTAGTTTTAAAATATGAATAATTGGGTGAAGAAGATTATTTCCTAGAAAATATTGAAAAACTCATGTCATTATTTTATAGAAGTGTGAGAATAGAAAAAGGAATACTCTGGGGAATTATACCACTAATGTGTTTTATGTGTGGATATATTTGATATTATTTAGTAAGTTTTCCAAAGAATATAGAAGAAGATTATTGGTAAGATGATGATGAAAAATCAAGGAATTTATAATGGAATAAAGCTAAAAAAATTACAACTATTAGTTTTTTTAAATGGGGAATGGTAAGAACATCTTGGAATTCAAGAATAGGGATTTATTATTAATGATTGATGTTTATAATAGTGGTAAAGATGATGAAAAAATTTATACTTCTATGGATGTTGATGAAAAAATACTTATTGATAAATTGAATAAGTAAGTGTTCACTAGTAATGAAAGTAATGATGTTGTAAGAGAGTGATAAAAATAAATGGAGAATATATTCAAGTGAGAAATCATGGAATTTATTTTAATGGTTTCAAATTTGGATAAGGTGATCAAAAATTTAATGTGTGACAATCAATATTTAAGAAATAATGATTCTATTCATACTAATAAATAATTAAGGATGGTGAAAGTGACTGATGAGTTAAAAAGTATTCATACTACAGAAGAGACTTTGAAATATTAAATATAATAGAGAGTAAAAGTTCTATAGAAATATCTGTTGATTTTCTTACTAAAGTTGATCAATACTGAAAATGAATTCGGAAAGTACAAATTTAACTTTACAAATTCTATGTAAGAAGTTGTAGAAATATCATAAGAGATGACTATTGAAAGAGTTAATGTTTTTAATAATTAAATGCATTAGGTAAGAAAATATTACCATATTAAAAGGATAAAAAATGTGTTTAATGTGATGGTGAAATTATAATTTAAACTCATAGTTAAAGAAGGTCATGTTTGTGAAAAAACAAGATGACTCATGGAAATTTGGAAACTATAGAAACACTAACTAGAAAGTAAAAACTATGATAAATGATGATTTGTAAAAAGGATAGAATAAATTCCATAGTAAAGAGAATGTTGTTGGCAGCCTAAAAATATATTGCTCTAAAAAAGGATCTGTGATCGATGGTCAAAATTTTAAATAAGAATCAGTGTCATATTTTGGACATCAAAATTTGTTAAGATGAAGGTATATATTTTATAGGCATTTTTACAATTATGGAGGATTTGGGAAATTTTAAATGAGATATCGTCATAATTATCAATATTTATATGAACCCAATAGTTTTTGAAGACAATCATTGAGAGGGTATCCATCAATTCAAAGAAGAAAAGTTTATAGGAAACATGGAAATTTTGAATTGAAGGTCGAGAATATATTCCTTCCATTAGAAGAGGATTATTGAAGGTGAGTAGTTATTTCAATCTCCTAAACAATGTCTCACACCTCTACCTACCTAATACAATATAAATATTAATACTCCAAATACATATAATAATAAATAAATATAAAAAGATAATTCTTTGTTGTTAATGTTTCACCTAAATTGTAAAAAAAGAATTTCTATAGATTCTGTATTATGGATGTTCTCCACACCTGATAAAATATTTATTAACATTAATTTATTTTCAAAATTGAATGGAAGGATCAATTTAATTTATAAATGATGGGTCACATAAAATAAAAAGATTCAGATTATTAGTGATTGGAATGGATATGTGAAAGTCCAAGATCACTTTATATATTGATGGGATGGAACATAATATTTTAAGTGTATCTCAACTCTACGATGTTGTAAATAATGTAGTGTTTCAGAAATTTTTGTTTTTGGTGAAGAGGTTGAAAAATGGATGTTCATTGATAAGAGGACAATGAATAATGGGAAACATCTTTCATGTTCATGATGATGAAAATTCATGTTATCTAATCTTAAAGGAGGAAAATAAATTATGGCATCGAAGGTTTTACTATCTTAACCAAAATATCATAAGCATGCTTACTCGAGTATAGAATGTGGGTGGTTCTCCTAATACAAAATCAGATAGAAACTATATTTTCTATTTGTTATAATAAGGAAATATGTTTAACTCTATACACATGAAAGTAAATATTTAAACATCTCATTTGTTGGAGCACATTCATTCAGAATTTATTTCCCTTTGAATAAAAATTTTACATGTAGAGATAAGTATTATACCTCCTTCATAAATTAAGTTACTTTTATCACATGAGTTATTTTCATGAATCATAATCCAAAGGAATTGAGATTTTTCAAAAATTTTAAAAGAAGTGTTGAGAATGAGTATGGTTTCTCCTTGAAGAAGATCATAAAAGACAATGGGGATGAATACACTAATGGAAGAATTTATGTTTATCATGGGAAACATGGTACTCACCATGAACTCAGTGCACCATATAAACAACAAAAAATGGTGTTTTGGAACAACTGAACAAAAATTTAGTGGAGGTGTCTTGTATAATATTAGTTGGGATTGATGCATCCCATTTGTTAAGGTGAGAATAAATTGGTATTTTTGTTGACATTAAAAAAAAAATTTACATAAGAAAATTAGATTTGTTACTATATAATTTATATTATAAAAATTCCTTTTTTTGAAATATTTAAATGTTCTATTTATCCCTTGTATTATCAATGTGAAAGGTGAAAATCTTAAGAGTCTTGAAAACTAGGAATGGATTGTATCTAATTAAGTTATCACCATAATAGAAGTAGATATCCACTTCTATAATAAATAAAGGTAATATTGATTATATTTCTAATATAAAGTTGTTATAAAATTAAAATAATGAATTAAAAAATAAAGAATCATGTTTCATAAGTGAAGATGAAGTATTTTTTGTTAATATTTAGGGAGAAGGTTATGAAACTAATGATAGTTCATAAAAATTTCTTGTTCGGAAAAATTATTTATCTATTTCATGAGATCATGATAAAACTTATTCATCTCATAAAAGTCTTTGAGTGAAATTATAGGTCAAATATATCATTGGAGAACATGGAAAGTATGTTCATATGAGAAAATAATTGCGGAAAATAATACATACCTCACAATTTTTTAAATTTAAACCAATAGATGTGAAAAAATTCATTAGAGAATAAAGAGAGGATTAATGATATAAATGAAGAGATAGATCTAATTGAGATGAATAAATATCTGGAATTGATACCCAAGACATCAGTCAATAATGTTATAGAGAGTAAAACGGTTGTTTTGTAACAAGCTAAATGAAATACGAGAAGTTGTGAGAAACAATGTAAGAAAATTGTCTGAAGGGTATTCTTAGGTATTAAGAATTAATGATGAGGAGACTATCACAGTAGTTTATATTATTGGAACTATTGGGATATTTCATCATATTATGATAAACATGTGATACAACATTTTCCAATTAGATTTTATGTTTTCCTTCCTCATTAAAGAGTTATAAAAAGAATTATACATTGAGAAACCTGATGGTTTCATTCTTGGTGAAGTTGAAATATGTGTTTGAAGGATAGATAAGGCTCTATGTGAGTTAAAAAATCCCCGAGTGAATGGAATTATATGTTAGAATATTTCATGGAGACATTGAAATTAAATAAATGAATAATGTCTTAAATTATTATAATCTATATAAATGATATAATTATCACTTGAAAGGAAGAAGGTATTTTCAAAATGAATCATGGAAATGATGAAGCAGTTTGACATGTCCTTGATTAGAGATTTATGGTATTTATTAGGATTAAAAATTTCTAAAGAGGAAGATTGTATTTTTCTTTCTCAAGATAAGTATACTCAAGATCTTGTAATGAATTTATAAATTTATGATTCAAAGTTCTACACCAATTTTAGTGGGAATAATGATCTCATAAGATGAAAATGTAACATAAGTTGATCCAATAGAATTCATAAGGATTATTAATAGTGTTTTTATACATGATAGCTTCAGGACTGTACATAGTGTGTGTTTTTAAATTATCTTCCAAGTATCAATGTGCACTAAAGGTGTCTAATTTGATTATCATTAAATGAATTCATATAAAAATTAAAGACATAATGGTCTATATACTAAGATAATAAAGTAGTGGGAAGCTTAATCTATTTAGATATATAGATGTGGATTGGGCTGTCAATATAGATGATCCAGGACTAGAAACTGTAGTGTATTATTTTTTTGTAAAATGTGTATATGCTAGTACACAAAGAAACAAATATTAGCTAACTTGAGTATTTTAGATGTACAATATATAATTGTAACTAAGGATACAACCCAACTGATGTGGATGAGGAATCAATTAAAATATTATAAGGTGAAAGATATGTTCCCACTACTTTTGTCTTTTTCTAAACAAAGTACTATCAATTTATCAAGAAAGATGATTCTGAATTATTAAACAATGTACATGGATATAAAATGTATCTACATAAAGCAACCTATGTAGAAAAATGAACTTAATTTTGATTTTTTTCCAATAATGTTTAAAATATCCAATGTATTCACTAAACCAATTCCAAAAGAATGATTTCACGAATTTAGGTTGATAACGGGAGTTTGACCATATTCTTTTCAAGGATAAGGTATAGTGATTTATCCCCTATCTCACATGTTATCTGGATAGATGTTATAAATGCGATAATAATAAAATAAAAATATCTTATTATTTTTATTCCTTAATATGCATACAAATAAGAAGAATAATACTACTAAAGAGAAACCAAATATATCTGTTTATACATGATGGGGGATAAATATATTATTTTTGGGGGATAATATGTTTAGGGAGAGTTTTTAAAAAGGGTAACATATGATCTCAACGTGTGGGTGTTTTAGTTTTAAGAGGATTTAACTTTTATAAAAAATATTAGTGAGAAAAAATGTTGGGTATTATCTTAAATAGGATTAAGGAAGAGTTTTTCACAAGTGGATGATTATTTTCATGTGGTGGGTGATTTTATATTATTTATTTAATTCACTATTATGGAAAAACATGGTATTTTTGTTTGGTATTCATGTTCCTACATAATTTTCACTCACATAGGAATATAATAATTGAATAATGATTCATTTATTCGTGTGATGGGTTTGAAAGTGATTTATGATCCTTATTTTTCAAAAAATAAAATAAAAAAAGGAGATATTTTTTAGACCCAAAGATGATTATGAAATTTTTTATCCCATATTGAAGAAAGTGGGAAATGAATAAGTGAATAATTAGAGATGATTATCGTGTTTTATTTTGTGTTATCCATATAAATAATGTTTAAACTGATGTGTTTCTTGATGTTTCATTTTAGTTGATTTTTCTCATGGGTTGGGAATGATTGGAAGAACATGGAATGTGTTTTGATATTTAAGAGTTAGGGTTGAAGATGTTTGAATTTTATATGATATAATTATTTTGTGGTCATGTATGAAATGATCTTTGAGATTTTCTATTTACAAGAAATGGATTTATTGCATAGGAAATGACTTTTTTGATGTAATTTGGTCTAGGGAAATCGATTCGACCCCATAATGGTGAAATGGATAAAATTTTATAGTAATAAAATAAGAATATGATTTATGAAACTGAGTCTTTCAGTGACTATTACTATTGAGAAGTTTTCTATGGGAAACAGGGATACTCACACATTGCATGGAGGTATTTGTGGTGGATCGTATGTGAGTTTTATAATTTTTATTAATTCCTAATATGAATGTATTGAGAAAGTTTCTTATCCATATTGTATATAATTATTTATTTTTTCATAGAATAATTATTTTTGTAATGGCCATCTTATTCTCATTGGATTGAGAATAAAATGAATAATTACAAGGCCTTAAGAAACATCCCCAAGATGCTAAAGGCTGGAAATAAATTCTAAAGGGTTTAAATACAAGTGGGGGAAAAAATTTAAGAATAAAAATTATTAATAAAAAATAATAACCAAATAACAACCATATTATTCTTGATAAATAAATACAACTCAACAATTTCCTTCACAAAAAAACCAACCAAAGTGAGAAACAACGAAAAAAAACTAATAAAAAATGTAAACAATGGAAAGACAAATAATAAAATCCAAGACAAAAACAAGACTCTATGCTCTACATGCTCCACAATGAAATAACCAAAAATTTCGAGTATCACAAGGTGGTGCTAAATACATGTGATACTTTACCTTTTCCATGTCATGGGAGATAGCATCTACAAAATCACCAAAGATCCAAAGTAGTGGTGAGTATAAATATTAGTAGGTTTTTCCCAATGAATTACCTATTCACACCAATAAGATATAATGCCTATCAACATTTATATAAAACCATTTATATAAAACTATTTCCCAAAATAGTTTATAACTAAATATAAACATGTTCTAAAACCATTTATAACCAAAATTAAACAAGTTCTATTTTAACCATTTTTTCTATAAAGTAATATTTCTATAAAAACATGTACACGAGTCTTTAAAACCATTTCTCAATATCATTTTGGAATAAATATTTTTTGGTTCACAACACGCCCACACTTGCATGCTTGTCTAACAGTTCTATACTCATGAGTGGTCTCTCTTCCAAATCACCTTCTATCCCACTAACAAACACCACTAATCCAGGGTCACACAACTTGTACCCCACTGGTATATGTCTCATATTTAGGGTTATTTAGAACATGAACTCACACAACCTGTATATGCCAAAACCATTTTAAATAAACCAATTCAAACCATTTCAATAAAACCTTAATCTTATTGAAAACCATTAATCAAACTAATTATATTCAACCATTATATTTCAAAAAATTCATTCATTTTATTTAAAACACTTTAATCAAATTCAATTACCACAATTCTAGAATAATACCATTTTAAAATCTTCATTTTAAATCAAGAATCCAATCACTTTATTCTAGGACACAAATTTTCCAGATTTCTACAAACCATCATCGAAGATGGTTTATAACAATTATAAAGAAACCAATTCACAATAAAATACCCAAATAGTAATAAATTTTAAATAATTCCAGTAATTTCTACAAAGAGGAGTCAAGAGTGAAGCCACCTACCTCGAGTGTTTTGATGAAAATAGTAAATGAACGAAGAATTCTCACAAAACCGGGTAAGAATTCCACGAAACCACCTTAGATGTATTCCCCTAACATTATCAAGACAAAATATCAACTTACATGGTATACATATTCTTATATATAACTATATAATGTTTATATCTAAGAATCCAAGAAGAGGGGTGAAGTAGATCTAAGGAAACATGACAATAAGGATGCAGAATGATGACATACCATAAGATTCGGGCTTCTAAATGCCAAGGGAACGCTTTGGAACGATCCCAATTCACATGGGAGAGGTTATCCAACCTGTAAGATAGAATAATGTCTAATTAGAGATTCATTGGAGGAAAAAAGTGGTATCTAAAGTCAAAAACATGTGAGATCTACTTTTTTATGATCTCACTTTGACCCCACACACTATTTAGTCACTTAGTTAGACAAACCATGCACTAACCGTGCATTAACTACTGCCGAGGAAGACCGTTTCATGTCCACGTCACACGGTCTCCCTAACTTTGTAACCATCGTGCCAAAGTAATTGTCCAACATCTGTAATTTTGTACGATTTCTCCTGGGATTCCGAATGGTTTAGACAAACTGTGCACAGTCTGTGCGCCTTCCTTTTATCCCCAAAGACTCCTTGAAAGATCCCAAAACCATCCCAACCTTCAACTTTATACTTAATATACATAAAAATAAAAAATTAAGGGCTATATACTAGAAATATGGGGTACTAAATTCTCCCCACTATTGGCCTTTCTATCCTTAGGAAGTAGCAAACCAACATTTCCTTGAAAGAGTTATGGCCATTACTCCTTCATTTGCTTCTCATGTTCCCAAGTATCTTACGGAATCTGAAAATATTTCCATAAAACCCGCACTAGACATTTGTTTTTTCTATCCAATACTTTATCCTGCCTATCCACAATCTACACTAGGATATGTACTAAGGAAGCATCTGGATTTAGGCCAACACAATCCCATCTAATCACATGGTCAGGATCAGGCTGATACATTTTCAAATGAGATTTGTGGAACACATTATGCACTGAGATGAACTGTGGTGGTAATGCCAACTGATATTCCACCTCTCTAACCTATTCCAGTATCTCAAAAGGGATAATTTATCGAGGATATAACTTTCCATGCTTCCCAATATGATGATTTCTAAGCCTTGAATTAATCCACAAGAACACATGATCACTTACTACAAACAAAAATGATCAGTGACACTAATCCGCATAATATTTCTGATGAATTTGACCCATATCCATTCTCTTTCTGATCAACTGAATCATATCCATTATTTCTTGGACAATTCTTGTCCCAAATAATTAAATCTAAGCTATTTCCACCCCCAAAAAGTGGATAATGACACGAACGCTCATACAATGCTTCAAAAAGATCCATATGTATCGAGGCCTGAAATTTTTTATTATATAAGAACTCCACTAAGGGTATATACTCTTCCCATGAGCCACCAAAATCCATTACACAAGGTTGCATCATGTCTTACCATGTTTGTATAATCCTTTTTGATTTCCCATTCATATGAGGATGATATTCTTAACTCATAGTCAAATGAGTGCCAAGGGGTTTCTGTAAGTATTTCAATTAAATCTCAGTCCGAGACTATCAAAACTGGTATGTCATGTATATTTACCACCTCTTCAAAAAAGAACATGGATAGACCCTCCAAAATATAATTTTCACTAACAGGGATGAAATGGGCCAACTTTGTGATCCGATCCACTATCACCTATATGGAATCGTGTTTCCGAACCATTCTTGGGAGACCAGTAACAAAATCACAGGCTATCTTCTCACATTTCTACACTGGGATAGGTAAATATTGCAACATACCCACTGGTCATTGAAGTTCTGCCTTAACTTGCTGAAAATCCAAGAACCTTGAAAAGAACTCAGCCAATTTCCATTTCATACTAATCCTCCAAAACAGATCCTTCGATGCCCAATACATATTTTGTATTTTCGGATATATAGAGCATCTAGAATGGTGGTAAGCATGAAGAAGTTGTTCTTGACAAGACAAGGGTATAACCATCCGATTTAAAAACCACGGAACTAAACTCCTATTAAGTTTCTATCCTTCAATGGTCTCCCAACCATTGATTTATGAAATCATAACCAGGCATTCCACATCAAATTTTTGTGCCTCTTTAACAGTCTTTACAAAATTAGGAATCCCAAGAATCCAAAAGAAAACCACAACATTACCTCATTCTTCACATTCCACATGCATGTCTACTAGGACTGAAATCAACTATCAATTATCTAAAGATTCATTTTCCAACCAAGTATATGACTTTTTTTTAATTCATCGGCAACCGAATTACGTTTCCCTGATGTATACATCAAGTCAATGTCAAACATCTTAAGATACTCCATCCATCTACTTTCCCTCAGATTAAAATCTCATTGAGATAAAATATGATTCAATCTGTTATGATTTGTGAGCAAAATTAATTTCTTAGAAAATAGATAGTGACTCATAGTCTTTAATGAATGGATGACTAGAACTAACTCCAAATCATGTTTTGGGTAATTCTTTTCATTAAATCACAACTTCCTTAAACCATAATCAACCACATGGTCTCCTTGTATGAGAACACATCCCAAACTAGATCATGAAGCATCAAAATACACTACATACCACTATCCTGATTTTGGAAAAATCAAGATAGGTGCTGATGTAAGATAAACTTTTAACTCTTAAAAAGACTTATGGAATTCCTCACTCCATTGAAATGCAACATTCTTATTTCTAAATGCTATCATTGGTGGATCTAGTAATGAGAAGTCAAAAATAAAGCATTATTAATAACCATCTAGACCAAGAAATATACATATCACAAAGACATTATTATGTGGTTTCTAAGAGATAACGTCTTCTATCTTCTCCAGATCTAGTGAAACTCCTTTTTCTGAAATTACATTGCCATGAAATCATACCTCTTGTATGCAAAAATCACCCTTTCAAAATTTTGAAATCAACTGATGATATTTAAAGATTCCCAACACTATTTTCAAGTATTTCTCATGATCATACATTTTCCTTGAATACAGTAATATTCCATCCACAAAAACCACAACAAAAGAATCTAGATATCTCTGAAATATTTGATTCATCAATTACATAAATATAGATGGTACATTCATAAGACTGAAATTCATGGAGGCATATTCGTAATGGACATATCTTCTTCTAAAATTTTCCTTTATAATATTCTCATTTTTAACTCAAACTTGGTGATATCTCGATCATAAGTCAATTATGGAGAACCAATGAGACCCACTCACCTGATCAAACAGGTCCTCAATTGTCACAAACCAGATCTGCTCGCCTTCAAAACCAGCACCTGACCTAGTAAATACCAAGATCCGAAGGGTGTTCTTAATCCCCATGGATTGGAAGAAGTTACTGGGTATCATATATGAGTGTTTGGTAATTATTTACCTGAGTTCAGAAGCATAAGGCTACCAAATATAATAAATAAACTAAATCTGAAATTTTACCCCAAACAAGCATTTAATAAAATTCATAATTGGGAAACAAGGTTTATAAAATGACCATAGACTACAACAAAATAATGAAAAAAATTGACAACCCAAGAACCACCTCAAGGAATGGTGGAATCACCCTCAAGCCATCTCCACAATACCACACCATGAAGAACCTCTAGAAACTTAGACCACCAATTCTAAGAGCTTCACCCAAACCTATAAAAAACATTACCAAGTCAACATACACCCAAATGTGTATATAGGGTGTGAAAAAACCCCAATATAATTCCACCACAAAAAGATTTCATGTGATAATAATTATTAGACAAAAAGTTTGAATGTTTTGTAAAAAAAAATGCTAGTAAAAATCTTTAGGAAATACAACTTTAAATAAAATCATTTTTCAAGTGGGATATTTTAAAGAATCATAAATTTTAAATAAAATGCACAATATATTGAATTATTTCAGCCAAACACACCATTTTCCGACAATGAGTATAAAATTTCCAATGAGCACAAGCAATGGGAACACCCCTAGGCACTAGCTTGCTATGGGTCCCAGGTAACTCGTATCTCTGTGAAAGTAACCATACAAATATCTATTCTTTTGCACATTAGAAAATAGTAGGGATCATACCCATAACCTAGTGCTGCCCTAAACTAATCATCATCGTAGTTTAGTAAGGGTTATCATCATCAAAATTTCTATGTGAAATAGGGACCAAACCCCATGGTATAACTAGCATACTAATACACGTCCACCCACCTAGATACCCAGGTATTTCGTCTTGTGCTAAAAAAAGTTCCACAAGCCATGAAATACCATTTTCACATTAAAATATCATTTCCAAATCACACACATACCAAACACCCCACACACATGTCACATTATTTTTTTTTCATTCAAATTGATTTTGAAACCATACTCACACCAAAACAAGACACAACACGTAATAATTTAAACAATTGTATAAAACATTTCGAGGATATTAAACATCACATAACATACCTTTCACATTAAAATGCACCATTTCAAAAGTACACTCCTACCAAAATATTATTCCATCATATTTACACATCTTACATAAATCAAGAAACCATTTAAAACCTTCATAAAACAATTCTATGGAGTTAACCAAGATTTGTACATAAAATCCTTCAAAAAACCATATTATAAAAGAAAATTAATTCTAATATAACATAAAATCATTATTTTCAGCCCTATATCCATTTAATAAAACAATTTCATGAACCATAAAATATCCCTAAGTAGTAAAACATGGAATACACAAGACAAACACACATTTTTACACAAAAATGATACTTTAAAATTGAACACTCAACCAAAGATACAAAAAATAGTTTTCACACCCAACACAACATATTATTAACGTTATAATAAAATCAATAAATCAATCGTACTCATAAATAAATGTTTACACAAGGAATCACCTACAACAGATGTCAAAACACAAAATCCTTGTGCGAAAGTTCAGCTGCACCATCGTCGCACCAAAAGGGTGTTAAATAAAACCTACAACCATGATATTAGAACATTAACCCCACAATAAAAACCTAGGTTCAAATCCCTAAATTCTTAAAATTAGGAACATCAAGAAAATATGTGTGAAACCCTAAGAAAAAGGAAGAAACCCTAAGCAAAAGGGAGAAGGAAGGAAGGAAACCTTAAGCAAAAGGGAGAAGGAAGGAATCAAACCCACTTTCACGATATATCTTTAATAAAACGCCCCAAATAAACTATTAGATGAATTTAAAAATATCCAAAAATGAATGTGAGGTTTGAAAAACGTTTAGTAGGTCAATTGAGAACTAAAATGGAAGGAAAATAGTAAAAATTGAAGGAGCTGGGAAAGAAGCAAGTTTTCTCTTCTAATATGGAAAATTTGAGAAATCCAGAAAAGTTATTCCCTAATTCGAGATTAATATGATCTCCAAATTGGGTTAAAATATCATGGGGTCATGTCTTAGGTATGTGGTCTTGGGTGAGAATTGGAGTAAAAAAACCCATAAAAATGAATGAGATATTAAGGAATTACAAAAAAGTAGGAAATGGGCCTACGGGCTGGCCCAATACCTTAACAAAAAACCCAAATACATGATGATTATGGATTACTATGAGGTATAAATGAATATGGTGGTTTTAATATACCATGGGATGAAAATCGGAAAGTTTAATGGGTGTAAAATGTTGAAAAAATGAAGGAGTTATGATTTTTTTTTGAAAACATGAAATGGGCTCACGGTTTGGTCCAAATCTTGAAAACAAACCCTTTACTCTAAAACCACATGGGAAACCCCCTCAAACAAATAAATAATAGTAATTAAATGAAACAAAAAACCTTTAAAAGAATTCATGGATGTGAAAATTCTCCCCACCATAAAACTTTCCGCCATGGGAAAGCCACAGCAAGGCCAAAAGCAAAAACCAAACCCAACCAAAAGGCAAAAATGGACTCCTTTTCCATGTTTGGCCTGCCCCCCAAAGGCCAAAACACCTCCAATTGATCAATAAAGGAAGGAACACTCTCACCAACCAAAACATACACCACTTACTGAAACAATGAAGCAAATTCAAAATACATCCCAAAAAAATACATCAAACACTATCCAAACAAGACTCAAGCAACTTACCTGTAATGAACAATGAAAATAAAAGAGGTCACCATAGTCTTACTTTAACAAAACCATTGGGTGAACTCCAATCACAACGTTACTCAAGGAGGAAGTTGGTGGTTAAATAACTCTGAATGAGACTACATGTTTCTAGAATAACACTGAGGACAAAACCAAGTTATTGATGCAGGGAGTCACAAACAAACTCCCCACCATAAGGGGAAACTTAATTTTTTTTTCCATGATAGAATTGGGGCACTAACAGGGGGAGGTCCAAACAGACTCATGGAATAAGGGGTAGACATTCATTATAATTTTCCAAACGAACTTACATGAGACTCATAGTGGGAATCCCCACCATAATAATGATCTATATTAACCGACCAGTATGGGTCAGAATGAAAAGACCCCAAAATATAAAGAATTGGCACAACCACATGGTTAGTCTGCATGGTTTGGGAAACCGTTCACTAACCATGTGAAACATTCTGTCCAAAGGGGATGATTTACTTGGTTACTTGGGTCAAGGCGCATGGTTGTGCAGAGACCGTGCGATAGCTACTATCTCTTATCATGCAGTTTCCTAGGTTGGTGCATGGTTGCTACTAACCATACGAAAAATGTTCTCTTCAATATACCTAGCCAAAATTTCATCATTGTCTCTAAAAATTCAATGTAAACCCAAGGAAATAACATGAACTCAAGCTATGGAATGGAAACAATTTCCTCCCACCATTAACTCTGAATGAGAAAAACTGGAATATAATGACGACAATAGAGGTTTAAACTACTCCGTTCTTTCATAATGAAGACAGGAATTTGACCAATGGTTTCAATGACCCCCGGATTTCCCCTAACTATGAGCCAACATCACTCTGGGACCTATGGCTAGAACTCAGATGATTGAAGCATCTTCTGCCTCATATTACGGCTTAAGGAAACCTCGAACAAAACTTCTTCCAATGCCACAAAAAATTACATTGTGATCTTAGAAGGGCTCAATGAGACATGCCACACTTCAAACTCACTTTACCCTAACCCACCATTTTACTAAATTAAGGGATTAAAGGATATACACACGTAACCCCTTGTTTCTTCGGATGAGAAACAATAGAATAAAATGACACATAAAAATACCTTTTTCTAGCACATAGAATTTCAGAATTTCAATAAGGTAGACACGCATCTGAAAAAATAGTCTCTCATAAGATTACACAACCTTCAACCTTATAGTCAAATTAACACACAACATCAAAAGGCATCACCAAACATGACCATTGTGACTAATAAACAATACAAGTAGAGGGACCTTATATCGAGTCCCAAACAACACACAATTCCAGCAAGCAGCCATAACAACCACTCTTGCCCCAATTTTCCACACTAGTGGCCTAACAAGAACTCTTGCTTCGAGGAGACTGACGAAAGACCCAAAGTCCCTTTAAGAAGACATTCTAAATTGAAAACCCTGAAATGAATTCACATTAAACGACTTAGGAAAATTATGAAACATAGGTCTATTTAAAACTCCCACAACCACTCTCCCTCTATAAGGGGATCCACATAACTGAAAAATAAGTGGGGGTAAACTCAATCTCTAAGGCTCAAGAATAAAGTCCTTATATTGATCAACAGGTGGATCGTCCTACAGAGAATCACCCTGGGCCACACATCAGTCATGAATTAACTCATTATAGGGGAATTCCCTAGACAACAAGAAAACACAAGGACCCAACAAAGCTAGTTATTTGGTCACAACATACCAGAAACTAGAACTAACCACATGAGGGGAGCCACCATATTTGCCATCCGAACTTTTTCCCAAAAGAGACCATTGAACAACGCTTCATTTCAGCTTATCGACGAAACACAAACCCAAAACATCACTTAAAAAATAAGGTCTCATAAACCCAAAACATCCCACAATATCAATCCTGAAACACATAAGCCTCACCCCCAACCACACATTATCCAAACACAACACATTCCTTAAAACGAATTCTTAAAAAAATAGTTTTGTTGGGTTGCGAATTTACCAATGGTATCTCATGAGTCTCACCCATAATTGTTTACAAGTAACACCCAGAACCCACTTCATATCCATCCTGAAACTCATCCAGTCATGCCTTTAACCATTCATATACCCATATAAACCCATGCATGTGGTACACCCTTGAGAACACCAAAGACCAAAACCTAACCTTTTCTCTTTTCAAAATCAAAACATTTTAACCAGACTTTCTTTTTCTCCAAAACACTTACTATAAAATAAAAACCCAATTTACATCATAAAATTCAATTTAGAATATCACCAATCATTCAATAAAAATTCACTTTCATTCCCTGCAAAATAGTTTCAAAACATTTGGACCCATTTCAAAACATTTCTAATTTCATGAAAAACTCCATTTCATAAATCACCATTAAATTAAGAACTCAAAAATTCTCATCTCAAAACAAGGTTCTAAAATTTAATAAAAATATTCAAATGATTAGTAGTTACCAAATCAAAATCCATCTTATACCCCCACACACAAATTCTAAAACACTTTATTCCATTCAAAACAATTTTCAATAGTTTAGAAAATTTTATTTGAAACATATTTTCAAAACCCACATTAAGATAATTTATGTTCTAAAAGGTGGTGTAAACACACCATTTACTATTTAAAAACAATTCTGAAAATTCATTTCTACCATTTATTTAATGAAAAATCTTCCACTATAATTTAAAATAATTTCACAAAAATTTCATGTTTCTTAAAACTGTGTCATTTTTATTTTAAAACCAAATTTCCATGATTCCAAAATAAAAAAGACACAATACAATACGAGAGGAAACTAGTGTGGGTGGGTGACTTGGACATATGGTTGGAGGCCACACACCAATCAATTCACCATCACGAAGATTGTTCTAGGGAACTATCCCCAACTCCACATGGCTTTCTAGGCCCTGTGAGCTCATTGGGACCATCAACACAACACTCTTTTCATTTCCCCCAATAATCAACAAACCATGAGAAACAAATAACATAGATAAAATTAGACTTCCCCTGGTGACACGAATCTCATCACAAGGTGTGCTAGCTAGGCATCCTAGTCTTAATTAGAATGTCACATCCCGATAGTCCTATCCCCGAAATATCCCTACTCTTCCCCAAATAACATGACCTAAGTGAGAGAACCTCATCTGATAGAATTTTTTCATAGTCCAAATTTGGATTGTGACATAAATACATGGAAGTGGATATTTATTAGTTATCGTAACATGGTTATGCTTATGATAATCCATACACAGCTTTAGTGTTCTATCTTATTTCTTCATGAAAAAGATCACTGCTTCCCACAGAGATGTTCTTATCCAAATGAAACATTTTCCTTCCATATATTCCAACTACACTTTCAATTTCCATAAATTTTTTTGTCCCATATTATAATATTAAAAGGAAATAGGATTATTCCCATAAATGAGGTCAATTGTAAACTCCACTTTCCTTAGTGGCGGTAACCCTGAGAAGTTCTTGGGAAAGACATCAGAAAATTGATCCACTATTGTTGGAAAACTAATATCCTCAATCTCTTCTATCAATGTCGAGGTCAATGTCCCCAACTTGTAATAAATTTTTACCACTACTGGTTCCAAAAATCTCATTTCACCTTTCTTTACAACTCTTTCTCCTCTAATGCTATGATCGACTTCATCATCAGTTTTGAAAATAACAATTGTGATATAACAGTCAATATGAGCCTTGAACATTGTCAAACCAATCCATACCAAGGATAACATCATAAAAATCCATCTCTAACACTGATAAATCCCATTTTGTCTCAACTCCATCAATAGTTTTAGTACATTCTCTACACAAAAAGGCTCAACATTATCTATGACTAATAAGAATTTTCTGTTTTATCACAGAAGGCATCATATAAGGTTTTCAACATAGAAAATCAAGAGCCTTAGAAGTGTTAAAGGAATGAGAATCACCAATATGAAAACAGACATATAGAAGGTTAGAATTCAAAATAATTGTACCTATCATCCTAGATATTCCAACATGATCATCCGTAATCACCTACTCATCTCCCTACAATTTCTTAATCTTTGGACACTTCTCCATGTTCCCTTTCTATGATAGCCCTTTTTGGGGAGTCATGGTGTTCTTAGAATCACAATGGATAGCCTTGTTTGGTTGATAAGTCTAATTCTACTACCCTAATTCTATCAAATCATACAATGTTAGGGGCACAAGGTGAGTTATCATCACACCTTACCTCGGAGCAATGTGAAAATATCCCTAAATATGCCCCATATTATGGCAATTGTGGAATTCTCTTGGTGGTGTGATATATGTTTCTCTTGATGTGACTCAGTGAGCCACACTAAAAACATCCAAACATATTCTTGGGTCCTTGAAGTGGATTAGTTTCTCATATTGTCCAATTTCAATGTGTTCCACCTCATTGATAATAGGTTTCCATATTCTTTTTTCTCTTAGTACTGAATTTCTCACGACCTCTCATGAAGAAAACTGTGATTCCTTTTCTTGGATTTCTATCCATGATGGATATCATAAATAAATTATCTGGTCGTAGTTCTGAATTAATGGTGTGAAAAGCCTAATCAATTAATTAAACCAACTACTAGTTCACCTATGGCTTAAGTGTAACCACATTCTCAACGACCTCTTCTGATCTGTTCCTACGACATCTAGCAGTTTCCATTTTCTAAACAAAAAACAAACACCATAAGTCACACTCCCTAGAAACTGATGGATTATAATTTAAAATTATATCATATAAACTATCAAACCATTGTTTTCCAAAAACAAACTTTTCCAAATTTAACCATTTTTGAAAATTCTCATTCTCGTTTTTGAAAATTAAACCATTTTCAAAATACGTCATTTATTCTCTTTTCAAAGTCTTTTATTTGAACACAACTTCTCCAGACTAAAAAACACCTTTGTAAAAAATCCTAAATCATTACTCAAAATGAAAAATAAAATCCTAATGGGAAGTCATTCCTATAATGCATGTCATGCTTGTCTCATTGGATAAACCCATGACATTGAGATTCCAATTTCTTGTAAGTGTCTCCAAAACACTTATGTACCCAACTATCTGGTAACTTGAAGTTCAGTATAAAGAGGTTAGCTATGTATTTTTATTCTATAAATATCATATCTTGATAATCCTACTCCTTTCTAAGATCACAACCCCAAGTCAGAGAAAAGTATGAATCTCAAATCTGAGACCAATAAAAATGATGATTACTTGTTCCACAAGGAAATGAAAAAGTTGATACGACTTATCAAAAAGAATCTTTTGGATCAACCAAATAGATACCATTTTTAATGACCAACTTATTCTCATTATATTGATAATATAATGAATCATTACTAGGACTTATGTGTCATCCCCAAGACACTAAAGTCGGGAAATAAATGACTAAGTGTTTCAATACAAGTGGGTGACAATTTACCCTTTATGAATAAAAATGAAAAATCAACAACAATAACCAAACAACCACCATATGATGCTTGATAAAGAAAGACAACTAAACAATTTATCCGGTGTATTCATTCGCGGAGACAAGGCTTCAATTCCTGCAATTTCTCATTTATTAAAAGGGAAGCGAACGAAGCCGCTCACAAGATGGCAGGCATTGGCCCTCCCTATGAGGATGTGCTCTGGTTCAATCATTTCCCATCGTGGTTATGCACTTGTATTTCTGCTGATCTCCATCATTAATGGATCCGTCTTTTTTTGTCAAAAAAAAAAAAAACTAGTAATAATGTAATTAGTTGAAATACAACTAATAAACTCTAATAAGACAATATGACTTCATGCTCTACAAGATCCACGCTCCAATCACCAAACCGCCCAAGTATCACAAGGTGGTGCTAAAGATGTTTGATACATTACCTTTTCCTGTGTCTCAGAAGATAGCATCTAAAAAATCATAAAAGTGTCAAATTAGGGGTGAGTATAAAACATATTAGGTTTTCCCCAATGAATTCTCTACTCATGACACTAGGATAGAATGTTTATAAACATTTATATAAAACAATATATAATAAACAATTTCAAAAAGTAGTTTATAACTAAATATAAACAAGTTCCAAAACCATTTATAATCAAAATTAGACAGGTTATCTTTTATCCATTTTTTTACAACAAGTAATATTTACAAAAAAACAACCGAAAAAGGATTTAAACCCATTTCTCAATATCATTTTGGTATAACTATTCCATGTTTCACAACACACCCACACATGCATTCTTGTTTGATAATTCCATACTCATGAGTGGTCTCTCATACAAATCACCTTGTGTCTCATAGACACAAGCCCCCGATCCAGGGTCACACACCTTGTACCCCACTAGTACACATCCCTTATTCAGGGGCATATCGAACATGAACTTTCACAACCCAGATATTCCCAAACCATTTCAAATAAACCAATTAAACACATTTCAATAAAACCATTATTTTATTGAAAACCATTAAAAACAATTCCAATCAACCGTTACATTTCAACAAAATCATTCCTTTTATTGAAAACATTTTAATCAAATCCAATTACCACAATTCAAGAAAAATACCATTTTAAAATATTCATTTTAAAATCAATAACCCCAACACATTATTCAAGGACACCAATTTTCCACATTTTTACAAATCATCACTGAAGAGGTTTTCTAACAATATTAAAGAAAAAAATTCAAAATAAAATACACACAAAGTAATCAATTTGAAAGCATTCTAATCAGTTCTACATAGAGGAGTTGAGAGTGAATCCACCTACCATGAGCATTTTTGAAAAAAATGGTAAATGGATGAAGAACGCTCACAAAAGCGGGTAAGAATTCCCCAAACCCACCTTAGATAACTTACCCTAACATGATTAAGACCAAATAATAAATTATTTGGAATCTATAATCTTATATTTAATCACAGTAGGGGTAGATCTAGGAATCCAAGAATAGGGGTGAAGTATATCTAAGGAAACATGACAATAAAGATGAAGAATGATGATATAACGTAAGAATTGGGCTTCTAAATACTAAGGGAAGGATCCAGATCGATCCCAATTATCTTGAGAGAGGTTCTTCAACCATCAGGAGTTAATAATTTCAAATTAGGGGCACAAAGTAGAAAAAATGAGGTAATTAAATTCAAAAACGTATGAGATCCACTTTTTTAGGATATCACTTTGACGTCACACATAGTTTAGTCGCAAGGTTAGACAAAATGTGCACTAATTGTGCCTTATCAATTACTTGGGTAGACCCTAAAATGTCCTCCTCACATGCTCTCCCTAACTATGCACCCACCATGTCAATGCTACTATCCAACATCTGCAACACTGCATGGTGTCTCCTAAGATTTGGCACGGTTTAGACAAACTGTGCACAACCCGTGCACCTTCCCTTTAGCCCCAAAAACTCCATTAAAGATCCCCAATATCTCCAAACCTTCACCTTTATATATAATGTATATAAAAATAACATATTAAGTGTTATATACCTGAAATGGTGGAACTTCCTTTTTGGGTACTGAAATGGTGAATAGAATTTCATAGTTGATTTTTTGTGGCCATTTTGAGAAGTTCTAAATATTTTATAGATGTTTCTTCCCTCTGAGTGATATAGTTTTATGGTTCAATGGGGTTCAAAATTAGTATATACTAGTAATGGTAAATGTCTTGGTGTAAAGAAAACATTCTTGTCTAAAACAGAATGTGGACAACAAGTTGTGGGACTGGGTGTGTTAAGAGAAGTTTAAAAATTGGTTCATAAAATGTTTACTAAAATTGAATATATCATATTTTTTTGAAATTCATAGCCTTTAAAAAATTTACAAAATGGTAGAAAGCATGTTGTGGTGAAGAGAAAGGATTTTTTTATCAATATACTATCTAGTTTTTGAGTGGATTTAATGATGCTGCTAAATTGATGAATTAATGGATACTTATATTAAATATTTAACCTCATAATGATATTAATGTTGAATAAGAGATCATGAATTATCCACAACATTGAAATGAATTGGGAGAATTTTTGAGGTCTTAGAAGTTATTTATTAATTTGAATTGGAATTTTAATTTTGAATTAGAACATGAAGAAATATATATTTTTTTAAAATGGTTGGTATTCACTAAAAATAGAAAATATTTAAAGAAGTGAGAGAGATAGAGAAATATATATATATATATATATAAGGTGTGTGTATATGTGTTTTAAAGTGTTAATACTTGATTCATTTCAAGTAAAATAAGAAGAGAAAGTATATGAAGAAGAAGAGGAAACACAAAGACATCTCGATGGATGTCTGATACAGTAGAAAACTCTCTCAATATTGGAAACATAACTATATCTTCTATATTGTGTGGGGAAACATTAAAAAAATTATATAATTATTTTTAACACAATTTCATGGATATTACCTACTCATTTTTAATCAACATGATGATTCAAAAAGTCTACATGATCTCATATGATTACTATATCATGGAAAGGATTTGTTTCTCATTTTTAGTAGGGAACCTTGTATAATCCTTGGTTCCAACTATATGTGTTCATTAGTGAGTGTGGTAGTAATCAATAATTCAAATTAATAGGGGGAAAAGGTTGTTTATAAAATTAAATTATAAATGAATTGAACTCATTTATTCAACCCTCTCACTCTTAGTGAATTCTCATTAATATTTGTCATTCCTTTCACCTATGAAACCTCACAAATTAGTATCATGATACTTAAATCATAAATAAAAACATATAAAAGGTATATGGAATTTTTATTGAACTCCAAAAAAATACATATGATTAATCACCCAATAAATTATAAAATTATAGGTTACATTCAAACCATTTTTCACGAATAAATGAAGTAGTGTTGTGGCTATTAAAAAACAGGGAACCTATTAAATCCATTACATAGCACTGAGAATGGGTTTCAGTAGAACTGAGGTGATTATATTTTTTGTTGCACGGATTTTGGGGACCTGTGAATCATGGATATTATTTTCATCTATTTTGAACAATAGTATTATAAAACATCATAAAGCCCTTAGATATTTAGTGATGATCCTAATGTAGGATAGTTAGGATATTATGATCATGGATCATGATAAATGGTGTTAAGCTGAATGCATCAACACTTGTGGAGAAATATTTTAAGGATAATACTAATTTAGGGGGTACACCACTGATTTTCAAGAAAATAAACCTTTGTAATGACCCAAACTATTGTAAAAAAAATTCCCTTATGATTTAATGTTTTATTATGTAATATGGTTATAGAAAATACATGCACTACCCTTGTTTTATTATACCCAATTGGATTTAAAAGACCATTAAGCATATTAAACATTTAGAATATAGTCATTGAATAGTTATCACATGATTAATATAAATATAGGGTTGTAAGAAATCCAATTGACACAGAAAAAGGATGTGATGACCTCATCCAGTAGGATTATACCCTAGGAAACCCATTTATCGAAGCTTCTAAGGTAGATAGAATCTCTAGGATTTTCCCCTGACCAAGCCAAAAATGATATAAAACAATTTAAGCATGAGTTAAACCGTTTATGGGAGAAGTTCAAGCTCATCAAGATCACGAACTAGACCATTTATGTTGAACAACCCCATGAAAGCCCCACCATCGCACACCTCACTCTTAGGGAATATTCTTGTGTATTCAAGGGATATGTATCAAGACCTTAGAAAATTTATTATGGACATTATTTTTTATAAAATAATGAATATATTTTCATCCTATTATTGTAAATTGGAAAATTATTTTTAGTTTGACACAGTAAAGCACAAATTGTATTTTTGGTTAATATTCAAATTTAATTAATAAATTAATGGATTAATGGATTTTCAGAATAAATAATATTTTAATAAAATAATTTTATTAAATAATTTTCATCAAATAATAATGATCATATTATTTTTATTAATTCAAATGTAATGTTTTATTAGGATTCGAAAACTGTTATTACAAAAAACCCATCATTTTTAATAATTATCGATTATTATTTTTAAAAGTAAAAATGAACATATTTAGAAAATTATTTAAATGAAATGAATATTTTTTTGAATCGGAATATCAAAATTATCCAATGGTGAATTTTTCATAATTTTCAAAGACATTCAAATTTTTTGGGTAAAAATTAAATAGTGTATAAATATATAGTGTGTTTTATGACATCATAATAACCCAAAATGACGTAATAAATACTATAATGGGTATCGTCATCCAAATATATGTTTTCACCTTAAAATAATGTTATTTTTTATTTATTTTTTTCATTTTATAAATCCTTTATGAATCCTACAAAATATATAATATATTTGATGATTTTAAATTCATTTCTTTAAAAGTGTGACTCACCTCCACATAAGCAAGGGTAATATTTTAATAAGTTCAGCCATCTGAATAATAAAATATTAAAAAAACTCACATTTTGTAGATATAATTGTTGAAAACCAATGCATGTTTTTTGTTCTTGAATATTTTATTATATAGAGTCCAAAACCTATGTTTCTGAAATATTAAAGAGTTACCCTCTAATTTTCTATATAATCCCACCCAATATCCCATTTATATTCACTAAAAATCCTTATAGCATGTCCTCAATATTCCATTCTATCTCTATAATCCTCCCAATGTTCCCCCAAGCTCTCAATAAGTCATTTTCATGATTTTGGAGTCATACTCTTAAAGTAAGGGATCCTCTCTTTCTCACTTTTATTCATGAATATCTTCTATGTTATTCCCCTTTTATTTTTAATTCATAATGATGGGGTATTCATTATATCCTCCCCCATACTTCCGTTATGATGTATAAATGATGAGATACCCCTTTATCTCTCATTAATACATCCCAAGTATACCGGTTACCATACTGAAATTTCGTAAGGGTTCTTTCCTTTCTCCTCTTTATTCAAGTTTCTTTATTATGCTATGCCTTACATTATCCCTTTACTAATGTTGAGATATGTATTTACATGTCTCTATTACTGCCCATTTAATTTCCATATTATTATATCCTCATTTCACTCTTATATATAAATTTAATGAATTTTTATGTGACGTCGTTAGGGTGCCAAAATCTCATAAGGAAACCTCTTTTTCTCCCCTTTATTCAATAATATTCTTCAATTTATGCCCTTTAATTTTAAATTCCTAATTATGGGTATGTTTTTGAACCTTACTCTTAATATTATTATGAACTCTAAATGATTATAGAATCATTTCTATCTCATTAATACCTTTCATGAATGTTTATACTTCCCCATTATGCTACAGAAATTTCACCGTGGGAACCCATGTGAAAAACATTTTATAGTGAATACCATACCAAATTTATAACAATTTTACTCACCTTTATACACTTATAATCATTTTTATGGGGGTTTTATATGTATTTATTCCACAATACATGTTTTTTGGAATAAAATATGATGGTGAATGAATCCATGTTGTATGATTTATGTGGCACACTTAATCATGAGAATGAAATAAAAGTAATGGTTGCACCTAGAATTATATAGCACTCCAATACATTGGCTAATGTTTAGTATCATGATACATCATGTTGTGATAGGGAGTGAACATTATTATTTTATGTTAATTTCTCTAATATGATGTCTTAGAATTTATCATTGACCTATGATGCAGTGTTTTATGTTTTTTCACATTACCATGTTTCTTTTATGTTATCATGATATATCATGTGTTATCATTTGTGTTTATGATTCATACTCTTTTTATGCCCCATTATATGCTTATTATATAACATGTTTTACCTTATTCCATTTCTATTCCCTTACTAGGATATATATATCATCCATTTCTTATGTATTTCTTCAGGTTATCTAATGCAGTTTTAAGTGTGAGCATGTTAAAGAAATTTTCAATAAAGATGTGGTATTCCATGTTTTAAGTTGTAATGTAATGTACCTAATAATCAAATACACTATACTTATCAATATTTTGGGATGAATTAATTTTAATTTTATGTAATAAATCTAGTATTGATGTGTAATAAAGGGAAGTGTTGTTATAGTTGGTATCAGAGGAAATGTTTAGTTATTTTTGCGATAAAGATTAAAAAACTCTAGAGAAAGACTTAGGGAAAAGACTAAGTATAAGAAAACATACCTAAATTTGGGTTAGTATATATAAAGTGGTTTATCAAGAAAATAAATCCAATTTTTGGATACTATAAGTGTACATGGTTCTAGAATAGATGTACCTAAGAGTAACAACTCTGACAAGGTGTTCCAGGCCTGATTCAGGGTAACCTGGTACATGAAAATGAGCCTTACTATGCACTTGGTTTGACACTCTTAGGGGATATGATTTGGTAATTCATAAGATCATTATGAACAATTATTAAGGGAGAAAAAAAATTCTCAAAATAGTATATGTTAGGAAATAGATTAGGGATAACAAAGAATAAATACTAGAAATCCATAAGTTAAGGAAATACATGTATGTTATATGTTATCCCTTTAATGCCATTAAATCACCATTTATGTATTTAAAAGATAAATAAACTCATACTTAATTTTCTTTTTTTACTAGAAAATGGCTGAAAATATGAGGAATCATGTAAAAAATCAATGTGAAGAGTAATGTGATAACTACCCCAATGAGATACCCAACCCAATGGGAGTAGGAATCAAACACTTCATGATGATAATCTATCAACTGAATCACTTTCTGAATAGAAACACAGATAAAGAGGAGCGGAAAACCCCATGAATAAAGAACAAGATGAAATCAAAATCTTCATCCATAAAAATCCTCTTACTTTAAACGGGTAATCTATTCCCTTAATCATAGAATAGTGGATCAAATCCATTAAAAAAACCATATTCATCATTCAATGTTTTGAACAAGAGAAGGTATTTCTAGTTTTTTATCGCATGTAAGGTGAATATAATTAGTGGTATACATTGATCAAAAATACAAAGCCTGAGGAAGTGATCTATGAAATGGCGTGGTATGATTTTCAGAAAAAAAAAATGATAAATATTTTCCTTGAAATATCCGTCTTAAAATGGAAAGGGATTTCCTTTCCATCAAGTAAAAAGATGATGAATCTATCGGGGTATATGAGGAAAACATCACAAGACATTCACAGTATGCCTCTGGTTTTTTCATTTCCCTCTAATGCAAATTTGGTGGCTTCTTTGATGGGATAAAACCCAATCTATGAAAATCCTTGGTGATCTGTGACTTTGATGGCTAAGTGGAAATTTTTTGATGTGCCCTCAAAGTCAAAATGATGATTGGAGAATCTCAAGAGTATCATTGATATAAGAAGCATACATTGGAGATTAATTCTTGTCATACAATAGAGATATATAACAGTGACAAGAAATTTCAATACCCCAATTATCAAAGGTGTGGAAAGAAGCACCCCAGAAATTTCCTAAAGGGGACAAGGAAATGCTTTAGGTTCGGAAAGGAAGGCCACCTAGCCAACGATTGTTGATATGAGAAACCCGCTATTGCAGCGGATTAATGGAATGGTCCAATCAACCCTCAATGTATTTTTCATTGCTACAACTTCAAGGAATTGGGGAACTTTTTAAACCAGTGCACAAAGTCAAGGGTTTTCGAAGACAACCAACCACCTCCATGGATGTAAGTGTGAGATTTTTTCCATCACTACCACTAAATTGAATCATGATAATGAAGTCATGATAGGTATGCTAGTCATTCATTAAATAATAGAGAACATACTTTTAGATTCTAGTTATATGAATTCCTTCATATCAAAAAAATTTAATAGAACTCTCCAAAACCACCACAAATCGTAGAAGTAGATCTGTCGGTGAAAATAGAAAATGGGGAAATTATTTCATCCCAAAAATATAACTCCTCCCCTATCAAATTTTGTGTGATGAATTTCCTAGTGAACCTTTTTATATTCCATTTGGTGTAATTTTATGCAATTCTGGTCATGGATTGATTTTCCCTATATAGAGCGAAGATATATTTCCACGAAAAGGAAATCACTCTTCGTATTGAAAATCATCCCCAAATTCCATAAAAATGAAAGTATAAAGATCAATATTATTTAGAACCATCATCTCAAGAATGGATATTATTGCCCTATGACCAAGAATATCTATCCTAAAATATTGAGTCTAAGGAAAGGACCATCCATGAAGACTTTCCCATTATGAGGGAATGCACTGATCTGTTTCCCAAGGAATTATCTTGTCTTCCTCTTAGCTGAGAGATTGAGTTTTCAGTCAAGCTTATACCTGGGACATTACCATTATCCAAGACACCTTATATAATAGATGTTTTGGAACATGTGTAGCTGAAGAAAATACTAAATAAGAATCTTGATAAATGGTTCATACACCCAAGTTCTTAACTATGGGGTCCACCAGTCCTCTTCATTAAGAAAAAGGATCATTCATTGCACCTTTTCGTCAATTATCAGGATCTTAATAAGAACATGATAAAGAAGAACTATCCTCTTCATCGGATTGATTTCTTTTTTGATCAGCTACATGGAGCACAATACTTCTCCACGGTGGATCTACGGTCGGGATATTACCAAGTTAGGGTGAAGAAGAAGGATATCCCCAAGACTTCTTTTCATACAAGGTAAGGGCACTATGAGTTCATAGTGATGCCTTTAGGACCCAAAAATTCTCCCTAAATATTCATAGACCTGAGTGATAGATTCATTAGGGATTACCTCAAAAAAATTGGAAGTATTTAGAGATGATATTCTAATATACTTCAAAATCAAGGAGGAGCATGAGGTGCATCAGAGCATTTTGTTAAAAACCATGAGAAAGGAGAAGCTTAATGCAAAGTACAGAAAATGTGATTTCTTGTTGAAGGAAGTCTTTTTCTTGGGATATATCATCAAAAGAAATGGTATATATGTGTATCCTTAAAAGAAATAAGTGATTGAAGGATGGTTGAGGACAACATATGGGACATATATCCATAGTTTCCATTGGGTAAGCTAGGTATTATCATCGATTTGAGAGAAATTTCTATTGATTTTCAAACCCTCTTTCCAATCTAAATATAAAGGGAGTAAAGTTTTCATGGAATGATGTATGTGAAGAGAGCTTCAAGGAGTTGAAAATGAGGATTTTTACAAGCCCTATTCATACACTACCCTAAAGTGGAAAACATTTCATGGTATTCAGCGATACTTTGAAATAGGGATCTGGTTTTGTGTTAATTCAAACTGAGAAGGCATACCCTATGCTTTATGGTAGTTGAGAGTTCATGAAAATAACTAACAAATGCATGATATGGAGTTGGATAAAGTGATATTATCTTTGAAAATCTGGTATAATATTCTCTTTGGGGAGAAGTTTGAAATATATATATATATCACAAAATCCTCAAGTATATATCCACACAAAAAGATATGAATATATGCCAATGAAGATAGTTAGATATGATCAAAGACTATGAATGATCAATCCACTACTATCTTGGTAAAGAGAATAAAGTGGCAGACACTCTATGTAGAAAGGATCCATAAATTCTATCATAGATGAGAATTGGGAGGGATCTGATATTTTTATATTTGGAAAGTATTGACATGGGAATCATAAAAGAAGGAACATCATCAATTCATTCAAAAATTATTTCTCAACCATCTCTTCTATAGAGGTTAAAGGATGATCAAATAATTTATGTGGGAATTCAGATGAAATTAGAAGCTATAAAGAAATGGAAATCCTTATAGTTCAATGTTAATTATGATGGTTATGTGAGATTTGGGTCAATTATATATGTATCTTCAAATCCTGAGTTAAAGGAGTTGTTGGATGATGCACTTAGCTCAACCTTATCCATCCACCTAAAATTACAAAGATGTATCGAGATCATTGAGAACACTATTGGTGGGACAATATGAAGAAAGATATCATAGAATATACATAAGTATGTCTTGTATGTCGGTAAGTGAAATCAGAAAAGAAAAAATCCAAGGGGATGATTAAACCATTACCCATACATACATGGAAATGGAAAAAAATCACCGTGGACTTATTCAATGATCTTACAAAGACATAAATAAGGAATAATGTTATATGGGTTGTGATGGATCATCTTAAAAAGACTGAAAACTTTATTGCGATATGAGAGGAATTATAACTAGATCTAATTTCAAGGATATACATCAAGGAAGTGGTCAGGATGAATGGAGTACCACTGTCGATTGTATCCGGTCGAGAGCCAAGATTCACCTCAAAGTTCTGTAAAAGTCTTCAACATGAACTAAAAAATGATTTTAACTCCATCATGTCTTATCACCCTCAAAATAATTTCCAATTAGAGCGAACTATCCAGAAACCTGAGGATATGTAGAGAGCATGCTCAATTGACTTCAAAGGATGATTGGATCAACATCTTCCTTTGGTCAAGTTATCTTACAAAAATAGTTTCCATTCATGCATCCTAATGGATCCCTATGAATACCCTTAATGTAAGAGGTGTAGGACACCTACATGTTGGGATGATGTTGGGTAATGAAAACTATTAGGTCCTAAAATGGTTTAAGAAATTGTTGAAAAGTTTAAGACCATTCAGCAGCTTATCAAGGATTCCCAGAGTCGAAAAAAGATATATGTTGACAATCAATGAAGAGACCAAGAGTTTGATGTTGGAGACTTGGTATTCCTATACATATCTACATGGAATAAAGTGATGATATTTGGGAAGAAGGTAAATATTATTCCAATGTACATCAACCCCCTTGAGATCCTTGATCGTATCAGAGTGGTGGCCTATCAACATTCATTCCCACCTAACCTATCTCGAGTTCATGATGTATTCCATGTATCACTCTTGAGGAAGTACATACCTGACCCCTCTCATGTAATCAATTAAGAGGTGATACCATTAGAGAATGATCTTTCCTTTGAGGAGCATCAGATAAAGATATTAGATCATAAAGATAAAATTCTAAGAAATAAGACAATGTAGCTTGTAAAGGTGTTCTAGAGAAACCAAATGTTTGAAGAAGAAAAGTAGGAACTAGGGGAAGTGATGAAATAGAATTACACTCATCTATTTTAAGGGGTTGAAATGAATATTTTGATGGTGAAATTTCTCAAGGGGGAAGATTTTAATGAACCGAACTGTTATATGAAAATTCCATTATGATTTAATGTTGTATTATGTAATATGGTTATAAAAAAACACATGAAATTTTCTTATTTTATTATATCTAGTTGGATATTAAAGACCATTAATCATATTAACTATTTAGAATATAGTCATTGAACATTTATCACATGATTAGTGTAAATATAGGGATTTAACTAATCCAATTGACATTGAAAAAGTAAGTGATGGACTCATCTAGTAGGATTATACCCTAGGAAGCCCATTTATCAGAGATTCTGAGGGTGATAGCATATCTGGGCTTGGATCTCGACCAAGACCAAAATCAGATCCAACAACATAAGCATGATAGAAACATTTATTGGATATATTCAATCTTATCGATATCACGACCCAAAACATGTTCACTGAATGGCCCAATGAAAGCACCATCATCGCGCACCTTACTCTTAGGGCATATGCTGGTGTATTAAAAGGATCTGTATCAAGACCCTAGAAATTTTTTTCTAGAAATTATTTTTGAATAAAATAATGAATATATTTTCATCCTATTATTTTTACTTCGTAAATTATAATTAGTTTTATACTGTAAAGAACAAATTGTAATTTTTTGTTAATATTAAAATTCAATAAATGATTTTATTAATTAACATGTTATTAGAATAAATAATATTTTAATAAAAAATTATAATTAAATAAGTTTTATCAAATCTAAATGATCATATTATTTTTATGAATTCAAATTTAATGTTTTATTAGGTTCCACAAATTGTCATTAGCAAAAACCCATCATTTTCAATAATTATCTGTTATTATTTATAAAAGTGAAAACTTACATATGTAGAAAATTATTTAGATAAAATGAATATTATTTTTTTATCATTACTTATAAATTATCCAAAAGTGAATTTTTCATAATTTTCAGAGACAATTGAATTTTAGGATAAAAATTAAATACAATATAAATATACTGTGTGTTGTATGACATCATAATGACCCAAAAATGATGAAATAAATACTATAATAGGGATCCTAGGAAAAATATATGTTTTCCCCATAAAATAATTATATTTTGAGTTTATTTTTTAAATTTTATAAATCCCTTGTGAATCCTCCAAAACATATAATATATTTTATGATTTTAAATTCATTTATTTAAAAGTATGACTCCCCACCACATAATAAAGGGAAATATTTTAATATGTTCTGCCCATTAACTAATTAAATATTTAAAACAAAACTCCCATTTAGAGGAAAACAATGTCAAAAACCATGGGAAGGTTTGTGATTTTGAAAATTTTATTACATATAGTTCAAAACCCATGTTTGTGAAATATTAAAGAATTCCCCTCATTTCTTATATAAACCCACCCAATATCCAATTTATATAAAATAAAAATCCTTTGATACATCCTTACTCTTCCCTCCTCTCACTATAATCTTCCCAAGGTTCCCCCAAGCTCTCAAGAATCCCCTTCCAAGCTTTTGGTTTCATACTCTTAAGGTAAGGGATCCTCTCTTTCTAACTTTTATTCATGAATCTCCTCTATGTTATGCCCCTTTTAGTTTTTATTCCTAATATCGGGTTATGTTTTATCACCTTACCAATACTTCCATTATGATTTATAAATTAGGAGATACCACTTTCTCTCTCACTAATCCATCCGAAGTACACCCGTTACCATGCCGAAATTTCATAAGGGTTCTTCATTTCTCCTCTTTATTCAAATTTATTTTATTGTTATGCCTTCTATTATCCATTTACTAATGTTGGTATATGTCTTTACATGTCTATATTACTTCCCATTTTATTTCAAAATGATGATATTCCTCTTTCTCTCTCATCAATCCTTTTTATGAATTTTTAAGTGACATTGTTAGGCTACTGAAAGTTCATAAGGGAAACTCCCTTTATCCTCTTTATTCAAGAATCATATTCATTTTATTCCCATTAATTTTCAATTCCTAATTATGAAGTATGTTTTATCACCTTCCCCATAATTTACTTATGATGTATAAATGGTGAGATACCCATTTCTCTCTCATTAAGTCCTTCCATGAATATTTAGACTTCCACGTTATGCTGCAAAATTTCACCGTGGGAATCCATGACAAAACAACTTTTTAGTGAATAACATGCCCAATTTCCTTCAAGGTTGTTTGCATTTATACACTTATACTCATTATTATTTGGGATTTACATGTATTTATTCCACAATCCATGTTCATGGATTAAAATATAATTATTAATTAATCAATGTTGTATAATCTATGTGGTACACTTAAGCATGAGAATGAAATTGAAAGTGAAGAGTGAACTTGGAATTATATAGTGATCCAATGCATTGGATAATGTTTAGTATCAGGATACATCATGTTTGTACTAGGAGTGAACCTGATAACTTTTATGGAACTTTTTCCATTATGATGTCTTGGTAGTTATCCTTGACCTATGATGTAGTGTTTTATGTTGTTGTCGCATTCCCATGTTACCTTTATGTTATCATGCTATATAATGTAATATAATTCATGTTTATTATTCACACTCTTTTTGTACCCCCTGATATTATTATTATACAACATGTTTTACCTTAATTTTATTCCATTAATGTTCTTTATAGCTCATCCCTTTCTTATATTTTTTTTCAGGTTATCCCATGCAGTTTTAAGTACAAGAATGTTAAAGACGTTTTCAATAAATATGTTGTATTACATGTTTTAATTTGTAATTAAATGTACCTAATTCCAAAATACACCATAATTATAGATCTTTTAGGTTTAATTAAGGGTAATTTTATGTAATAAATCATGTGTTAATGTGTAATAAAGGGAAGAGTTGTCATAAGATTACATATTTTGGAGTATAGTAAACCGCATGATTGAGGATTCAAATGAAACTAGACCCATACTTACTAACATATGGTTATAAACATACCTAAACTAACCTAATTATTGGTAAAAAAATTAGAAATATTTTAAAGGAAACATTTAATAGATAATAAAAGGTATTTGGTTTTTTAAAACATCAAAAATAAATTAATCAGTTTTTTTATAAAATAATTATATAAATTATTATTAATTAATTGAACCTCATTGAGTTGATTTTTTAAAAAGTTAATTATCTTATAGTTATGTTTTTTAGATATGTGAATATATTTGAAAACATGGTTTAAAATAAAAAACTCTTTTCGTTAAAATTAGATTTGTTTTTTTATTGAGTGAGAGGGTATTCTAGAAATGTTTCTTTTTTTATTAGTATTTAGGTATATTATATAACTTTGTATGGTTATAGTTAATTATTGTGTATGAGTATGGGGTAAACTTGGTTGGTTAGTCTACACATATAGATTTCCATGAGTTTGTATGGGTCAAATGCATAGAGAGTGAATGTGATAAATGGTAAGAATATGGAAATATTGGCATTTGGGATACCAATGGCAATTGGTTATGTGAATTAGTTTAGAATTGAGGTGATAAGAGTAAATATTATTTGAGATGAGTGGGTAAAAAACTAGTACAATCATGTATTCTTGCAAATAAATTTAATTTTATAGATAGTTAGGTTTATTTTATAGATATAAATGTTTAAAGGAAGATATATGGAACCTCATTGATTGTGTGTATGTGAAAATATGCCTGTTAATTGTGTAAAAATGGAAATATAATGGATATATATTTTAAGGAAAGTATATAGTTCGTTTTTCAAGAATTTCGTAAGATATTTACGAGGATAAAAAATAACGGCTTGGGTTGTCTATGGTTTTATGAAACTATTCAATTAAATTTTGGATAGTGGATTAGAAATTTAGGGTTATAAAAATTGGATTTTGGATGTATAATCAGTTATAAAATTACTATTTCTCTTAGAGAGTTTTATATAGACAGGGAAATTTATAAATTAGAAAATGACACAATTATATGTTTAACTTCATGGAATGAAATGTGGAAGCTATACAAAAGAAGAATTAGGGTGATGAGTATTGGGATACTACGAATTATGTTAGTTT
Organism: Viscum album; assembly: GCA_963277665.1. Taxonomy (NCBI): domain Eukaryota; kingdom Viridiplantae; phylum Streptophyta; class Magnoliopsida; order Santalales; family Viscaceae; genus Viscum; species Viscum album. The sequence goes on from OY728151.1 coordinate 1,763,508,014, forward strand.
ATGTGGTTGGAATCAACCAATTTTACCCATAGGGATGTGTCATTCGATTTTTCTCCAGAGTAAATGGATAGGTCGTGTATAAACCTTGTGTCATGAAGAACCAAACTAGTATAGTGGTTTAAGAGAAATGGGTTACCTATATATGTTTTTCTAGATAATCAATGATAGATTTATATTATCCTTAATGTAAATGTAAGTTGTTTTAAAATGATTTTAGGAAATGGGTTACATGAGGATGAGTTATCTCTCTCTTGGAAAATTTTACTCTAAAACAGCATGAAACCCTTTTGAGTTTTAGTGAGGCTTGGGAATAAATTTATTCTGGTTATTGTGATCATGGATGATAATAAATGATATTTATGTGATAATGGGAAATAAAGAAATAAATGGTTAAGGAGGAAAAGATTATGAAAAAACTATAGTAGGGAGCAGACCACTGATTGGTGAAAATCAAAAAAAACTTATATTAGGTGTAGTGTCGTAAATTTATTGAGTGGTGAGTTGAATCAACCCAACCCCATTTTAGTTGAGTTTTCACATAGGGTTCTTGATGCAAGTTGGTATATTGTACTTTGTGAGTGGAAAAATATTGAATTTTAAAGGTTTTATCAATAGATGTAAAATAATAATCAAATCAAATGGAAGTTACCGACATATAATTCGATGGATCCACTTGTACACTACAAGAAAATAAGAAAAATATGACTTTTGAGTGATATATATTTCGAAATCAACCTATAATGCTCAAGGAATGGTAAATATATTCTGTAACTGAATGATGTGTGATTTGAGAATCAAACTATTATAAATATCATGATGAATAATTTTAGTGAACATTATAGAAGTCAGCTGATGGTTTTTGTAAATTAAAAAATTATTTAGTGCACCAAATAGTAATAAATGGTTATAAATTAAGTGTATTTAGTTAGGAGATTCTCATGTGAAGCCCTGATTAGGTGTTAGTCTATATGAGATTAAAAAAATAAACTGGAATGAATTATACATCTAATATTGGTTCATATATAAATTTATATGATTGGGTTATATTTATTTTTGTAGAATTCAATACATTGGTGGATCCTTGCTTAGGTTTGTGGTAAATTTGGTTGAAAATAATAGAGTTAAATATCAATAATATCCTTTTTATATGTATGGTCATGATTAAGTTAATATATAACATGATACATCCTTAGGGAGATGATTGATGAGTAATAAATTTTATAGTGGGAGAATTTTGAGAAAAAATGAAATTTTTTTGATCACTTTTGTGGTATGAATATGTTCCCTTGAGAATAAGGGTTAGATAAAAAATTTGATTCAAGTGGATAATTTGAATCTATTAAAATCTCATGGATTTTAATACCAGATGATAATACTTATTGTGGATAGTCTGTAATGACCAATTCATATATTAATTAGTGAAATTTGAGAAAATTGGTTTTGAGTGAAATTAGATACTAGAGTTTTTTCTAATCAATTATTTGAGTTTAATTTATAAGGATCACTGAACCACCCAATGAGTACCCTGTAAAACACTATTATGTACATAATAGTATTTGATAAAATTTTAAAACCACCACAAGATGCACTAGGCACCCTATACATTTCCAACATGACCACTAGGTACCTGATGGTAGAGTACTAGGTAAACGATGGCTAGAAAATTAATGTTTTGTTATAATATAAATTTTGTAAAACTATAACACCTCATCTCCTATCCCTCATTTAGTTCATACATCAACAATGGATTCAAACAACCCTCATTCCCACACTCTCTCCTTGATCCTTCATCTTCTTTATTTCTACTAGATGATCCATTTGTATCAATAGCCTCTTTATATTAATTCTAACATCAAACAACCACCCTTTATCATTTTTATTAACTATTAATTACTTCTTCCAAATAAATTTAAACTTTTAGTGTATTATTATATTTATTTTATTTTATGTTATCCAAGGAGAATCAACTGATAATAATTGGAGATATTTCTCCTAATTATATGGGATGGTTGTTCCCTTTCAATATCTCTTAATTTAATTGTATTTTCTTGGACTGAATAAGGGTATCCTAGGTTATATTCGTTTGATTGACCTAAATTTGGGATGACAAGGATTTAGTATTTTTTTAAGTGTGAGTGAGGCCTCGTAATTTTTTGAATGATTTATGAAATGTGATGCATCTGGATTTTAGTATTGCCCATCAATTTTTTCAATGTGTCAGAATTAAATATAATTTAAATTGGAACCAATAAAGGGTTTCCATCATTGATTTAAGTATTATATGGTCATGTGAGGTTTTATGGAGTGATATTGGATATACTATTGAGAGTGGTTAGTTTTCCCTGGGTAATGGTTAAGGACAAGTTTAATTTCCTTTATAGAATGACTAAAAAGGGATTAACATGTTTAGTGAGATAACATATATAGAGTCTCATGTGACTGTAAAAAAATGAGAAAATTTATACCAATAGTATAAAGGGATTTTAGTAATATGGTGTAGTATTTTCCTATGGAAATAAAATACATTAAATATAGATAATATTCTTAAAAATCTTTTCTACATTTACATAGTCACTAGTGAGTTAAGGATTGAATCTTCAACTAAACCGGGGGTTAAATTCTGTTTTTTATTGATATCATGTAGATAGAGGGTAACATATACTCTCTTGTATACCATTTTTGGTTCATGTCTATATAAGAGTGAGGTTACATGAGACATAATTGGATAATAGTTTTATCTTTAAACAAATTTGATTAAAATATATTCTTCTAAAATCAAGTAAATAAAATGGTTGATTTTAATTATATGATTGGTGAACATCTATGATGTTGTTTCATTGAGTTAATTGTGTAGGTAATTATTATATTTTCAATGTATATTTATCATGATAGTGTTTTGGGAATATAAATATATCAAAACATTGGTTATGAATTTGTATACATGTTTCTTAAGTGGACACAAATGGTGACTATGGATTGAGATGAATGTTCCAATGGCACAAGATTAGTATTCCCCTTTCCCCTATATTGATGTTCCTATAGAATATGATTTCTCTACTTTACTTAGCGAATATAATGATATAAATAAATATATATATATATATATATATCTATATATATGGTTACATTTCCTCATATAGTGGGTGTTTAATTCATACTCATAATATTATGGTATTGGATAGAGGCTTGTATGGTTGGTTCCCATGGTGTCCTAGTATATAGGGGAAAACCAACTCTAATTGTATTCATTTAATTATTTTATTTAGTAATATAAAAATTAATTATTGATGTTCATTGATTTTTTCGATATTTTATACTATAACTATTCACATAAAACATATATAGTCGTATCAATAATGGATTATGTTAGGGACATAATTGGTTGTGAATTACTGAATTATATACTAACGCCCTATATGTGAACCTTTATGGGATTGTAAACTTTACATTTTGAAAACATGATAGGGTATAGGCCCTAATATAGGTAATGAGTTTGAATGTGGATCAATGGGGATGAGGAGATAAAAAAGGTGATGTTGAAGTCATTTGTATAAATGTTTCCATCATGTTTTTTAATTAATTTATGTTTTTTGAATAATGATCCTATTAGTATATCTCTATCCAAATTTATGATTTTATGAAATTTTAGGACTACATTATTGAATGGTGGTTATTAACATATTGTGTTACATCTAACTATATAATTCCATGTTGCACTCTAATATTTTAATCTACATTACAATTAATGATTACTTACATGTTAGTGTATGTAATGATATTGGGGGTATAATTTTCTCAGATGATATTATCTGGCCCTCACTGCTTGTTGGAATTCTCTATAATAAGGGATGGAATGCCTTTGGCCATCTAGTGACATGAATCAACCTATATAAACAGTTTCTAGAACAAAGGAGTCACATGTATTATGATTTATAAGATATTTTTATTGACTATATATGACCAATATTTATGTTAACCTTAATGGGAGAATAGAGTGACCACTTGAAAACCATATTAACTCCCTAGTACAAAATATTTGGTGTTTGTGTGTGTGGATGACTAGGGTGAGAGATAAAATAGATAGTGGGGGTCTAATTTACAACACCCCAGATTTTTATTCCCTGAATTTTTTGAATAATATATTTCACATTAAATAAGTAACTAAAATGAATAGATTACATATTAGATTAAGATAAAATACTATAATATAATACAAATAAAAATGAAATAAAATTATGAAAATTATATGAGAAATAAAATAAAAACTAAATACAAAGATAGTGAAATAGATATCTACATCTTCCCTATTTTACATGAAGACCATACTAATAATTCAACCTATAAAAATATGGTAAAGTATTAGAAATATTATTTATTTTTTTCAAAGGCAAATGAATGAATTAAATTTATGAATTTAGCGAACCAGGTATGGTTATATATAGGAATATAATATGGACCTTGATAACATGGTCATTGGTTATACGATCATTGCATATATTGATGTTGGTATACATGTATTAGATAGATATTTTAAAAATTTTATTATATGAATATAAAAGTTTCATATTTTTGATAAATATTAAATTTCATGAGTAATTAATGTGTAAAATAAATATATTGGAATTAAATGAATGATACAAATTCATTTGAAAAAATATTTCAATGAATTGCATTTCATTAAATTTAATACTATTAAATAATGATATTAATTATATGTATTTATAAAGTTCATATATTGATTTTAATACCAGTTTATTAATACAATTTAATGAATATATAGTAGATAAATAGTCAATTTTAAAGAAATGTGATTAAAATCATTTATTGTTAAAAGGGGTATTTTTCAAAGAATTCTTTTTCTAAGTGTTGTGTATATTTATATTATGAAATTAAATTAATCAATTTTAAAGAATGGTTTTAATGAATTTTTTTAATATATATAATTAAAAAATGAACATTCATCTAATGATAATTAATTTGTAAAAAATAAGAACAACCCATTTATTTTTTAAAATGATCTTTATGCAGAAAAAGTACTTTTTCTAAATATTATATATTTTCATTTAATAGTTATATTCTATACCATTATAATTCAAATTTTATTAAATAGAATATAAATTCATAATAATCATGTACAAATTAGGTAATTGGGTATATAATATATTTTTGGTAAAAAAATATTTACTGTACATAATAATTATACAAGGAAAAAGGAGGTAAACGAGGTAAATTAACATTGAATGATTTTTTTATAATTAATGTGATATTTATACATTTACGAAATCATATTTTAGATGTGGTATTTAATCCTATAATTATAACCTACATATTCTCACCTAACACACCTAACTCACATGTGATTCCATGTTTATGTTGCACCTAACTCATGTTCCCAAAGAACTATCCTACATTTTGACCTATAAAATGATCCCTCTACCAATTCCAAACCACTTATATCAATTTTTTATTGATTGCATTCCAATATTTATTCTCCTAAATTTCACTATCACGTTTTTTGTTAGTTTCTCACATGAAGGAGACTTGAGTCCTTCATTATAATGGAAGACATTGCATGACTGGGTGATTTGATCAATGAAAGAAAAGAAGTTATTCTTCTATTTATTTTATCTTCTCATCTAAAATATTCTTAAATACTATACACCACTATATATATATATTAATAACAACATCATTCCTCTTTAGAAATGATATTATAACTATATAAATTCATATTTTTTCTCATTCATTCATTATAACATGTTCTTATTGGGGTGGGTTTTACCACCTACATGAATGATTTTATAAAATTTTATTCAGGAATGATTAGGAAAACCAAAATTATTTTTATATATTGAATAAATTATTAATTTTCTTTATTATTAATTTTTATTATGGTAAGGTATATTTATATTAATTAATTAATTAAATTATTTTCATAGATTCAAAATCCTCAAAAAAGGAGAATTTCTAAATGTTCATTATGGACCATCATTATAACATAAATTAATTAATAGTTAAATAAAATAATTCAATAAAAGATATCTATATCATATTAATGACCTTTATTGAGGTTATATACTTATAAAAAAAGAGAACATTCCAAAACCACAATTCTGAAGCAATCACGTGACTGATTGATTATTTAACACCTGATATTGAATCATAGTTATTAATGATAAATAAATGGGAAATAGTAAAATATAAATGAATGGTATTTAGTATAACAAATATAATGAATTTTATGATATTGATGAATAATAATCCTTAATTGATTATTGAGGGTGTTAGAGTATGTTTGATCAATCAAGAATCTAAGTTAATGGTTCTCTCCACTTATTATCTCTCATTTGTGTTTGAATATATTCTTCTTACACATTCTAATTTTATATCTAATTTTTTATCCTATTAGAGTGTTTTATTTTTATTTTTTCTTTGATTTTATGGATTCTTTTTCTCCTCTAACTTACAATTTGAGTAAACCTTACTACCTTAAAAATTACAATATTCATTAAGGTTTTTCATCTAAATGTATTCTATTTGAGACATATTTCACACTATAAAACTATTTTAATCCATAGAGTATAAATAATTCCCCATTTACAAATTTTATTATTAATTACATTTGATATATTTTTTTTAATTATGTTCTCCATTTTTTGGACTTTAGATTTATACACCACCATAGTCATAATGGCTTCCATGACTCAATTTCCTTTTTATTGAGCCATTTTATTTTTTCTATGACTATATCCTTCTATGAATGATATATTTCCCATTGACTATATAATATGGTATTTTATTATTTCATCGGTGTATATGGAATTTTTCTAGTAAAAATATTCTTACGGGTTGATTCTAACTTCATTATATACATTATTGTAATGGAAAAAAACACTCCCTTTATTGGGCATTTCACGTCCATGTTTATATTTTTTCTTTCCAAAATTATTTTTTTGACTCTTTTAAAATTATGATATGTGTTTAATTCTATAACTCTACTATTTCTCTTTAATTCTATTCAAAAGTAAATTTTCTATCTATTTTATTGATGTGAGTTACATTAAAGGATTAAAAATTATTTTAATGTATTTATTTTCACTTCAATTCCATTATATATCATTCACTCCACATTTCTTATACATTACCATTATTTTATTTCATGATTCCAAAATTTTGAGTTCTTTTTAATATAATTTTTAAATGTCCTCTATGAATTTTTTAAACTGATTTTTAATGTTAATTTAATTTTCTTATAACTAAAACAATACCAAAACCCAAATAAGCCCATTTTATGACATTACATTGACTTCACACTCTATATATAAAGGATCTAAAATCATTGGAATTGTAATTCATAAATCATTTTCCAAAATATTTTAGGTTATGATTCTTTCATATGATTTATTTTTGGGTATCATGCAATTAAATTAGTGGTTGATTCTCATGAAATACCATATGAAAATGTTTTATAACCCATTTCATAATGATTTTTATCCCATGCACATATTATTGCATACTTTTTAATAAAAAAACTAATTTAAGGCACCCAAAAATATGTAAGGGCCATATTATTATGAAATGTGGTATATAATGAAACACATTTTATTCATAATATTTATTTCCATCTTCATATCTTACTCCTTGAGCTCAGCATACTCCAATCACTTTATGGGAAATATTGTGGACATATATAAAATAATAGGTGGGACATAAATCTTTGTATGGGTATAAAATAGTGTAAACATGATGTGAGATATCAGGAGTTCCAATAATCATACAATGAATCAATTATAGAAACCTGGAATAAGAGAAAAATTGCTATAAGAGTGTGGTAATCATGAGAAACATAAGGATATGGAAAAAACAAAAGGAATACCATAATAAACAAAGATAAGGTTCAATACTAAGACAAAATAAACCTAGGTTATGTCCCACTACCTAGAAATCATAAATGTAGGCCATGGATCATCACTCTGATGCTATAAATATGGCTCAGAAATCACAGAAAACACATCATAACATAATGGAAAAATTTAATTTCGCATGCCCATTCATAGTGATCTCATGAGATATAATGCATTACCCAACTGATTGGGGGATGTATAACTCTAGGGCAACCCATAATTATAATATGCTATGAATATGTGTGCAACATTCACAGGAAACATACATAAGGCATAATTATGAGATAAAACCATTAAAAATAAATGCGTTACATAATTATATCAAAGGGTTAGTCAAAAAGAGAATCATTTTGATACCTAAAGTAATAATAAAATATATAATTTTTGGTACTAAAAGTTTATAATTAGTATATATTAAATGGTTTTAAACCAACTGGGATAGAATAAGGGTGTGGGAATAACATAAAGAAGAATTTATGAAAATTTGAGAGACACAAGAAAAAATAACTTATAAGATTTGTAAGGTTTGACATGAGAAATAAATAAAAAAGGGAAACATAATAGTCTTTATATACCCATCAAAAAAGAAGAAAGTGGAAGAATAAAATAAATAAACTAAGAACATTAGAAATAATGGTAGAAGAATAGAGATAGATTTTGGGTGATACAGATCATAACATTGATAATAAAATGAACTTGAAAGAACCCTTAACTCAAGTCCCAAAATACTTTAGATACTACACTAGCCTCCTAAAGATACAAGTTAAATTAATTAATTACTTAATTAAGATAATTTTTTATATTTATTTTATCTTTTTATTCAATTTTTATCAATTTTTATTCATTTTTTGTTTTCATATTTTCATTTCAACCATTTTTAAGTTCTTCAGTTCACAATTCCAAAACTATTTTAGTGTATAGATAAGGGTAAAAATCAACTCTCTAGTTGTTACATGATATTAATAAGTGTAAAAGTATATGGTTTATATCATTCTAGAAGATAAATAAATCAATATATTATTATATTATTTAAATTTATATAATCTTCCTCGGTATGCTTTTATTTTACAGTTAAAATAACTATGATTGTTTACATTTAATGTCATTATTATCATTCCTATTTTGTCATTAAAAACCCATATTATAATTTTTATTATATTTAATTATGAAATATATTTTTAGGAATATCCATGGAAGGAATACATGAAATATAAAACATTATCATTCACCAAGGTAGCGTAAAACTACCGTGGGTGAAATGATGTTTTAATAATGTTTTATTAAAAAAAGGAGGTAATAAGTAAATATTGGAGTTTTATAAAAAATGTATATTAAAACATATGTTTTAAAGTTATTTTTTATTGAATAATTTTTGAATGGGTAAGATTTGAATTTAAATGGGAACAAGGGTATCAAAATGCCTATTTCTACATAGTGATAAATTATGAAAAATGGTTTGATGGGAGGGAATGGTTGATATATCATAAATAATGGGTCAAAAAAAATTTTAACGACGCGTGATTAAAAATATGGAATCATTATAAGTGGAGGTATAAAAAAATTTATGATAGAAGAATCTCAATTAAGAAGTGGTAAATATGTCTTGGGAACCCATACTATAATAAAGTAACATCTTGTGAAAATATGTTTTATTTGGAAGAATAAGAAATATATTTTTAATCATTAATAAATTTGATGATAATACCACTTACTAATATTAAATAATGAATATAAATATGATTTTTAGAAGTGATTAAAACAAAATTGTATTAAAGAAATGTTATTGGATAAAGAAGACGTACCTTGTGGCCTGAGTCACATCATTTGGATGGAGCGTAAAACCTTTGGGGGAGGGAATTTTGGTCACACTAGAGGCTTAAGGACATGGATAAGAGAGTTGAGATATTTATTTACGTAGATCCTTTTCAAGTGAATATGTTATTGATTTGGATAGAAAGGGGTGGAATATTTGTGTTTATATATCCTAATGGAGGGTGTATTTTCGAATAAATAAATTTTTATTTTATTTTTTAGGCCTAAAACAATAAATAATGTTGATTCCTATGAATTTTATTAGTCAATGATTTCAAAATGGAGGTTTATTTAAAATTTTTACAAACCCAAAAAGGAAAATCATTCTAGAATTATTGAATACATTGTAATGAATCAAATTTTGTTTTTTATATGAACAAAATATAATATAGGTTTTAAAATTTCAAATATATGCCTATAAATTTAAAATAAAATTTTTAAATATAATTTACTATTCATTAAATAGATTTCAATTTAAGGGAAAAAGATACAAATTTATATTGATATTTAAATCATGATGATGTTATAAAAATTGCAGTATATATAAAAGAGAATTTTTTACTATTTATAAAAAAACATCGTTTTTAAGGGTGATTACATTTCTATTTGTTATCATTTCTAATGATTATTTGATTGATAGTAAACTAAATTAACATTCAAAATTAGATAATTAATTTTTAACATAAAAAATAATATTTTTTAAAATACGTTAAAACATACATTATTAATATTTAGAATTATTTTTCTATTAAGTTATAAAATTTTAGAAATCATTTTATAAGGTTATACTATTCATAATTATTTATTTATACATATTAAACATAAACATTTTATTAAATTAATTTTTAAATTAAGTGAAATATATAATTTAAATAAATATTTATGAAAACATATTTATTTTGATAAACAATGCACAAAATAGTGAAAATGCTATATCGATGACAATATTACATTTATAGTGAAAATATTATCCAAATATAATATATTTTGTTTAATAATTAGACACTGTAAATAAAAATATATGTTTTCAATTGAATATAATAAATACATCCTAGTATTATTTTAGTGTAAAACATGTTATTTATCATTTTGAAAAGAAATATTTAGAGTAACAAAACAAGGAGAAAATATAAATCATTTGATCATTAAATTTATATAAAATAAAGTCACGAAAAATAATTTTATTGTAAAAAAATAATTTCATAGTTTTCTCATGTTATGAAAATAAAATCACTACACAAAATCCCCATTTATAAACATTTTCTTTTGGAATTTAACAACATTTTCAACCTTCAAAAAATGAATCATGACGGGTTTTCAAAGCCTCTATGAATTCCTGTGTCAGGGATTGTTTCGCAAAGCTAATAAAAAATCATTGTGAATCATTTCATGGTGTTTATTACTGGGTTTTTTTAAGGTTTAGTGATGGATTTATCTTTTAAATTTTAAAAAAAATTAAAAGAGAAATAATTTACAATGATTTTTAAAACTATTTCTAAATAATTACGGATTGTTTTTTCTTTTTTACAAAAAACAATTCTAGAAAAAATGATGTCGAACTGCCACGCCCAACTGTGGCCACACCTAGTATTGCCTGAGCCCACAACAACCCTAGACAACCAAGCCCCAAACCCACCACACTCCAACCCAACCCACCTTGGAAAATTTTTCATATATATGTGCTTGGTGAGATTCAAATATCTTATCTCTGAGTTATTTTGCAAATCCTTTTCCACTCCACCAGACCATTCATGTGGTGACTAAACAGACATAAATATAATTATGTATTTACAAATAAATATAACAAATACATATATTTTAGTATATATATTTATTCATAATTTTAAAATTTCTACATATAAAAATGTAATTATATATATATAATTATATATATTTTTTTTAAATATATGAAAATATATTTAAATATAATTAAATTTTCATAAATGTATATAAATACACCCATATATACATATAATTTTATAAAAATATAAATTTATATAAATAAATATAAAAACACATTTAAATATTTTTATGTATAAAGATAGATAAAATATAAATAATAATATATAAATGTATATAAATATACATAAATAGATATAAATATATAAAAATATGTAAAAATAAAAAAAATTACATATATATATAAACATAGATAAATATGCATTAGTATATATATGAACAAATAATATACATAAATATACATACACACAAATACATATGTACCAAAATAATATATTTAAATATATAAAAATATATAAAAATGCATATAAATATCTCTAAACATATATAACTATAAATAAATTTTCATAAATACATATACATATATATAATTGAATATAATTAAAAAAATAAATAAATATACATGCACACATATAGAAGCGAATATATAAATAAATATATGCATATCTATTTCAGTAGTTACTAGTTAAAAATTAACAATTAATAAATAACAATATATACTAAGATAATATATATAAATATATATAAACATTTATAAATATCTATATATATGAACCCACGTAATATACATATAAATATATATATATATACGTATAAATGTATATAAATACATACAAATATATATATACACATGTAAATATCTATACATAAATATAATATACATATAATTAACTATATATATAATTATCTACAAATATATATATATATATAATATAACGACAAATATCAATATATATATATATATATGTATATATATATACATATAATATACATATAAATATATATATATATATACATATAACACACTCACACATATGCACACATAGATATTCATAAATACATATCAATATATAATTAAATATTCATAAATTGATATATATATACACACACAAACACAAATATCTATAAAAATATTTATATAATATCTATATAAAAATGTGTATATATAAAATATATACACACCAATATAATATACATATATATCATCCCCCAGGGTGCAATATGGTTGGTAGCGGCACTGCAGTGTCTCAGCGAGGTCTGAAGTGTGAGTTTTTCCGAGTTCTTCCTTGTCAGTATTGTAGGAATTTCTGGTATTTCTCCCCCTCCCTCGACTGTTGTAATAATATACATGTATATATAGAATATATATATATATACATTTACTTTATATATATATATATATATCTCAATATATATATAAATACCTAAATATATGCACATATAGATATACATAAATATATATAAATATATAAATAAATAAACATAAATTGAAATATATATTATTGGCGAAAGAATGTGATTGGTCCCAAGAAACACACTTGTGGAAAAATATAGTGAGAATGTCCAATGAAAATGGAAGTGTGAATTTATGCATACTATAAAAATCAAGCTTGTGGATTTAAATATGGAAAAACTCTCCAATACAGTGGATTAAAAAACATAGGACAACTCAGAAAAATCCACTCATAATCATAATATAAAATTCATGTTAATTCCTGGAACTGAATAACAAATGTATCATAGAAAATATTTTCAGAAAACCACACCATGATATGCTTTCATCACCCCTCTGAAAATTGGCTTGGGGAAAAATTCCAACCTACTAGGACAAAATGTCACACCATCAGTGATCAAATATGTGAGCGTCATTGCGGAACCTGTTAAAACACTGATTAGCCTCTATGGTTTCTAATTTCTCGTTGCTCAAGGTGTATTGGACCTAGTTCCCTTTGACCTCTTATCGTTGCTCACTCATGTCATGTCTCATCCCGTGTTCCTAAAATCATGTCATCTAAATAATGTCACCAAATAATTTTATAAAGACACCGAGTCCATATCTAATTAATGTTTTCAACATTCCATTTCCCAATCCATCAATTTTTGGGAGATCTATTATATTTATTTAGGGAAAATCGCTTAATTAATTAAATTTTTCCCTCTCCAAAATCGGGTTGAGCCCTAGAAATCTCCCCCTTCAACCTGTCAAAGAAAGAAATCACATCCAAAAACTCTGTTGGAATGAAAATTGGTGGGTATCACACCAACCATCATCCTCTGTGGAAAATATAATGAAACTCTTTTGCAACACTGATTAAAAATGACTACTCTCTTTATAAAAGAAATCCAAATATATAAGTCTTTATCATACCTATATATGCACATTCCTACTGAACAAGACTAGAATAAGTATCATCTAGCTAACACATAATAGTTATCACCAAAAAATTTGGAGCCCTTGTCGAAATTAATAATCCCCCAACTCAACATCTCCAAATAAGACAATATATCCTTCATCATCTGCTACTGCAAGTGCATTGCCTTGATCGTAAACTTTAATGCATTCTTCACTTGTGGCTGTAACATCTTGTTTCTTGTTTTCAGGTATTATCCTTCTCTTTTCTTGTTTTCCACTTTAATCGAGTGCTTCTTGGGACTCCCGGAGTTAGAGAACATTTTCTAAGAAAAGTGAACTAATTATTGGGGATGTATGTTTGTTTTAATTTATGGAATCTTTGCCTAAACATGTAATCGATTTGTGGGGTATTTCCCAAGTTCATAGAATGCCCGGGGTGATTTGTGGTTTTTTTAATGAATATGACTTTTTTGCAGTCTCCAGGAGAAATACACATCGTGTAATGAGAGTAATCAATGTGTAATTTTTGCAGGGTAGAAGTTGTGAACCTAGTACACATTGTAAAGGGAGTACACGTCGTGTAATGCTAAAAGATTGGTTTTTAATAAAAAGGTGATTGGTTTTTCAGAATATCTAATTCTTGAGGATTATACAACATGTAAAGGGATTACACACCATGTAAATGTCATGGACAAGTCATTAGGGTATTTCTCAGTTGGTATGTTTATTCATTCTTCAGCATCTCTCTCCCCTCTAGACCTAGTGCTCTCTTCCAGTAATTTTTGGAGTCTTCATTCGATCTGTATTGATCTATTTGGAAATTGATCACCATTGTGGTTGGATTACATCTCTCTAGGTGAGTAATCTTTTCTTCCTCTTCATTGAATTTGATCATGGTAGCACCGTTGTGTTGTGCTATCAGATTTTTTGATTCATAGTGATGTTTCTTCTTATTTCCTTTAATATCCATTGTGAGATCATGTTCTGGGGGGCCAATTCTTATTGGTTGTGGTGCGTTGACTATGCATTCTCGAGATATGTGTCATCTCCTCTTCTCTGTAAACAATTTTGTGGAATTAGATCAATTATAAGATGTATAAATTGATTTTAAATCCTCTATTAAAATTTTTCAATCCTTCATTGTGGTGGATTCTGTTGCGGGCGTGTGTGAACCGAGTTTTGTGGTGGGTGGTTCCATCTCTATCATGCATTGGTGAGAATTTATAGTATTTTGATAAAAAAAATTATTAAATTAAATGGCATGACATGACTACTTTTTTGTGTGTCTGTGGAACTGGGTTTTTATAAAATATGATTTTCCACTGATTTTGGTAAATGGGAAAATGGTTTTCGAAGCATTGTGAAATATTTTTAAGAAGTGGTTTTCAAAGAATGGTTTGGTGAAAATGGATTGATGAACATGTTTTGAAGATAGATTACATAATAAACCTAGGGTACTTAGGCAGAAGGTATAGTAATAGGTATCATCCACTGTCAGAGGGTTTTCTCATGGTTATTTCCTATGCTCCCTAGGCCTGTTGTTTTGGGGACTTGTTAAACCTGTTGGGGGTTCACATGATGGGGTGTTCCACTACTCTCTAGACTCGATGCATATGTCTATTGGATTGATGAGTACACGATTATCTATGTTAGGTACAAGTTTCCCAACTATCCTAAACTAGTGTGATCCCTGGTGTGATAATACTTGTGATTCTACTTTTGGTTTGAACGATTCTTTTGTACTGCCATTTATTTGATATGATATGTGATAAATGTTTTGTTTTGACATGATATATCTTTTGTGATATATGGTTATAAAATTATTTGAAAATGATTTACCTATTTTATTTGGAAATGTAGAAAAAATAGATATTAAATTGGGTTTCCTTGATTTTGATATAAAAATTGCTAATTTGTATCATGAGTTGTTTTCTTTAAAGTTGATAATTCTTGGATTATTGTTCAGAGACTTGATATGGAAAACCTGGGTGGGACCCTACTGAGTTTTTTTAGCTCACAAACTGCATACCCCTTTAGTGGTGTGTAGACCTAGTTATGTATTTTGATGCAGGGAAAGGAAAGGCGATGCAGTGCGGAATTAAGGTTTTCTGTCAGCTGAGTTGGGTAGCTTGTGGTGACATGGTGGATGTTTTCCCATGTTATCACATGGGGTAGTTGGTTTTTCCTGTTTTGGTAGTCCTTTTTTTGTTTGACATATACTTGGATATTGTTTCTACTCTTGAGTTTTTTTGTTTCCTCTCCTTTTTTCTATTACTGCATATATTTATCTTTTCTGTTTTTCTCTCTGTTGTATATATGTTTCATGTTATTGTTTCAGGTTGGGTAAAATTGTTTCTTTTGTTGGTTGTTTGATACCTAGGTGTTAGTCACCAGACTATGGGGATCAGAAACACCTTTTAGGTATGTGGCATATTAGGTCGGGTACCAATTTGAGATGATATTCGAGTACGTTTGTTACAAAATCGTATCAAATGAGGTTTGTCATTAGGATTCCTTGTCTTATGAAATTTTGTAGAACGAAGATGGGATTGTTGAGACTTGATATATAGATTGTGATGACTTCCTAGTCAGCATCTGTCACGATGAGTCTCAAGTTACCATGGGATGTTGGGATGTGTGTCTCATTTTTGAGTTCTTGAAGTTAAACTCAGTTTTTTCTTAAAGGTTTTCTACTTCGAATTGAGATTGTTCTATTGTACGATTGTTTCTTCTATTTCGGTGTGCAGAAATATGCCTCTGCTATGTGTTCTATGAAATCCCCAAGATGGTGCAAATGACGCTCTTCAAGGAAATCCTCTAATGGATCAGAACTTTATAGAGGCTATTGTGTGAGTAGTTTGTGTTGTTGACCAGAATGTGCCGCATGTTCAGAATGTAGTAATTGATGTACAACCAAAAGCTGTAGGAGAAAGATATCGATCATGGAAGTTCCTGTATGGAATCCACCATCATTTAAAGGTAAAAAAGGAACCTCACGAGGCAGTGTGCTGGCTTGAAAATATTGATATGATCTTTGACTTCCTGGATACGCCTATGAGTGTTAAGGTAAAGTGTGAAGCATTCAGACTTGAGGGTCCTAGCTAGTGTTGGTGGAATTTCATAGTACATGCAAATAAGAATGTGGGTATGGACTGTAAGGGTTTTGAGAATATATTATTCCAATAGATTTTTCCAGAGTCACTTATGATGACAAAGTCTTTGGAGTTCCTCTCTTTTTAGCAGGGAGAATATTCAGTTTTAGCGTACACCAATCAGTTTGTTAAACTGGTTCATTTTTTACTAGAGGATGTAAAGAATGACAAAATAAAATCACATAAGTACCTACATGGTTTGTGATCGAATATCAGATTGCAGGTCATTATGTTGAATCTTTTTACAAATGTAGAGATAGTGGATAGGGCTATGACGGAAAAATGAATATGACAAAAAATATTGGATATTTTGTCCCTTCTCTTCCACCTAATGGAAGCTTCAATGGTGAAATAGGGAAAAAGAGGAAGTGGTCGGATCACAACAGGAGTGGTGGAGGTGGTTCTTGATTTCGGGCCTCTTCAGCACCTCCAATTGCAACTAGTGGTGTGTCTCAGACTTGCAATCAGTGTGGAAAGGTCAGACACACATGACATTCTTGTCATTCACCTTCAAATATGTGTAACATTTCTAGATGTTATGGTCATATTCCGCATTTAAGTCAGGCTATGCCAACACCTCGATATGGTTAGGGATTGTCAGCTCCAAAGGCTAAAAGGCTCCAACCAGGTGCTTCAAATACTACAAGGCTCTAACCACATGCCTCAGGAGTAAAGCACCTTCACATAGTTTATGCGTTTCCAGGGGAGGCATATGCGGGTACAACGATAGTGAGAGGTACCATCTTTATTGTATCTTTAATAGTGGGTTCTTTATTTGATATTAGTGTTTCCCACTTGTTTATGTCTAGCTATTTTGTTGATATGATTATCCTTTGAAAATAACTCATGTCCTTTGTTATGGATTAAGTGACGCCTTTTTAGAAGAGGAAAGGGTAGGGGTATCATTGTCCTTCTTGTGCATTATCAATAACTGATGCGGAGTTGGTCTAGGATTTTTATGTTCTCGATATGGATCTGTCTGACATCATCATTAGGATGGATTGGATTGTTGCTCAATGTGTTGTGGTTGATTGTTATCATCGGCGTGTCTCACTTCTTATTGTCTATGAGACCTCATTAGCATTTCTAGGAGAGTGGGATATGAGTTTTGGTTGTGCAGGACCTTCTCGTCCATAGCTCAAGATTTTTTTGTCTTCTATTACAGTTGAGCCTAATGAAGATTCATCTTTTATTCATCTTATCTCCATTGTTCATGATTTTCCTAACGTTTTCATAGATTATTTTTAATATCTTCTTATAAATAGGGAGGTAGTGTCTACGATTGTCCTGGTACCAGGGACACATCCGATATCAATATCTTCCTATTATATAACACTAGAAGAGATTAAAGAGATCGTGATTCAGTTGGATGATTTGGTGGGAAAGGGTTTTGTTCACCCAAGTGTTCCTCCTTGTACAACCCCGGTTATCTTTTTTAAGAAGGTGGATGGTTCACTCTGATAGTGTGTGGACTATCAAAAGTCAAACCAAGTAACAATTAAGAAAAAGTATCCTCTGCCTCATGTAGATGATTTATTCGATTATATAAAAGGGATAAAGATGTTTTCAAAGATTGATCTGCAATCAAGTTATCATCAACTCAGAGTTGAAGAGTGTGATATACCAAAGATGACCTTCATAAGAAGGCATAGCCATTATGAATATCTTGTGATGTCTTTTGGTCTGACTAATGATCCTACAATATTTATGTCCTTGATGAATCATATATTCCATCAGTATCTCGACACTTTTGTGGAAGTGTTCCTAGATGACATTTCGGTTTACCCTAGATTCGAGCATGAGCACGAGCACCATCTGATTTTGGTTTTGGAAATCCTGAGGAGTCACCATTTGTATGGAATGATTTTGAAATGAAACTTCTAGATTCAAGAAGTGAAATTATTAGGGAACATGATTTCCATGCATGGACTGTCAGTTGATCCTGAGAAGGTAAAGAATATTTTTTAGGGGAAGAGACATGGAATGTCATTGAAATTAGGATCTTCCTTTGTCTTTCGAGATTCCATCGATGTTCTTTCAAGTATTTCTCAAAGATAGAATCACCTTTGACTTCTATTTCTATAAAAATGGTGATATTCACATGGGATGATGAGATTCAGACTTCTTTCAATGAGATGAAAAAATTTATAACATCAGATCCTATTTTGATCTTACCTGAGCTCGGTATGGGGTATGTGGTTTTTTGTGATTCTTATAGATTTTTGTTGGGTTCTGTGCTCATGTAAAATGATTATTGGGTTGCTTACGGTTCTCAACAGCTTAGACTGAATGAGATGAATTACCCCACTCATTATTTAGCGCTTCCCATGGTTATTCATGTGCTTAAGTGTTAGTGGAACTATATTTTTTAGGAAATGTTCACAGTCATTTCTGACCATAAGAGTTTGAGATATATCTTTTATCGGATGGACTTGAATCTTAGACACGGGGGATGGGTGGAATAATTTCAAACAATTGACCATGATATCAGCTACACCTTGTGGAAGGGGATTGTCATTGTAGATGCTCCTAGTAGAAAAGTGTCATTGCAATCTATTCTAAACATGAAGTAAGAGTAAAACCTTATGGTACTTTTTACTTAGTTTCCTCTGGATGCTCTAGAGGATATTTCATGTATGGTTCTAAATACTTTTCAGTTATCATCATCTCTCCTTGATTTTATTCTTTAGAGTCAGAAGCAGAATGATGAGTTCATATGGATTTGAGAAACCCTATATGATGGGGAGACCATTTTGTGTTGGTCTCTCTCTTCGGATGGTATTCTCAGTTTCGGGGATCAGTTTGTTGTCCAAGAATCTGTGAGGGGTTCGATTTTTTTATTGTCATAGTTCTTTGTGGGTCGTTTATCTGGGCACTATGAAGATGTATTATGACATGAGATGGAGATTCTAGTGGTTGGGTATGAAGCATGACATTATTGATTTTTTACCCCACTATTACACCTTCCAATGGATTAATACAGAGTATTTAAAACCTTATGGTTTTCTCGAGCCTCCTCCAGTGTCAATTTGGAAATGGGATGAGATATCCATGTATTTTTTATGTTTCATTACCACAGGTAGCCTAAGAAAAGAATATTATTTGGTGGTGATTGATTGGTTAACAAATTCATCTCATTTTATTCATGTCAAAGATACCATAAAAGGAAAAGATCAGGGTAAGCTGTTTATACAAGAAATTGTGAGGTTGCATGGGGTTCCTTCTTCCATTATTTCAGATCTGGATCCTAGGTTTTCTTCGAGGTTCTGGATAAGTCTCCAAGAGGTTATGGGGACTTAGGTTAGGTTGAGTATAGCTTATCATTCATAGAAAGATAGTCACATGGAATATGCTATTCTGATTTTGGAAGATATGCTTCATGCTTGTGTCTTGAATTTTGGATGATCTTGAGATAACCATCTAGAACTGGTTGTGTTTTCTTATAACATCTTTTATCAATTATCGACCAGAATGGATCCTTTTGAGGATTTGTAGAGTCGCTCATGCATATCACCTATTTTTTTGGTAGAGGTGGGAAAAGATTCTTTGGTGGGACCGAATTTGATTCAAGAGATGTTAGTGAGGATTCAGGATATATGCCAGCATCTAGTTTCATCTCATAAGCGACAAAAATCTTATGCAAATCAACAACATTTTCCATTGGAGTTTTTCATAGGTGATAGAGTTTTCTTGAATAATTCTCCTCAGTTGGGTCACGGTCGGCTTGTAAAACATAGTAATATGGCTCTGAGATGTGTTGGACCATTTGAGGTCATTGAGTGGCTTGGGAAAGTTTCTTATCGGTTGCCATTTTCGGCTAAGTTTAAAGGAATTCATGATGTTTTCCACATATAACATATCAAGAAATACCATCATGATATCTCTCATGTTCTGAGTTGGGAAGAGATTGAGTTATATCCAAATGTTTCCATTATAGAGCAGCTAGTTGAAATCGTTGAATCTGAAGTGAATGTCTTGTGTGAGAAGTTCATATTATTGGTAAGAGTGTCATGGCAACATGGATCCAATTCTCATGAGACTTGGGAGCATTATTCCTTGATGATGGAGTAGTTTCCTCACCTCTTTACCGTACTTCATTCATCAATGCTACTTCCCAGAGACTAAAACTCTTATAGTGGGCAGTTTGTAAAATATCTCTACATGATTTTAGGTATTTTCCTTCCCTTTTCTTATTTTCCTCTTTAATTGGGTGTGTATTGGGATTCCTGAGGATGGAAAAAATTCCCTGAGAAAATTTAACTAATTTTTGGTGATTTATATATTTTTGAATTAATGGAATTCAGGTATAAAGATGTAATGTATTTTTGAGGTTCTCCCTAAATTCAAAGAATGCTTGAGGTGGTTTGAGGTTTTTGTAATGATTTTGTTGTTTTTATAGTCTATAGGAGAAATACACTTGTAATGGGAGTACATGACGTGTAAGTTATGTAGAGAATATGTCATGAACATGGTACACTACATGAATGGAGTACATGTCGTGTTCAAGTTACACATCATGTAATGTTGAAAGAACGATTTTTAATAAAAAAGGTTATGGGTTTTTTCAGTGTATCTGAGTCTAGAGGATTACACGATGTATAAAAGGATTACACATCCTGTAATTCACTACTAGAAATGAGACCAATAGAGACCGCCAATGGTGGTCAATGTAGTTGACCTAAGGCTCGGCCGAATAGCGGTCGCTATTGGGCCGAGTAATAGAGACCTCCATTGGGGGTTTCTATACATAAAGTGAAAAAAGAACTATAGAGACCGCCATTGGTGGTCTCTAGGTCCTTGAAAAAATGGACCCATTAATTTTTTTTAAAGAGCACAACACCACTTCTCAGACAGTAAAAAACTGTAGAAACAAAGTGAAAATAAGAAAAAAAATCAATTCAAAATAGAAAAAACACGAGGATCCTCAAAAACAATAAATGAAAGACATACTACTTCATATCCAGTGATCCAAACAGCTCCAATCCATTCCAATATTCTCCTTCAATAAAACTAAAATAAGATACAAAATAAACTAAAAAAATAAAATAAAAATTGGAAATATTTATTCAGTTAGAAAATATATATATATAAATATCAAATTGGGATGTTAGTCCATTAGGGCATTTGAGAATTTGGACAATTGGCTAGTCACCATTTAGCCAATTGGCCATTAGGACAATATGATAATATACCAGTTGGTCATTTGTTCATTTGGTCGATAGGATAATATGGCATTAGGCCAATAGCCTAATAGGTCATTAGGCTAATAGGACATTAGGTAATTAGGATAGTAGTCCATTAGGTCATTCGACTGCTATTAGGTTGTTAGGTCGTTGGGTTGTTGTTAGGCCGTTGGGCCATTGTTAGGACGTTGTTAATCCTTTCTTAGGTCATTGGGTCGTTGTTAAGCCTTTGGGCCGTTGTTAGGTCATTGGGTCGTTGGTCGGTCGTTGGGCCCTTGTTCGTCCATTGGGCCATTTTTCATCCGTTGGGCCGTTTTTGAGTTATTAGGTTTTTCAGATGTTGTGGGGTCATTGGGCCGTTATGTAGTTAGGGAGTTAAGGCATTAGGGCGTTAGGTTGTTAGGGCGTGAGGGCATTTGGTCATTTGGGCCTTTGTGAATTTGGGCAATTGGCCAAGTCTCCATTTAGCCAATTGGGCATTAGGACAATAGTCTAATATTGAATTAGTTTATTTGGTCATTAGGCCAACAGGATAAATAGAGACTTGGCTAATTGGCCAAATTCACAAATGCCCAAATTCACCCCTCGGGAAACAGTCCCACCCCCACTCACCCCAGACATCCCCACCCCCACCCCCCAAAAAAACTCTCCCCAGACATCCCCCCACTCTCCTCGGACATCCCTTCACGTACCCCCCATACAACCCCCACCCAAACACCCTTGGGACAGCCCCCTACCCCTGAACAGCCCCCAGTCCCCCCGGACAGCCCCCAATGACCTCGGATAGCCCCCCCCCCACCCCCGAACAACACCCACTACCCCTGAACATCCCCCCACCACTCACCGTGGATAGCGCCCCCACCCAACCAACCACCGTAAATCCCACCCCAGACACCCTACCACTCACCCCAAACAACCCCATCCACTAGCCCCTCATCCCCCAAAAAAATCTCCCCAGAAAGCCACCCCCACTTACCCCAAACAGGCCCTCACATGCCCCCCCTTCTGAAGCAAATCCCTCATGATAGCCCCTCCCCGGATAGCCCCCACCCTGAACACCCCCCATCCACACCATGCACAACCCCCACCCCCACATCCGGACAGCCCCCCACCTCTAAAGAGCCCCCCCCCCCCCCCCCCCGAATAGCCCCCCCCTCACTCACCCCAGATATCCCCTCCCACACTCACCCCGAACAACCCCCCCCCCCCCCCACCCAAAAAAAAACTCTTCCCGAACAGCGCCACCCCCCCCCCCCCCACCCACACACTTCCACCGGGACAACCCCACCACCACTCACACTGGACATCACCTCATGTTCCCCCCTAAAAACAACTCCCCCTGTACAACCCCCACTCCACCTCGGACAACACCCACCCTGAAAGGCCCCCCTCCACACCCTGCACACCCCCATCCCCCACCTCCAGATATCCCCCACCTTCGGATAGCCCTCCACTCACCCCGGACACCCCACTCACCCTGGACAAACCACACCCAAAAAAAACTCCTCTCAGATAGCCACTCCCCACACACTCACCCCAGACACCCCCACCCCCGGACAACCCCCCAAGAATTCCCCCTCCCCCTCTTATAGCACCCCCACTCACCCCTTATATCACTACCTCCACCCCCCGACCCCCCCAAAAAAACTCCCCCCGAACAGCCCACACACCCACACACACTCACCCCGGATATCCCCTCATGTGCCCCCCCCCCCCTGAACAGCCACCCCCAAAAAATCTCCCCCAAGACAGTCCCCATTCACACCACCCAGATAGCCCCCACTCACCTCGGACAGCCCCCCCCCCCAATAAAAACTCTCCCCAGAGAGCCCCCCCCCACATGCCCCCCAGATAGCTACCCCCCCAACCCCCCAAGGGAGATACCCCATTCCCACCCCCATATAGCCCCCCGCCACACTCACTTCAGACTACCTCCCCCCCCCCCCCAAAAAAAAACTCTCCCTAGACATCCCACCCACACTCACCCCGAATAGACCCTTACATTCCCCCCCAGATATCCACCCCCCCAAACTCCCTTAGGACAGCCCCCACTCCCCCCCCCCGAACACCCCCACTCACCCTAGAAAACCCAACCCCCCATCTCCCACCCCCCAAATCAAAACTCTCCACAGACAGTCCCCCCCACCCCCACACACTCACCTTGGACAGCCCCTCACGTGCCCCCCCCCCCAGACAGCCACCCCCACCTGCCCAAAAAAGACTTCCCCAAGACAATCCCCCACCCCCGAACATCCCTTACTTCCCCCGGATAGCATCCCCCCACTCAGCCCCGACAGACCCACCCCCCAGCAGAAGAACGCCGACAAGGAAAAATCCATAAGAGGATGGACAACAAAACACATCCCATACCACAACTAAAACAACTAGAAATCATAGCAGGAACTAGACCAACCATGTTGCACAATATATAGTAAATTTATCCACAAACACCATCGAAAAACCACCAAAAATACATTTATACAAAACTGAGACGGGGTCTAGTGTAACATGATAGGTAGTAAGTGATGTGGAGGGGGAACATGCCAACTAGAAATCGTTATAAATAGAAGTAAATAAAAATAAAATCATTGTTGAAAATAAAATAAATGAAATAATTCATATATGTATTCATTATGAATATCATTAGTATAATCATGGAAAGGAGGTAACTCTACTAGGGTTTTCACAAGACCAAGACAAATATAAACTATAATAATTACAATATAAGAGAAATCATATCTGAGATAAGTTCAAGCCCTTTGAAATTACCATGAGATCCAGTAGGCCATTCGGCCCTTATGCCAATAGGCCATTGGGCCACTGGGCCATTGAGTCATTGGGCCATTTGACCATTAGTCCATTCGGTCATTATGTCATTTGGAAACCTAGCCTAATTCCTATCCTCCAATGGGGATTCAAAGAAATTATCTATCACAATAATGTATTCAATTACTGATCATACTATTGAAATTAGAAAATTGTGGAGTTTTTATAAACATAAATTGTTCTAATCTCAAACAATTATATATTTAATGTCTAAATAAGTATATAACATTAATTGAATATTAAATATAAAATAAACACACCTTGTGAATATGATTTGTCATGCGTAGTCATGCTTGCTACCTCCTACTGGTGTGCCAAGGGCCTACAACAAATAAAAATTATAATGATTTTAATAACGAAAATAATATAAAGAAAATAAATAAATTCAGTATAAACCTATGTCGTATGATCCACATCACAATAACCCAGACACACATATTCCCGCATTGTTCTAACCTTAGCGATCAATTATACATTTACCACCTCAGAATCATGCAACCATGCCTTGAAATCTGACAGATAATGTGTCATACAAGAAACAGCAGGTCTGACAACCTCAACACATGGTAATACAGAATGGGGAATCCCCATTCCATAGTTCAAACTATATCCATGCTCGTCACGACCAATAATGTGATAGAATATCTCATCCCATCGCATGGGAAGCTATCGATGGTCCTCTAGCAGCTATTCTAAATCTGCTTTAAATTGAGCCTACACAATATTTAAATATATGTTGTACCTCTCGTACCCCTCGTGGTTTAATTTTCATGATCACAATCACTCTCTTATTTATCTAATCTTGTTTTAAGTGTTTTTGGATGATAGGCATGATTTCAGGTTGCCAAGGAATTGGGCCAAGAAAGCCAAGAAGGCAAAAGTGGACTGATTTTCAGTCCACCGGCCGACCGGTGGATGACCACCGGCCAGCCGATGGAGCCTGGACAGAAGGCATCCCTCTGTCCAGACCACCGGCCAACCGGTGTCCCACCACCGGCCAGCCGGTGGAACCCAGACAAATAGTGTCAGCTACTGCCTCAGCACCGGCCAACCGGTGGCCTCCTCACCGGCCAGACGGTGGTGCCTGAGCCCGAGCCCTCTCCCTTTTTCAAATCACCGGCCAACCGGTGGCCAAGCACCGGTCAGCCGGTGGAGCCAGTCAAACTAGCCGTTGGGCTTTGACAAGACTTGTCCACTTGACTCCCAACGGCTCCGAAGGCCTCTCCAACGGCTCCGAAGACCCCCAGAGGCCATTTTAGGGTTCCCCCTCTATAAATAAAGGACTAGGAAGCTCCGGTAACGTACGGAAGCCCACGGGAACATTTTTGATCATTTGGCGAACCTCCGACGCATTCCTTCAAGGAACCCCCAATTGCTCCAACTCACTTCCACATCCAAGGAGCACCACCAAAGAAGCTTGGGAGCGCTCTTCATCAACTCCATCAATCCTTTGGCACCCAAGGCTTCTCCCCATTACGGTTTTTCATTGTTTTATTATTTTGAGCTCCAATTTGGGTTTGTGCCTACAAACCCCTCATTTCTCTCATCCTCTCTTCTTTGGGTTTTCACACCACCTTCAAGGTGTGAAGAGGTTAGTCAAGCCTTCCCTTTAAAAGGCTTGAGTCATAGGTGAGCTAGCCTTCACCTGTAAGAAGTCTAGTGGGTTTTTGCTCAACCAATAAAAGCAAGTGGGTTCTTTCTCAACCAATAAAAGCAAGCTGTAATAGGTCCTAGACTACCTTAAAGTCTAGTGGGTTTCTTGCTAAAACCATTGAAAACCAAGCGGTAGTAAATCTCTCAACGGTTGAGTTGGGAGCGGAGACGTAGGCTTTGGTTTAAGCCGAACTCCGTTATCAAGTTTTGTGTCTTGCCTCTTTTATTTCCGCTGCACTTTTAACTTTTATTTTAAATTGTTTATTATTTTTTAAAAGGCAATTCACCCCCCCTCTTGCCATCACTCTCCGCCCAACAATTGGTATCAAAGGAAAAATTTGAGTAATACCCTAACCGGTTTCAAATTCAAGATCCATTGTTATGGATTCATCCTCTTTCACCCCCGAAGGTTATTCATTGGGTCGTGCTCCATTCTTTGATGGAACCGACTACACTTATTGGAAAACTCGCATGATTACATTTCTTAGAAGTATTGGCTATCCTATATATAGAATGGTTATGCAAGGCTACACTCTCTCTAGAAAAGATGAGTCTAAATGGACCCCCAAAGACATTGCTAATTTTGAGCTTGATGGAAAAGCCATGAATGCTCTTCATTGTGGGTTAGACCGTAATGAATTTAATCGTATTTCTACTTGAACCACTTCTCATGAAATTTGGAAGCTTTTGGATGTGACCCATGAGGGAACTAACAAAGTCAAAGACACTAGATTAGATATGTATCGTCAAGACTTTGAATGTTTCACCATGCACCCACACGAATCTATTACGGAAATGTTTACCCACTTTACTGATGTGTGTAATGGGAGAAAGTCTCTTGGAGATGATGTTTCTGCAGAGACGATGGTCAAGAAGATTCTTTGGGTCCTACCAAGCTCATGGGCTCCAAAGGTGACGACAATCCAAGAAGCGAAAGATGTCAAGAAAATGCCGGTTGAAGAACTCATTGGATCACTTATGACCTATGAGATTACCATGAAGAGGCAAGCCGATAAAGAAGGTAAAATCTTCAAGGAGAAAAAGAACATAGCATTCAAAGCAAAGCAAGAAAGCTCCTCCGATGATAGCGAATCCGAGATTGCTCAACTTGCAAGAAAAATGAGCAAGTTCATGAAGAAAAAGAAGAATTTTCAAAGGGAACGAAAGGAAGAGCCAAAAGTAGAAAAAGAAGTTACATGCTTTGAATGTGGAAAGAAAGGACACATCAAACCGGAGTGCTCTCTTTTCAAGAAAAGGTTAAAGGAAAAGAAAAACAAGAAGTCTTTCAAAGCGTCAACATGGAGTGCAAGCGATGACTCCATGTCTTCAAGCGACTCAAGCGATGAAGGTGGAAAATGCCTAATGGAACTTGATGAGGTATCTTCTTCCGACTCCTCTTCCTTATCTTCTTCTTTTAATAATGACATGTCTTAGGAAGATCTCCAAAATGCGAGAGATCAATTAGAGGAAGGTTTTCACGAACATACCTCTAAATTTTTTGCCTTAAAAAAGAATTTCAAAAAACTTTCTTCTGAAAAGGAACAACTTATCAAAGAAAAGGAAGAGTTGTCCCTCAAGATCCAAAACCTTCCCGATGTTGATTCTATGGAATAAACAATCAAATATTTAAGGGAATGTCTTGCCAAGTTCACCCAAGGTGAACAAAATTTGACCAAATTGCTAGGTTCCCAATGCATATCTAGAACCACCCAAGGGCTTGGCTATTCCAAGCAATCTTCCTCTTCCCATGCTCCAACTATTTTTGTAAGGGGGAGATCCCAATATAAATTTTGCAACTATTGTAAAAAACCCGGGCACTTAATTTATGAGTGCAATTGCAAAAATGCCCGGTATGGAAGGCCTAAAACCATTTCCCTTAGTGATGAATTTCTTAGGAGAAGACCCGCCACTAGACAAGTATGGATTGAAAAATCCCTTTTATCGAGTCTCACCGGACCAAAATTTGTCTCGGTTCCAAAATCCTCTCCCCGGTGATTTGTTGTTTTTATTTACGGGGAGTTAGGATCGTTTAAGCCTTTTTGCTTTATTTTCAAAATTTTCAATTCAAAACATTTTTTCAAAATTTTCATTTCAAAACTTACAATTCAAAACTTTCCATTCAAATTTCAAAAATTTCAATTGGTTTAAAAACTCTATCTTGTTTTTCAACCTTTCCCTCAATCAAGTTTTATGCCCCGTTCTATTTTGATAATCACAAAGGGGGAGAAATTATTGGTTGATTGGTGGAGAAATCTTTCTCTCATGCTTTGCTTTACTTTCCCATTTATCCTTTAAAGCATGCCTTTCATTTCATTTTTACATTGTTTGTTTTGGTGATTGTGATCATCAAAATAGAGGGAGAATGTTTTACCTCTCGTACCCCTCGTGGTTTAATTTTCATGATCACAATCACTCTCTTATTTATCTAATCTTGTTTTAAGAGTTTTTGGATGATAGGCATGATTTCAGGTTGCCAAGGAATTGGGCCAAGAAAGCCAAGAAGGCAAAAGTGGACTGATTTTCAGTCCACCGGCCAACCGGTGGATGACCACCGGCCAGCCGATGGAGCCTGGATAGAAGGCATCCCTCTGTCCAGACCACCGGCCAACCGGTGTCCCACCACCGGCCAGCCGGTGGAACCCAGACAAATAGTGTCAGCTACTGCCTCAGCACCGGCCAACCGGTTGCCTCCTCACCGGCCAGCCGGTGGTGCCTGAGCCTGAGCCCTCTCCCTTTTTCAAAGCACCGGCCAACCGAGGGCCAAGCACCGGTCAGCCGGTGGATCCAGTCAAACTAGCCATTGGGCTTTGACCAGACTTGTCCACTTGACTCCCAACGGCTTCGAAGGCCTCTCCAACGGCTTCGAAGACCCCCAAAGGCCATTTGGGGGTTCCCCCTCTATAAATAAAGGACTAGGAAGCCCCGGTAACGTACGGAAGCCCACGTGAACATTTTTGATCATTTGGCGAACCTCCGGCGCATTCCTTCAAGGAACCCCCAATAGCTCCAACTCACTTCCACATCCAAGGAGCACCACCAAAGAAGCTTGGGAGCGCTCTTCATCAACTCCATCAATCCTTTGGCACCCAAGGCTTCTCCCCATTACGGTTTTTCATTGTTTTATTATTTTGAGCTTCAATTTGGGTTTGTGCCTACAAACCCCTCATTTCTCTCATCCTCTCTTCTTTGGGTTTTCACACCACCTTCAAGGTGTGAAGAGGTTAGTCAAGCCTTCCCTTTAAAAGGCTTGAGTCATAGGTGAGCTAGCCTTCACCTGTAAGAAGGCTAGTGGGTTCTTGCTCAACCAATAAAAGCAAGTGGGTTCTTGCTCAACCAATAAAAGCAAGCTGTAATAGGTCCTAGACTACCTTAAAGTCTAGTGGGTTTCTTGCTAAAACCATTGAAAAGCAAGCGGTAGTAAATCTCTCAACGGTTGAGTTGGGAGCAGAGACGTAGGCTTTGGTTTAAGCCGAACTCCGTTATCAAGTTTTGTGTCTTGCCTCTTTTATTTCCGCTGCACTTTTAACTTTTATTTTAAATTGTTTATTATTTTTTAAAAGGCAATTCACCCCCCCTCTTGCCATCACTCTCCGCCCAACAATATATATATATATATACATATATATTTTTATTTATAGATGCATGTAAGTATTTTTATTGAGTAGAATCACTTTCTATAAGAGTTCCAGCCTCGGGATCATTTCGATCATGAGTTCTCATCCACACCGTCATTTTATCAGTCGATGCACCTTGATCCCATAAATGTATACCAATAAAATATAAAAATATAACACAAAACTATATTAAATAATAAATTGAAAAAATGAATAATAAATACATCATGTCAGATATGAGACACGTGAAGAGTCCTAAGCCTGTGAGGTGGTCCCTGCAATGCTTGATTCTCAGAATGGCATGCTGACACCTCGTACATGCAATTAATTCAAATTTTAGACAAATATAATATCACACATTCTTGAAAATATATATACCAAAATAAATATACTAACTGCAGTGGCCTCAGTAGACCAATATGCTACTAAGTCATGCCACTAAGACAGAGAACACCTCTAGGGACTTTTTCCAGAACGTGTGGGGCACCCACATTTGGTACCCAATTCTCCCTCTTGATTTTTCTTTTAAAATCTTTCCACATCATATGAAATTTTCCCATACACACTGATTAAAACTAATCGAGGCACACTTTAATATTATTCTATTTAAAAATATCACATGTGTTAATATATTTTAATCATTGGAATGAAACTAAAATGGTCTTCTTACATGAACTTCCCTCCAAAGACGATCTAATGTATCCTGAGGGATCGAAGCCCAGTCATGTGTGGTCAATGGAAATCGATGTGGGTTGTGTATGATATGACCCATATGATGGATAAATATAGGGGAAGTCAATCCCACAGGATGAAATCTCTCTTCAAATGAAACATTAATGGTCATGTCGGAATTCCTTGATAAAATGCCATGACCAGGGCCTCTATTGCGAGAGGAAGAAGCGGTCGAGTCTGATCCTATTGAAAACATTTTTATACATAATTTGATATAAGTTAATATATATATATATATATATATCAATTACATAAAAAACTAATCACAATTACATTCAAACATACATTGACTCTGAGACGTAGATAGCTCAGATGGATGATGTGGATGTGATGTTTATTCCCCTAACATGTCTGCAGTCATAGAAAACATTAGTAAGTGGACCATCCAAAGTGTCAAAAAGTTAAATTGGATTGTTTTTAAAAAAACATACTTGTACAGTTGTTAATAAGACAAAAAGGGAAAGTATTTTAAAAAATAATAAACTTAACAGAATAGAAATGAAATTATGCACAAAAAAATGCTTGTATTTAGAGGGTTCTTTTAACGTAAAGTGATTTAAGGGTGGGCTGTCCATGATGGGGAATGGTAGTGGTGATGGGTTTGGGGTGTGGTGGGGCTATCTAGGGAAAATATAGGGTGATTTATGGTGGGTGAGATGTTTGGGAGAGGGGTTGGGAGTGGGGAGTGGCTGGGGGTGTGGTGGGGCTGTCTGGGAGGGAGTGTGGTGGGGCTGTCAAGGGGATGGGTGTGGGGTGGAGGGGGTTCTGTGGGGAGTTTGGGGCGTATTCTGAGAGGGGGGGGGGCTGTCTAGGTGGAGGGGCTGTACAGGTAGGGGTGGGGCTGTCCGGGGGGAGTGGGGTGGGGCTGGGGCTGTCCGAGGGGAGTGGGGTGGGGCTGTCCAGGGGGAGTGGGTGGGATGGGTGCAGGGAGGGGGTACAGGGGGTAGGGGGAGTTGGGTGGGATTGTCCAGGGGGTGTGAAGGGGGAAAGGGGGAGTGGATGGGATATGCAGGTAGGGGTGGGGCTCTCTAGGGGGAGTGGGGTGGGGGTGTGATGGCTGGTGTAGGGCAGGGGGTAGGGGAGGGGCTTGTGCAGTGCAGGGGGATGGGGAGTTGTCCAGGGGGGTGTACATGAGGTGGTGGGAGTCTGTCCGGGGGGAGTGGGGTGGGGCTATTTAGGGGTGGGTGTGGGGGTTGTTTGGGGGAGTTTGGGGGGGGGGGCTGTCCGGGAGGGGGGTTGTCCAGGGGGAGTGGGGTGAGGGGGGTGGGGGGCTGTCTAGGGGGGTTTTCCAGGTGGAGGGGCTATGCAGGTAGGGGTGGGGTTGTCTGGGGGGAGTGGGGTTGGGCTATCTAGGGGGAGTGGGGTGGGTTGGGTGTAGGGAGGGGGTGAAGGGGGCAGGGGGGAGTGGGGAGGGGCTATCCAGGGGGAGTGGAGGGGGAAAGGGGATTGGAGGGGCTGTGCAGGTAGTGGTGGGGCTATCTAGGGGGAGTGGGGGTGTGGGGGGTGGGCTGGCTGGTGTAGGGTAGGGGGTAGAAGCGGGGTTAGAGTAGTGTAGGGGGGAGGGGCTGTCCAAGGCGGGGGGGGATGTTCGGGAGGGGGCTGTCCGAGAGGGTTATGGGGGGCTATCCGGGAGGAGTGGGGTGGGGCTATCCAGGGGGTGTGGTGGGGGGATCTCTGGGGGGTGTTTTGGGGGGTGGTCTGTCCGGGAGGGGGGATGTCCAACAAGTGGTTGTCTTGGGGGATGTCCAGGTGGAAGGGCCGTGCAGGTGGGGGTCGGTTGTAAGAACCTGAGTTTTTGAAACAGGTTAAATTTCCAACCCTGTTTGAATTTTTTATTTTCTTATGTAAAATTTTGGCAGATTTTTGTGAAGTCTAGAAAATCTGGGTTGTTTCTGGAAATTTCCAAACTATACACCGTGTACTCCCAATTACACGTCGTGTATTAGCTAGGCTGGTTTCAACCAGTCTGAGACCAATTACATGTCATGTAGTGCCAATGTGTAAATTTCTATCTACAAGACGTGTAGTCTTCCTTGACATGCCATGTAATTTTTTTCTGTGCAATGGTCAAGTACCCGGCCATGTGTTGGCCGTGTACACGGTCC
This sequence comes from Viscum album, assembly GCA_963277665.1. Taxonomy (NCBI): domain Eukaryota; kingdom Viridiplantae; phylum Streptophyta; class Magnoliopsida; order Santalales; family Viscaceae; genus Viscum; species Viscum album. The sequence continues at coordinate 1,763,541,088 of OY728151.1, forward strand.
AAGCCTTGCATCGGACTCCTCTAAATGCAGATTACAAAAAAGTAATCTACATGGCATGTAGTCTTCAAATACACGTCGTGTACTTTTTTTTATTTGTGCGAGTGGGATACTGTCACGTATTATTTCCAGAAACTTATTCTTCTTCTCCGTTGGAAGAACCCTTCATCCGAAAGACCTCCATGAACACAAATACTCCTAGAATCATCATACATTTTCCGTTCTTGTATCCATCGGTGGCTGCAGGACCAAATTAGAATGGCTAACCCCACGCACCCTATTACGTTCAAGATCCCTTATCCTTTTATCTGTAGATTCCATCCGAGCAGAATTGCCTGGATTTGATGGAAATGCAGATCTACCGAAATTTAGACCGATTCAGAGGCTGATATTGAAGGAGTGTCATTGTACGAGTAAGAGGTGGGTGGTGCATACCTTATTTCGTGTTTTCGTAGACTTTTGGGGGTTGAGACCTTCGGGCGTGACATCAGGTATTGATCAAAACCCTGTTTAATTTCTTTAAATTATTTACCTGCAATGTGGGATTCCTCTAGGTATTCCCTGACCCTATTGTGATTGAGCGAGGCTGGGTTAGAGGTTGTTGCTCCTTTGGAGAAATTCGGTCAAGGGTGCCAAAATGTGTATGAGTTGGACCATTATTTAAACTGTTGTGTTTAGACTACTTATTTAATTCTCTTGAGTTAAAATGTTGAGTTTAGTTGTTAAATCATGAATGAGTTAGGTGCTGGTATGGGACATCACAAGTTAGTGCAACTTGACTATTTAGTAATTGCCTATTCAATGGGAATCATTGCAGTATGTATATGCAATGTGTGATATTTCCTGTGTTGAACTATTTAGTTATGCTGGGTGTGGCCTAGATTTTTTGTGGAGTGATGTTTATTAGAGGTTGGGGCTTTTATCGGGTTACTTGGGTGGTTTCTACCACGGGATTGGGCGTCATGGACGTCTGTTGAGGAAGTTGGACTATCAGGTTGGGCTTGGCTCGGGTTACAAGGATGGCGAGGCCAATAGACGTGAGAGACAGGTTTGCAGGGACATGAGGTGTTAGGAATGTTGTGTCTTGGGAACTTATTGAGGTGATTACCGCTCACCAGGTACTTTTGAGTAGTGTTCAAACAGATTGACTCCATGATGAGGTGGTAAAACCACTCGCTGGGCAGAGTCCTCCGATAGATGCAGTTAGGTGGTATTGGTTTGGGGGTGCTTGCCATAGGAAGCCACGAGGGAGGTGAGGATACGTCGAGAGATAGAATTGAGGCTGTCAGGTTGGGGGCAGAGGCTCACCGTGATTTGAGGGAAGACATCGTTGTCCCTCCGGTTACTTGACTTGAGGGAAGAAATCATTGTCCCTTCGGGTATTATTTGAGGACATGTATCGATGTTCCTCCAGATGTTGTGCCATAGGAAGTTTGAGCTTTCGAGCTGGGTTACGATTATTGGGCATACCTTTGGGACGTCGGTACTTGTGTAACGCCCTGACCCCAGTTACCCAGAGTCGGTGCATTATTACATAACATTGGCATGATCACAAGAAAGATCAAGTCTCGAAAGACCGATTAGTTTAGTATCCTTGGAAACAATAGATACATTCATAATGTTTTACATTACACCAAAAAAACATCTTGTGTTCATATCCCCTCATACTATCCCTGCAGGTCATTCAGAAATTACTTCTCCATAATCTTGGGAAAAATAGAAAAAATTTAAATGGGTGAGCTCAGATGCTCAGTAAAGATAACATTATATCAGATGCTTTCATAGATATGCATAAACACTTAAGTCAATTTATAACTAAAACAAAATCCTTTTAAACTTGAACTTCAGCATAAAATGGCAAAGATAAAATGAAATAATGACATTTACTTATTCACATTGATATTCTACTAGTCGAATGATCACATGCAATATCAATAACCACTTTCATAATGATGGAATGCATAATGCCAGACTATCATAACCACATAGCCAAGGCCTCGTGCCAAGACTACAAATAAGATTTTTCCAAGGCCTTGTGCCAAGACACTAGTTTGTCTCATGAGACCTACCGATGCATCGAGGAGCTATAGCAGGCTCCACCCGCCACTTATTAAGTCCAATGCATTCCTCATATGAAGAGGTTTAAACATAACATAAACATTCATATTAAAATTAGGATACAAAATGGCAATACTTTAACCACAAACCATGAATGGTAAAAAAATAGCACATCCAGAGTCAAACATAACTCATTCGATACAATATAGAAGATAGTATTGTATCACATTAACCACAAACATGAATAATGAAGGATGTTTACATAGATGAAAATAATCATCAAAACTATTTGAGAGAAATATCCCCCTTTTTCTTGAAATCATTTAAAAGTCACACTATTTGTCAAGAAGCCATTTTAAAAATAGATTTTTGAATCAAAGTGTCCCATACCACTTTGAAACTTTTTAAAAGGAGTTTTAATTTTAAAACCTTAATGTCCATATAAATAAATCCTTAAAACCAATTTTAAAACATGGACATTAATGAGAAAGATTTAGAGGAATAAGTCTTTAAAACATTTAAAAATGGTATTTTAGTTAGAGTTTCTAACCAAAAGAGAGACAATTGAATACAAATAATTGAGTTAAACAAAACTTTTTAATATCATGAGAATAAAGGGATTCATGATATAATATGTCAAAGTACATTATATACACCACATAAAAGTGATTGGGTGTATAACAACAAATAAGTCTCAATGGAATTTAAGTTGAGATGAAATCTATCATAAAGGCCGTATCCTTTGGTTAAGGATAAATCAATGACATAGTTATTTTTGAAAAATATAAATTGACTAAATATGATTGGATATTCATTGTAAAAAAAATCAAAGGATATTCACACATAATCTTGTAAAAACGACACCAATGAATTGGATGTTTAACTCAACAAATGGAGAATAAGTTAAAATTACTCTTATCAAATTCATATCGATGACTTGAGAAATTATCAATGGAGTGATTATGTGTATCAAAATTATATCCAAAGAAAAGGGGAGTGGAAATTATGACATAAGCAAATTAATAGTTACCCCACACATAATCTCGGAGTAAAATAATCAATGAAGTTTGCATAAAGCTGAATAAATGGAAATTGAAATTTAGAATTCCCTTATCGATTAGGTAACATATGAAACATACACCCCTGAAGGAAGGATCATACCATGATGATGTAAATAACCATAAATTAAAGTATATTACACAATGAATACAATCATGGGCATTACACATACACCACATGCCATAATTAAGTGGTGAATAATGGAATTCTCATGAAATTAAGAGTGAGTTAAGAAACCACTTACCTTGTGCTTTTACTTGGTTGGGGGTAGGTTAACCTCATGTATATTGTTGAAATAATTGTTATTAAATTATTCATTAATCATATTCATTAATATGATATCATATATGATCTTTTAACATTGCTTTGTTAATAATATCTTAGAATTATCGTCGTTTCGAGTGTTAACGTACTCGTTTTCATTTATATGTTTTGTTACATAAGCCATGTTTTTAATGGATAGGTTGTATCTTATTCATATCCAGAATGATATAAAGTCCTTAAACATTATTTTTAAATCATCAAATGATAATTATACTTGAATGGATATGATAGAGAATGAATCTCATCACGTTCGTGGAGACGGTAGTCTGTACGTACGCACAAGCGACGATATCATTCTCTTGATATTAAAATAATATATAATTGGATGGTATATCATATATACAGAATAATTATAATTTTATATTTATTATTTTCATGAGTTACACATCATTATTATACCCACAAAAATAATAATATATTTAATAACAATTACACCACGACGTGGAGACGGTAAGCCGTACGTACGCACGTATGGTGACATGTTATTCAAAAGGTGGATAGAATACTGAATATGGTTGTAACATTTTTATAATAACATAAAAATATATATAAGATACTGGAGTTATTATTTTATAATGGTAATAACAAAGAAAAAAGAAGTGGAAGAAGAAAGGAACATGAAAAGGGGTGATGAAAACATTACCTCTTCTTTGAGTTCTTCCTTTTGATTTGATCAAAAGGGATCCTTAGGTTGGCTTTCTGATCAATCTAAGGCCTCTAGGATGTATTGAGGGAAGTTGAGAGAGTATTTGGGAAGGGTTTGGCCGAACCAAAAGGCTTTGAAGGAGTGAAGAAATGAGAAGGAGGAGTGCCCTTTTATAAGAGGGGTGAGGGGAACCTTTCGAAAAGATAGAAATATTAATTTATAATAAATTCATATTCGGTTTCTAATGGCTAAAAAGTTTATTATTCAAAGGTTAAGGTGGGTATAGGTCGAAAAACATTCAAAAAATATAATTTAGATAGGTTTGGGTCATTATATTAACCTTATAGTTTAGTTTTAACTCTTAGTTAATTAGTTTGACATTTACCATGTCACTTTGTATTTTTATATTATATAGTTAATAAACATACTATATACATCCAAGAGACCCCCCAAGTGGTGAATTAAGGATAAACCTATAATTATATAAGTATTTTGGCCGAACCTTAGATTTTTTGGAATTTAATATCAATTAATAATATAATATTTGTTTTAAAAACTCTTTTATGTCAATTTTGACACTATTCAATAGTTGATTTTTGTAAAACTCATAACAGAATTATTACTTCGATAAAAGTTAATTAAATCATTACTAACATGTCATATTAACCTAAAAAATTAGTTTAATTCATTAAAAGTCTCAAATTATATTTATTTGGGTATTTATAATATCAATTATTTTAATAGTTCACTATTATTGTAATTACTGCATCATCATTGTGTCATAAATAAATTAAATTATTTAATGTCTATAAATTATAAATAAAATACCATTATGTAGGAAATCTTTTTATATTTCTAATGAATATTTACAATCTAATTTATCTTATGTATAACCCTATATTAAAAATATTTTAGTAAATAAACGTTGATTTTAACTCTTTTAACTCTTCTTTGAATTAAATAATAATAAATGTCCTAATCTAATCCAAGTGGACCTTAATGATAATATTTTATTCCTAAGGCTGTTTTCGGTCGAGATAAACTTGTCCAAAAGAATCAGGACATGTGTTAGGGTAATATTAATATCATTTTTACCATCAATTACCCTATTTACTTTTAACCGTGGTAAATAAAAGTAAAAAGTTACTATTCACCAAAAATTATTTTCATCTCATTGAACCACATTTTACTTCTTGATATTAACCGTGTCTCTCGGATTTTCGAAATTCCATTAACAGAAGCGGTAAAATTATGTTTTATGAAAAATTCAGTTTTTTTAACTACCACTTAGTAGTTTCACTATTCATAAAAAATTGAAGTTTTTCAGAACAATGCCAAAATTTCACCCTAAGCTATAATTGATATTCCAAATTCAAAAATGATGTCTATTTTAAAAAATTCTAAACATATAAGTTGCATTAGTTAATTTTATAATTAATTCCCACTGTCACAATAAATAGCGTGTTTTTAAGAAACAATATATATCAAAAGATTGACAATTGTTTAGGTCCAATTTCAAAGTGAAATTAATTCTAATGAACACCATTGGATAAAATGGTAAAAATATATTCTAAGTATACTTTAAAACCACTCAATAATATAATTTATCACTATAAATTATTTTGATTTAAAAAGTTGTTTTTAATTAAAATTTAGTAATTTTCACTATTAATCAAAATATAAGTGTTATTCGAAAAGTTCCAAAATTTCACCCTGGGATAAATTCGATATTCTGAATCAAAAAATGATGTCCATTTTGAGAGATATAATTTATAAAATTTCAAAAAGTAGGTATTACTATTCATAACGGCTAGTTTGATTGGTTGCGGTGTGTTAGAATCTCGAAGTTGCGTACAATGCACGCCATTGCATTATTCGAAGGGAAACGTACCGTGGAAGCTTGGGGTGTTACATTCTCCCCTCCTTCAATAAATTGCATCCTCGCAATATTTTAAAATTGTGCATGGGAATATAATGGAAAGTCCCACATCGGAAAAAGAGTCAATAAAACTATCACTTTAAAAGAAAGAAAGAGAGGTATAAAGGTCAACCAAGATAACCCATATTCGGATTCCATATAGGAAAACATGGATATGGATGATAAACTAAGTGTTAAGTTCTAATGGAGAGGGATAGAAATCATGATCAGGTGAAAGTTAACAATAAGAAAACCACAAACTTGTGTTGGGACAAACGACCATTAGTCTCCTAGTAGGAAAGTAAACAGACAATTTTTTTTTGTTTTAAGTTACATTACATAAGGATGAGGAATTTATTCATCATATTGACTAAGAATATAAAGATATATACTTACATTTTAAGTAGAGTTTCATTCTTTAATAAATTTCCACCACTAACTCATTTTTTTAAAACGAGGAGTATTCAAGAAGACTTGGTCACACTAGAAGAGCTAGAATAAACTTCTATAGAATCACATAATCCATGCAGGATGAACTATATATTTACATTATCTTTAGAGATTAATAAAAACCAAAATGGTTAGTACAAGATCTAATGACCCCCCAAAAGGATATTCCTTGAGAGAAATAAACACTAATCTTAATTTCCAAAATTAAACCAACAATACCCCAAAGTTAAATAAATACCATTCAATAATCAATTGTCATTAGAATCATTTAATATAATCAAAATTAATATTGAAAGCCAAAACTTATTAAGAATGTAGTCTTCCACGTAAAATTGTATCTCCAAATGACATTAATTACTCTTAAAGTCACATACTTAAAAGTAATTAACCTAATCATATCCATAAATAACCCAAATAATTATAAATCCACAATAAAAACATAGATAAAAATCCACCATTACTCCTCAAATTAAATCCCATAGTACTCTATTTTTTTGGCATATAGTGTTCTCAACAAAGCGAACAACTTCCAAAATAACATTTATCACTTAATCACCAAATCATTTTCGTATACTAAGGGTATTCATTTGATAAGACATAAGAACCCAAATCAACTTATTATTGATCCATAAAATCATTTAACTAAAAATAATTAGTCACACTATCCAGGGACTTCACATAGTCCAGTGGTAGGCGATAAATCCCAATCGCACTTTGGTTGTGGGTTCGATTCCCACAGCTTTGTCCAACGTGACGGGTTTTCACATGGTCTACGTGTTGTCCTTTTTCAAAAAATATATTTTATAACATTACCAAAATGAGATAAATTCCTCAAAATAACCATAACATAATTTAACCACAAATTTTTTCTCATACCTTGCATTTTTATCCCAAATTATAATAATTTGTAATTTCCTCAAACCCAATGATCATATAAAAACAAATGGTTATTTATAACTATATCCACAAGAGAAAAGATAATTCCTCCTTAAATATCATTCTGACATGGAAAACGTTAGGGTTACAATTACAAGAGAAAATTATTCCAAAGTAAACCCTTCAACAAGGATCACTAATAATTTTTAATCATTTATCCAACCATTTATTTCCACATAGCTTATTCTCTGACCAAGAAAATATCCTATAGAATAGGACATTCACTTGGGTAATGGCCATGTCCCCTACATTTACGTAAAATGACTGTAAATGGATTCTTGGGACCATTTTTATCTTCTTCCATAGTACTCTTCATTTTTCTTCAGCAATTCTTCAATTTATGTCCTTCCTTCTCACACGTAAAGCATTTGTTTGTCCCATTGAGACACTTTCCTGGGTGTCTCCTTCCATATTTCCTGCATGATGGAAAATGAGTATTTCTTTCTCCATAGTCTGTACTACTGGAGCTCTTATCATTCATCACCTTTCTCTTCTTTGTTGAGTCCGGTAATTGGTTAATATATATATTGTTGATCATATTTTTTGGAAAATTGATTTGGCATAAAGACGATATCTTTTACGCCTATAAACATTCCATTTTGTTTCTCATTGCAACCACCATTCCCACCTTGTACATCATTCTCAAAGTCACTATGACTTCCTTGGAATCCATCCATTGACTAAAACTAGAAAGCATTGTGTGAGTAATAGTAGTCATAAAATCATTTAGAGATTAACATGTCACCATATTCTCAATTTGAAACACGTTAGGATTAACCAAGGCCATTTACTCTCATCTTATATATATAATACTTTAAATAGATTTGTAAAGAAAATGTAAATTATCCCAATCATATCCCCCGGGAGTGTCATAACCAAGAGTGCAGCAAGGCCTGTTGTCGTGCACCAGTTCCCGTTCGAGTCTATCTCAAAGCGGTGTTTTCGGGTTTTACCCCTAGGTACATCTGTGCCAAAGCCACCTCTACCTACACGTATCCAGATAGGGATGTATTTCTCGGAAAACTCACAAAATCTCTACAATAACAAAATTCTAGGAAGTTCATCTATACTAATCCTCAATGTTCATCTTAGGTCTACATGCTCTAATCAGAGTTTGTCTAAATCTAGCTTCCAAGGTTTTTACTAAACCTCCCTATGATACCAACTGTAATGCCCCGACCCCAGTTACCCAGAGTTGGTGCATTATTACATAACATTGGCATGATCATAAGAAAGATCAAGTCTCGAAAGACCGATCAGTTTAGTAGCCTTGGAAACACTAGATACATTCATAATGTTTTACATTACATCAAAAAAAACATCTTGTCTTCATATCCCCTCATAATATCCCTACAGGTCATTCATAAATTACTTCTTCATAATCCTGGGAAAAATAGAAAAAAAATGAAAGGGGTGATCTCAGATTCTCAGTAACGATAACATTATAGCAGAAGTTTTCATAGATAAGCATAAACACTCAAGGCAATTTATAATTAAAACAAAAGCCTTTTAAACTTGAACTTCAGCATAAAATGGCAAAGATAAAATGAAATAATTCCATTTACTTATTCACATGGATATTCTACTAGTCTAATGATCACATGAAATATCAATAACCACTTTAATAATGATGGAATGCATAATACCAGACTATCATAACCACATAGCCAAGGCCTCGTGCCAATACTACAAATAAGATTTTGCCAAGGCCTTGTGCCAAGACATTAGTTTGTCTCATGAGACATACCGATGCATCGAGGAGCTATAGAGGGCTCCACCTGTCACTTATTATGTCCAATGCATTCCTCATATGAACAGGTTTAAACATAACATAAACATTCGCATTAAAACTAGCATACGAAATGTCAATACTTTAACCACAAACCATGAATGGTATAAAAATAGCACATCCACAGTCAAACATAACTCATTCGATACAATATGGAAGATTGTATTGTATCACATTAACCACAAACAAGAATAATGAAGGATGTTGACATAGATGAAAATAATCATCAAAACTATTTGAGAGAAATATCCCCCTTTTTCTTGAAATCATTTAGGAGTCACACAATTTGTGAAGAAGCCATTTTAAAAATAGATTTTTGAATAAAAGTGTCCCATACCACTTTGAAACTTTTTAAAAGGAGTTTTAATTTTAAAACATTAATGTCCACATAAATAAATCCTTAAAACCATTTTTAAAACATGGACATTAATGATAAAGATTTAGAAGAATAAGTCTTTAAAACATTTAAAAATGGTATTTTAGTTAGAGTTTCTAACCAAAAGAGAGACACTTGAATAAAAATAATTGTGGTAATCAAAACTTTGTAATATCAGGAGAATAAAGGGATTCATGATATACTATGTGAAAGTAAATTATATACACCACATAAAAGTGATTTGGTGTATAACAATAAAGAAGTCTTAATTGAATTTAAGTTGAGATGAAATCTCTCATAAAGTCTGTATCCTTAGGTTAAGGATAAATCAACGACATAGTTATGTGTGAAAAATATAAATACACTAAATATGATTGGATATTCAGTGTAAAAAAAATCAAAGGATATTCACACATAATCTTGTAAAAACAACACCAAGGAATTGTATGTTTAACTCAACAAATGGAGAATGATTTAAAATTACTCTTATCAAATTCATATCGATGACTTGAGAAATTATCAATGGAGTGATTATGTGTATCAAAAGTATATCCACAGAAAAGGGGAGTGGAAATTATGACATAAGCAAATGAATAGTTATACCACACATAATCTCGGAGTAAAATAATCAATGAAGTTTGTGTAAAGCCGAATAAATGGAAATTGAAATTTCGAATTCCCTTATCGATTAGGTATAATAAGAAACATACATCCATGAAAGAAGGATCATACAATGATGATGTAAATACCCATAAATCAAAGTATATTACACAATGAATACAATCATGGGCAGTACACATACACCACATGGAATAATTAAGTGGTGAACAATGGAATTCTCACGAAATTAAGAGTGAGTTAAGAAACCCCTTACCTTGTACTTTTACTTGGTTGGGGGTAGATTAAACTCCTGTATAATGTTGAAATAATTGTTATTAAATTATTCATTAATCATATACATTAATCTGATATCATATATGATCTTTTAACATTGCTTTGATAATAATATCTTAGAATTATCGTCGTTTCGGGTGTTAACTTACTCATTTTTTATTATATGTTTTGTTACGTAAGCCATGTTTTTCATGGATAGGTTGTATCTTATTCATATACATAATGATATAAAGTCCTTAAAAATTATTTTTAAATCATCAAATGATAATTATACTTGAATGGATACGATAGAGAATGAATCCCATCGCGTTCGTGGAGACGGTAGTCCGTACGTACGCACGAGCGACAATATCATTCTTTTGATATTAAAATAATATATAATTGGATGGTATATCATATATAAAGAATCATTATCATGTTATATTTATTATTTTCATGAGTTACACATCATTATTATACCCACCAAAATAATAATATATTGAATAACAATTACACCACGACGTGGAGACGGTAAGCCGTACGTACGCACGTATGGTGACATGTTATTCAAAGGGTGGATAGAATACTGAATATGGTTGGAAAATATTTATAATAACATCAAAGTATTTATAAGATACTGGATTTATTATTTTAGAATGGTAATAACAAACAAAAAAGAAGTAGAGGAAGAAAGGAACTTGAAAAGGGGTGATGAAAACATTACCTCTTCTTCGGGTTCTTCCTTTTGATTTGATCAAAAGGGCTCCTTAGGTTGGATTTCTGATCAAACTAATGCCTCTAGGTTGTAGTGAGGGAATTTGAGAGAGTATTTGGCCAGGGTTTGTCTGAACCAAAAGGCTTTGAAGGTGTGAAGAAATGAGAAGGAGGAGTGCCCTTTTATAAGAGGGGTGAGGGGCACCTTTGGAAAAGCTAGAAATATTAATTTTTAATAAATTCATATTCGGTTTATAGTGGCTCCAAAGTTGATTATTCAAAGTTTAATGTGGGGATAGGTCTAAAACCATTTAACCAATAAAATTTATACAGGTTTGGGTCATTATATTAACCTTATTCTTTAGTTTTAACTCTTCGTTAATTAGTTTGACATTTACCATGTCACTTTGTATTTTTATATTATATAGTTAATAAACGTACTATATACATCCAAGAGACCCCCAAGTGGTCCATTAATGATACATTTATCATGATATAAGTCTCTTGGCCGAGCATTATATTTTTAGGAATTTAATATCAATTAATAATATAATATTTGTTTTAAAAACTCTTTTATGTCAATTTTGACACTATTCAATAGTTTATTTTTGTAAAACTAATAACAGAATTATTACTTCGAAATAAGTTAATTAAATCATTACTAACATTTCATATTAACCTATAAAATTAGTTTAATTCATTAAAAGTCTCATATTATATTTATTTGGGTATTTATAATATCAATTATTTTAATTTTTCACTATTATGGTAATTACTGCATCATCATTGTGTCATAAATAAATTAAATTATATAATGTCTAAAAATTATAAATAAAATACCATTATGTAGGAAATAGTTTTAGATTTCTAATTAATAATTACAATCTAATTTATCATATGTATAACCCTATATTAAAATTTTTTTAGTAAATAAACTTTGATTTTAACTCTTTTAACTCTTCTTTGAATTAAATAATAATAAATGTCCTAATCTAATCCATGTGGACCTGAATGATAATATTTTATTCCTAAGGTTGTTTTTGGTCGAGATACAGTTATCCAATAGAATTAGGAAATGTGTTAGGGTAATATTAATTTCATTTTTACCCTTAATTACCCTATTTACTTTTAACCGTGGTAAATAAAAGTAAAAAGTTACTATTCACCAAAAATTATTTTCATCTCATTGAACCAAATTTTATTTCTTGATATTAACCGTTTCTCTCGGATTTTCGAAATTCCATTCACAGAAGCGGTAAAATTAAGTTTTATGAAAAATTCAGTTTTTTTAACTACCACTTAATAGTTTCACTATTAATAAAAAATTGATGTTTTTCAGAACAATGCCAAACTTTCACCCTAAGCTATAATTGATATTCAAAATTCAAAAATGATGTCTATTTTACAAAATTCTAAACATTTAAGTTTCATTAATTAATTTTATAATTAATTCCCGCTGTCACAACAAATATCGTGTTTTTAAGAAACAATATATATCAAAAGATTGACAATTGTTTAGGTCCAATTTCAAAGTGATATTAATTCTAATGAACACCATTGGATAAAATGGTAAAAATATATTCTAATTATACTTTAAAACCACTCAATAATATAATTTATCACTATAAATTATTTTTATATAAAAAGTTGTTTTTAATTAAAATTTAGTAATTTTCACTATTCATCAAAATATAAGTGTTCTCCGAAAAGTTCCAAAATTTCACCCTGGGATAAATTCGATATTCCGAATCCAAAAATGATGTCCATTTTGAGAGATAGAATTTATAAAATTTTAAAAAGTAGGTATTACTATTCATAACTGCTAGTTTGATTGGTTGTGGTGTGTTAGAATCTCGAAGTTGTGTACAATGCACGCCATTGCATTATTCGAACTAAAACGTACCGTGGAAGCTTGGGGTGTTACAACTTGAGACACATGGTGCCAGGTGGCACGTGGTTCCGGTTTACAGACCATAGATTCTGGCATTGGCCGAAGCAGGTGACACTTCCTGGTGGCTTCTGAGCACCAATCAAGTTTGCGTTTACTTTTCGGTATTGTACTATTTACTTTTTTTCATATATAAGAATTTCTGCTGAACCACTTATATTAGGTACACACCCTTGGGTGGTATCCTACTGAGACTCATGTCACACCCTACAAGGGCCCTTTGTGACGCGTGTAGACTTTATGAAATTGCGTGCAGGTAGAGGGTCATCCTCAGGAGCTGGACCTTAGGGCTGTTGGCATGGAGACTAGCATGGACCTTGAGGTCGTGCCTTGCTGGAGTTACTTTGTTTAGTTTCCTTTTTGTATCAGAATGCTTACCTTATTAGGTAGTAACTATTGGTTATCCATTGGCGCCATTGCATGTTGATATGTATGACTTGCTAAGGATGCATGTTTGTTTGTTTACAGTCGTAGTTGCTTGTGATTTTCATCATGTTGTTCTGTTTATTTCCACTACCATTTTTCTATATTGCTTCTGCAGTTTATTTGATTTGGATTTGCTTCTGCTCTGCGGGTCTGGTTCAAGTCTGCCGAGTCATTTATTCCACTGCATAACTATTATTATATTCGGACCAGTACCATTATTATCCTCCTAGATGGTATAACCTCCCCACTATACCTAAAATTCCCTCGCTTCTAGTCGGCAGCCTTGGGCGTTCGGGGAGGTGCACCTAAGGTAGTGACACCCAACCCCTTTGGGAATGTTCGGGTGGCTGGCTGGGTCCGGGTTTTTACAAAGTGGTATTAGAGGGAGGTTCTTGACAGGGATATAGTAGCAGTGTTTTACTGGCTACTAATGAGATTGAGGATTCTCTTTTATTTCTTCTGGTTTTACTATTTGGGATATGGTAGACTTGAGATAGGTTGTTACTGGGAACTGGGTTTCTAACTTGTTTTTGGGTGCCTGCAGCCCCAGGTACGAGGGATGGACCAAGTTTCCCTAGGTGGGAATTGCTATGTGATTTTTCTCAGATTACGGATGATATGATTTCCACCTCGGTGGCTCCCTTATTGTGTGATGTTATTGATTTTGATTTGTAAACCTTGACCCGGTGTGGTAATGGAGAATTAGACCTTGACCCGGTATGGCGAGGCTTGTTTTCTTTGCTTTTGATAGGCACATTTTAGGGTATTTCAATTTCATAATTGCATGTATGCTTTGTGAAGTGATAATTCCATGTGAATAAAAACCAGTCGCCATGTTATGTATGCTTTGAAATGTGCATATGTGAAACTATTGATAGAATTTCTTGTTTATTGCAATATGTATTACATGATTTTTGTATTTTTAGAATTTCATGTTGCAGGATATTTGGGTCTGGCTCTTATGAGAGGAGGCAGGTATTATGACTGAGGCAGTGTAACTGTCAGGATTGGGCGACTCGGTCGTCAGGTTAGAGGAAATGTTGGTTTTCAGGATGGGAATGGACCAGGGTACCATTGATACTTGGCTCTGTTGAGGGTGGTTAAGGAGGCCGCGAGGTCAGGATTCCAGGGGGCATTGGTTACAGTGGGGGAGAGTAAGGGTAGTAGTTATGCACTTCCTTTTACTACTTTCTATATCTTCATATAATATATTGTTTTATATATGTGGGTTGTCTGACCATTTATGGTATTCAACAGGTTACTCTTTCACAACTTGATGGAGCATCAAACAGGAGAAGATACAGTGCCACATGATCACGTTCACAATCCAGTGCAGGCAAAGCATGAGCCGCAGGTACAGGCTCAGAGACAGGATCAGGTTCATGCTTCAGTGCAGGCAAGACAACATACGGGTTTCGTAGAGTTTGGACCATGTCTTGACGAGCAGCTTCGAGCTATCCTGGTACATGTCTTACATGGGATTGACAGAGGTGCGTAGGGTACAGAGCCTTCTATGGCATATCTGACACGGGAGCTCCAGTCGCAGCACCCACCGCTTTTTCAGGGTGAGTGTGGTCCACAGGCGGCCGACAACTGGATAGAAAGCATGCAGATGATCTTTGAGCAGCTCGAGAGGCCTCCAGGGCGGAGGTTCAAGCTAGCGACGTATATGCTGAGAGGACCGGAGAAGCGTTGGTGGGATGTACAGGTACAGACTCGTAGGCACGAGGGACATGCTTGGAAGTAATTCGAGGATAGGTTCTTTGAGCCCTTCTATCTAGAGACCTTGAGGGCAGAGAGAGCTCGGGAGTTCTTGAGTCTTCAGTAGGGGGATATGTCTGTCATGGACTATGCAGCTACCTTCACAGAGTTGTCTCTCTTTGCACCTGGTATGGTTAGCGATGACACAGCTAGGGTGAGGAACTTCAAGGATGGCTTACGACATGCCATTCGAGTCAAGGGGAACATCTTGAAGCTGGGTTCCTTGTCCAAGGCAGTGAACCAGGCGCTTATAGATGAGGGAAAACATTGTTATAGAACCCAGATTGGTAGGGCAACAGCTTCAAGTGATGGTTCAGACAACAAGAAGGGAGGTAGAGATGAGTTCTAGTAGGGCGGGCTGGCCAAAGACTTAGCTAGGACACCTGGTGCCAGTTCAGTGGTGGTTTTCTTTCAGTGTGGGCAGCCAGGACATGTTTGGGATCAGTGTGATAGGCCTCCGAATGAGTGTCGGGCATGTGGAAAGGTCGGGCATCTAGAGAGGTTTTGCAGGAAGCCTTCTCAGATAACCAGCAGGCAGGGACAAGGACAGACAGTGGCATCAGGTGTTGGTTCAGGTTTGGTACCAGGAGAGGGTAGTCGAGGTTCAGTTGTGTGTGGAGGACGTGATAGAGACGATGGGACCTAGCTGAGGGGTCAGTGGCCGGAGACTGGAGCAGCACCGCAGGGAGGTCAGACATCAGACAGCCGTAATTCATGCTAGGTGCATTCTATGGAGATGCCAGGGACTGAGTAAGCTTGTGAGATGATGACGGTGGTAGGTACACCATGGGTGTGGTCGTGATTTTTTTCCTTTCATTCTTTTGGCATGGACTCTTGAGGCATGTTTTGTTGAGTGCACGAGTTGCACAGGATACTTGGGTACTGACAAGATGCTAGTTAGTGGGATTGGAATCATATCAGATGCGTTATATATTTTATTTATATATTTGAGATGTGTAGAATCAGGATCATCAAGGATGTAGGTTACGTGAGGTTCCATGGACATCGGGACATCGTGGATGCGGGTTACTTGAGGTGCAAGGCACCTAGTTTTGATTGAAGCATCTATGAGATGCAGGACCTCTTTGAGGCAGACACCGATGCGGCGAGGGTTATGTAGGGTGTCGGAAGAGACGCGTGAGAACTGAAGAGGTGCAGGGGTGAAAATGCATCACAGGAGGAACATGGGACCAAGAAATAGGTCATTGGGCGTCATTTTTTTACTAGTTTGATTTGAGATTTTTTGGATGAGACCGAGTAGGCAATTTTTAAGGTGGGGAGCCCCTTGAGGAATTTAGCCAGAACCTTGGAACCGAGGATGTCTAGGTTTTTAAACTGGTATAGGCGTGTTTGGTGCCATCTTCTGGTTTCGTTCGGTAGCTCAGCGAAGAGCTACGTTAATATGGGGAGTTTGTAAGAACCCGAGTTTTTGAAACGGGTTAAATTTCCGACCCTCTTTGAATTTTATGTTTTCTTCTGTAAAATTTGGGTTGATTTTTGTGAAGTCTAGAAAATCAGGGATGTTTCTAGAAATTTCCAGACTACACGCCATGTACTCCCAAGTACACGCCGTGTATTAGCTAGGTAGGTGTCAACCCGTCTGAGACCAAGTACATGTCGTGTGGTGCCCATGTGTAACTTTCCATCTACACAACATGTAGTATTCCTTGAAACATTGTGTAATTTTGTTCTGTGAAATGGTTGAGTCCCTGGCTGTGTGTTGGCCGTGTACACGGTCCAAGCCGTGCACTGGACTCCTCTTAAGGCAGAGTACAGAAAAGTAATCTACACGGTGTGTAGTCTTGAAATTCACTTAGTGTACTTTTTTTAATTGTGCGAGCAGGACGCCGTCGCATCTTATTTCCAGGAACATCTTCTTCTTCAATATTGGACGAACCCTTAATCCGAAAGTCCTATGTGAACACAAATCCTCCTATAATCGTTATAAGATGTCCATTCTTCGATCCATCAGTGGCTATGGGACCGCATCAGAATGGATAACCCCACACACCCTATTTCATTCAATATCCCATATCCTTTTCTCCGCAGTTTCCATCCGAGCGGAATTGTCGGGATTTGATAGAAATGCAGATCTACCGCGATTTGGACCCATTAAGAGACTAATATCGAAGGAGTGTAATCGTATGAGTATGAGGTGGGTGGTTCATACCATCTTTCGTGTTTTCGTATACTTTTGGGGGTTGAGACCTTTGGGCGCGACGTCGGGTATTGAGAGAAACCCTTTTTAATTGCTTTAAATTACTTACCTGTAATGTGGGATTCTATTGGGTATTCCATGACCCTGTTGTGATTGAGCGAGTCCAGGTTAGAGTCTGTTGCTTGTTTGGGGAAATTCGGTTGGGGGTGCCGAAATGCATATGAATTGGACCATCATTTAAACTTCTATTTTTAGACTTCTTATTGAATTTTATTGAGTTAAACTGTTGAGTTTAATTGTTAAATTATGAATGAGTTAGGTGCTGGTATGGGACAACACAAGTTAGTGCCACTTGACTATTTAATAATTTCCTGTTAAAAGATAAGCTTTCCAATATGTATATGAAATGTGTGATATTTCCTGTTTTGAACTGTTTAGTTATGTTGGGTGTGGACCAGATATTTTGTGGAGTGATTTTGATCACAGTTTGGGTATTTTCCAAGGTTACTTGGGTGGTTTCTACCACGGGATTGGGTGTCATGGACGTCGGTTGAGGCAGTTGGACTGTCAGGTTGGGCTTGGCCAGGGTTACTTGGATGGAGAGGCCATAATATGTCAGCGGCAGGTTTTCAGGGACATGAGGTGTCTGAAATGTTGTGTCTTGGGATCTTATTGAGGTGATTTCTGCTCACTGGGTACTTTTGTGTGCAGTGTGAACACAGATAGACTCCGTGATGAGGTGGTATGGCCACTCGCTGGGTAGAGGCCCCCGGTAGATGCGGTTAGGTGGTATTGGTTTGGGGGTTCTTTTCATAGGAAGCCATGTGGGAGGTGAGGAGCCTTCAGAAGATAGCATTGAGTCTGTCAGGTTGGGGGCAGAGGCTCGCCATTATTTGAGGGCAGATATCGCAGTCCCTCCAGTTACTTGATTTGAGGGAAGACATCGTTGTCCCTCTGGGTATTATTTGAGGACATGTATCGCTTTTCCTCTGGATGTTGTGCCATGGGCAGGTCGAGCTTTTGATCTGGGTTACGATAGTTGGTCGTACCTTTGGAACGTCAGTACTTGAGACACATCGTGTCATGTGGCACGTGGTGCCAGTTTACAGACCAGAGATTCCGTCGTTGGCCGAAGCAGGTGACACTTCCTGGTGGCTGCTAAGCACCAGTGTAGTTTTTATTTACTTTAGGGCATTGTACTATTCACTATTTTTCTTATATAAGCATGTCTGCCGAAACACTTATATTAGGTACACACCGTTGGGTGGTATCCTACTAAGACTCATCTCACACCCCATACAGGCCCTTCGGGACATGTGTAGACTTTATGAAATTGTGTGTAGTTTGAGGGTCAGCCTCAGGAGATGGACCTTAGGGCTGTTGGCATTGATACTTGCATGGACCTTGAGGTCGTGACTTACTGGAGTTACTTTTTTTAGTTTCCTTTTTGTATCAGCATGCTTACCATATTATGTAGCAACTATTGGTTAGCCATTGGCGCCATTCCATGTTGATATGTATGACTTGCTATGGATTTATGTTTTTCTGTTTACAACCGTAGTTGCCTGTGATATTTAGCATGTTGTTCTGTTTACTTTCGACTTCCACTGTTCTATATTACTTTGGCTATTTATTTGATTTGGATTTTCTTCCGCTCTGCGGTTCTGGTTCAAGTTTTCTGAGTCATTTATTCCACTGCATAACTATTATTATATTCGGACCAGTACCATTATTATCCTCTGAGAGGGTATATCCTCCCCAGTATACCGAAAAGACCCTCTCTGCTAGTTGGCATCCTTTGGCGTTTGGGGAGGTGTGCCTAAGGTAGTGACGCCCGACCCGTTTGGCACTGTTCGGGTGGTTGGCCCGGTCCGGGTCGTTACATCGGTCTATCTAGGGGGAGTGAGGTGGGGTTGTCCTGGGGATATTATATCTATATAAACACATATGTGTGTGAAAGATGGATATTTCAATGTCAAAGTAGAATCATCATCCCATTAAGAATTATCAATCTGATTAAAAATTATAGTAAGGATTAAATGGATATGGAATGGGAGATGGGGGCCTTAAAATCATGTCCACAAGGTCAGAAAACATTTCAATACTTTTAAAATACCATCGTTTTCCTTTACCCATAACTAGGGTGAACTCACTTTATTTGAAAAACTCTTTTACTCAAAGTAATCAACCTTTTGAATTTGATCTAGAAAGTAATTTATAAAACCAATGATATATACTTCATCCAACGAAGGATAGAGACAGAACCAGATACCAGAATCTTGGTTCACACATGCCCACAAGGGAAGCCATCAAAAAGGATCGAACATAAGGTTAATTTTGACTAATAATAAATAAAAATTCTTATGTACCAAATTATATTTTAGTTGTTTTAATCAATTTAAAAAAAGTCCTTTAACTAAAGAGAGGGAAGAAAAATACACATTTCATTAAACATGAAAATCGACTGTTTCTCCTTCAACAACCGCTCTATCCCAATAAATATCCTCTTCATTTTGAACAATGGTATGTTGATGAAGATGTTAGGAAATAAAGGGAACAGTCTGAGGTTCATATTGTTCAAATAAAATCACTCCTCGCCGAGACATTTTTACAACAAATTTCCAACTAGGATTCGAAGGCAAAGTAATGAAGAATACATGTTCCTCTTGTGATGTCAAGATGGAAGGTTCATTATCAACTAGTTCATTTCTGTAAAAAATATAGTTAAAATTCACCAATTTAAATCGACATTGATCGACTTTACTTCCACGCACTGGATCAACCCAATTACACTTTAACAATATGTAGTTAAACCCGTGTGCATATACAACATCAATAATGTCTGTCAATTGACCATAGTGCCAACCAGAATCAATGAATGGAAAGATGATGCCACTATTTTGTGTTGACCATTTTTCATCAACATCTTTAATGTGAAATCGAAAACCATTAGCATCTATATCATTATAACGATGAGCCATTATAGATGGACCCTCAGCTAGTTGGATAAATTCTCTAGTTAGTGTAGGGTCACCTAAATCCCTCAGGTTATGAACCTACAAAATTCATAGAATTAAATAATGGTTTATGTTGAAAGAAACTAGTATAAAACATCACTCATAATGAAAAAAATTTATAAGTACAAAATCCTCGAACCCATCATAAAATGAGGCATAATGAGATTGTTGAATTTGATACTCAGTCACACAAGACATCTCTTCTTTTAGCTCATTAATATGTTTCCTACAAATGATAATGCGATGTTTAAATGATCAACTCATAAAAACAAAATAGGTAAAAGTTAAAAAAACAAAAGTGATAAGACACTTACTACATTAATGGTGAAACTGATGGATTATTGAACAAGATATACCGGTGTGCTTGTATCCACTCGATGTTGTCCATATCATATATGGTTCCTTCTCCAACTGGAACATCATGAATCCAAGATGGATTGTCTAATTTTGTTTCGACATTAATTATATATTCTTCACAAAAATTAGTACACCCATCCATCAAATAACCATTGGATATTGATGCCTCCGGATGAGCTATGTTGCATACAAATCGTTTCAATGTATTCAGATACCGCTCAATAGGATACATCCACATGAATTGCACTAGACCAACATCCGTTACTTCATCAGTTAGGTGAAATTTCAAGTGAACTATAACATCGATAAATGAGGAGGGAAACAGTTTCTCAATATGAAAAAGCGTAAGTACAATTCGGTCCTACAAACTTTTTAAATCACTAATTAGTTTATTTCTTAAACAAAACTGTCTTAAAAATTTCTCATCTCACTCAATGGTTGAACATAATTGGGGTATAAACAATCACAAATTTCGATTGGAATCAACTGCTGATGTAGTATGTGATTCTCATGACTTTTCAACCCATGCAATGTCCTTCCCGTAAGATTCACACACTTTGAAATATTAGAAGAGTAACCATTAGGGACCTTGAGCATCTTTAAAATGGAATTAAATGTCTCTTTCTCCTTTGTAATCATCATATATTGTGCAACATGCTTATATGCCTTGTTTCCCTCAGCGAACTATAAATTAAACTACTTCCTTAAAAAAATTTCTTCCAAATCACGACGTGCGTTAACATGGTCCTTTCATTTTCCACTGACACAAAAAATGGTCCACAATATATTATCACAGGAATTTTTTTCAATGTACATGACATCAAAATTATGTCTTAGCATGTTAGTTTTCCAATATGGGAGATTGTAAAAAATAATTTTCTTTTTCCAATTGTGACTGCGCTGTCTACCCGCACCATGAATATTAGGTAATCGATGATCCACCAAATCCTGAAATTCATATACCATGCAGATGTTTTCTTCCCCATTCTGTGATAACATTTTGACTCCTGTCACGATCTCTGGTGCTGGGATAAACTCTCTAGAACAATCAAATGTCACTCTATCCTTTCTGAACCTATTCTGAGGTGGTAGAAAACATCTCTGACCCATGTATGACCATTTTCTGTAATGTTTAATCCATAATTATTTTTTACTTTTATCGCAATAAGGGAAAGAAAATCCCCCTTTATTTATACAACCTAATAAAGCTGCCTAAGCTGGGAAGTCCTTGATTGTGCACAATAAAGAAGCTTCTAGTTTAAAAATTTCATTTCTTTCAAATTCATAAGTCATCACAACATCTACCCAAAATTCATTCAACTCATCAATCAATGGATGAAGGTAAACATCATTCTTATCCCCAAGACATCTATGTCCATCAATAAGAGTGGAATTTAATATAAATTGTTGCTTTATACAAGGCCACAAAGGAAGATTATATGGAACCAACACAACGGGCCATGTGCTAAGAGTTGCACCTACTATAAACTTGAATGAATTGAATCCATCTGCTACCAACCCCAATCAGACATTACGAACATCTTTAGAAAAGTCGGGGTGTCTCTTATCGAAATCCTTCCATGCAAGAGAGTCTGTCGGGTGGATTAACATATCAATTTATTGATTTCTTTCTGCATGTCATCTCATTAAATTAGAAATTTTAGATGACATGAAAAATCTTTTCTACCTCGGCTTTAGGGGAATGTAAAGCATTTTCTTTACAACAATCGGTTTTCCATATTTCACAGTCTGACTTTGATGAGTCTGATTTTACCTATTCTCTTTCCACCTGGAAGCGCAACAGACCATAAAAATATCCAAATGGGTAGTTTCTTTTCTAAACAACATATAATTGTTTTCACATGCGTATATGGTCTCATATGTAAAACCTAAGTTCTCTTTCAACTTACGTGCATGGTAATATGAGTCAGGAATCTTAGAGTCCACAAGAAGAACCTTTTTAAATAACACCAATAGCATGTCAAATGATGTGTCTGACAATTCATTCAAATTCATCAAATGCATCAACTCTACGATAAATAACAATTTATTGTAAGCAGTACATCCAGGATATAATTCCGATTTCGCATCATCAAGTACTTCATAAAACCACCTAAAATCACGATCTACACCAGAGCGTAGATTTATCTCACTGATATCAACATTCTAGATGTCAATTCCTTCACAAGCCAGCCCTCATACCAGTTTAGGATGCATTTAATGCATTGGATCATTCATCCTCGCATCAAAATCCTTCTGAAGAGTATCTATATTTTGATGCCGAATATATTATTCCCCATAACGAGTTCAACTCTTATAATTTTTCATAAATCTGTTCAATAATAGGTGTTCCCTCACGGTATCTTGTGTGAATTTATATCTATTTGCACATTTTCTACATGGAAAACTAATAAAGTCACATTGAAATCCTCTAGTGAACCCAATAATCTGCATAATTCCCTTGAGATATTCTCTAAAATTTTGATTTGGAAGATCAATCCTACTCTTATTAATAATAATATCTATATAACAATCATTTACACAAGACTTCATATTACATTCATTTTTCATATCAAATATATTTAAAATAATGACTATCCAACTGCATATCGATTATTGATAAAATAAACAATTTATATCTCTAAATAATAAAAAAGAGAATATATAATTGAATGGAAGTGAAATCCCATGTCATCGCTACCATGTTGGTATGGTAAATCAAATGATGATTCTATATTCAAGAAACTATATTAAGAATGAATTTGGTCTATAATTCCACAGAGTAAACATTTTTCAAGAAAGGAATATTATAACATGCATGTGTATGCGGTTCATGAAAAAAATCATCAAATACAAATCTTGAACTATCAACCATAGCGGTTATGTTAATGCCTACCAATAAAGCAACAAATATAATTTGTGATGAAAGTGCCCAAAATCAATTAGTTATGAATAGTCTTCTCAATCATAGAGAAACTGTATCTTTGTAAAAATAATTTCTCAATACCTCTTGGATACAAACTAACATTGTGCCATTATATGTAGTAAATATTAACCATAAAATATAGTAATAAATATCTAATTTATGGAAAACTAACTAATATATATCATGGATAACATAAAATATATACAATTCCAAAACAAAAAATGGAAATCTCTCTTTACTTATGTTATCAATAGAGAATATGTGGGACAATTAATGTGATGCCCCATGCTGGATCATAGGGTCCAATACAGTGTTCCTCATGGCCTAAAGTAGGTGTCCTTTTATGCAAGATGTTTGTTACTAGGAGTAAGTGTCTGAATGTAATCAGTGAAGAAAATATACCCTTGGTATCAATAAAGAAAAAGATACAAAATAACACAATAGGGTAAATAAACAATGAAAAATCATAATCCCTAGTAGGTATCTGAAATCATATAGTAAAAACCAAAATATCCCCAATGTGTTAGGTCAATAAAATTGTGGGAAATAACAAGAATGTGAAAAAATATTGACACATCACTCTAAATTCCATCACAATTCTACCCCAAAAATATACACAGTATGTCACATTGAAACATGGATTAATATCATATAAAGGAACATTATATAATATTAATAATAACTTATAGTATTGAAACACATGTGATTAAACTCAAACATGGGTCTCATGGGCTATGCAGGCACACACATGTGGTCAAACCTCAAAAATAATCTCTTGGGATACACACACATAGTGAGACATGTGATAAACTCAAGAATGGTATAAATCAAATAACAACATGACTTATAATATCAATCCAATCAACATATACATGTACTCTTCATTGTATGTAACTTCCAACTTCATGTAAAGTGTGAATTCTTTTCATTCACACACTGTCAACACACATTGTTTAAAAATTATTCATGCACACAAAGCTATATACACATGAAATTCCATTTCCACACATTATATTCACTCAAAATATTCATATAATTTTCATGCATGTCAAATTTATTCTGTAAATTTCCCAAAATTAAAACAATAAAATTGAAATTATGGCATACCTTAGAGCGCGAAAAATTAGGAACTGAGGGGAGCCATAGGATGTGCTGTGGGGGAGAGTAGGGGAAGTGGAGGGGATTCGGAGTCAGAGGTTGTGCGTAAAGGGAGGGGACAAGCACAGATGGTGGTGGGGAGCTAGAGGAGGAGGCGGAGTGGTGGCGCTACTGCAATGAGGGAGGGGGTGGGAGGTGAAACGTGGGAGAGGATGAGCGATGACGTCAGTGGAAAGCAGAGGCGGATCCGGTTCGGCATCGGCAGTGCGGCATCACCGGTGTAGTGAGTGAGGGGAGGCAGTGCGAGGGAGTTGGTGCTGGTGCGGCAAGGGAGGGGATTGGCGGCTGTGGGGGTTGGGGGTAGGGTTTGGGTTCAGGATCAGGGGGCGCCGAATATATATATATATATATATATATATATTGAAATGTATTGAGACTGCTATTGGCTGTCTCCAGTGTACGGTGTTTCCAAAACCCCATATTTTAGTAGTGATTGAACAGTCAATCTTAACCATAGGTTCTGCAATACCACCAAACAGGGGTTTGTGTTGTGAAGTGAAGTGTCAAATGGAAGTAGATGTCTCTGCATTATTAAACCCTTTGAATTCCAAAAGAGGAAACTCATTTGGAATAGTATCTACCACGTTTATGTAAAAAATATTTTCTTTTCCACCTCTACAGTTGGATTTCCACTTTTCCATTTTCCTTTTTACTGAGGGTTGAAGATCATTTTATTTTCAGTTTTCATAGCTTCCTCAACCTCCTTTGCTTATAAATGACAACTAATATGGCTGAATTTATTCTCAGTCTCCTTAAAATCAGGTGAGGTTGAATCAGGTGGATTCCTTTTAGCATCCACATCATATGTGACCAATGTAAATGAATCATCATCCTTCTAGGATCCATGGACCCCAGATCTATATGGGAAGCATGCTCGAACATCGGACGTTCCTTACCACCGTCTTCAGATGCCTTCAAATCATCCGCACCTTGTACCATAATAGACTTGTCATGGTACTCCAGTTCTGGTGTAGGGGGATTACCTCATCATAAAAATAACCCTTCGATTTAGCCAACCTCTTATCAGTGTTTTCATAAACAATCATATGTTCCATTACCTTTGTGCATCCATTTGAAATTCATACATCCACCATTTGTGTTTCCCATCACTGGGACATTCATTATCTCCATAAATTTATGCTCCTTAAAACTACTTTTACAGGCTTCCTCAAACTCACCACATGGGGTGGGGCCCTGTAAACTAGTCCTACCAATATTTGACTGGTCTACCCTTCCAATCCCCAATTTAGATTCGGAAGGATCTTTCACCATATCCTTACTATTAATTTGTTTTTCCCTACATGTAGTATCCTCATGCCCCCTAAGGTTTCATATCATGAAAACCTTGGTTCTTCTACATTCATTGAGTTGGTTCCCAATAATACCACAATATTTAAATAATTTAACAAATCTTTTAACCCAAATTTCCAAATCAACGGTATCCTATATGGTTGCGAGGAAAGATTATTTAACAGGCGTTGTTTCCTGATCAAACTCAACCAAAATCCAATAATAGATACCAAATCTAGAATTGTTAGTTTCTCAATCAAGTCTGTAAGGGTTCCTAGAGATGAGGAAATATCCCATAGAATGCAAGGACAACAGTATAATCGGTTCAACATGTGAATATGAATCCAACCTTGTTCATGCGTGTTTTTTATGTTGAAAGGTTGAAAGTGCTTGTCCCATTATCATATCATGAGGATGTCAGGTTTCTGGGAAACAGATCAAAATCTCTAGGCCTCCCATTTGAGATCATCTATGGGGAAAACAATATCGTAATATCCTTTTCCCATTGTGGTCATTTTCCAACCACTGAATTTCCAGATTGAAACATTTTTCCTTTCAAGCTAATTGAATTTCTATAAATTTTACCCTTTCGGAATGATAATACACACAATTATTAATTATCATTAATTTCATGGTAGATTTTAATAAAAAGGCCCCTATAATTAAATAAAAATTACAATCATACCTCTATGTCTTGGTCTCCCTCTATGCCTTATCGACTGCCCAAATATTCAGATCCTCTCTCTTTGTCATTTTCATCATCCTCAAAATTCGATTTGGGTTTTGGGGTGGCCATGGTGAGGTGGGATAGGTTCGTGTCTTTTATTGATGAGATTCATTGCTCCATTTGTTTAGCAGTTTCATATGGCGTAGGTTGTTGGTTTGTCGTGCAGTGCTCGGTTCGATGTGGCTCTAGTGTCACTTGCATTTCCATTTGATGGTTTTGGAAATCTAAGTCATGGTGGTTAGTCATGGTTTGGGTATGTGTTCACATTGGTGTTATGCAATGACGGCCTGGAGAATTCTGTTTCCCCAGACCAAAATTAAATTATTTTCCCTAAATACATTGAGAGTTACACTGAACTAATAAAATTTATTCCCATTTATTTTTATTTTTTTCATTCTTGTGTGTTTTTGTAGCCCAGGGTGTCTTTGGGATTGCCCTAGGGGCGACCCTGGTGTTATGCTGAGTCAAATTTGCGTGTTGCTCCTGCTATGAAACTAGCCGCACTATCGGTGTTTGTATAATAAATGGTTCATCAAATAATTAATAACTTAAAAAATTATGATCCAATTAATTACATCTAAATATTTATTTGTGGTACATTATAATAAATATAATAATTTATTATATATTTATTTAATATATTAATTTTTTTTCAATATTTTATTTATTATTTGATATGAATCAATTTTCATACATTAATACACAGTCGACGTAGTAAATTGTGGTGGGTTCTTGATAGTAGAATATCCTATAAATATAAGCCTTATGCACTCAAGAAATTAAGGAGACATATACCATCTACACCCCTTGTGCGATATTATACCTCTGTCATGTAATAAAACTTCTTACGCTCTGTTTTAGCACAAAGTCTTTTGTATTTTTGGTTTCAGAAATGACACATTTCCTTATCTATCGTAATCTTCTTCATCTCATCATCTTCATTTATTAAAGATGTTTTTACAGATCTTTAATTCATTAGTTGAGATTTTTTTTTAATTTTTTTTTAAATTGGGTTTCACCACAACATTTAAAATTAAATAAAATTTAAATATTCAGTAAAATCATATTAAATAATGTATACACTTGTGGCAATTTCAGTAATCAAAAGATGCTTATATATCTCTAAATTTCAGTAGATATAATTTCAAATTTAATTTTCATAATTTTTCCATGGGTATTATGAATATTAAAA
Source organism: Viscum album (assembly GCA_963277665.1). Lineage (NCBI taxonomy): Eukaryota > Viridiplantae > Streptophyta > Magnoliopsida > Santalales > Viscaceae > Viscum > Viscum album. The sequence continues at coordinate 1,763,569,188 of OY728151.1, forward strand.
ATTTAATATTTTGTCATATGGTCTATTGAATTACAAAATTATAATTGAAGAATTTATGAATTAAAATATAAATGGATAATTCTGTGTTTTTTTAAAATTTATTAAAAACTGTGTTTTTCTACAACATTTATAATTAAATAAAAATTACATATTCATTAAATCACATTAAAAAATATATGAAAAATATAATAAATTTTATCCCATTGGAATTTTTATTATATTTTCATTAGATGTAATATTAAATTTAATTTTCATAATTTGCCTACATGTGTTATGTATATTATAATTTTAATATTTTGTCACATGGATTATTGAATTATCAAATTATAGTTCAATTAATTTGTAAATTAAAATATTACTCAATAATTCTTTATCGATTTCATGAATCTATTAAATTAAAATTTCACTCATAGCTAATTTTATATTTTTTAGACTCATGTTGACAAAATGTATGATCTAAGTTCGGTAATTTGGACAAAATTCTCTCAACATCAGTCTAAAAAATATAAAATTGTCCGTGGGTGAAATTTTAATTTAATACATTCATGAAATCAATCAGGAATTATCAAGTAATATTTTAATTCATAAATTAATTGAACTATAGTTTGATAATTGAACAAACCATAGGACAAAATATTAAAATTTTAATATTCATAATACATGTGGGAGAATTATGAAAATCAAATTGAATATTTCATATAATGAAAATATAATAAAAAATATCATTGGAAAAAATTTATTATATTTTACATATATTTTTTAATATAATTCAATGAATATGTAATTTATATTTAATTGGAAAGTTGTAACAAATCTCAAATTTTAATTAAATTTACAAAAATTACAGAATTATCGATTGATATTTTAATTCATAAATTCTTGAATTATAATTTGATAATTCAACAAACCATATGACAAAATATTAAATTTTTAATCTTCATAATACCAGTGGAAAATTATGAAAATTAAATTTTATATTTAATCTATTGAAAATTAAATATATATAAGTATATTTTTATTAATGAAATTTCAACACATGCATATATTATATATTGTTATTTTACTGAATATGTAAATTTTATTTAATTTTGAATGTTGTGGAAAATCTAATTTTAATAAAATTTATAAAAAATCACTACTAATGAATTAAAGACGTGTAAAAAATATTTAATAATCGAACATGAAGAAATGAATAGGATTATGGTAGAAAAGGAAATGTGTCATTTCCAAAACCAAAAATACATGAGTTTTTTATGGCATCCCGCCTTCTTATTACATAACTTTTCATTACATTACAAACATAGGATCATTAAAGTTTAGTGTCTTGGAAAAAAGATACATAATACATGAAAACATATAAAATTATTTTAATCATCTTTAAAGGCTTCATGAAATGTTCATCCTATGTATAATTACTGCATCTCAGAACCTAGAGACATACATCAAAGGAATGCATGAGCAGAAGGCCCAGTAAGGAAAATAATTAAAACAATTTACATGTCAACTTGAGCGATATAAATAATAACATGAAGAATATAATAAATAAATGATAAAAAGACATATAATAGAAATAATAAATTGAATCATAACTTGAAAGTGTGGCTACAAAATTTAATTTATACATTCATAATCATATCACCAAGGTCCGTCCCCAAAGTGTCATAAAAATTTTGAAGGTAATTCACTAAGGTATTATAAAACTTGTCATCTCTAGAGATTAATTTCATTACCCAATGCATTAGAGCACTATCAGAGTGAAACTTTAATATGTCTTTATTTTCATGTGATTCACAAATACCATAATCCAAAATTTCATAAATAACTCATATAGAATAAAATAAATGGGTTTCATTTCAAAATTAGGACGTTTTAAAAGTGCTTAAAACATGATCGTTATGTCATTTATAACCCATGTAAAAAGAATGAGGGTTTCATGTATGTCAATTAAAAAATAAAATAAATCATTTTTATTTCTTGATTAATACCCTTATATGTGAAACATGTTTGGTATTCACCTAAATAAAATAAGATAATTTCTTGAGAGAGAGAGATTTTGAGACGAAAATTCCGCAGCATAATGGCTATAAAATCTGGTTTTAAAAAACATTAAAAGGAGAGGAGACTTGGTCTAACCACACATAAATAACTCATAATACACTATATGGATAGAATACAATGTAAATAAGATCATTTTATGAATATTCTAATGACATACCACATTAAAAGGAAACTTGAATGAAATGAGAAGATGTGATTTCTTTTACGAAAATTCTATAGCCTAACGACGTTACTTAAAAATTCAGAAAACAAATTGATGAGATAAAATAGGGTATATATTCATATGAACATAAAAATTATAGTAATAGGGATACATAATATCATAACCAAACATATGAAAATGTAAATTCAAAGACATAACATAATAAAATTGTATAGTAAAAGAGGAGGGTGAAGGCTTCCTTTACTATGAAGAGTAACATCAAAAACACGAAGGTTGGGACCTTGGAGGGCTTGAGGGAACCTTGGAACGACTCCATGGGTGGTAAAGAGTCCAGATATTTTTTTATGAAGAATTTGGAATGAATGTAATGAAATAATGAGTTGGTATTTATAGAAAAAGTGAGGGAATATTTTATTAATTTCCAACAGACACCTCAATAGTAGTATTTGCAAAACCATGGTCTTTCCCATGGAATTTGCACATGGTATTGGCCACATGGGACACCTTGTAACATATATTATAGTAAAAAAGTAAACTATAATTATTACATCATTACAACATCAATAATTATGTCATTAAATACCCCAAAACTCAAACCTCTATTTTTACTATTCCCCGAAAAACAAAACATTTTATAAAAATAACAGAAATTCACCCTAACCTAATATAGATGCATTGAATTCAAATATGAACTCCATTTTATGAAAATAATTTTCTAATTATGAAATAGTTAATTTTTAAGTAAAAAATGTTATTTACCCTAAAAAATACTAACACTTAACTAATAATTTCTGAAAAAGTTATGTACATATGCTGTTATATCACGTTACCAATCAAGATTCCTAAATTATATTTATACTTTATTTAGTGAGGTTACTATTCCATTGATCACATTACAATTCATAAGGGTAATATTAATATTCAAAATTTAACATTCACCAAAAAAGTTGATCTTATTAGAATCTAAATTTGTTAATGATCACAACTATAGAAGACCATTTTTTGAAAATCATTGAATATTATTAGTTATTTAATGTGTCAATATTAGGTGGTCAGATAGGTATCAAATGGTGTGTATCCCGATGAACACACCATGTTGTAATGGCGGTGACAAGTAGGGTTTCAGAGGTCAGACATGTATCACACGGCGTATGACCCCGGTCACACGGCATGTTGGACCTTCCCTGAAGCTCGGTGTGTATTCTGGGAAGTACACAGACACAAGATTGAATACATGGATTTGGAACAGGCTTGTAGAACCTACGCAGCATGGAAGAGGTGACTACACAGGACTCGACATGTATCTCAGGTGATATGTGGACATGAGATGGAGTACACAGTTGTGTACTCCACTACATGGCCAAACCAGTTCGGCAACACGGGTTCCCCCGTGTACTGGTTACACGAGATAATGCACACGAGATAAATCCATGTAAGGTCACACAACCACATACACGGAGCTAACCCCAGCTACTCAGACACGGCGCGTGATCTATACTACACGTTGTGTACTAACATTCCTACATGACCAGCCTTGCGACATAGGTCGTAGTACACGAGCAGTACCCGGGGTCAGAAGACACGGTGCATGGCACTTCTACATGCCATGTACTTTTCAGTACAGGGCTTGATCTTCTTCTCCACTGTATCTTGTTCATGTTTTATTTGGGTTAGTGCCCCTTTCTCTCATTCCCCTGAAGGTCTGGTATCGTTTCCTACTATAGGAGTATGATCCCTTTAGCAGGACCTTCTGAGATAGAGTTAGGTATCCCTCCAAGAGGCCCTGAGCGAGATCCTCTATCCATTCTTGACCCTAGGTAGAGTCTGGTATTGACAAGAATATTTACACAGGGTGCCGATACTCTACCTAGAAGGTGAATCTAGATGAGTCATAGTTTTTTCCAAGGCCCTGGCAGTGATCCTCATCTGTGTATTGTGATCTTTTCCCCACTCAAGAGTGTGTTCTCTCATAATGAGTGCATCTATCTCTCGTGACCATTCCCAAAGGACAGTACATCGTGGATGGGCATCATCAGCGATATCAGACTCGCGGAGTTTGTTATCACAGGGAAGTACTTCATGGAATCTTCGAACTGAATCCCTAGTGGGGGTATGCTGTTGCGTTACTTGTACTTAGACTACTGGTTTGGGATTTTAGTATATCAGGATTGTTTTCTCTTATTACATATTCAGAAGACATATACTATGTAGAGATGACTGTGCCTTTCCTTTGCGTATTGATTTGGGGTTTTCAGGGTCCTCTACTAAGTATTGTTATACTCACCTCTGCATGGGATTTCCCCACAAGTGTCATGCCTTGTAAAAACGAGCAACCTTTTGACAGAGTCCAGGGCGGACCAAGACAAGACTGGGCATTCTAAGTTACCTATAGGCCGAGTTGTTCCTACGGCTATGAGCAATAGTCCTAGTACTTATTTTTGTTTAAAGGTTGGACTTTGTAGTTTTCAGACTTTTCTTTTGGTGGGCTTGTATTCTGGACTATTTTTCTTTTAGTACTTTACTTTATATTATACTCTATTGGATGGGATTAGTTGTATGCTTTCATTTTGTTCCTTTGTTTTTTTTCACATTTCATCATTGTGGTCTTGGATATGTGTGCGTGCATACAGGTACAGGCAATGCCTCCGATTTTATTGATATGCCTACTCAGTAATATTCACCATCCCCTGGCCTATTAATGGTGGGATTGGGGAGTCACGGCATGGGACCCACTGGGACGGGTGATGAAAAAATGTGTGGGTACTTCTGCCTCATAGACTCCTCTGGCTCCCACGTGGCTTCTTCACATTTTTATTTTCTCTATAACACCATAACAAGATGGGTAGTCTTGTTGCGTAGTACCTTTTCTCTACGATCCAAGATCTTCACCGGCTACTCATCATAAGAGAGGTCATGTTCTGGTTGTACCACCTCGGGATTTAATACATGTGAAGGGTCAGGTATGTACTTCCTCAAGAGTGATACAAGGAAGAAATCATGAACTTGTACTAGATTTGGAGGAAGTGCAAGCTGATAGGGAACTACTCCTTTGTGATCAAGGATTTCATAGGGGCCAATGCACCTATGGATGAGCTTACCATTCTTCCCAAACCACATGACCCTCTTCCAAGGTGATACTCAAATAAATACTTTGTCACCAACATCAAACATCAAGTCCCTTCAACGGTTGTTAGCATAGCGCTTTTCCCACCTCCAAGCAGCCTTAATATATTACTGGATGGCATGGAATTTTTCTGTCATCTCTTGCACAAGATCAGGACCAAGAATATTTCTCTCACCATCTTCGTCCCAAAAATTATGAGTTCTACATCATTTCCCATATAGAGGTTCATAGGGTTCCATTTGAATACTCCATGAGAGACTGTTATTGTAAGAGAACTCAACTAGTGGGAGATGTTGATCCCATCGTCCATTAAATTCCATTGAGCATGTTCTCAACATGTCTTCAAGTGTTTGAATAGTCCATTTATATTGTCCATCAGTTTGGGGGAGGTAGTTCATACTGAAATTCAATTCGGTACTCAGAGAATGTTCAAGGATTCTCCAAAAATTTTATGTGAACCTTGGATCACGATCAGATACGATAGAAAGTGGAACTCTATGCTGCCTTACCACTTCCTTCACATAAATCATGGCAAGTTGATCATGAGAGAAATCTTCCTAAATAGAGATAAAATGGGATGTCTTGGTAAGACGGTCCACTATAACTCATATCCCATTTTTTCCCTTGGAATTTCTCAGGTGACCAATGAAAAATTCCGTAATGATTTTATCCCATTTCTCTGCTGGTATGGGCAGTGGTTGTAAAACCCCTTTAGTAAGATGTCACTTTTCCTTCACTAAGTGACATACCAGGAACCTTGTAATGTATTAAAAAATCTCCCTTTTCATATTATCCCACCAATAATGATCACGAAGGTCCCTATATATTTTCATGATTCAAGGATGTATAGATAAAGTAGAGCTATGAGCTTCTTCCATCATGTCCTTCTTTATTTCTGGAATTGATGGAACACATAGCCTTGTATGAAATTTCAGTACACCGTCTTGATCAATATTTAACTCAAGAAACTTACCATCCTTCAAAGCCTAAAAATTCTTCCATAACAAAGGATCTTCTTTCTATGCTTTCTTTATATACTCTAGTAATGATGGTTGAGAAATCATTTGGGATAGGGTTGATGATGTCCCTTCCCTTATAATTCCCATGTCCAGATTTACTAGGTCATTGATCAAAGGATCTATTTTAATTCTCATTATGGATAGAACAACTCGGTCTTTCCTACTTAATGCATCAACAACATTGTTTTCTCTTCTAGTATGATAATGAATTGAACAATCACTATCTTTATGAAGTTACAACCATCTCTTTTATGTCATGTTCAATTCCTTTGGTGTGAAAATATACTTCAAACATTGATATTCTATGTATATATCACATTTCTCCCCATAAAGATAGTGCCTCCATATCTTTAGAGAAAAAACGAATATATCCAGCACCAGATCATGTGTAGGATAGTTCTTCTTATGAGTCTTAAAATGTCGATATTAATAAGCAATGAATTCATCATTTTTCATGTGGTCGCACCCAATCCCTTTCATAGATGAATCACTAAAAATAACAAGTCCTTCTCCAATTGAGGGAAGAGTTAACACAAGTGCAGTAGCCAATCTCTGCTTCAGCTCTGGAAAACTTTTCTCACACTTCTTTTCCCAGATGAACTTGAACCCTTTTCAAGTTAACTTGCTTAATGGATTAGAAAGTAGTGAAACGTTTTTCACAAACCTCCTATAATATCACACTAATCCATGGAAACAATGAATCTCAGTTATTATTGTAGGTTGAGGCCACTCCTCCACAAAGTTTTTCTTTGTAGGGTCAATTGTGATTCCTTAATTGGTTACAATGTTCCCAAAGAAAGCAACTTGTTGTAACCAAGATTCACATTTTTTGAACTTTCCAAAAAGACACTCCTTCTATATAGTTTTAAAAATAACCTTTAGATGATCTTCATGATCCACAAAAATTTTTGAATATATCAAAATATCATCAATAAAAACTACCACAATTTTATCAAGGTAGTCCTTAAAGACTCTATTCATCAAATCCATAAAAATAGCAGGTGAATTATTCAGTCCAAAGGGCATGAAAACAAACCCATAATTCCCATATCTTGATCAAAAGGTGGGTTTTGGAATATCTTCTTTCTTCACCCTCAATTAATGATAACTAGATTGAAAATCAATCATAGAGAAGAATTGAGCCCCATGAAGTTGGTTAAATAATTCATCAATTCTTGGAAGAGTGAATTTGTTGTTTACTGTGATCCCATTCAGTTCTCTATAATTAATGCATAGCCACATCAGTCCATATTTCTTCTTCACAAAGAGAATAGGTTCTCTATAAGAATACACACTCGGTCGGATAAACCAGTTCTCCAAAAATATTTTGGAGATATTTCTTTAATTCCTCTAGCTCCACATTTTTCATTCTATACGAGGTCTTGGATATCAGATGAGATCCAGGTACGTGTTCAATGGAGAACTCTACCTCTCTTTTTAGGGGAGGTTCGAGTAACTCTTCAAGAAATACATCAATGTATTCTTGGATGATTAAGACATTTTCTATCCTTATACTCTCATTTCATTATTTTTCATCACTGATTAACTCCATAAAAAAAGATATAGTATTTTCTTCTAGACAAAGACCAGGTTGAGATATCTCTCCTTAGAAGATAATTGTAGGTCTTCTATTCAAGACTATTGAGTTTTCCTTTCTTCTTGATTTGATCTTAGGAGTATACTTTGAGATCTAGTCTATCCCCAGTATAACGTCGAATTACATCTTGGTAATGACTACTATATTTTCAATAATATTGTGCTCACTAAAGTAAATACTACAGTTTCTAGACACTGGTTATGCTTAGATAATTAGACCAAGAGTCTTTACTGATAACTCTACATTTATAATTTCAGGGGTTTATTCTAAATTCCTTGAAAACGTGGAGGAAATAAAGGAATGCATAGAACCAAAATAAAACTAAGTACTTTAAAGATTTGAGAGAAAAACAAGAATACCTATCACCAAATAATTTGACACTTCAAATTAATTCATAGTGATAGCAAAAGCATGACCTTGTTCCCTTGGACATTGCTGAGACTAATGGTGATTCCCCTCTAATACCCTCAGATTCAAACAGTGATTGGAAAATTTCCTAAGTAGTCCACACTTATAGCATTGGACATTAGGTAGGACATGAAACAGCTTCCCCGTGTTGTTAGTGTTGGGATGTCAAGGATTCACCTCAATATAAAAATTCCGCATGATATGGTCATCTCTTCCACACTTTTAGTACTTCTCACTCCTGAGAAGGTAATTCCTTGAATTCTTCTTCCCATATTTATTACATGTGGGATGGTGCACTTACTTGCATCCTATTCCATAATCAAATATACTCCCTAATATTTTCTCCATTGATCACTTCTTGTCATTGGATTTATGAGACCACTGTGTCTCGCCGAACTCCAGTTCAACTTTCCTCACACTCTGCATGATCTCCTCATAGATATCATAGTATTGGTTGGCTAGCTTCTTCCATAGACGAGGTCTTAGTCCACCAAAGAATCTATCAACCTTCGCATTATGATCCATGAAAAATCTTGAGTTGTAATGAAAATGTTGTATGAAGTTCATCTCATAGTTTCCAACAGATTCATTATCATTCTACTTCAGCTTGACAAACTCCATCCCCATTTTTTTTCTCATCGAATTCATGAAATACTTATTGATGAAGATCCCTATGAACTCCTCCCACTCCATAAAATCATCCTACACTCTTATCCTCATGTTTTTAATCACTTCCCACCACTGATCAGCTTCTCCCTCTAAGTGGTAAACAGTCAGAGTGACCTTGTCTTGTTCTGAACTACAGAGCACATAAATGATCTTCTCAATAGATATGATCCACTATTCAAAAATCAATGGATCGGAATATATACTAAAGGTTAGTGGTCATTGAAACATAATGTATTCAATATAATGTTCATACCTTCGTGGTTATATCTGTCTCTTAGCTTGATTCAAGTCATTTCCCATAACTTGGGTCAGTTGGGTCATCATTCTCATGAAAGATTCCATTCCGGCTTCCATCGGAGGGTGGTTAGTGCATCGTCCATTGTGGTCACCATTTTCATGGTTACACATATTTCCTGAAATTTTCTAAAATAATAAAACCTTAGTTAGAAGATTATTTCATTTAAGAATCTTTTCACTATAAAGGATTTTTATATATGAAAACGTTATTCCTAAACATATTATTCTTTAACAACAATTACATTTCTCTATAAATCCTTCATAACGATTCATAAAAAACATGGGATTAACCAAACATATCCCCTAGTAGTGTTAAAACAGAAGTGAAACAAGGCCCGTTGTTGTGTACCGGGATATCTTGGATCAAGTACGAAACTCCTTGTCAGAGTTTTCACTCCTAGGTACATCTGTTCCAGAGCCACATCCAATTGTTCGTATCCAAGTAATGATTTATTTGTTCGTAGACCACTTAATTAATATTTCTACAAAATACCTGGATGTTTTCCTATATTTAAAATTTCATATAGGGTTCTTCTTAAAATTTTCATAGAATAATTTCGAAAAATAACTAAACTATCCTTTGAAACCAACTATGGAATCTCGCCTTCTTATTACATGACTTTTCATTACATTACAAACTAGGGATATTTAAAGTTTAGTATCTTGGAAAAAAGATATATAATACAAGAAAACATATCACATTATTTGAATCCTCTTAAAAGGCTTATTTAAATTTTAATCCTGAGTAAAATTAATACATCTCATAACCTAGAGACATACATCAATGAAAAGTGTGAGTAGAAGGCCCAATAAGGAAAACAAGTGAAACATTTTACATGTGAACTTGAGCGATATAATTAAGAACACGAGGAATGTCACAAAGTAATGATAAAGAGGCATATCATAGAAATAATTAATTGAATCATAACATGAAAATTTGGCTGCAACATTTAATTTAGACATTCAAAATCATATCACCAAGGTCCATCACCAAGGTGTCAAAAATATTACCGTGGTTATTCATCAAGGTATCTTAAAACATGTCCTCTCAAGAGATTAATTTCCTTACCCAATTAATTGGAGAGATATCAGGGTGTACCCTTAATATATCATTATTTTCATGTGATCCACAGAGATCATAATAAAACATTTCATAAATAACCTATAGAGAAAAAAAGAAATGGGTTTCATTTCAAAATCATGACGTTTTAAATGTGTTTAAAAACATGATCGTTATGTCATTTATAACCAATGAAAAAAGAATGAGGGTTTAATGTATGTAAATTATAGAATAAAATAAATCATTTTTATTTCTTGATTAATACCCCTATAAATTAAATGGGTTTGGTTATTCACATAAATAAAATAAAATAATTTCTTGAGAAAGAGAGAGTGATTTTTAGATGAAAATTCTGTAGCATAACGACTATACACCATGGTCATTGAAAACATTAAAAATACAAGGGACTAGTGTCACCCACTAATAAATAACTCATAATAATGTATAGGGATATAATAAAATTTAAATAAGATCATGGTATGGATATTTTAATGACATACCACAAGAAAAGGAAACTTGAAAGAAAAGAGAAGATGCAATTTCTATTACGGAAATTCGACATCCTAACAACGTCACGTAAAAATCAGAAAATGAATTGATGATAAAAAAATGGTATATCATAATATGGAAATCAAAATTAATGTAATAGAGAAACATAATTTCATAACCCAACATATGAAAATGTAAATTCAAAGACATAACATAAAAGAAGTGTTGACTAAAAGAGGAGGGTGAAAGGTTCCCTTACCTTGAAGAGTAACTTTAAAAAATAAAAGGTTGGGACCATGGGGGGCTTGAGGAAACCTTGTGAGGACTCATTGGGAGGAATAAAGACCATATATTTGTTGATGTATAATTTTTAATGAAAGTAATTAAGGAATGGGTTGGTATTTATAGAAAAAGTGATGGAATATTTTATTAATTTCCAAGGGAAACCTCATTAGCGGTATTTGAAAAACTATAGGCTTTACCAATATATTTTCCCATGGTATTGACTACTTAGGAAACTTCATGACATAATTTATTGTACATAAGTCTAACAGAAATATTAAATCATTATTACATTATTAATGATGTCATTAAACACACTAAAACCCAAAACTCTGTTTTTACTATTCACCAAAATACAAAATATTTTATAAAAATCTCATAAATTCACCCTAACCTAATATTGATTCTATGAATTCAAAAATGAACTCCATTTTATGAAATTAATTTTCTAATTATGAGATATCTAATTTTTATGTAAAAACACTATTTACCCGAATAAATACTAATACTTAACTAATAACTTCTGAAACAGTTATTTACTTATGTTATTATATCACATTATCAATAAAGATGCCTAAATTATATTTATACTTACTTAAGTGAGGTTACTATTCCATTGGTCACATTAGTATTCATAAGGTTAATATTACTATTCATAATTTACTATTCACTAAAAATTATGTTGATCTTATTAAAATCTAAATTTCTTACTGATCACAATTGTAGTAGACCATTTTTTGAATGTCATTTCATATTATTAATTTTTTAATGTATAAAAAATTAAAATCCATTTCTTCCAATATTCCTCAATAATATGAAACATATATAAATTCATCTTATATTTATCTTGATATTTTAAATTCATAAATTTTACCATAATAAGAAATAAAAATTTTATTTATACAAAAGGAATACACAAAGTAACTAAGGCCTCATTACATATCCCCTTATAACACCTGCATAGGACCTAAGAGTAAGGTGTAAAATGGTGATATAATCTTGGGGAGGCTTAGAAAAAATTTCCTGAGTGGTGATTTCTATCAGATTAAACTTCTTTTGTAAGTGATTTCGTTCAATATTAACGTGTTGGGGCTTAGCTTGGGCTTGGTCCATAACAAATCCCAGTGGTGCTACCTCCTTCTAGAGCTCTAACAGATGGGCTTTGTATGGCCTGAGTCTACTGAATGTGTCCATTTACTCTTCTTTCTGTATTAATTAACCCTGATCATTTTTATTTATAAACAATAATCATAATGTTAAGAGTATAGTTTACAATGGTCATATTAAACCACAGTCATATAGCTGTCAAAACCCAATGGTCTCATTTTAATTATACTCACCTAATTTATAAAATGATCTAATTTTGTTGAGTACAAAATAATACAAGACACAAATTCAGGAAACAAATATTATTCAAAAGTTCAGGTCATTACATTATGATAAAACAGAGTGTAATAAGTTTTATTACAAGACAGAGGTATAAACTCTCTCTGATACTAAATGTAGGAAATTATATAGAATTCTTAAATACTAGGATTGGAATATTTATTTAATAAAAGGAACCTCTCACTTACCTCTAGTCGTTGTAAAATCCAAGAAATAGTGGATTCAAAACCTAAATGCCTTCTACACTCTACATGGGGATGTATATGGTGTATGTTTCCTTAATCCACTGAGTGCAGGGGGATTATATTTATAGGTGGTTCTACCATTACGAACACACCATAATTTACTCCATCGACAAGGAGTACTAATTCATGAAGATTTATTTTGATAAAATAATAAATAAATTTTTTAGACTAAATTTAATACACTAAATACATATATAATAATTATTGTGAATACCTTGTAGGGTATGAAATACCTAAGGAAACCAGTGGAAAGGAAACATGGCATTTATTAAGGAAACAAGATTCCATCACATGTGGAAGCTATGAGGATATGCATTATAGTGTTAATCACTGAGTTTAATTTTCTTTTAGAAAATACATTTTATATTCCATGTTTCTCCAAAAACATGATTTCAGTTTCCAAACTTGTACCATTGGATTTTAAATTCAACTTTTTTAAAACTGCTTTTTCCTTGATATATGGAAATGACATCATTGGATGTGGTACATAATAGGATGGAATTTTCTCCATTTATTTTCAATGTAATATTGATAATGATAATAGGCGTGCTCATACTGGTATTAAAAGAAGTTTTATAAATGAAAAAATCTTTTATGTTATGGCACCAAAGATTAGGTCATTTCTCACAATAATGGATTCAAATATTAGTTAAGAATGGGGTACATAGTACTCTTGATTTCGCTGATTTTGAATCTATTTTGGATTGTATTAATGGAAAAAAACCAATAAATCAAAGGCAGGTGGAAATAGAAGTTCATCCATATTATTAATCATACCTTCTGATATATGTATCTTAGAAATGGTTTTACATAATCACAAAATTTTCTTTTAATTCATTGATGACTATTTGTGATATATGTTCATTTATTTGTTTCACAATAATAATGATGAACTTGATACCTTTAAGAATTTTAAGGCTGATGTAGAGAAACCATGTGGTAAACAAATTACGGTCATGAGGTCAGATTGAGGTAGAGAATATTATGGGAGATACATTGAGGATGGAAAACTTTCTAGTCAATTTGCATGGTTTCTTCAAGAAAATGGAAACATTTCACAACACAATATGCGAAGTTAACCAGACCAAAATAATGTGGCTAAAAAAAGAAACCAAATATTAATGGACATGATATGAAGTATGATTAGTAATTCTAAGCTACCTAAATTCTTGTGGACTGATGCACTTAAAGTGGTATAATACATTTTGAATTGGGTTCCAACAAAGGCAGTTTCAAAAACACATTTTAAACTATTTAAGGTTGGAAACCGTGTTTGTTACATGTACGTGATTGGGGATACCCTTCAGAAGCACGAATTTATAATCCACCTGAACGTAAGTTGTATCCTAAGACCATTAGTGGATACTTCACTACATCCAATGGCCTGAAGGACTTCATTTTTTATTGATATTTGATAATCCACATTTCAAGGGGTAATTTGGAACCCTTACAAGGATATCATTTTTATTATCCATCATTAAACAATAGAATTGTGAAATCATGAAATGAAAAATGTCATGAAAATTAAAATATTAGTGGGACTCATCTTATCAACAAAACTTATGATAAAGACCATTCAGAAATAAACCCTCTAACTCAAGTGATAGATTGATAATTTTTCATAACAAACATCATTTTCAAAAAAATACCATTCCAAAAATGGTTGATAATAATCCTTTGGATAAAAAAGTTAAAGAATCAGAAACCCTTCAACAACTAGCTAAACAAAAAAAATCCTCTAGAAAATAATAGTGAAACATTGAGAAGATCCACAAGGATGATAAATCTATCAATTTATGGTGATTATATAGTGAATCTACAAGAATATTACTACGATATTGGATCAAAAATTGATCATACAAAATATTCACAAGCCATGAGTTGTGAAGATTAAAATATGTGGTATGATGCCAGGATGTAAGAGTTAAATTCCATGAAGATTAATGATGTTTGGGACTTTGTTGAGTTTCCATTTGGTGTTAAACCTATTGGATGTAAATGGGTTTTTAAAACCAAAAAAAATTCATTAGGCATCATTGAAAGATACAAGGCCTGACTAGTTTCTAAAGGCTTCACTCAGTGGGAGTAAAATTTCTTTCTCGCTTTATATATAGATGACATTTTACTTGCTACTAATGATAAGGTTTTGCTATATGATGTTAAAAAGTTTCTCTCAAATTTTTTTGACATGAAATATATGGGTGATGCATCCTATTTTATTGTATTAAAAATTCATAGAGATAGGTTGAGAGGTGTTCTAGGTTTTTTCTCAAGAAACCTATATTAATAAAGATTTATAGATATTTTATATGAAAGGTCGTGCACCAATTATAGAACCCATTGTTAGGGGTGATAATGTCAGCATGATCCAAATCCCTAAAAATGTTTTTGAATGAGAAAAAATGAAATCCATTCGATTTTCTTCCAATGTTGGAAGTTTAATGTATGATCATGTATGAATAAGGATTGACATTGAATTTGTAGTAGAAATATTGGGGAGATATCAGAGTGAACTAGGAATAGACCACTGGAAGGCTGTGTAGAATTTATGGAGATACCTTAAGTCGGATAAAGACTACACGATTATATATAAACACACTCACAATTTAAAAGTCATCAAATACTTAGATTCATACTTTTAGGGTTGTGTTGATTCCTGAAAATAAACTTTAAGATATGACTTTATAATGGCTAGATAAGTTATGTCATGGTGATGTTTCAAATAGAAACAAATAGAAACTTCAACTATGAAAGCTAATTTCATTTCATGTTTTGAGGTCACTACCAATGGTGTATGACTAAGGAGTTTCATTTTCGGCTTTAATGTTATGGATTCTATTTCCAGGCCATTAATTATATATTGTGAAAATTCATCTAATTTATTTAGGGATAATAATAAAAAATGTTGGTGTCAAAGTAAGCACATCGACACTAAATTACTTAGCCATAACAGAACATGTTAAAGATAAAAAGGTGGTCATTTTGTACATCAGGTCTGAATTGATGATTGTAGATACTTTTATTAAAGTAATTACTATATTTAAATTCAAGGATCATATAATATGTATTGGATTATGTTCTACATTATAAATTTGTTTAATTTTATTTGAAACTCTATATATTTAAGTATTTATCTATTCAGTTTAAGTGTACACATTCATCACTTGATAAATATTTTTTGGAGCTATAGAATTGTCCATACAATTAATGTTTGTTCATATGGAGAATAAACCATGTGGTTATGGTTTATTCATATAGTTATTTAAAATACAAGATATATTGTGATACATGGAAGGGAATACTCTTTATTTAGAAGAAATACGGCTATGATCCATGTATCATGTTTCTTTTTAAAGAGGGAGATTGAATTCATTCACATTAATTGGGTTGGACCAAGTGGGAGAATGTAATAAATGGTCCATCAATTAATTAATAATGTAAAAATTAATGGTCCAATAAATTACATCATCTATGTATTAATACAATATTTTATTATAAATACAATAATTGTTTTCTATGTATTTAATGTATTAAATTTATTCTGAACAATTTATTTATTATTTGATGAAAATCAATCTCCATACGTCAATACTCTTTATCTATGAAGTAAATTGTGTTGGGTTCTTGATAGAAGAATCTCTTATAAATATAATCCCCCTTCACTTACAAGATTAAGTAAACATACACCATCTAAATCCCCATGTTGAGTGTTGAAGGAAATTAGGTTTTGATTCCACCATTTCTTGGATTTTACAATGGATGGAGGTAAGTGAAAGGTTTATTTTATTAAGTATATTTTTTGACCCTAGAATTTAAACATTCTATAAAATTTCTTATAGTTTGGGGTTAGGATCGATGAATGATGGGACAATTTATAGGAGATGATGGTATCATCCTTAGGTGATGTTATCACCCTTAGACAACGTCCTCATATTTTTATGTCCCTGGACGGTAGATAATGAATTTTTTTTCTATTGATGGCCTCAAGTGGTAGGTAGTCTCTATCATAGGGGGAGTGATGACCTTGTGATTCAATCATGAAGGATTAATGGATTTCAAAAAACTATAAATAAGGCACCAAATCGAAGGACTCCGACCCATCACAATCCTTCAGACTAAATCTTTTGGGCCACCAATAGTATTTTTGGACCACAAGACCTATTGTTCATGAATTAGTCAGGCCATTCCACACAGGAGAATGTCCCAAAAGTGGAATCAGAGCTATTTTCACCCACCAGAGCAGACCTAATTGGATTAGGAATGAAAATAGGGTCATCGAAAACTACGTCACTAGAACTAGACACTGTGAAACTCTATATGGTGAAATGTTAGCTGATCATCCAAACGAGGTAGGGAGCTAAGTGAAGTCAATGAAGTAGATGTTGTGGACGGGTAATTCAAGTGCAGTATGTTCTTTGGGATTTCAGGGAATGTATTTTTCCTTGTTCCTCTATGTCCCTAGGCTATGTATTTTTGAACTTCTGTCTCTCTGACTAAGAGTCATGTAATGGTTTCCTCGCAAAAAAATAGGATTAACTTGAAATAAAAAATACATAACTATGTAATTTGGGTCCTTCCATCCCTAAATTTTAATTACTCCATCTTATTTAATAATTATGTAAAATAAATCTATCACCCACAAGGGTGAATTAATATTTCTATATTGTACCAATCTGTTTACTCTAAAAATTACATAACAGTTAGGATTATATAACTTATGGATATATAATAACCATACAATCTATATTCCCTAATATAATAATTTTAATTTAATGTTTCATATAATTATTTTCTTATTATTAGCATCACAATTCTTATTTAAATATAGTTCACCATTATTTAAGAAAAAACTGTTATATATTCTTTTATTGATCTATGAAATTCATCCCTAATGAATTTATTTATTTAAAAATAAAGGCTAAATAAAACTAATCATGATATGTATAAATGTTAAATAATAAAAATGTATACACCTAAAATATGGGATGTGACATTCTTCACCATGTAAAAAAATTACATCCTCACAATTTTAATTTATTCAAACTAGTGAAAAATAAGTGATTGTATTATTAATACAAACAGAAATATACATATTATTTCTATACAAAACTAAACCTTTTCTTCTAATATAAAACTAGGAAAATTCATCATTTTTATAAAAAACACATATTGTGATTTCTATAAGTCCCAAATATTATTTTCCAATTTTGATTCATTAGTTGTTGTGAGTGGGTTCCCTGAACTCAATTCCTTTGTGTACATTTACTACCGTTACATGTATATAGTTTGATATATATATATATATATATATATATATATATATATATATATGTTTGTGTGTGTGTGTGTGTGTATGTGTGTGTTCACCTTACCATAATATTTTTGATTCTCACTAAAATAAACTAAACATCTAGCGGTGGTTTAAACCGCTGTTATATTGTTCTACAATAATTTCAAAAAACCACCTCTAAAATTAGTGTTGGAAATCAACACAAGACAACTTCTTCTATTTAGTAGTAGTTTCTAGAAAGTGTCATAAAATTCATATTTCTTATCGGTTTTCTTAGTTTTAGTGACGGTTTTTGGTTAAAAAAATAACTGTGATCTAGTGGTCATTTCTAACCACCACTAGAGACTGATCTTTTTACTGAAAAAACCCACCACTAATATGGATAAAACCACAACTGAGGGATTTTTTTTATATTTAGTAGTGATTTTAATCACCTCCTTAAAAAATACCATAATATAGCTACATTTTAAACCTCCATGAAAAAAAATCCTATATCTAACGGCAGTTTAAACCACCACTATCTCATGTATTTAAAAAAACAAACTGTAGGTTCTGTAGCCCCAGAACCTATAGCCAGAACAACACAACAGTGACACTAATTTTTTTACTAAATCATCAAATATTTCATCAATGTACAAAGAAAAAACACTTGTTAAAACTAGAGAATCAATGTACATTGATTCTCACCAATACATAAAGAATTAACACATTAAAAAAGGAAAACAACATATTGAAATAAAAAAATACATTTCTCAATACATTGAAAGAATCAAACAAGTCACAACACAATAAAATATTCAATGATACAAAAAAAAATTGAATGAATAAACCCATTGAATGAATCAATAATATATTTCTCAACATATTGAAGGAATCAATACATTTCTCAATACATTTCTCCTTGAAAGTACGTTTATTCTTTAAATTATTACAAAACACATTTCCAAAGAAAACATAAATTTAATACATTTAAAACTAGCTATAAATAATCAACATATTTCCCTTAAAATGTGGCTTTATATGTTAATACTAAATCCCCCAAAATTACAAACAAGATAAATTAATTTAATAAAAAAAAATAATTCTCAATATGAAACCATCCATCATGAATAAAATTTTCATCAAAAGATTCATTAATGATTCAAAACCAATAAGAAATGCATAGACATACAATAAATCACCTTAAATATCCAAAAATGTTATAAACTTCCACAAACTAGGATTAAAACTGACTTGTATTTATACAATGGGTAAATAATTTTTGATATCCCAGGACTTCCAACATTGACCCCAAACCATTACAATATCACGAAAAAAAATGGATGACTCTATGTGCCTAAACTGACAAGAATACACATAGTCTAAGTTACCCAATTACATCCCCATAGCTTATCCAATACCAACAAGATAGATCTCATAAAACAGTGCCCATGCACAAATAGAGCATAAAAATATCCCAAAAGGGAGATCAACCAACACATCAAGATTGATCTCTAACCAAGAATGTGAAAACTAGAGGATACTAATCGAATAGAGGGCCTGATAGATAGGGGTTATCCTATATGTTATATGCTTGAGATATAATTCTATGGATAAGTGATATAGGACCATAGTTTGGTGAGAGAAAACATAAAATTATCCTTGGTTAGTAGGACTGGTTCATGATGTGAGATTTGTAAAAGGGTATATACTTTCCTATAAATGATGGGGTTAGATAGAGATTATGGTCTCGGAGAAAAACATGGGGTTTTGTGTAATGACTTGACCTATAGGGACCCTACATGGGACACCAGTAAGCAGAGAGTGACACCACATGTTCACCCCCAATAGTTTAAGGGATAGAGACAAGCACAGCGTAAGAATATCACTAAAGTTGGAGGCTTTATCCTATTTTACGTGAATATGCACATAGTAAAATCCATGAAATACTACATAGGTATAATAAAAAAAACCTCTCAGTGTAAAAAAATCACCTAGTAACCTCTAGGAAATAAATCATAATTAGATAGATATATATCTAGGAAAGGAAAAGGTTAAAATACATGCAAAAACAAGAACAAGGAAACTAGGTCCCTATATAGAAACAACTGAAATTGAAAAGAAGAAGTGTTCCCAACTCAATATCCCTATGTTTGACCACCAAATATGGTCAGTGCCTTCACTTGATTCTATGTTCTATAGATACTCAGTCCAATAAGGAAACTATCTACCAGTTGTCTGTATAAGAACAAAATCATGCATGCAAAGACCATATAGCTGTGAGTATAAACATACATAGTAAGATAACATGAAAAAATTGGGAAAAACTCCAATATAATAGTCGGATAAACCTATATGTAAAATAGATACATGAAAATAAACATTATATATGATCATATAGAAATTTAAATCTCCATAGCTAGTTGAGACACAACATATGGACACATGGTTATACAATACATACATAGGGAACTCGTTGTCCCGATTCCATCTCAAATATAAGAATAAGATTAAAAATACCCACATTGGACGAACTGATATATGAAAAAATGCTCTCCACTAATCATTTCCCAATGATGAAATCTACTTGTCACCCTCTCCATCTCCATCTCTACTTCATACTACCAACACCTGTAATAAACTTATATTGAAAATTAAACAATGTTGTATATTTTAGATTGGTTCGATGCATCATCAACATGTCCAACTCAATTTATTCTTGTTTCAATATCATCCAGGTATCTATAACAAAATGTAAGATGCTTCACTTCTAAATAGAAATCAGAAATAGAGCCCTCAGACTGAGCTTTATTCTTCACGTATGATTTCAAATCACCAAGGTATCTTTGAAATAAAATAAAAAATAATAATTATGTATTTAATGAAGTGACAATAATTTTTTACTGAAACAAAAAAATTATAAATAAAGTATCTCCTAATTGGATACATCCATTAATAATCTACAGGGCCTCTTGATTTGTCTTCTTCAACTAAATACACAGTTAAATACATCATTACAGTATAAAACGTTGGAGGAAAGATTATCTCCATTGTAAAAAGTCTCAATACAAATATCTTCTGAAGGTTGTCGAGATGAAATGGATGTATATATTTCTCACATATTTGTCTAAAAACTGTGAATAATTGGAGTAAAAAAACAGTAATATTTTTAGTTAATAATGTACACAATGAAAATGGAAGTAACTGTTGTAACAAAATATGTGAATTGTGGCTTTTCAATCCATGTAACCTACTGTTATTTAAGTTAATAAACCTTGAGATGTTACGTGAATACCCATCAGATACCTTCATATGTTGTAAAATTTGAAGGAATGTATCATTATCTCTATTTTTCATTGAAAATTTTTCCGGAGAAAACGTTCCATTCTCATTTGTCTAGAGATCATGCTTTATGTTCATTGCTTGTATGTATTTTCGAGAATTGAGAAGATCCTTCGACCTTCTATGCTCATTAAGCAATGTGAAGATAAGATTTTTACAAACATTCTATACAATATGTGTCACATCAAGATTATTCTGCAAAAAATTAAATTCCCAATATGGATGTTTGAAGAATATAAATTTTTTTCTTCCATTGTTGAATTCTGATACCACTTGAGAATGCACTTCAAAATATTTTCCCACTATCATTCAAATGATGCACCTTCGCCAATTATGTTTCAACATTTCCAAGTTCTGCTAATATTTTAGAACCTATTAAAAACATTATATGTGGTATACGATCAATAAAACCACTAAATTTTGACTTGTTCAGCTGAAATCTATGAGATGCATTAAGAAATCTTTGATGGCACAAGAAGAACCGCGTTCTACTGTGAGGTAGCTGTTCAGGCACAAAATCAAAGTTACAAATAGGAAAATCTGAACCCATGTAAGTGTTCCAACTAGATAAATACCAAATTCTAGGGAAGTCACTAATGGTCCACATTAGAGTATCATTCATTTTGAACATTGTTCTGGAAAATGCATCATATGTATCCGCACCATTGCTCTATACCTATTGTAATTATTTAATTAAAGGCTGCAAGTATACATAAAAATCATTTCCATGCATTTTCTTCAAAGAATAATCTTAAAAATGATAAAATATATTTCTTTTATCCACATACATAGAGGCATATTTTAAGGGATAAAAAAACTGTCCAAATGCTATAACTGGTACACAAAAGCCCAAATCCGTTGAATCCATCAGCATCCAATCCCAATCGAACATTCCTAGGATCAGATGAGGAATCTAGATATAATGAATCAAATATATTCCAAAATTTTGAATCCCTTAGATGTCACATTAACCCATTATTTTT
The DNA here is from genome assembly GCA_963277665.1 of Viscum album. NCBI lineage: Eukaryota > Viridiplantae > Streptophyta > Magnoliopsida > Santalales > Viscaceae > Viscum > Viscum album. The sequence goes on from OY728151.1 coordinate 1,763,591,579, forward strand.
ATTATCTACAGAAATCCAGTTAATGTGTTTACCTGTTTTCAAAGACATGAATAATCTTTTCAATCGAGGCTTTAAAGGAAATTAATGAAAAACATTTGATGGTGTGTTCAATTTCTTCTTCTTCATGGTAGTATATTTATTTAGACTTCCAACATCACCTATTGTCTACCATCTATAAGAAGAACATTTCTTTCAATCTAGTCTGATTGAATCCTCTCCCCAATAAAGCATACAATCATTGGGTCACACATGAATTTTTGTATAATTCAGGCCAAGCTTGTTAACAACTTTTTTTCATACCATAAAAAGACTCGGGGATAATTACTTCACTAAATGCATCACGTAAAAATTCCAATATCATGGACATCACCTTATTTTTAATTCCACGTAGGTATTTGATATGGTAAAACTTCAACATAAAATAAAATTTTGAATATTTCAGACATCCACTAGACAACTCTTTATTTCCACCGTCAGCTATCCCATGAAATGCTTCTATCTTCCCAATGAATGTTTATCTTACATTTGTCTCCAAAGAATCAACAGGAGGATCCACTGATATGATACAATCTTGATCTAGTTTTCCTATTATCTTAAAAACATCACTTTTCATGTTGCTATTTGTAGCACCCTCAACTATTTGTTCTGGTATGTTTTGATGTTGGTGTTGGTGTCTTGCAATGCCGAATTCATCATTTATAATGTTTTTAATTTAATCTTGTATTATCAACGAAGTTGGGAGCTCATTTAGTAGATTGAAATTTGTGCTCAACCTTTTTGTAATGTTTGATTCTCCATACCAAATCCAACAGAAACATTGAGTAGGTAATTACATTAATATCAAGTGTTCATAAGCTTCGTCTCTCTTTATCCCTCTTCTACATTTACATTTAGGACATGGAAATCTTATTCTCCCATCAATGGATTGATTGAAAATTGAAAAATCTAAAAACTCTAACAAACCCTTAGCATACTAAGGTGTGTTCCTTGATAATGAAATCCATTTGTTATCCATATATATCAAAACGTGCCTACACATTATTAAAATAAAATTAAAACACATAACTATTACTAAATAGGAAAATATATTCATATATACTAGTTAAAAAAAATATGAATATGTTAAATAAGGTTTTCCTATATAAATACAGAAGAATGGATCAAGAATCAATATTCATGACTCCACTAGTTCAATCACCAAAATTATAAATAGTTATATTTATGAAGGGATCAATCATGTAACATAAATTCCTTGAGGTTAAATACTTTTGAACTCTAGGTATGTTTTTTAACACTTTAAAAAATTTAATCCCCTTTTAAAATTCAAATTAAATTAATTCATATATATGACATGAAAGTAATATACAAAAAATATGGTACATGCACATGGGCCTCATTCTACTGATAGAGGAGATGAAAATTTAAAATAACAACTTTTGTAAGAACATTATATTTCATAAAAAACAATCATAGCAGAAAGATGAAATAAGAACAATCCCACACCCATGATAACCTGGTGTTTCCACCGAAAAGGTTTTCATGACTCACCTATATATGGTATATCATAATATTTGATAAATTCATCATATTCCCCTCTTCTATCTACCCAATTTATAAAATGAACTAAATCCTATGATGTCACATTGTAAATCCCCATTATAGAATCATCATATGAGATGGGTTTCAACATACCTCAAGCATTCCAACACATATGAAAGTGGCTACAAACTTGTTTCAAGGTACTAATCCATATTCTATGGTGAAAAAATACATCAAATTAGAGTATACTATAATGGAAAAATAATCAAGACATCTTCCACATATCAATTTTAACAGTAAAATAAACAAAATTATATAATAAATGCCTTGAATAATTCATATTTTCATAAAAACAGTAATCACCCAAAGGATGATGAAAAATAAAAAATAAACCAAAAAAATAAAACTCCAGACATCTAGACCTAGAACTATCATCAGGCCTCAACACACCCTATATAAAAATATACATCAAGCATTACAAGACCTATCCACTACATGTGATGTGCTAAGATGAATTCTAAATATAAGGTATCCATGCACATAGGGGTTCCCAGGAATGGTGTGAGAAATATATCTCCATACAGCATTACCAGGTGCCCCTAGTATATTCTATCATATTCTTGTATAAATGAGGAATAAAATAAACATTCCACACATGATCATTGTATTTAATGTGAAAACATAGAAAACAACCATGAAATATCATTAATTGATAGGAAAAATTATCATTGAATAATTCTTTACATGTAAGAATAGATGGAACCCCAATTTGATTTACAATGTGCTCAGAATGGCCACAATAATATTTTTAAGGATATAAAAGTCATTAAAGACATTATTTAAGACTTTAAAACTGATAAAAGAACTTTATATTTTCATGAAATCATATTACAATGATTAAATATTAATTTGTGATATATTGGAAAAGAATCCACATATATATGAGGGTTAGTTTGCTCTGAATGACCAAAAATGTAGTTTTATTATATTAAAATTCATTAAACATGCAAGTAATGTTTAAAACATAGAAAATGACTGTGGATTGATTTTTAATTTTTGGACAATTATTATTGGATAATTTTTAACATGTATAAATTAATGAAACATCAATCAATATGTGATTTAATTAGAATAACCAAAAATGAGTTTCTAATGGTATAAAATTCATTAAAAACATGTTTTAGATGGTCAAATTCTAGAAAATAACTTTGGATTGTTTGGAAATTTCAGGAAAATTACTGGTGAATAATTTTTGAGATATAATAATAAAAATCACATCATGCCTAGTTTTGGTTCTCTGTTAATTAATGAAATTGAAAAAATTATTATTTTATAACTATAAAATATGCTTATAATGGTCAAAACAAATAAAATGACACTTAATTGATGTGAAATTATAGGGAAACAATCGTTGAATATTTATTAATTGTAAGAATATATAGTACATAAATCTGAAATTTTGTGTGATCGAAAAGATCACAAGTTCATTTTTGAAAATTTAAGTTTCTAGAAACATGATTCAAGGGGTCAAAACCGTGAAAATGACATTGTGTTATCGTGAAAATTTATGAAAGTGACTAATGGTTAATTATTTGAATATAGGAATAGAATCTCATCCCACTGCATTATCTATAAAGGTAGGGTTCATCGATCTCATCACATAATGTACCACGGCATAACCATCTCATCAGATGTTCTTAACTAAATAATACTATATAATGGTCAACTTATAACACTAACTAGCTCTTAGGGAGGTACACAATCAACTACATGATGTGATAGTGAAAAATCATACATTCTTAAAATATAACCCTCTACTTGAAGAAAAATAGGACAGTCTCAGTTCCATAAATAATGTCACATCCCATGTCACTTATGGGAGGTCACATCACACAAAATAACTTATCACCACAAATTTTAGTGAGGTAAACTCATGAACATAAATCATAAGAAATGAGCATTTCAGTCACATAGTTCACCAGCTGATCCTATGGAACTATGTTGTCGAGATTTATCCCTTCATCATAACAAGTTCTACATCACCCTTTAGAGAATCCATTTCGACTTTTAGAACCATCATGGTTTGTGATTTTTGATACATTCTCACACACTTATATACATAGTGATTCTACATCATAAAGTATTATCCTAAATATGATATCAATGTCCATTCCAACATAATTGAATCAACACCACACTTCTAGTCCTGCTACCCATGGACCATCCCAATCCATGTCACTCTAAACACTATGTAATCCAATCTCATCCATGTTGCATCTGAGTACGTATCAAATCTCAAAATTTTAAGCACATCACACAACATTAATAACTACCTATAAATAATTATAATTATATATTTACTTCAAAAAAACATAAATAGATGATAGAAAACACACTGGTTACTACTATCGCAATGAAAAAATATCCAAAACCCATTATATGGTCTATGGAGCACTATCAACAATATAATAGAAAAAAGAACCTATGATGTAAAATCCATTTAAACATAAATATCATCCAATTTTTGAAAAAAAACAAAAAAAACATTTATGTGTTACCTTTACATACCGCTCGACCTTTGAGGGTTGACAAGGTGGGGGTTGGTATTGGTGGTGAGGCATGACGAGCTGAGGTTCGGAGAGGATAAGTGTAGAGAGGGATGAAGAAGAGAGGTGAGGTGTGAATAGGAGAGGCATGGCAAGGAATGTCATTATGAGGTGAGGTTAATCAAAGTGAGGCATGATGAGGAGAGGTGCAGTGAGGGTCGATGATGGGCGGTGACAAGCTAGGGATTCAGGGAGTCGGTAGTGTGGGGGGATCAGGGGGGGGGGGGGTCGAGGGAGGGGGAAGTTTCAAATGTATTAAAAATTTTAACCATTTAAAGATAATTTATAAAAAAATGGTCATGAAATTATTTTAAAAAAATATAGCAGCGGTTTACAAAACCGCCGCTAAATGCTCAGTTTGTTGTAGTGACTTCTACATCTACTATTTATATTATATTTTACTTAGATTATATGTGGTTCCAAAAATGTTATAGAAATTCCCAATCTATTATGATAACCTAGAGATACCATGATTTTAATATTAGATATATGTAATATGGTCTAGATACATCACACTAACATGACACATATGATGGATGGATATCAGGTGGAGGGGGATCATAAACCTTGAGAATTATTCTCCAAAAGTCCACACTTCTTTATCTTGAGTAGACATGGTTGGTGGTTTCCAACTGAGTTTATCTCACACCCCAATTGGTCTACAATTGGTACCCAAGTATACTTAATGTCTATAAGTATGGATAGGGAAAATTCCCTACTATAGATGCTTGATTTGTTTTACTTATAACTTAGAGCATGGGAGTAGAGGACTGAGAATATGATCATGATTCCAGTGGAGTAGTCTTTTGGTCTTTTTCTACTTTTTTATAGCATATTGTATATGAATGTCCCATGCTTCCCCTTTTTGTATATCAGCATTCCATGACATCATTTTATATGACTCAACCATTGGGATTTTGATGATTTTTATTATTGTAAGTTATTTACACTTCCACAATTGTTTATTATATGTGTTTATCTTTTTCCATATATTTTATTATTCTTCTACAATTGTCTATGTATTTACTATTTCCACTACACCACTCTACTATGAGGGTATAATCTCCCCACTATAACACCCTACACCCTCACTGCTTGTTGCTAGCCTCTATTGTATGATGTGGTGTGTTTGAGGCCATGTGACCCAAAAATTCAGGGAACCAGTTGAGTGGATCCTGGGTCAAGACATTACAAAGTGGTATCAAAGAACTTATTTCAGTTTTTCATACTGTTTGGGTGTTAGATAAAAGACTATGATGTAGTAGAATTTGGTAATGGGCCTGTGCTGGGGGGTTAGCTAACCCATGTATATGGGAAAACCAAATTACCTATGTTGGGGTATTGTTGTTATTGGTTTCACCTATTACAGTTGATATAATTTCACCGTCATGTGACACACATTCCTTTTGATATTTTTATTATTGATGATATTGATACAAACATCATTCCTTGGCCCAGTACTACAAGGGGTTAGCATCATATATATAATTATAGGCACATTAGGACTAATATGAAATGAATTTTTCATGTCACATATTCTTTATGTATGCATTTATTTGATGTATATAGTTTTGTGCCTAATTATTATATATTGAAATGTGATGACATTTCATGCTGGGATAATATAATTGGATTAATTAATGAGAGTAAATCAATATAAAGAATGTTTCACCACATAGAATTGCGATGAAACCTTAATTAAAACATTATATCTTGTTGAGGGTTATGGACCTATAGGTTATATACTATGATATATATAAATATATTATAAGTTTAAGAATAAAAAAGAAATTAAATCTCTAAAATTGAAACATATATGGCTAACTTGGATCCCAATTGAAAAGTAAGGGTGTTTTCGTCTATAAATTATAATTGACACTCCATATACTAGAACCTCTATCATCGGATATGAGAACTAAACCCCAAATCAACCTTAGTAGTGGGTAGTTGGGAGTCTCTTCTGTTCTTATAGCGTGTTAGGGTTTTCATTATTTACTAGACTTGGATTTTAGAGTAGGAAGAGAGGTGTGGCCTTTTCTATTGGAATGTTGTGTTCCTATCCTTTTTTTTATCTTTAATCTCTCCAAATATTAAATTATATTTTGAGGCATGCATTTAGAATTGTAGAATCAAACCACCATGATAGCCTTGAGTCGTATGTCGGGAAGGTAGTGATGACCATGAACCAGAGGTGGTGGGCCCTAAGCCACTAGTGATACCTCCCATAGTTCCACATATGGAACCACTTACTATTAATGACATGGGAACCAATGCCCATTTTTGAGAGGTATTTTTACATATGATGCAGTCTATGCAAGGTGTTTCTCAACCTGGATCAACTATGGTAGAGTTTACCGAGGAGTTTCAGTAGAAACATCCTCCTACCTTTTTGGGGGATGGCTAACCTCATGCTCCAGAGTCATGTCTTGAGGCTATGATTTATATCTTTTAGCTTCTAGAGACACCTCCAGAGTGGAGGGTCAAACTCACTGCCTATATGCCATGGTGTTCTGCCAGGTGATGGTGGGATGTCATTACCCAGGTAGACCAACATCGAGATATTATCTGGGAAGAATTATAAATGGTCTTTTACAATTAATTTTTTCCCACATACCTTGAGAGATGACCGAGCCATAGAATTTATGAACTTGCAGTAGGGAGCCATGTTTATCTTGGAGTATTCTACTCACTTTACAGAGATTCATAGATTCATTCCAACGTTATCCAGATATGATCTTATGACTACTAGACGATTCGAGGATGGGATAGTATACATAATCCAATCGTAGGTTAATGTATTTCAGCTGATCAGTATTTCTGAGATAGTAAACCAGCCCCTCATTACTGAGAGAAATTTTAGGGAAGCTGATGGTTGGAACTGGGGTGGTTTAGCACCGAGTCCTGGAAGTGTTTCTTCAAGTGGGTGAAAGTGGTGTTTCAAGGTTTATCAACAGGGTAAAAACAATTAGACAAATCGTACTTAAAACTTCATTAATTTTCAACAGTGTAGAAAATTGGGACATACATAAGTTTAGTGAATGTGAGATTCTGTGGAGTGAAAATGTTGTAATAAGATGAGGCATATATAGTTCTTCTATAAAACCATTACACCAGTTCCTAGAAATTTGGGATCTATACCAACTCCATATTCTAGAGTAGGTCCAGCCAATAAGGTAGCTGAAATAACACCAGCCGCTTAGGCTGAGGTGGTGGTTGAGGATGATGTAATCAGAATTAAGATTTGCAGCGCCGGCAGAGCGGGCCAACTTAGGGATGTTAGGCTGTGACTTAGGGATTTGGTACATTTCAGTTATATACAGTGAAACCTATGACAGAGGATCAAAGGACAAGAACTTCTAATGTTTGAGGTACTATTTTAGTAACCTATATTATAGTTTCTACTTTATTTGACTCAATAACATCACACTCTTTAATTTATAATACAATTATGGAGAGTCTGGGCCTCGAGATAGTGTTTTATGATGGAATTATGACACTTGATACCTCGCTTAGTATCCAATCCAAGAGAACTCACGATTTTAAGGATTTACCCATTGATATAGAAAAGTATATATTAGTATGGAATCTTTTAACCCTCAACATAACTGGGATTGATATTATTATTTGGATGGAATAGTTAGTCCCCTATCAATCCCACATTAATTATTATCACCAGATGGTGATTTTTACATCACCAGAGGGTGGTAGACATGTGAATAAGGGAGAATGGGATGTGCATTATTCTTGATCCAGACTTGAGCATCAGGGGATGGGTAGAGTGATAACAGAAATTTTTAGTATTTTCATGGATGATCAGGGGGTATGGACCACTATTTTCCCTCCTATGGTAGATATATTGCGGGATGTATTCCCTTATGAAATTTCTAGGCTACCTACAACGAGAGAGGTAGATTTCACCATTATACTAGTTCCTAGAGAGACACGAGTGACCATTCCTCCTTGAAGGAAGAAATATATGGAGCTTTGGTGCTTAAGAAGTAGTTGGAAGACCTGGAGGATAATGATTTTATATGCCCCAATACTTCTACATAGGGTTCACCAGTCCTTTTTTCAAAGAAGGTATACAATACCCTCAGGCCTTGTGTGGATTAATAATGATTGAACCAGCTGAAGGTAAAGAACCATTATCCACTTCCTCAAATATTAGACCTATTCAATTAGCTTCAACGAGAAAGAGTGTTTTTAGAGATTGATTTGAGGTCATACTATCATCATGTGAATGTCAGGTCCTCAGACATACCTCACACAACTTTTCAGAGTCGGAATGGTCTTTATGAGTACCTAGTAATGTTGTTAGGTCTCACAAACACACTAGTTGTTTTTATGGATTTGATGAATTTGGTTTTCAACCCATAACAAGATTTGTTCATGGTAGTCTTTATGGAAAACATCTTAGTTTATTCTCAGACTCAACATGACTATGCTGAATATCATGACACTATGATGAATACACTGATAGAGCATCATCTTTATGCTAAGATTAGTAAATTACACATCTATATGAACAAATTCCACTTCCTAGGTCATATCATCTAAGAGTTAGGGGTATCAGTAGACCCAGATAAGGTGAGAGCTATAGTTTCCTAGGAGCAGCCTTGGAATTTCATTGAAATAAGGAGTTTTTTTGTACTAGACGAATATTAAAAATTGCTTAATCATGTATTTATTACACTTAGTTGTAACACCCCAAGATTTCATAGTGTGTTATTTCTTAAAAATAATTCAATAACTTTCACTAAACGCAACACCGAGTTCAATCACACCATTAAAAGAGGTCATGAATAGTATTAACTACATTTTGAACTTTATATAATCCTTATAATTTTAGAATCCCTATTATGAGTTTCTTAGTCATAATGCAAGAACAGATTCATTTTCAGTATTTCACTTTTATCAACTTCTAATAGTGAAACCTTTTTAAATACAATATTTTAAACTTTTTGACTAAATGGGGACATCAAAAATTTAAAATGAAACACCCCAAGCTTCCACGGTACGTTTCCCTTTGAATAATGTGATAGCGTGTGTTGTACGCAACACCGAGTTCTAACACACCATAACCAATCAAACTAGCCGTTATAAATAGTAATACCTAATTTTTGAAAATATATATATTTTATATTTCAAAATGGACTTCATTTTTGGATTCGTAATATCGAATTTAGCCTAAGGTGAAATTTTGGTACTTTTCGGATAACTTTCATATTTTGATGAATAGTGAAAATTACTAAATTTTAATTAAAAACAACTTTTTTAATCAAAATAATTAATAGTGATAAATTATGAATTTGAGTGGTTTTAAAGTATATTTAGAATATATTTTTACAATTTAATATAATGTTGGTCATTAGACATAATTTTACAATTAAACCGAACATAAACAAGTGTCAATCTTTTGATAGTTATTATCTCTTAAAAACACGCTTTTTGTTTTGACAGCGGGAATTAATTTTAAATTAATTTCTGCCACTTCTGTGTTTTGAATTTAGAAAAATGGATTCCATATTTGGAATCAGGATGTTCAAATTGTGTAAATAGGTAACTTTTATTTTTAGACATTTTGAATAATTACTGCGGTAAATATTTTATTTACCATGGTTAAGGGTAAATCCGGTAAATAAGGGTTAAAAAATAATATTATAATAATACTAAATTACCCTAAAACGTGTCTTAACCTTATTTTTTGATACATGGTCGACCATGGGAATCTTTGGGTCGATTTTGGGACCCCATGGATCCACATGTAAGTGATAATGACACTTTATTTTAATTAAGTCAAAATGAATACAAAAATGACACAAGCATATATCTTTTAGCAAAACAATTGTTACATAGGGTTATATAAGTTGGATTTTAGATTATAAATATTAATTAGAAAGCTAAAAAGATTTCCTACATAATGATATTTTATTTATAATTTTTAGACATTAAATAATGTATTTTATTTATGACACAATGATGATGCAGTAATTACTATAATAGTGAAAAATTAAAATAATTGATATTATAAATACCCAAAGAAATATAATATGAAACTTTTAATGAATTAAACTAATTTTCTAGGATAATATGATATATTAGGATTGATTTAATTGACTTTTTTCGAAGTAATCAATCTGTTATGAGTTTCACAAAAATCAACTATTGAATAGTGTCAAAATTGACATAAAAGAGTTTTTAAAACAAATATTATATTATTAATTGATATTAAATTCCTAAAAATCTAAGGTTCGGCCAAGAAACTTATATAAGGATAGGTTCATCATTAATGGACCACTTGGGGGTCGCTTGGATGTATATAGTAAGTTTATTAACCATATTATATAAAAATACAAAGAGACATTGTAAAAGTGAAACTAATTAACTTAGAGTTAATACTTAAAGATAAGGTTAATATAAGTACCCAAACCTGTCTAAATTCTATTGGTTGAGTGTTTTTCGACCTATCCCCACCTTAACCTATGAATAATCAACTTTGGAGCCATTATAAACCGAATATGAATTTATTATAAATTAATATTTCTAGCTTTTCCAAAGGTGCCCCTCACCCCTCTTATAAAAGGGCATTCCTCCTTCTCATTTCTTCACACCTTCAACGCCTTTTGGCTCAGCCAAACTCTGCCCAAATACACTCCCAACATCCCTCACTACAACCTAGAGGCCTTATTTTGATCAGAAAGCCAACCTAAGGAGCTCTTTTGATCAAATCAAAAGGAAGAACCCGAAGAAGAGGTAATGATTTCACCACCCTTTTCCAAGTTCCTTTCTTCTTCCACTTCCTCTTTCTTTGTTCTTACCATTATAAAATAATAACTCTAGTATCTTACATATACTGTGATGTTATTATAAATATGGTACAACCATATTCAGTATTCTATCCACCCTTTAAATAACATGTCACCATACGTGCGTACGTACGGCTTACCGTCTCCACGTCGTGGTGTAATTGTTATTCAATATATTATTATTTGGATGGGTATAATAATGATGTGTAACTCATGTAAATAATAAATATAACATGTTAATGATTCTGTATATATGATATACCATCCATTTATATATTATTTTAATATCAAAAGAATGATATTGTCGCTCGTGCGTACGTACGGACTACCGTCTCCACGAACGCGATGAGATTCATTCTCCATCGTATCCATTCAAGTATAATTATCATTTGATGATTTAAAAATGATGTTTAAGGACTTGATATCATTCTGGATATGAATAATATACAACCTATCCTTTACAAACATGTCTTACGTAACAAAACATATAAAATAAAACAAGTAAGTTAACACCCGAAACGACGATAATTCTAAGATATTATTAACAAATCAATGTTAAAAGATCATATATGATATCATATTAATATATATGATTCTTGTATAATTTAATAACAATTATTTCACCATTATACAGGAGGTTAACCTACCCCAACCAAGGAAAAGTACAAGGTAAGGGTTATTTCACAATCTCTTCATTATCCGAGGTTGTTTATTTGTAATAATCTACTGGGATCTCTTTATCATCCACATCCATGTTTCTTCAAAATGTATTTCAAAACATTTTTATTATTTACAAGAATATGGGTTAAAGTCATTTATACCCTTGTTTGACTTTTTATAAGAGGTTTATAAAGGAATCTTTCCGTCGTTTTCAAAACAAGGTCATTTTTAACCTTTTCGACAGAATTAAGGTAAGAACGTTTTTTTTAAACTTATACGGCGGGTGAGGCTAATTTCCACCGTTATAAAATCTTCAAAACTTCCCTTACAAGCTTATAAGAATATTTTCAAAGAAAATGTTTTATTTTATATGGATCTTAAATTATTTCAAAATAAAAGGAGATATTTCTTTAAAAAGAATTTTGATTTCATCTATGTCAACATCCTTTGATGGATTTTAAGATTATTTGAAGTTGATTTATTATGATACAAAACTTCTATATTGTATTGAAGGTTTTGTGATATGTTTGACTGTGGATGTGCTATTTTTATACCATTCATAGTTTATGGTGAAAGTATTTACATTTCGTATGCTAGTTTTAATACGAATGTTTATGTTATGTTTAAACCTTTTCATATGGGAATGCATTGGACTTAATAAGTGACGGGTGGAGCCCGCTATAGCTCCTCGATGCATCGGTAGGTCTCATGAGACAAACTAGTGTCTTGGCACAAGGCCTTGACAAAATCTTATTTGTAGTCTTGGCACGAGGCCTTGGCTATGTGGTTATGATAGTCTGGCATTATGCATTCCATCATTATGAAAGTGGTTATTGATTTTGCATGTGATTATTCGATTAGTAGAATAACCATGTGAATAATTAAATGGAATTATTTCATTTTATTTATGTCATACTATATTAAATGTTCAAGTTTAAAAGGCTTTTGTATTAGTTATACATTGCCTTAAAATGTTTATTCTTATTTATGAAGGTTTCCGCTATATTGTTATCCTTACTGGGCATTTGAGCTCACCCCTTTTCTATGTTTTATTTTTCCCAGGATGTGAAGATGTAAGTTATGAATGACCTTCAGGGATATTATGAGGGGATTATAGTGTGGACTATGGAAACATTATGTTGTTGTAGTAGTTTTTCATTTTATGATGTAATGTAAAACTTATGAATATATCTAGTGTTTCCAAGGCTACTAAACCAATCGGTCTTTCGAGATTTGATCTTTCTTGTGATCATGCCAATGTTATGTAATAATGCACTGACTCTGGGTAACTGGGGTCGGGGCGTTAGAGTTGGTATCAGAGGAAGTTTAGTACAAACCTTGGAAGCTAGATTTAGATAAACTCTGATTAGAGCACGTAGACCTAAGATTAACTTTGAGGATTAGTATAGAAGAACTTCCTAGAATTTTGGTATTGTAGAGATTTTGTGAGTTTTCCGAGCAATACATCCCTGTCTGGATACGAGCAGGTAGAGGCGGCTCTGGCACAGATGTACCTAGGGGTAAAACCCAAAAACACCGCTTTGAGCTAGACTCGAATGGGAACTGGTGCACGACAACGGGCCTTGCTGCACTCTTGGTTACGACACTCCTGGGGGATATGCTTAGGATAACTCTCATTTTCTTTACAAATCATTTTGAAGGGATTATGAGTATATACTTCCTCAAAGAAAACATTCTTATTATTATGGATTATATCCATAAATAGTTCAATTTATGTTAAGTGTTTTATAAGTATGGGATTATGTATTTTGATTCATAAACTGATCTAGTGTATGCCATTGTTTAGAAATGGCGCCCAGTAGAAGGAATGAGAACTCCAGAAATGCACATGATCCAAAGAGAAGGAAGGATCATATCTTTCATGGTCTTAAGCTAGAATTTATAAGAGAAATAGTCTCCCATGTATTATCATCATATGAAGAAATAGTATCATGTGTTGATAAGATATGTAAAGAGTTTACTGAGTCCTATGGCTTTGAAGGGAAGCAAGAGAAGAAAAGGATGGAAGAGAGAAAGATGGATAAAAGTAAGAGGGAAAAGAAGAATTTTCCCATATGTGGTAACTGTGGAAAGAAACACCCTGGAACTTTCCTGAAAGGAATGGGAGTTTGTTATAAGTGTGGAGGAAAAGGGCACAAAGTACGTGACTTCAAGGGTAAGAAAATGGTTTCAAATGTACAATGCTTCATTTTCAAGGAGTTTGGACACTACGCGAACCTATGTCCCAGTCATCAGACTATGCCGCAAATGATGTTATTGGATAATAATCGTGTTATGATACTACCACAGATGAAGAGGGATGATTAGAGTTCTTATGTTGATTATGTCAATTGAGTGTTGTATCAACAATGTACTTGTTACAATAATCCTGGAGTATATAAGGATTATACTGCAGTACTATTTCATTAAGGACTTGAGATTGTGTGGAACAAAGAAAAGTGACTCAATAGCAGGATAAATTTTTGGAAAATATATGGGTGAGAGAATGATAAATCATAATATAGTTCTGATACTGAGGTAGTGATATTGGAATAATATGTGATTGTTTTGGATAAATTATATTGTATATTCTTGACTACCTTGGAACTGATTAATGATTTGTATATTCCATCATTGTTGGGGTTTAAAACATTTTTGGATTAATGAAGTATATCCAGCATTCTATATGGAATAAGGGAGCATGAATGTAATCAATAAGGAATATGGTAATACATGATGAAGGTATTCATATTCTATTACGGGGTAAAAAGGATCTATATTATGTTTACCTTCCTTATAAATGTTGGACTGTGAGTTTAGACAGAAGTATTTTGGATAGTTCTAGTTTGGATTATTTTGGATTGCCATAAAAGGACAACCCGGAGGTCAGGCGGCAACCCGTCGCGTCCGGCAAGGCTGCGAGACTTGAACCCGCAACCGAAGGGCGACAAGGGTGTATCACCTACCACTGTCCCACGAGATGTCCTGAATTAAATAATGTAGTTTTTTTTAAAGATCTGGTAGATGAATTATAATTCATTTATTTTGGAACCCTGTACGAATAGTATAAATAGAAAAAAAAAATTACGTTCTATTATCTTTTAGAATGAAAGATGAGTTTGTGGTAGAAATTTATTAATGGGTAAAATTCTAATTATAAAGTAAGTATATCTCCTTATTATCTTATCCAATCTCATAAATAAATTCCTCAACATTAATAATAGAAACTTAGAACAAAAATGTTGTCCTAGATGGTACCTTAAATCATCACAAATTTATGGCTTTGGGATTGTTGGCCTTTTCATAGCCATGTTCTCTACCACTCTCCATCAGATAATTGATGGTTAGATTTCTCTTCCATATCCATATTTTCCTACATGGAACCCTAGTATGTGTTATTTTCGGTAATCTTCATACTTTCCACTCTTTATTTTAAATAGAGGCCTCATTAATTCATTTTTCGATGTGGGATTTCAACTAAGATATTTTGAAATGTCAAAAATTTGTTGTCCCAATACCATATATTTTGTTGAACCGATGGTACTTCAAATCATCATGGATTGATGAGTTTAAGGACCTCAATTTTATACTTTTTTGTGATTTATGACCTCAATCACTACCTATAAATATTTACGTTTTTCCTCCAATTATATGTCTCTAATTTCCACCAATGTTCTCCTAATCGAGATCATAATTTGGTGGTGACCCTTTAATTTCTATTTTCCTCATATTAAGACTAAATTTTAGTAACCCAATTTCCGATGTGGGTTTTCCCACAAATATATTTTCTACTTTCAACCTTTTATTTTTGAAGAACAATTTCAAATTGCGAGGACGCAATTTATTGAAGGAGGGGAGAATGTAACACCCCAAGATTTCATAGTGTGTTATTTCTTAAAAATAATTCAATAACTTTCACTACACGCAACACCGAGTTCAATCACACCATTAAAAGAGGTCATGAATAGTATTAACTACATTTTGAACTTTATATAATCCTTATAATTTTAGAATCCCTATTATGAGTTTCTTAGTCATAATGCAAGAACAGATTCATTTTCAGTATTTCACTTTTATCAACTTCTAATAGTGAAACCTTTTTAAATACAATATTTTAAACTTTTTGACTAAATGGGGACATCAAAAATTTAAAATGAAACACCCCAAGCTTCCACGGTACGTTTCCCTTTGAATAATGTGATAGCGTGTGTTGTACGCAACACCGAGTTCTAACACACCATAACCAATCAAACTAGCCGTTATAAATAGTAATACCTAATTTTTGAAAATATATATATTTTATATTTCAAAATGGACTTCATTTTTGGATTCGTAATATCGAATTTAGCCTAAGGTGAAATTTTGGTACTTTTCGGATAACTTTCATATTTTGATGAATAGTGAAAATTACTAAATTTTAATTAAAAACAACTTTTTTAATCAAAATAATTAATAGTGATAAATTATGAATTTGAGTGGTTTTAAAGTATATTTAGAATATATTTTTACAATTTAATATAATGTTGGTCATTAGACAAAATTTTACAATTAAACCGAACATAAACAAGTGTCAATCTTTTGATAGTTATTATCTCTTAAAAACACGCTTTTTGTTTTGACAGCGGGAATTAATTTTAAATTAATTTCTGCCACTTCTGTGTTTTGAATTTAGAAAAATGGATTCCATATTTGGAATCAGGATGTTCAAATTGTGTAAATAGGTAACTTTTATTTTTAGACATTTTGAATAATTACTGCGGTAAATATTTTATTTACCATGGTTAAGGGTAAATCCGGTAAATAAGGGTTAAAAAATAATATTATAATAATACTAAATTATCCTAAAACGTGTCTTAACCTTATTTTTTGATACATGGTCGACCATGGGAATCTTTGGGTCGATTTTGGGACCCCATGGATCCACTTGTAAGTGATAATGACACTTTATTTTAATTAAGTCAAAATGAATACAAAAATGACACAAGCATATATCTTTTAGAAAAACAATTGTTACATAGGGTTATATAAGTTGGATTTTAGATTATAAATATTAATTAGAAAGCTAAAAAGATTTCCTACATAATGATATTTTATTTATAATTTTTAGACATTAAATAATGTATGTTATTTATGGCACAATGATGATGCAGTAATTACTATAATAGTGAAAAATTAAAATAATTGATATTATAAATACCCAAAGAAATATAATATGAAACTTTTAATGAATTAAACTAATTTTCTAGGATAATATGATATATTAGTATTGATTTAATTGACTTTTTTCGAAGTAATCAATCTGTTATGAGTTTCACAAAAATCAACTATTGAATAGTGTCAAAATTGACATAAAAGAGTTTTTAAAACAAATATTATATTATTAATTGATATTAAATTCCTAAAAATCTACGGTTCGGCCAAGAAACTTATATAAGGATAGGTTCATCATTAATGGACCACTTGGGGGTCGCTTGGATGTATATAGTAAGTTTATTAACCATATTATATAAAAATACAAAGAGACATTGTAAAAGTGAAACTAATTAACTTAGAGTTAATACTTAAAGATAAGGTTAATATAAGTACCCAAACCTGTCTAAATTCTATTGGTTGAGTGTTTTTCGACCTATCCCCACCTTAACCTATGAATAATCAACTTTGGAGCCATTATAAACCGAATATGAATTTATTATAAATTAATATTTCTAGCTTTTCCAAAGGTGCCCCTCACCCCTCTTATAAAAGGGCATTCCTCCTTCTCATTTCTTCACACCTTCAAAGCCTTTTGGATCAGCCAAACTCTGCCCACATACACTCCCAACATCCCTCACTACAACCTAGAGGCCTTATTTTGATCAGAAAGCCAACCTAAGGAGCTCTTTTGATCAAATCAAAAGGAAGAACCCGAAGAAGAGGTAATGATTTCACCACCCTTTTCCAAGTTCATTTCTTCTTCCACTTCCTCTTTCTTTGTTCTTACCATTATAAAATAATAACTCCAGTATCTTACATATACTGTGATGTTATTATAAATATGGTACAACCATATTCAGTATTCTATCCACCCTTTAAATAACATGTCACCATACGTGCGTACGTACGGCTTACCGTCTCCACGTCGTGGTGTAATTGTTATTCAATATATTATTATTTGGATGGGTATAATAATGATGTGTAACTCATGTAAATAATAAATATAACATGTTAATGATTCTGTATATATGATATACCATCCATTTATATATTATTTTAATATCAAAAGAATGATATTGTCGCTCGTGCGTACGTACGGACTACCGTCTCCACGAACGCGATGAGATTCATTCTCCATCGTATCCATTCAAGTATAATTATCATTTGATGATTTAAAAATGATGTTTAAGGACTTGATATCATTCTGGATATGAATAATATACAACCTATCCTTTACAAACATGTCTTACGTAACAAAACATATAAAATAAAACAAGTAAGTTAACACCCGAAACGACGATAATTCTAAGATATTATTAACAAATCAATGTTAAAAGATCATATATGATATCATATTAATATATATGATTCTTGTATAATTTAATAACAATTATTTCACCATTATACAGGAGGTTAACCTACCCCAACCAAGGAAAAGTACAAGGTAAGGGTTATTTCACAATCTCTTCATTATCCGAGGTTGTTTATTTG
The DNA here is from genome assembly GCA_963277665.1 of Viscum album. Lineage (NCBI taxonomy): Eukaryota > Viridiplantae > Streptophyta > Magnoliopsida > Santalales > Viscaceae > Viscum > Viscum album. The sequence goes on from OY728151.1 coordinate 1,763,609,874, forward strand.
TAATAATCTACTGGGATCTCTTTATCATCCACATCCATGTTTCTTCAAAATGTATTTCAAAACATTTTTATTATTTACAAGAATATGGGTTAAAGTCATTTATACCCTTGTTTGACTTTTTATAAGAGGTTTATAAAGGAATCTTTCCGTCGTTTTCAAAACAAGGTCATTTTTAACCTTTTCGACAGAATTAAGGTAAGAACGTTTTTTTTAAACTTATACGGCGGGTGAGGCTAATTTCCACCGTTATAAAATCTTCAAAACTTACCTTACAAGCTTATAAGAATATTTTCAAAGAAAATGTTTTATTTTATATGGATCTTAAATTATTTCAAAATAAAAGGAGATATTTCTTTAAAAAGAATTTTGATTTCATCTATGTCAACATCCTTTGATGGATTTTAAGATTATTTGAAGTTGATTTATTATGATACAAAACTTCTATATTGTATTGAAGGTTTTGTGATATGTTTGACTGTGGATGTTCTATTTTTATACCATTCATAGTTTATGGTGAAAGTATTGACATTTCGTATGCTAGTTTTAATACGAATGTTTATGTTATGTTTAAACCTTTTCATATGGGAATGCATTGGACTTAATAAGTGACGGGTGGAGCCCGCTATAGCTCCTCGATGCATCGGTAGGTCTCATGAGACAAACTAGTGTCTTGGCACAAGGCCTTGACAAAATCTTATTTTTAGTCTTGGCACGAGGCCTTGGCTATGTGGTTATGATAGTCTGGCATTATGCATTCCATCATTATGAAAGTGGTTATTGATTTTGCATGTGATTATTCGATTAGTAGAATAACCATGTGAATAATTAAATGGAATTATTTCATTTTATTTATGCCATACTATATTAAATGTTCAAGTTTAAAAGGCTTTTGTATTAGTTATACATTGCCTTAAAATGTTTATTCTTATTTATGAAAGTTTCCGCTATATTGTTATCCTTACTGGGCATTTGAGCTCACCCCTTTTCTATGTTTTATTTTTCCCAGGATGTGAAGATGTAAGTTATGAATGACCTTCAGGGATATTATGAGGGGATTATAGTGTGGACTATGGAAACATTATGTTGTTGTAGTAGTTTTTCATTTTATGATGTAATGTAAAACTTATGAATATATCTAGTGTTTCCAAGGCTACTAAACCAATCGGTCTTTCGAGATTTGATCTTTCTTGTGATCATGCCAATGTTATGTAATAATGCACCGACTCTGGGTAACTGGGGTCGGGGCGTTACATTAGTAGTGCCTCTTACATGCATAATTATGATGGGTGTGAAATTATTATGTTCATAATCTTATAAAGCATCCTTTCAAGAGTCGAAGGGAAGATTGACTTTAGTACTAATCCCGATTCTTCTAAATCTAGGAAGAAGTTATATTGTTTACTATTATGCATCAATCATAAGGTTTATAGCATCATTGATTCATGATGAGCGAGTCATAGCGTAAGAGTATCTTCATTTACGGCCTCACTAGTGGAATTACCCAACATATGACCTCGATCTAGAAGCTTTAATTTATAATATATGTTGTTGGAGACATTAGTTTCATAGAGATAATTTTTGGGTTTTCATTGACAAAAAAAGGATCAAGTACATCTTTACACAACGTGATATGAATCTCAAGAAACAATGACAGGTTAAGTACATGAAATACATCAAATTCAAGATTTCTTATACTCCTAGAAAATGAAATTTAGTAGCCAATTCTTCGAGATGGAAGACTCAAACATAGGCGGTTCAAGAGGCCAGTAGTGAGTGGTAACTCATGGCCTTATTTTCATCGATGCACATTGAGGTCTAGGAGGATCATGAGTAAAATTTAATGATAGATTTAGCTGTGACCTATACCCTTATGCAATGGGTGAGAATTGGGAAATTCTCTTATCCTAAAGTCTTAGTCCTATGGGAGAGTATCTTAGATGAAAATTTATCTTCTAGTTGGACCATCAATAAGTATGAGACCTTACACATTCGTGGGCATGTTTGGGTTCCAACAAACATCAGGGAGGAGCTGATGAGGGAATTTCATGCCACGATTTGGGAAGTACATCCTAGTGTCACCAATATGTATCGAGACATATGTCACCAGTATTAGTGTCCTTCTATGAAAATAGAGATATCCAGATTTAGCACATGGTGTTCCACATATCAGAAGGTGAAGGTGGAACATTAGTGATCAGTAGGACTTTTATATCTATTTTCCATTCCTGAGTAGAAGTGGGATGATGTATCTATAGACTTCATGAATTGACTTACTATATCACCTGATGGAAATGATACAATATGGGTGATTTTAGATCGTTTGATAAAATTTTCACACTTCTTACCTTCTTGAGAGACCTTCTCATTCGATGATCTTTGGAGGTTATATGTCAGGGAGATCGTACATTTTCATGGAGCTCCATGATATATCGTATCTAATAGGGATTCTCACTTTACACCTCAGTTCTAAAAGGGGTTGTCGAAGGCTCTGGGTACATAGGTGTTTTTGAGCATTACCGATCACCCACATATCTATAAATATACAGAGTGTATTATTCATGTGTTAGAGTACATGCATTGTGCACGTGACCTTGATTTTTGGGGTTTTTGGGAGAAATATATACCCCTTGTAGAGTTCTATTATGATAAAATTTTCAGGATAGCATCCAAATGGATCCTTATGAAGCCTTATGTCGTAGACCTTCCCAATCAACTCTATGATGGTTATATCTAGGAGAGGTATCATTCCTTTATAACACCCCATGCTTCCACGATATGCTTCTCTTTGAATAATACAGTAGCGTGTGTTGTGCGCAACTTCAAGTTCTAACACATAGGACAACCAATCAAACGTGCCATTATGAATAGTAATACCCACTTTTTGAAATTTTATACATTATATATTTCCAAATGGACTTCATTTTTGGATTCATAATATTGAAATTGTCTTAGGGTGAAATTTTGGTACTTTTCAGATAACTTTCATATTTTGATGAATTGTGAAAATTACTAAATTTTAATTAAAAACAAATTTTTTAATTGAAATAATTAATAGTGATAAATTATTAATTTGAGTTCTTTTAAAGTATATTTAAAATATATTTTTATCATTTAACACAATTTTGGTCATTGAATATAATTTCACATTTAAACTGGACATAAGTAATTATCAATCTTTTGATAGTTATTATTTCTTAAAAACACGCTATTTGTTTTGACAACGGGAATTAATTTAAATTAATTAATTCAACTTTTATGTTTTTAATTTGGTTAAATAGAAATAATTTTTGAATTCATAATATCAAATATAACTTAGGCCTAATTTTGGGTATTTTTCTGAAAAACATCAATTTTTGATGAATAGTGAAAAACACTGAGTTATTGGTTAAAACCAATTTTTTTATTTAAATAATTATTTATTTTATTTATAATTATTTTATGTCAAAATTGAAACATAATACTTATATAAAATAATTGTAATTCACTAGAGTCAGTTTATAATAATTTTAGATATATAAAAATTTTATTGAAGTTTTCACCGTCTTTTACCCACCTCCTAAGAGAATTTGAAAATTCCCATAAAAATTATTTTTACCACTTCTGTGAGTTGAATTTAGAAAATTCTAGAGACACGGTTAATATCAAGGTATAAAATGTGGTTCAATGAGATGAAAATAATTTTTGGTTAATAGTAACTTTTTACTTTTATTTACCACGGTTAAAAGTAAATAGGGTAATTAAGGGTAAAAATGATATTAATATTACCCTCACACATGTCCTAATTCTATTGGACAAGTTTATCTCAACCAAAAACGACCTTATGAATAAAATATTATCTTTTAGGTCCATTTGGATTAGATTAGGACATTTATTATTATTTAATTCAAAGAAGAGTTAAAAGAGTTAAAATCAAAGTTTAATAATTAAAACATTTTTAATATAGGGGTTTACATAAGATAAATTCGATTATAAGTATTCATTAGAAATATAAAAATATTTAATACATCATGGTATTTTATTTATAATTTTTAGACATTAAATAAATAAATTTATTTATGACACAATGATGATGCAGTAATTACCTTATTCATGAAAGAATCAAATAAATGGTATTATAAATATGAAAATATATATAATTTCAAAGTTTTTATGACATCCACGAAATTTCTAGGTGAATATGACATTTTAGGATAGATTCAATGTATGTTTTTTTATGTAAGAATGTTGTTATTATTTTAACAAAAAAACAAATACCAAATAGTTTCAAAATTGACATAAAATAATTTTTAAATCAAATATTATATTATTAATTGATATAATGGTCCTAAAAATATAAGGGTCGGCCAGAATACTTATATAATAATATATATGACATTAAGTAACCAATTGGGGTTCTATTGGAAGTATATAGTATGTTTATTAACCATATAGTGTAAGAATACAAGAAGACACGGGAAATGTTATATTATTTAACTTACAGTTAAATCTAAATGATAAGGTTAAAATGGTAACCTAAACTTGTATAAAACCTATTGGTTGAGTTTTTTTAGACTTATCCCCACCTTATACTTTAAATAATAAACTTTTGAGCCATTAGAAACCGAATATGAATTTATTATAAAATAATATTTTATGTTTTTTCATAAGGTACCACTCACCCCTCTTATAAAAGGGAACTCCCCCTTCTCTCTAATTCACACCATCTAAGCCATTTGGCTCTGCCAAACCCTTCCCAAATACCCTATAAAATATCATACCTTCAACCTAGAGGCCTTAGTTTGGTCAAAAAGCCAACCTAAGGAGCCCTTTTGATCAAATCAAAAGGAAGAACCTGAAGAAGAGGTAATGATTTCCCCACCCCCTTTCAAGTTCCTTTCTTCTTCCACTTCCTCTTTATTTGTTGTTTCCATTATAAAATAATAACTCCAATATATTATATATACTGTGATGTTATTATAATTATGTTACAACCAAATTCATTATTCTATGCACCCTTTGAATGAAATGTCACCATACGTGCGTACGTACGACTTACCGTATCCACGTCGTGGTGTAATTGTTATTCAATACATTATTATTTGGATGGGTATAATAATGATGTGTATTTGATAAATATGACATGATAAGGATTTTTTATAATTTATTTACCATCCAATTATATATTATATTAATATCAAAAGAATGATATTTTTGCTCGTGTGTACGTATGGATTACCGTCTCCACGACACGATGAGATTCATTTCCAAGTTCACCATTCATCGACGATTATAAAAATATATATGACTACTAAGTATGTAATATATGACATAATAATGCTAATGGAGATATATATATATATATATATATGTATTTATGTACTTACATATATCTTATTCACTTACTTCCGTTCAATACTATATAAAAACGGAAACAACGTTTATGCATACGTACGGACTACCGTCTCCATAAATAGTGTTTTACATTTCATATTTACGTCTATTATAAAATTTTATATTCTAAATATATATGAAAAATAAATCATGTTTTATATTCTGGAAGTATTTAAATCATGATTTAAGTGATATAATCAAGTGTTACAAGTTAAAATACATACGATAAAAAAAGTGATTATTACCCGAAATATTAATTTAACATGGAAATTGTTATTAAATGGGTATTATAAAGTAATAAATGAATAATATATGATATCATAAATATTAATATGGTTCTGGTATAATTAAATAACATATTATAGTCTTCATAAATGAATCTAAATGTACCCTCGACTAAAGGAAAGTGCAAGGTAAGGGGTTTTCATCTCACTCCTTATTTCCGCGAGATTGATGTCATACTGCCACTATTACCTTTTGTGTGGTGTATGTACTACCAATAATTGCATTATTTGTGTAATACACTTTAATTTATGGGTATTTACATATTCATTGTATGATACCTCTTCCATGGGGTGTATGTTTCGTAAGTTACAAATTGTTAAGGGTTTATTTCACAGTCTCTTCATTATCCGAGGTTGTTTATACGTAATTATCTACTAGGACCTCTTTATCATCCACATCCATGTTTCATAAAAATGTATTTAAATACATTCTTACTATTTTACATAATATTAGTTAAATTCATTTATACCCTTGTTGACTTTCTCTAAGATGTTTATAAAGGAATCTTTCTGCCGTTTTCCAAACAAGGTCCTTTTTAACCCTTTCGAAAGAATTAAGGTAAGAATGTCTTTTTTTTAACTTATATGGCGGGTGACGATATTTTCTGCTATTATAAAATCTTCAATGCTTCCCTTACAAAATTATAATAATATTTTTAAAGTAAATGTTTTCTTTTATAATTATGTGAATTTTAAATGATTTAAAAAAAAGAGATATTTCTTTCAAATAGTTTTGATTTCCTCTATGTCAACATCCTTTGATAGATTTTAAGATTATTTGATGTCGAGTTCTTATGATACAAATAATCCATATTGTATTTAAGGTTTTGTGATATGTTTGACTATGGATGAGTTTTTTTATTCCATTAATGGTTTATGATTAATGTTTTGGCATTCTGTATGCTAGTTTTAATATGAATATTTATGTTATATTTCATCCTCTTCTTAAGATGAATGAGTTGGACTAGTATGTTATGGGTTGGGGACCGGTAAAAGTAAGCCCTCCGGGTTGGTGTCCAGTTATTAGAGGCACTCCGGGTTGGAGTCCGGTTATTAGAGGCACTCCGGGTTGGTGTCCTGTTATTAGAGGCACTCCGGGATGGTGTGTGGTTATTAGAGGCACTCCAGGTTAGAGTCCGGTTATAAAGGCTCTCTGGATTGGGTTCTGGTTACAGTTATCACTCAGGCCTTGGCACAAGGCCTTGTCACAGAAATTAAATTTCGGCATTATGCATTCCATTATTATGAAAGTGGTTAGTGATATTGCATGTGATTATTAGACTAGTAGAATATCCATGTGAATAAGTAAATGGAATTATTTAATTTTATATTTTCCATATTATGTTGAATTTCAAGTTTAAAAGGATTTTGTTTTAGTTTTATACATTGCCTTAAATTTTTATGCTTATTTTGGAAAGTTTACGCTATATTTCTTACCCTTACTGAGTGTTTGAGCTCACCCCTTTCTATGTTTTGTTTTCCCAGGAATCGAAGAAGTGTATTTTTATTGATATGAAGGGTTAAGACAAGGGAATAATGGCGTTCATAAAGGATTATTTATGTTGTTTTTTATGTTATGAAATGTAATGTTACATTCATGTATGTAATCTATTTTCTGACACTACTAAACTGATCGGTCCTTAGGGACTTGATTCCTTGTGATCATGCCAATGTATTAAAATAATGGAACGACTCTGGGTAACTGAGGTCAGGGCATTACAGTTGGAATCATAGGAAGTTTAGAAAAAACCGTGGAAACTAAATTTAGATAAATTCTGACTAGAGCACGTCGCCCTAAGATAGACTTTCAAATTAGTATAGAAGATCTTCCTAGAATTTTGGTATTGTAGAGATTTTGTGAGTTTTCCATGAAATACATCCCTGTCTGGATAGGAGTAGGTAGAGGCGGCTCTGGCACATATGTTTCTAGGGGTAAAACACGAAAACACCGCTTTGAACAATACTTGAACAAGAACTGGTGCACGACAACAAGCCTTGCTGCACTCTTGGTTACGACACTCCTGGGGGATACACTTAGGATAATTCTCATTTTCTTTACAAACCATTATGAAGGGATTATGAGTATATACTTACTCATAGAAATTTTTTTTATGATTATGGATTATATCCATAAACTGTTTAATTTATGTTAAGTGTTTTACAAGTTCGGGATTAGGTATTTCTATTCATAAACTAATCTAGTGTATGCCATTGTTTAGAAATGGTGCCCAGTAGAAGGAATGAGAACTCCAGCAATATGGATGATCCAAAGAGTAAGAAAGATCATATCTTTCATGATCTTAAGCTGGAATTTAGAAGGGAAATAGTCTCCCACTTATTATCATAATATGAAGAAATAGTATCATGTGTTGATAATATAAGTAAATAATTTTCGGAGTCCTATGGATTTGAAGGGAAGCCAGATAAGGAAAGGATGGTAGAGATATGGACAAATAAAGGGAATAAGGTAAAGAAGGATTTTACCATATGTGATAATTTTGGAAAGAATCACCTAGGAAAATTCTTGAAGGGAATGGGAGTATGTTATAAGTGTGGAGAAAAAGGACACCAAGTACGTGACTGCAAGGGTAAAGAAAAAGGTTTCAAATGTACAATTCTTCAACTATAAGAAGTTAGGACACTACGCAAACTAGTGTTCAAATCATTAAAGTATTCCCCAAATGATGATATTGGATAATAATCAAGTTATGACACTACCACATATGAAGAGAAATCACTAGTGTTCTTATGTTGTCATTTTGGAATTATTTAATTGAAGTGTTGTGTCAATGATGTAATGGAAATAAATAAGTATTGTACTGCAATACTATTTCATTGAGGATTTGAGATTTTATGATACTAAGAAAAGTGACTCTACAACGAGTTAAGCTTTTTGGAAACTTCATGGTTGAAGGAAAGATAAACCTTAATATGGTCCTAATATTGAGGTACTGATTTTGGAATAAGATATGGTTGATTTGGGTAAATTATATTGGATATTCTTGACTGCCTTAAAACTAATTAAAGATTTTTATATTCCATCATTGTTGGAGTTTACAAAATTTTTGGATGGATGAAGTATATCTAGTATTCTATAAGGAATAAGGGAGCATGAATGTAATAAATATGGTTTTATCATAATTCAGGATGTTTCAGTGTTTTAAAAGAATACATGATGAAGGTATTCACATGCTATTACGAGGTAAAAAGGATCTACATTATGTTTAACTTTCATATAAATTTTGGACTGAGTGTTTACAGAAGTATTTTGGATAATTCAAAAGGTTGGAATTGATTAAATTTGAAAGGTAATTTTTGGATTTTTATAAAATGACAACACACAGATCGTGTGACAACCCTTTACGTCGGACAAAGCTGCGGGAATCGAACCCACAACCATAGTGAAATTGGGATTTATCACCTACCACTGGAATACATGATGTCCCTGGATTGTATAATGTAGTTTCTTTTTTTAATGGGTCTGATATGTGAATTATACATTCATTATATTTGGAACCCTACACGATTAGGATAAATAGAGTATTTTTTAGTTGTATTATGTTTTGCATTGAAAGATGAGTTTGTGGTAGAAATTTATTAATGGATAAAACTCTAATTATAATGCAATTATATCTACTTATGATCTTATCCAATCTCATAAATAAATTCTTCAAAATTAAGAAAAGGAACTTAGAACAAATTTTTTTTCCTAGATGGTACATTAGATCATCACATATTTATGGCTTTGGGATTATTGGCCGTTTCATAGCCATGTTCCCTACCACTCTCCATTAGATATTGATGGTTAAATTTCTCTTCCATATCCATATTTTCCTACATGGAACCCTAGTATGTGTTATTTTTAGTAACCTTCGTACTTACCACTATTTATTTTAAATAAAGGCCTCATTAATCCATTTTTCGATGTGGGATTTCAACTAAGATATTTGGAAATGTCAACCCCAAGTTTCCAATACCGAGCATAAATTGCGAGGATGCAATTTATTGAAGTAGGGGAGAATGTAACACCCAAATATTTCACGGTATGCTTCTCTTTGAATAATACAGTAGCGCGTGTTGTACGCAACTTCAAGTTCTAACACACACTACAACCAATCAAACTAGCTATTATGAATAGTAACACCCAATTTCTGAAATTTTATACATTTTATCATTCAAAATGGACTTTATTTTTGGATTTGGAATATCAAAATTAGCATAGGGTGAAATTTTGGTACTTTTCAGATAACTTTCATATTTTGATGAATAGTGAAAAATTACTAAATTTTAATTAAAAAAAACTATTTAATCGAAATAATTAATAGTGATAAATTATGAATTTGAGTGTTTTTAAAGTATATTTAGAATATATTTTTACCATTTAACATAATGTTGGTCATTGGACATAATTTCACATTTAAACTGGACATAAGTAAGTGTCAATATTTTGATAGTTATTATTTCATAAAAACACGCTATTTGTTTTGACAACGAGAATAAATTTAAATTAATTAATTCAACATATATGTTTTGAATTTGGTAAAATGGAAATAATTTTTGAATTAATAATGTCAAATATATCTTAGGCCGAATTTTTGGTATTTTTCTGAGAAACATCAATTTTTGATGAATAGTTAAAAACACTGAGTAATTGGTCAAAACCAAATTTTTTATTTAAATAATTATTTATTTTATTTAAATTAATTTATGTCAAAATCGACACATAATACTTATATAAGATCATTGTAATTAATTGGAGTCAGTTTATAATAATTTTAGAAATATAAAAATTTTATTGAACTTTTCACGGTCTTTTACCCACCTCCTAGGAGAATTTGAAAATTCCTATAAAACGTAAATTTACCGCTTCTGTGAGTTGAATTTAGAAAATCCGAGAGACACAGTTAATATCAAGGAGTAAAATGTGGATCAATGAGATGAAAATAATTGTTGGTGAATAGTAACATTTTACTTTTATTTACCACATTTAAAAGTAAAAAAGATAAATTAAGGGTAAAAATGATATTAATATTACCATCACACATGTCCTAATTCTATTGGACAAGTTTATGTCGACCAAAAACAACCTTAGGAATAAAATATTATCATTTAGGTCCACTTGGAATAGATTAGGACATTTATTATTATTTAATTCAAAGAAGAGTTAAAAGAGTTCAAATCAAAGTTTAATAACTAGAACATTTTTAATATAAGGTTTAAAAAAATATAAATTATATTATAAATATTAATTAGAAATCTAAAAAGATTTCACACATCATGGTATTTTATTTATAATTTTCATACATTAAATAAAAAAATTTATTTATGACACAATGATTATGCAGTAATTACCTTATTCATGAAGGAATCAAATAAATGGAATTTTAAATATTAAAATAAATATAATTTCAATGTTTGTATGACATAAAAAAATTTTCTAGGTGAATATGACATGTTAGGATAGATTCAATGTATTTTTTTCTAAGTAATAATGTTTTTATTATTTTAACAAAAAACAAATACCAAATAGTGTCAAAATTGACATAAAATAGTTTTTAAAATAAATATTATATTATTAATTGATATAATGGTCCTAAAAATATAAGGATTGTCCAAAAGACTTATATAATAATATATATGACATTAATGAACTAATTGGGGTTCTATTGGCAGTATATAGTATGTTTATTAACCATATAGTATAATAATACAAGAAGACACAGTAAAAGTTAAATTATTTAACTTAGAGTTAAATCTAAATGATAAGGTTAAAATGGTGACCTAAACTTGTCTAAAACCTATTGGTTGAGTTGTTTTCAACCTATACCCTCCTTAAAATTTAAATAATAAAATTTTTAGTCATTATAAACTGAATATGAATTTATTATAAAATAATATTTTAAGTTTTTCCTAAGGTACACCTCACCCCTCTTATAAAAGGGCACTCCCACTTCTCTCTAATTCACACCATCTAAGCCATTTGGATCGGCCAAACCCTAACTAAATACCCTTTAAACTATCCTCCCTTCAACATAGAGTCCTTATTTTTATCAGAAAGATAGCCTAAGGAGACCTTTTGATCAAAACAAAAGGAAGAACCCGAAGAAGAGGTAATGATTTCACCACCCCCTTTCAAGTTCCTTTCTTCTTCCACTTCCTTTTTCATTGTTGTTTCCATTATAAAATAATAACTCCAGTATATTCTATATACTGTGATGTTATTATAATTATGGTACAACCAAATTCAATATTCTATCCACCCTTTCAATGACATGTCACCATACGTGCGTACGTACGACTTACCGTCTCCACGTCGTGGTGTAATTGTTATTCAATACATTATTATTTGGATGGGTATAATAATGATGTGTATTTGATAAATATAACATGATAAGGATTCTTTATATACTATAAACCATCCAATTATATATGATATTAATATCGAAATAATGATATTTTCGCTCGTGCGTACGTACAGATTACCGTCCCCACGACGCGATGAGATTCATTTCCAAGTTCACCATTCAACGATGATTATAAAAATATATATTACTAATAAGAATTCAATATATGAAATAATAATTCTACTCGAGATATATATATTTATATATATAAGTATTTATGTACTTACATATATCTTATTCACTTACTTCCATTCAATACTATATAAAAATAGAAACAACGTTTGTGCGTATGTACATACTACCGTCTCCATAAACGGTGTCTTCCATTTCATATATACGTCTATTATAAATTTTTATATTCTAAATATATATGATAAATAAATCATGTTTTATAATTTGTAAGTATTTAATTCATGATCTTAGTGATACAATCAAGAGTAACAAGTTAAAACACGTACGATAAAGAAAGCGATTATTACCCGAAATATTAATATAACATTGAAATTATTATTAAATGGGTAGTATAAATTCATAAATGAAAAATGTATGAAATCATAAATATTAATATGATACTGGTATAATTTAATTACATACTATAGTCTTCATACAAAAAGCTAAACGTACCCTCGACTAAAGGAAAGTGCAAGGTAAGGGGTTTTCATCTCACTCCTCATTTCCATGAGATTCATGCCATATTTCCACTATTACATTATTTTTGGTGTATGTACTGCCCAAAATTGTATTATTGGTGTAATAAACCTTAATTTATGTGTATTTAAATATTCATTGTATGATACCTCTTTCATGGGGTGTATGTTTCATAAGTTACCAAATTGGTAAGGGTTTATTTCACAATCTCTTCATAATCCGAGGTTGTTTATACGTAATTTTCTATTGGGACCTCTTTATCATCCACATCCATGTTTCTTAAAAATGTATTTCAATACATTCTTACTATTTTACAGAATATGGGTTAAAGTCATTTATACCATGTTGACATTTTATAAGAATTTTATAAAGGAATCATTCTGCGATTTTCCAAACTAGGTCATTTTTATCCTTTTCAAAATAATTAAGGTAAGAATGTCTTTTTTTAAACTTATATGGTGGGTGCAGCTATTTCCCGCCATTATAAAATCTTCAAAGCTTCCCTTACAAGCTTATAAGAATTTTTATAAAATAAATGTTTTCTTTTTTAATTATGTTACTTTTAAATGATTTCAAAAAAAGAGATATTTCTCTCAAATAGTTTCGATTTCATATATGTCAACATCCTTTGATGGATTTTAAGATTATTTTAATTTGAGTTATTATGATATAAATCATCCATATTTTATTGAAGGTTTTGTTATATGTTTTACTATGGATGAGTTATTTTTATGCCATTAATGATTTATTATTAATGTTTTGGAATTCTGTAAGCTAGTTTTAATACGAATGTTTATGTTATATTTCATCCTCTTCTGAAGATGAATGTGTTGGACTAGTATGTTCCAGGTTGGGGACCAGTAAAAGTAATCCCTCTAGGATAGTGTCCGGTTATTAGAGGCACTCTGGGTTGGTGTCCGGTTATTAGAGGCACTCCGGGTTGGTGTCCGGTTATTAGAGGCACTATGGGTTGGTGTTCAGTTATTAGAGGCACTCCGGGGTGGAGTCCGGTTACAGAGCCTCTCCTGGTTGGGTTCCAGTTACAGTTATCCCATAGGTCATGGCACAAGGCCTTGACATAGAAATTAAAGTTCATCATTATGCATTCTATAATTATGAAAGTGGTTAGTGATATTGCATGCGACTATTCGACTAGTGGAATATCTATTTGAATAAGTAAATGGCATTATTTAATTTTATTTTTGCCATATTATGTTGAAGTTCATGTTTAAAAGGCTTTTGTTTTAGTTTTACACAGTGCCTTAAATGTTTATGCTTATTTTTGAATGTTTCCGCTATATTCCTTATCCTTACTGAGCGTTTGAGCTCACCCCTTTCTATGTTTTATGTTCCCAGGATTCCAAGAAGTGTATTGTGATTGATATGCAGGGTTAAGCCAAGGGAATAATGGCGTTCATAGAGGATTATTTATTTTGTTTTGTATGTTATGAAGTGTAATGTAACATTCATGTATGTAATCTATTTTCCAAGACTGCTAAACTGATTGGTCCTTCGGGACTTGATTCCTTGTAATCATGCCAATGTATTAAAATAATTCACCAACTCTGGTTAACTAAGGTTGGGGCGTTACAGTTGGTATCATATGAAGTTTAGAAATAACCTTGGAAACTAGATTTAGATAAACTCTGATTAGACCACATCTCCCTAAGATAGTCTATGAGGATTAGTATAGAAGAACTTCCTAGAATTTTGGTATTGTAGAGATTTTGTGAGTTTTCCAAGAAATACATTTCTATCTGGATACGAGCAGGTAGAGGTGGCTCTAGCATAGATTTACCTAGGGGTAAAACCCGAAAACACTGCTTTGAGTTAGACTCGAACGGGAACTGGTGCACGATAACGGGCCTTGCTGCACTCTTGGTTACGACACTCTCGGGGGATATGCTTAGGATAATTCTTGTTTTCTTTACAAACCATTATGAAGGGCTTATGAGTATATAATTACTCAATGAAAACACTTTTATAATTATGGATTATATCCATAAACTGTTTAATTTAGGTTAAGTGTTTTACAAGTTCGGGATTAGTTATTTCTATTCATAAACTAATCTGCTGTATTCCATTATTTAGAAATGGTGCCGAGAAGAAGTAATGAGAACTCCAGCAATACGCATGATCCAAAGAGTAAGAAAGATCATATCTATCATGGTCTTAATCTGTAATTTAGAAGGGAAATAGTATCACATGTATTATCATCATATGAAGAAATAGTATCATGTGTTGATAACATAATTAATGAATTCTCGGAGTCCTATGGATTTGAAGGGAAGCTAGAGAAGGAAACGATGGTATAGAGAAGGACAGATAAAGGGAATAAGGTAAAGAAGGATTTTCCCATATGTGATTATTGTGGAAAGAATCACCTTGGAAAATGCTTGAGGGGAATGTGAGTATGTTATAAGTGTGGAGAAAAAAGACACCATGTACGTGACAGCAAGGGTAAGAAAAATGTTTCAAATGTACAGTACATCATCTGTAAGAAGTTGGGACACTACGCAAACCAGTGTTCTAATCATCAGAGTATTCCCCAAATGATTCTACTGGATAATAATCAAGTTATGATACTATGACAGATGAAGATGAATTTCTAGTGTTCTTATTTGTTAATTTGGAATTATTTCATTGAAGTGTTGTGTAAATGATGTACTGGAAATAAATAAGGATTTTACTGCACTACTATTTCATTGAGGATTTGAGATTTTATGGTACTATGAAAAGTGACTCTACAACTAGTTAAACATTTTGGAAATTACATGGTTGAAGGAAAGATAAACCTTAATATAGTCCTAAAATTAAGGTACTGATTTTGGAATAATATATGGCTGATTTGGGTAAATTATATTGGATATTCTTGACTGCCTTGAAACTGATTAAAGATTTGTATATTCCATCATTTTTTGAGTTTACAACATTTTTGGATGGATGAAGCATATCCGGTATTCTATAAGGAATAGGGGAGCATGAATGTAATCAATAAGGTTTTATTGTAATTCAGTATGTTTCAGTGTTTTAAAATAATATAGGATGAAGGTATTCACATGCTATTACGGGGTAAAAAGGATCTACATTATGTTTACCTTTCATATAAATTTTGTACTGAGAGTTTCAGAAGTATTTTGGATAAGTCAAAAGGTTGGAATGGATTAAGTTTTAAAGGTTATTTTTTATTTTTTTTAAAGGACAACATGCAGACCGTGTGATGACCCATCGCGTCGGACAAAGCTGCGGGAATCGAACCCACAACCATAGTGCAATTGGAATTTATCACCAACCATTGGACTACATGAAGTACCAAGATTGTATAATGTAGTTTATTTTCTTAATTGGTCTGATATGTGAATTATACATTCATTATATTTGGAACCCTATACGATTAGGATAGATAGATTATTTTTGAGTTGTATTATATTTTGTAGTGAAAGATGAGTATGTGGTAGAAATTTATTAATGTATAAAACTCTAATTATAAATTAAGTATATATATTTATGATCTTATCAAATCTCATAAATAAATTCCTCAACATTAAGAAAAGGAACTTAGAACAAAAATGTTGTCCTATATGGTACCTTAGATCATCACAAATTTATGTCTTTGGGATTGTTGGCCATTTAATAGCGATGTTCTCTACCACTCTCCATCAAATATTTATGTTTATATTTATCTTCCATATCCATATTTTCCTACATGGAACCCTAGTATGTGTTATTTTCGGTAACCTTCATACTTACCACTCTTTATTTTAAATAGAGGCCACATTAATCCATTTTTCATCGTGGGATTTCAACTAAGATATTTTGAAATGTCAACCCCAAGTTTCCAATAAAGAGAAAAAATTGCGAAGACATAATCTATTCAAGGAGGGGAGAATGTAACACCCCAAGCTTCCATGGTACGCTTCGCTTTGAATAATACAGTAGCCTGTTTTGTATGCAACTTCAAGTTCTAACACACACCACAACCAATCAAACTAGCTGTTATGAATAGTAATACCCACGTTTTGAAATTTTATACATTTTATCATTCAAAATGGACTTCATTTTTGGATTTGGAATTTCTAAATTTGCTTAGGGTTAAATTATTGTACTTTTCGGATAACTTTCATATTTTGATGAATAGTGAAAATTACTAAATTTTAATTAAAAACAAAATTTTTAATTGAAATAATTAATAGTGATAAATTATGAATTTGAGTGGTTTTAAAGTATATTTAGAATATATTTTTACCATTTAACACAATTTTGGTCGTTGGACATAATTTCACATTTAAACTGGACATAAGTAAGTGTCAATCTTTTGATAGTTATTATTTCTTAAAAACACGCTATTTGTTTTGACAACGAGAATTAATTTGAATTAATTAATCCAACTTCTATGTTTTGAATTTTGTAAAATAGACATAATTTTTGAATTATTAATATTAAATGTAGATTAGACCAAATTCTTGGTATTTTCTGGGAAACATCAATTTTTGATGAATAGTTAAAAACACTAAGTTATTGGTTAAAACTGATTTTTTATTTAAATAATTATTTATTTTATTTAAATTAATTTATGTAAAAATAGACACATAATACTTATATAAGATCATTATAATTCATTGAAGTCAGTTTATAATAATTTTAGATATATAAAAATTTTATTGAACTTTTCACCGTCTTTTACCCACCTCCTTGGAGAATTTGAAAATTCCTATAAAACATAATTTTACTGCTTCTGTGAGTTGAATCTTGAAAATATGAGAGACACGGTTAATATCAAGGAATAAAATGTGGTTCAATGAGATGAAAATAATTTTTGGTGAATAGTAACTTTTTACTTTTATTTACCACGGTTAAAAGTAAATATGGTAATTATGGGTAAAAATGATATTAATATTACCCTCACACATGTCCTAATTTTATTGGAAAAGTTTATCTCAACCAAAAACATCCTTAGGAATAGAATATAATCATTTAGGTCCACTTGGATCAGATTAGGACATTTATTATTATTTAATTCAAAGAAGAGTTAAAATAGTTAAAATCGAAGTTTAATAACTAAAACATTTTTAATATAGGGTTTCACGTAAGATATATTTGATTATAAATAATCATTAGAAAGATGAAAATATTTAATAAATCATGGTATTTTATTTATAATTTTTAGACATTAAATAAATAAATTTATTTATGACACAATGATGATGCACTAATTACCTTATTCATGAAAGAATAAAATAAATGGTATTATAAATATTAAAATAAATATAATTTCAAATTTTTATGACATAAACGAATTTTTTAGGTGATTATCACATGTTAGGATAGATTAAATGTATTTTTTTTTGAATTAATCATGTTGTTATTATTTTAACAAAAAACAAATACCAAATAGTGTCAAAATTGACATAAAATATTTTTAAAAAACAAATTGTATTATTAATTAATATAATGGTCTTAAAAATCTAAGGCTCAGACAAAAGAATTATATAATAATATATATTAAATTAATGAACCAATAGGTGTTCTATTCATAGTATATAGTATGTTTATTAATCAAATAGTTTAAGAATACAAGAAGACACGGTAAAAGATAAATTATTTAACTTAGAGTTAAATCTAAATGATAAGGTTAAAATGGTAACATAAAGTTGTCTAAAACCTATTGGTTGAGTTCTTTGCTACCTATACCTACCTTAGAATTTAAATAATCAACTTTGGCGCCATTATAAACAGAATAAGATTTTATTATAAAATAATATTTTAAGTTTTTTCTAAGGTGCCCCTCACCCCTCTTATAAAAGGGCACTCCCCCTTCTCTCTAATTCACACCTTCTATGACATTTGTATCTACCAAAACCCACCCAAGTACCCTCTAAACTATCCTCCCTTAAACGTAGAGTCCTTATTTTGATCTGAAAGACAACCTAAGGATCCCTTTTGATCAAATCAAAAGGAAGAACCCGAAGAAGAGGTAATGATTTTACCACCCCCTTTCAAGTTTCTTTCTTCTTCCACTTCCTTTTTCTTGGTTGTTTCCATTATAAAATAATAACTACAATATATTCTATATACTATTATTTTATTATAATTTTTTTACAACCAAATTCATTATTCTATCCACCCCTTGAATGACATGTCACCATACGTGCGTACGTACGACTTACTGTCTCCACGTTGTGGTGTAATTGTTATTCAACACATTATTATTTGGATGAGTATAATAATGATGTGTATTTGATAAATATAACATGATAAGTATTCTTTATATATTATATACCATCCAATTATATATTATATTAATATCAAAAGAATGATATTTTCACTCATGCGTACGTACGAATTATCATCTCCACGACGCGATGAGATTAATTTCCAAGTTCACCATTCATCGACGATTATAAAATTATATATTTCTAATAAGTATGTAATATATGTCATAATAATGATACTGGAGAGATATATATTTATATATATAAGTATTTATGTACTTACATATATCTTACTCACTTACTTCTTTTCAATACTATATAAAAACGAAAACAACGTTTATGCGTACGTACGGACTACCGTCTCCATAAACGGTGTTTTCCATTTCATATATTCATCAATTATAAATTTTTATATTCTAAATATATATGATAAATAAATAATTTTTTATATTAGGTAATTATTTAAATCATGATCTAAGTGATACAATCAAGTGTAACAAGTTAAAACACGTACGATAAAGAAAGCGATTATTTCCCAAAATATTAATAGAACATGGAAATTATTATTAAATGGGTAGTATAAAGTCATAAATTAATAATGTATAATATCATAAATATTAATATGTTTCTCGTATAATATAATATCATACTATAGTCTTCATATAGGAAGCTAAACGCACCCTCTACTAAAGGAAGGTGCAAGGTAAGTGGTTTTCATCTCACTCCTTATTTCTGTGAGATTCATGCCATATTGCCACTATTACCTTTTGTGTGGGGTATGTACTGACCATAATTGTATTCATTGTGTAATAAACTTTAATTTATTTTTATTTACATATTCATTGTATGATAAATCTTTCATGGGGTGTATGTTTCGTAAGTTTCCAAATTGGTAAGGGTTTATTTCACAATCTCTTCATTATCCGAGGTGGTTTATACGTAATTATCTACTGGGACCTCTTTATCATCCAAATACATGTTTCTTAAAAATGTATTTCAAAACATTATTAATATTTTATATAATATGGGTTAAAGTCATTTATACCCTTGTTGAATTTTTATAAGAAGTTTATAAAGGAATCATTCTATCGTTTTCCAAACAAAGTCCTTTTTAACCTTTTTGAACGAATTAAGGTAAGAATGTCTTTTTTTAAATTATAAAGTGGGTAAGGATATTTTATGCCATTATAAAATCTTTGAATCTTCCCTTAAAATATTATAAGAATATTATTAATGTAATTTTTTCTTTTATAATTATGTGACTTTTAAATGATTTCAAAAAAAGATATATTTCTCTCAAATAGTTTTGATTTCATCTATGTCAACATACATTGATGCATTTTAAGATTATTTGAGGTTGAGTTATTATGATACAAATCATCCATATTCTGTTTATGGTTTTGTGATATGTTTGACTATGGATGATTAATTTTTATGCCATTAATGGTTTTTTATTAATATTTTGGCATTCTGTATGCTAGTTTTAATACGAATGTTTATGTTATATTTCATACTATTCTTAAGATGAATGTGTTGGACTAGTATGTTCCGGGTTGGGGACTGGTAAAAGTAAGCCCTCTAGGTTGGTGGCCGATTATTAGAGGAACTCCGGGTTGGTGTCCGGTTATTAGAGGCACTTCAGGTTGGTGTCCGGTTATTAGAGGCACTCTGGGTTAGTGTCCGGTCATTAGAGGCACTCCGGGTTGGAGTCTGGTTACAGAGGCTCTCCGGGTTGGGTTCCGATTATAGTTATCCCTTAGGTCTTGGCACGAGTCCTTAACACAAAAATTAAAGTTCATCACTATGCATTCCATCATTATGAAAGTGGATAGTGATATTGCATTCGATTATTCGACTAGTAGAATATTCATGTGAATAAGTAAATGGAATTGTTTCATTTTATTTTTTCCATCTTATGTTGAATTTCATGTTTAAAAGGATTTTGTTTTAGTTTTATACATTTCCTTAAATTTTTATGCTTATTTTTGAAAGTTTACGCTATATTACTTATCCTTACTGAGCGTTTGAGCTCACCCGTTTCTATGTTTTATTTTCCCAGGATTCCAAGACGTATATTATGATTGATATGTAGGGTTATTACAAGGGAATAATAGCGTTCATAAAGGTTTATTTATGTTGTTTTGTATGTTATAAAGTGTAATGTAACATTCATGTATGTAATCTATTTTCCTAGACTGCTAAAACGATTGGTCCTTCAGGACTTGATTCCTTGAAATCATGCCAATGTATTTAAATAATGCACCGACTCTGGGTAACTGGGGTCAGGGCATTACATCCTTGGACCACATCTTGTTCAAGAGATCATAGAGATGTTCTAGAACCGATGACCTCTTGAGTTTTGGGTCGGAGATCAAGTTTTCTTGTGAGTATTTCTCAGGTTGTTCCATCAATGAATTCAATGGTATGGTAATATTTTTCATTTATTTGTTATACCCATGGATATTTTGAAATTAATCGGACCAATGGATTACCGGATAACACTTCCTCAGAGATATCGGTCCATGCATGATGAATTTCACATATATCATCACTACTAGTATTTTTCAGACCCATCGCATGTTTTCAACCCAATGAGGTTGATTTGTATGTGGATGCATCCTTTGAGGTGTACCAAGTGTGTATTGTTGATTAGAGTGTGAATACTGTTAGGGGAAAGTTAGTTTCATTAGTACGGGTTCTATGGTAGCATAGGCAAGTACATGATGATACCTAGAAGTGGGAATCTGATATACACGCTCATTAACCAGAGATTTTCACTTATGACCCCTCTTAAACCACATAAGTACAACTTGGGGATGAGTTTCTTTAAGGATGAGAGGTTGTAATGACCTGAATTTTTTCAAAGGCATGACTCATTATTCTTAGCTTAAAATCCATAATTTATTTCTTTTAATATTACCTAATGGATTCATGGGGGTCATAAGAGTGTCTGAGTCTTGTTCAGAGGTTGGAGACCCAAAATATGGAAAAACAGACTAGGTATCATACTTTGTAGAAACTATACAGCCCAACACACACAGTTTCTCCTAACTATGGAGGGAATTTTGAGGAGAGAAGGGGGATGCATAGTTGTATGAAACCATGCAATCCAAGTTACACAACCATGTGAGATTTTATATGGTTTTTTAAGTGGTATTTCACACAAATTTCTAACAGTTAGGCAAACCATGCACCTAGGTCATTTAGGGACCCTCCTTAGATAGTGGGCAACACACAGTTGGCACACGGTTTGGAAAACCATGTGGCCAAACCTTTCAACCTATAATTTCTTGGGTAAACATAAAATTTTCCCTTAATTCTTTTTAACAACTAATAATTCATCCTCCCTTCATTTACTATGATAGGATCATTCTACATTATCCTATTGAGTTCTCCCATGGCATAACTTAGGGATTTTGATAGAACCTTCATCAGAAATTGGATTCAAACACCGTTAGTAATGTTGGATCCAAATTAGTAAGATATCTAATCCTCTAATTTCTAATATAAGTTTATATTACCATCTATTGTGTAGTTTTGGTGTGATATCATTCTCTCTATTTTGAGGATGTTATTCCATTTCTCCAATTTATTCCATTATACTTCATACCTGAATCCAATATTGGACAAGGAGTAATATATAACCCTAAGGTTGGTGGTATTGTTTTCTTACATAAAATCCATGATGTTTTCATAGATTCTCCATTGTTCCACATGTTGTCCATTTCCATGAATTTCCCATAAATATGTTCTAACTTTCTAAATAAAATCAAGCATGTTACTATACTCTTGTGGACCTTTGATATGTGATTAAAGGTTTCTTTCCTTGTTCAATACCACATTTTTGTTTTTGATAAATTAATTTCCATCTATTTTTTAATTTATTAATGGACCAAACACCCTCTAATTGTTTATCTTGACATGTAAATGGAATTACCCTATTTTATGTAATTTTATAGTTGACCAAAACAACTTTTAAGTGTTTGGATTGCCCATGGAATTGAATTTTTTTTATTTGGTAAAATAGATGGCTCAACTTAAAATAATATAAATGGGTGGAAAGGCCACACATAAGGTTTTATCATTACGAACTTGAATTATGTAAATTTTTCACCTTTGGATATTTGTGCTATATGGATATAAATGTATTAGAGGTGATCTCTTATTATTATTATTATTATTATTATTATTATTAAACCATGGGGATTGGTTTTTGGATGATCGATATGAGACTTGTTAAGAATGAAGTTTTACTCTCCCATACATCGGGTGTTTAGTATGACGTTTATCACTGTTATACTTATATTTGGATCATGGTCATGATGGTCCATGTCCCCTTTCTTCGAGTGTTGGGTATGAGGTCTCACCCCACCTATTTTGAGTGATGATCCTAACGTCTGGCATTCATTATGATATTGAGGGCATGTACCCTTACTTGAGCCTATTGCTCATTACAATAGTCATGGACACCTGAGTTATGTCCCGGGTCTAGCTATCACCTAGTACCCATGTATATGCCTACTTATATCCTCACGTACATAGTGTATACAAATGTATATAATAAATAAATATAAATATATATATATATATATATATATCTATATGATTATATATATATATGTGGTTACTGGTCAAACTTTTATTCCGATCTATGCTAAAGAAGGTAGATCCAGTCAGGTGTCCTATATGAACCTAATATGACTAGTTTTTATTGTTCAACATTGTATATTATTCTTTTACCTACACATTTCTATTCTATTTACATAATATGGATTATTTATAGGAACTATTTGTGGTGGCCTGCTGAGTTTATCCCGCACCCTACTCAGGCCACATTTTATAACCATATAGACTTCATGTCTACCAGTATGGATAAGGGAAAACAACCAACTACAAATAATTGATCCTTTTTACTTATATATTGGAGAATGGGAGAAAAGGTCCAAGAATATTCCTGTGATTCTAGTGAAGTAGCCTTTTGAAAATTTTTTGTTCATTTTTTTAGAAAGTTGTATATTACTGTCCCATGTTTACCCTTTTTGTATATTTGCATTCAATTAAATCATTGTAAATGACCCAACCTTTGGGATTTTGATTATTATTATTATTTTTGGTTATTTATTCTTCTATAGTTATTTATGGTATTTATTTATATTGTTCCATATTTTTTATTATGCTTATGCTATTGTATGTTTATTTACTATTACCATTGTGGCACTCTGATATGAGGGTATAGTCTCCCCACTATATCACCCTTCACCCTCGCTTCTAGTTAGTATCCTATGGAATACATGGAGGAACGCATTAGGGCATGTGACGTACTAAATTGAGGCACCAGTTGAGTGGATCCTAGGAGAGGAGATTACACTACCAATGGGAACAAAACATGTTTTATGTGTCATTGGTTGTTCTTATTTCCAAAAATGTGTAATGGTCTCATGAATTGAGATTATTATTTGTGCATACTATTTAGTTGCATACTTTGATGCAAGATGAAAATCATGAAGTTTATATCATGGCGAGGTAGCTAACGTTGGGCATGTCATTGGCAGTATGGAATTAATTGAATGATCAAGATAGAATTTGTCACTTCTGAAATGAAGTGACATCTGAGGATTAAATAACCATTATAATAATAACATTACGAAATCCTTGGTAATGGTATTCGAAGGAATTTTTATCAATTATGATCAAAATTTAATAAAAAAATAAGGATGATGACACAAAGTGTGACTATTTTATGAGATATCGCATGTCAAAGATATTACATTACATGACATGTATTTGTAGGAGGTTTTCATTGCTATAACTATTCCTTATCTCATTCAGGGACTTGATGTGTTCTTAGACTCTACTCATAGTCGATGAATAATATTTACTGCAATCAAGATAAGGTCCTAGAGGGTCAGGCACATAGAGTATTAAAAAATCCAGGCCTATTCTAATGAATAGGATTATAGGACATGGTGGTCCAACCATATAGTCCTTGAGATGTCCATGTATAAACAAAACCAATAAAATAAATAAATTCATTATTAATTAAGTATAAGAAAATTTGAGTTGAATTTATTTGTTTAATTTATTTACTAGTATTTAAGTGAATACATGAGAAAAAATTTATTAAATTAATATAATTTTAAAATTCAATATTAATTTAATATTTTTGGGAATAAAAAGTTGTATTAATAGATCACTTTTATCATGTAATAAATTTTTTATATTAAAATTAAGGGTTGAAAATATAAATATCATTCATAAAACTATTAGTTGGTCATAATATGTCATTTCTGGCTTATTTAGTGGGTAATCTATATTCAGAGGCTGATGAGCCTTTTTTGGGTATTTCATACATCACTATATAAGTAATAGGATCCTCTCATTTGAGGTACTATTCATACCTCAAATTTGAGAGCATTTTCCCATATCTTCTATATCCTAGAGATAACAGTAACTGATCCAAGCAATTGATCCATGTTCTACTTCACAGATCGAAGGATCAATGTTGTGGTGATTGTTGGAATGTTGAAATCTTCATTGTATCTCTTCACTAACACCCATATAACAATGATTGATATTCCCATAGACTTTTGAATTGCATGTGGATGATCTAGAGAGATCTAACTTGGTTCCTTTGACAAACAATTACTGACGATGAGTATTAGTTGAATGCACCTTCAAATCGTATGAGTTAATTGTTCAATTAAATTTTATGCTCAAATTCTTTCACACAAGATCCTATTCATTTAATAATTTGTGTATTTTCAGAGAATATGTTGTTACGTCAATATGGAAATAAAAAATTTAAATCCTTATCCCATTTGCTTCTTCTTTGCGCCTTGATACCAACAATTGGTATTAGTGCAATCTTATGATGGTTGAATCCATGTAAAAAAATTAATTTTCATTAAATTCATGTAGATGGAATCAAAATGGTCACATCACACTAAACTAGGACTTTTTTGGATCCCAGATGTGCATTTAATGAAAATATGATTATTTAAATTAGTTCTAAACTGATTTTATTATGGGTTTAAAATGTATAACACACACATATTAATTTTACTCTAAGGCATTGCATGGTGGTGTTTTCTAATTAACCACACTATTGTAGCCTATTTTAGGTGCACGAAACAGTTCCCGATCAGTGCCTGAAAATTCCACACAATTGGAAAATTTTTTAAAAAATACAAATCCTATTATAAGATTTTTGAAATTTCAAATAAAAATAAACCAAATGGGGTGGTTAGGCCAAAAACACCACAATCAATGGAAAAATATAAATAAAGGGGGATAAGCTATGCACACTATCCAGTGATTGAGGGAAACAATGTTGGTGGTGGCAGATCGACCACCCCCTTTGGATAAAGATGATGTGCCACTATAGAGGTTGAAATGTGATGGTAACCCATGCCACTGTGGCATGGATATATTATACATATTTATAATATGAAATGGGTGATTGTGGCACCCAAACCACTCCCTCCATCACCACTAAGTGTGGAGACCATATGGGGCATCACTACAAGCCAAATAAGTGGTCTGGTTGGGTCGGCCTGACCCGCCTAGCCCCTTCTGGGCATAGAAATTCCATGAACCTATTTTAATGGGTTTTCAGGCCACCGAGGGGCCTGAAAAATATTTAAAAATTAAAAAAATATTATTTTAGAATGTTTTAAAAAAATTCAGGGACCATGTGATTACTATTTTATAAATTAAAATTAAGGAAAAATAATTTAATTAAATTTAAATTTCCTTGAGATTTGTTTTTCATATTTAGATTTATTATGAATTTATTTTTCATGCCGAAAATCATGAGCATTGAAAAAAATGTTTGTTTGGGAATTAAATTATTATTGAAATCGTGTTCCATAATTGAAATAATTAATTTATTTTTAATGGTCAACACATTATATTTCCCATAATTATATGTATAAGGGCCTTCTCATCCATGTTTATTTTTTTGTATGTATTTTATTCATTCCAGAGTGTATATATATAATTTCACAGATGTTATAAGAGATGAACCTTGTCGATACAAAGTGATATTCAATACGAGACATGGATAAATTGGATAGGGGTGCGTGATATGATATGAGCCTGACACAGATTAGGTATTCAACCCCCTGGGTCATGTTTAATTTATTTACGCTCAATGGATCAACCAATAGTAAATTCTCAAGATCATTCATATTTTTTAATTAATTTTTTCATGGTTAATTACTGTTTTGTGGACATGCATGTTTACGTGGTCACATAAATTAATAAATCAAAATTCAAAGATTAAAACAGATAAAGATGTAGTGAATTTTTCAATTGAATTCATGTTTGAGTTGTGAGTGTGTTCACACAGTATGAGAATATCAAATAGAATATTAATTCATTCATCAAGTAATAATAAAAAACCTCAAAGAAATATTAATTCTTAAAACCTTCATTATCTTACATTTGAACAAAACTGGGTGTATGAGGTGATCATCATCCCTAGTTTAGGGTGACACCAATAAATAGGGTATTTTCATGTGAGTGATGAGTTGACTTATTAAAACCTGATAGAAAATAATTATCTATAGCCATCTTGTTTAAAGTTTAAAGGAAAAGTGTTGAGTGAATAAATGTTCTGATTCCCAGAAGATGGGACTTCACTAAACAGTTTAAGGATTCACTAGTAAATAGGTTTGGAAAATCTAAATCCTACCTTGAAACTCTCCCAATAGTGGAATAATCATACCTTAGATTATAAGTATAGGTTTCAAGGATCCTTTCTACTAGAATACTAAAGTGACTTGTTATTCCAAACATATTAGTGAGGGATACTATGGTTTGATAAAATAGTGGAGAGAATTTAATTAATTAATTAATTTATAATTTATAATTTTTATTAAAGATAAATTATTAATCATAATTTTTTTTAGATAAAATGTAAAACACCGCCATCAGTTCAATATCACTATGATCTATACTAGAAAAAAGTAATATGCTGACTGGACATAACTTCTATCAGTGGTACAAGTGGTTGTGAAAAGTATTACACAACGAAATAATGATTTATGTATTGGAGTCCCATATTCCTTTTGAGAATCCCTAGGGAGTAAACAAGGAAGATAAAGGTAAATATAAGAAGCATGTAGGTGATGTACTTGATGTGGAATGTATCATGTTTTCATAAATGCCCAATAAATATCAAAAAATTCTTGGGGATGAAGATTCCTACAAGATTCTATCTCATATCCAAGAGGTATATAAGGACATGGAAAGGTATGAAAGATATGAAATATAAATTGAATAATATAGATGCAGTCCAGAAGAAAGAAATTTAGCAGGACTTCATATACTCATGATAATTGGGTACATCAATAGACATGAATCCCTTAGGTTCAAATTGAACCAATAACAACCGATTGATCTCATACTTTACTCTTTAACATCTAGCTTCTTGACTTTTATTATTAATTATAACATTAAAATGTAACTCTTAGAACTATTAGACGCAATTCATGAAGATGAAAAAGATATGAATAATACCAACTCTTCAATCATTATAGTGAACAAGAGGTGGACGGGAAAGGTTAAGGGATCTATGGCTAATCCAAAGATGAAGGTACTAATATACCATTCTTTAAAGAAACCAAATATATAGAGGGAAGGAAATTAGTATGATCCTATATGCTTGGCATATAGAAATAAAGGCCATCATAAAAAGAACAATGTAACTAGGAAAAAGACACAAAGTGATGCTTATAAATCATGTATTTTTTTCATTGAATGAAATATATATTTATCCACAAGTTGGGTATAGGATATAGAAGGTAGGTCACACAGTAGTAATCACATACTAAAACCAAGTATATTTCAGAAGATTAAAAAGGGAGAGGTGGATCTTTGAGCTGAAAATTGCATGAGACTAATAACATTAGAAGTGGGAGATTATCACATGACATTGCCTAGTGATTTGGTTCTTTTATTAAAAAAATTTATTCCGTACCTTCAGTTTCCATAAACATAATATTAGTGTATATTTTGGACACCATTGGATTTTATTTCATGTTTGAAAATAAATTTCTTCTCTTTTATAAGGATAACATATATTATGGCCAGGTGAATATTAATAATGGATTATATATACGTGAACTCAAAAAACCTATAATGGAAATAAATGGAAAAACCAAAAAAATGACTCATATGAAACCCACCTATAGCACAGTAATATTGTTCTTGTAAATTAGATGCATTTACATAAGTTACATCAATCAGGGTATTTGTTCCCTTTTGAGTTAAAAACAATGGATGTATGTCACGCTTATTTATAAGGTAAATGACTAAAGCACCCTTCAATGGAAAATGAGTAAAGGTGATAACACTACAGGAATTGATTAAAACTAATGCATTTGGTTGATTTCCATTGGAGGAAAGGGGTGAGTTTTCATACTAATTCACTTTTACTAATGACTATAGTAGGCATGGATATATCTATTTAATGAGGTATAATTAAGATTACATTCATGTGTTTAAGTAATACCTACATGAAGTGGAAAACCAACATGGTAATAAGATTAATGAACTCCACTCAAACCGAGGAAAAGAGTATCTCAAACATGTTTTTGTTGATCACTTAAAGGACCATGGGACAATATCCTAACTCACTCCTCATTATACACCTTAGTGGAATGGTGTCATTGAATGGAGAAATTAACCTTGCTTTACATGATCAGATAAATGATGAGTCATGGAACTCTTTCATTATTCTTTTGAGGATTAATGTTGTAGAAAATGGAATATAATCTTTATTGAGTACCAATTAATGAAATAGATAAGACCCTATATGAGTTGTGGTATGTAGAGAAACCTAGTCTATCACACACATGTGTATAGGGATGTGGTGATTTTTAAAAGAATAAACCTAGTGAAATATTATCATTCTAAAGAATGAAATGCATCTTTATAGATTATTCTAAATAAAGTAAAGGATATTACCAATATAACCCTTCAGATAGAAAAGTGATTGTGTCAAGATGTTCCATATTTCTAGAAAGGGAACACATTTTTAAAGGAAATTTTTGGATCAAGATTGAATTTGATGAGGTTGATGCTCCAGACACGTAAGAGTTGAGATGAGAATAATCTCTACAAATGGAAGTGTGAGATAAGGATGTTACCAAGAAATAAGTACTGTATAGGTATACTCAATAGGATATAAAACTAGAGTGATATGGTTTTCTTTTCAATGAGTTAGGTGATTCATTACTATTATTGAATGAAGAACCTCTAACCTACGAGGAATGACTAAAAGGAAAATAATATTCTAAATGGTGAGTTGTCATGCATTTTGAGATGGATTCCTTACAAACAAATCATTTTTTAATTTTGATATACCTTCTTACTGATGTAAAGCCCATCGGGTAAAAATGGTTATTAAAGAAAATTTCATACATGGAGGGAAA
Organism: Viscum album; assembly: GCA_963277665.1. Taxonomy (NCBI): domain Eukaryota; kingdom Viridiplantae; phylum Streptophyta; class Magnoliopsida; order Santalales; family Viscaceae; genus Viscum; species Viscum album. The sequence continues at coordinate 1,763,640,230 of OY728151.1, forward strand.
AGTAAATACCAATAATTCATGACTGGTTGAAATGGGTTTTAAGAGAAATCAAGGAATAAAATATAATAAAGCCTTATCACAAGTTATGATACTGGAATCCATCAGAATATTACATTAAATAGAATTCTTCAATGATTATGAAATTTGGAAAATCGATATAAAAACTGATTTTTTAAATGAGAAGTTGGATGAAGATGACTTTATGACTCAACCAAAAGGGTTTATAAACTCAATGATTGAAAATAACAATTTTTAAAATGTAGAGATCCATTTTTGGGTTTAAGTGGGCATCACAATAATGAAAATTTCATTTTGATGAAGCCATAAGAGAATTTAGTTTTGTAAAGAACAAAATAGATCCATGTGTATATAAGTAGGTTATAGGGAATTCCATTTTTTATCCTATTATATATTGATGATATATTTATAATGGAAAACCAAATTAACGTATTAAAATTAGTAAATATTTGGTTAAATGAATTATTATCTATGAAAGAAATTGGTTAAGTATCCTACATCCTAAGGAATAAGATCTATTATGATAGATCTGAGATGATTCATGGGCTAAGTCAATGAACATATGTTTACAGGGTACTCAAAAGATATAATATGAAACAATCCATAAGAATATTTTTTCAAATATTGGTCATATATTATAGTCACATTCTTTATTGGACCTATCATATTGGGTCTTCAAATCCATGCTGAATGGGTCCTCAATATCTGATGAAGAGGGACTTTGGTCCATCATAAATGTGTTGTACTTTGGGTAAATACATTTTTAATGTAAGTGCTGGGAGGGTTGGTTTCCCCTTCAAGGGTATATAACATTCCCCTAAAACCTATGGGTTTTGGTTTGTGTGTGTTTCTCTTATAGTGTCTTCTATTTCATTTTATTTATGTATTTCATGTGATATAATTGTTTCTATTAACTAGGATGATATATCGATCCTACTAGGGGTAGATGTTCAAATTTGAAAAGGGGTAAAAAGTGAAAGAATTGAAATTGATAATGCCTATTTACACTGATTCACAAACCCTATCAATGTGCCTACATGTTACAACGGTAAAATAAATTAGTATTACAGTAAAGGTTCAACCTCTGATTAGATCAAACTTACTATCCCACTAGTTTTTATATGACACAAATGAAGTAAAAATTTGAATATGAAGAAGTATCAAATTCATGAGAGATAAAAAATATATTTCCTATATCTTTGAGATCCAAAAAGGATAAATCTATAAAAACCATGAAGAATAGATAAATGATAGATGAAATAAATTTGAGAATGTTTTTGAAGAAGAAAGAGGACATAAAAAAATTGAATTTAATCATATTGGGAGTCTATTAGTATTATTTTTTAAATAAATATTCAATGATTCTTTTGATGATTATGGATCAATATTTGGTGAAGATAAGATTATTTAATAACTTAGAAATTTTTATTCATAGTACAATGATTATATGAATAAATTTTCTATCGAGGATGTAACTTACATATTTTTATTTATCAAGGGTATATACGATGAAAAATCATAGTTGAAAGAGGAAGCTAAGGATATAAAGAACTATGTTGCAAAGAAATTTCAAAGATGAAAAATTCTCACACAACTTGTTAAATATAATGAATAAATAGTATAAATTAGTATTTAACATCACTATTAAGTTGAATAATAGTTGAAAATAAGTGTCTCTGAGAAAGTAGTGATTAAAAAATTTCTCACTAAGATGATTCATGCACTAAAAGAATCTCTTAAATCTATAATGAATATTAATAATTATAAATTGTAAATTAAATACAAGGAAGATAAATTAATGGTATACAATGAGATATTCAATCTCCTTGAATAATAATTACAATGAGAAATTTGTTAGAATGATGCGACTGATAAATTTTTTATGAAAGTCATCCATGCATTATATAAACTACACAAATACTATATGAATGTTAAATATTCCTACCTTTTAGTAAAACTAAAGAGAATTAAATAATTGAATAATTATCTACTAGAGTTAAATCAAGTTCATTATGATCAATTTCATAAAATGAAGTGTCAATGGTAAGACATACTAAAGGTTTTAAAGGATGAGAAAAATTTCATCAACATAAAGTGTCTTGAAATGGAAGTCAAATTGAAAAAATAAGAATTGAAAAGAATCCAAGACTTCTGAAACTAATTAGATAAAAAAGGCTTCCAAGAGTAATTATGAAATTCTTCATACTTCCAATAAGACCCATTCTAGTGGAAATAATATCATGAGTTTATCTAAACATAAATATACTATAAGATCATTAATATAAGAAACCCTTGTCCTTGAAGTTTCTGTATGTACTAATAGCCCATCATATATTAGTACAGGTTCTAAAATAAATTCTCATCAATCATGGGTGAATAATAATAATGATAAGCCCATCATATCATAAAAGTGGGATGTGAATAAGTATAAAATTTTTTACCTAAAAATTTATCAAAAGAGGAAGTTTATTTCACCAGAATAATAAGATGTCAAATCCATATATAATATTAAAAATAATGAAGAAACCAAGATTTTTTTGGATATTATTAGTGTTTCCAGAAGTTTGGGAATCAATACAATGATATTTGTAAAAATATTTTAATGCATAACAATTATATAAGGGAGATATTAAGGGGGATGTGAATGGATGTGAAGATAAATCCTATAGGACAAAATAAAGATACACATATGAAAAAGAATTTGTCTATAAAGAAACAATTTGGGTGACTTGAATACATACATGATTATTAAAATAGAAGTGGTTATAGATATGATGAGTTATGGTGTATACCCACTATTAACTATACATATTTCAATGAGAACAAAACAAAACAAAAGTAAAGGCAAAGAATAAAATCAGAAACATTTACTGGGGGTATAAGTAGAAGAAGGAAATCGATAAAATAGTGAAGCATACTACACCCATGATGAATGATAAAAAGTATTTCACAAAAAAAAATATTATTTTACTATGGTGGAATAGTCTATATCATTAACCTTTGTAAATTGGCTATAAACCCCATTGTTAGTGGAAGAAAGCTAAAGAAGAAAAAGGAATCAATGTCTAAAAAAATAAAAGGGTTGATTTGGTGCATGGAATTCAAGATGAAAAATTGAAATTTAATTAGAGGTTATTTAAAAAGGATAACCATATAACTATTGGTGATATATGTGTGTGGTTCATAGTGTTTGGGAATATTGATAACAAATAAATGACAAGGTTTCTTGTAAAAAAAGAAAATAATAATGGGAAAGAACAAGTGAATTTTTTGTGCTAAAAATGCTATTATAAAGAAGTATTATATAAATAAAAATAATACTGTAAATATACTGCAATAATTATTAGTAATATGGCTAGATTATTTGGTATTGGATAGGAAATTAGAGGAGGTATAGAAGAATGAAAGTTATTTTCTTGGTATAGAAATTAATTCTATTTTATATAAGATGAATGTTAGATATATTAAGAAGTCCATTCTTCCCTTAAATCATAAAATATAGAAGTCAAATAATGAGAAAGCATGAAGAGTTTTCATATATCTAAAGTTTAATTGAAAGTATATTCTAGTTTAATAAATAAATATCTTCCATTCTCTTCAAACTAAAAAGCATTAAATCACCACATTATTTCCTTTTGTATTTTGGGTTTGTTTCTTCTATATAGGGAATTGAGGGATAGGTATGTATTTAGGGGGATACATGAAGAAATATATACAATGAAAAATTATACAGTATCCAGGAAGATATCCATCATAAAGTATTTTATTTCAATTGGTGTTAAAATTATTTTTGGAATTCATTCACGAAGAAATCGAACCATGATGATGATGATAGAAAAATCTTATCCCTCTTGGGGGAGTAAACCTGACAAACTACCATATTTGAATTTCTCAATTGAAATCACATGAATATTTTAAGTTCTAGTACGTGATATATTTTATTATTTCAAATTTTGATATTATAGAAATTGAATCTTATCATTAAAATCATATGTTCTCCAATCATTATATTAAACATTAATTCTGAAACTAAAGGAGAGAAAAAAATTATCTAATGATAAAAGTAAAGTGGGTTGAAAATGGGGAAGGCATTATTGTATATGAATGTTTTTAATATCTTTGTTGGCATGAATGTAGGATTTTAGTTAAAAAACCATTTGAATTACCCTAGAAATAAAGTTTTAGTGTTGGTATGAGATATTGAAAATTCATTAATAATTTTTTTTCTAGATTTATCACCCCTATTTTATATACTGGTCTATCTCATTTAGACATAGAAATGATTAATTTTAGTTCATTTATAATATTTTAATGATTTTATCCTCCTATATAGTAAATTAGATTATAAGTTTCAGAATAGGAGAAGATGTTCTTAAATTTTGAATGATGGAGATGATAATTTCATCCCATTCTTATATATTTAGATTTATTTTAAATTAAGGGGAGAAGATAACATTGAATTTATATATGTAATGGGAATTGAAAAAAAATACAAAGTGGGAGATTGAAGAACCCAAGCCATTCATTGAAGTTAGAATTGCACTAATGTAGATTTTTTTTTCATTAGTTTTGAATATGAAAATTTAATGTTTTTTAATTGTAATGGTTTCAGATATGTTCTTAATTCCCAAGACATGATCTAATTGTATTAGGAGAATGAAAATTGTTTATAAAATATGAAAAATGTATTTTTATGATGTTTTTTGTCAATTTTTCTGATTTTGTTTATCAATAATCATAATAATTTATGAAATGTGATAAGTGGATATAGATCATATTTTGATGATCTTAAATGATTATTTGAGAATTTTGAATTTATTTTGAGGAATGAGGTTTTGAAATTTACATAATAAAAATCAAAAAATATAAATGAATTATTGAGTTTATTTCCTAGAAATTATATGGAAATTATATTGAATAATTTTTTTAACATATTTGTTTAGAATTTATAAAAAATAGAAAACCATCCAAGTGGAGGAAAAAACTCAATACTATATGGGTGTGAGGTGGCCTCAACAATGTAGAAGATCCATCTCAGCGAGATTGAATGGATGCCATAGAGAATATCTACGGTGGGTGCCTATTTGGGCATGCATGGTGGGAATTCATAGTGCCTACAGGATACACATAGTGGCACACAAGGGGGAAGGTATGTGAATCCTCACCATGTATGTGTATAAAGGTGTTTCTATGTGTTGAACATGGGGCCAGATCAAGTGACTAATGAAACAAATTGTATTATTAAGTTGAGGAATAATTATTGATTGATAAATGTTAGATCCAGACTCACATAAAATTTTCTCTACGTTAAAAATATATGAAAAGAACCATATTCACTCGATTTCTTTTATTAAGACAATCTGATTATTATTAATGGATCGTCTTCAACCTCATCCTTTTGCCAAGGGTTTCACATGAACCAAAGTATATCATTGAGACACATAGATCAAATCCAACCCAATACAACATTGATTATCATCAGTCTAAGACAGTGAGTGATGAAATATGTTGTTAGAGATGTGATTAGGGGTGAACTAAATGGAATATGTTTTAATTATTTGAGTTATGGATTGAAAAGTTTTTGTTTCTTATGATGTCACATAAGGTTATATGATTCACACATAAATAAGTGAAGTGGTGTTCATGATCTATGTATGGGAAATCTATGTTTGTGCTTCTTATCTATAAATACCATGATCCTAACTCATTTTCAAGTATGATCGTAATAAAAAATTGAGAGATTGGAGAATACCAAAATAGAGTACATAAATATCTCTTTCTTCATGAAGTGGTTTCTATTCATTCTTGATGAGTCTTTCAAGGACATCTCAATCACACGAATAGAAACTAATTTTTACTAACCATAATTTATGCTATAGAAATTTGAAGTTGTTTCATGAAGAAAGTATAAGTGTTTTGAGAAATTAAGAGATTCATGAAGAATAGTTTCTACATTTTCCTATTATGCAAAGAAAGTGTTCATTCATATAGTTCTTATGTTATGTTATGTGATTTAAAAGAACGAGTATTCCATGACTGTGATGTTATAAATTCATGAAGGAATTAATATAGTGTCATGAACTTGTGAATTCATTATGAAGTAGAAAGTATTTTCTTTCTTTAGTTGTGTGAAGTACGTTTATGGAGAAAAAAATATTGTTGATATTAATTTACACAAAGGAGAAAGCAATATTTTATACTCAAACATACTTGAAGAGTGTTTTCATGAAATGTACTTGTTGATAATAACACACTTGAAATGATATTTTCATGAAAATTATAATCGGTATCCTACATTCATAAAGAACAAAAAAATGTTAATGCGTGAAATGTTTGAGTGAATTAGAAGTTTTATCTTTAATATATTTACAAAGTAGTGGAAGAGGACAACTCATAGTGTGTTGAATAAAATTTAGTTATTTAATCTAATATTAAAGTGAGAAGAAGTGGAAGTGATATCTTATACTCATTTAAAAGAGTACTAGTCAAAATTTCATATAGCATTGTTGATTAAATTTAGTGGAAATTGAGAACTTTAAATGGAAGTGAGTATGTACAGAATCAACTTATCACAGTGGTTCAAAGAGGAAGATTAGTTTTATGGTGTAGTGACAACTTTAGGTTTTTATGATCTTTCTCATTGTATTGGTTTTGTGTTTTTGTACATTGGTGGGATGTGTGTATAAAAAAAATGGTGGGATTCTATTATAATTTTGGAAGTGCTCAATACCTACCCATCAGGTTTCTGGACGATGCCCGACTGAACAACTTGCAATTAATGATTTATTTTCTAGTGGATATTCTATGTATTAGATCATCTGATGCATAACAAGGACACAGTTTCCAACTTTGGGGGTGAACATTGTAAAAATATTATGTATTATGTTTCATTTACTTTTTATCTTGCATGAGGTATAATTGTGTCTATTAACATGGAATATATATTCCTCCAAAAAGATGAAGAGGTTTGAATTTGAAAAAGTGGGTAAAAATTAAATAAATAAAATTGGTAAAACTTTTTTACACTAATTTACCCCCACCCTGTAAATTTAACTATATGATTTATTGGGAACTTGAAAATTTTATTCTTGAAACCTATACATGATATATGTTGCATGTGGGTCAGTTAGTGGCCCTTGAGAACCATTCTTGATATGTGGTCCTATGTTTTGTGCATAACCACTTGATAACTATTCTTCATATGAATTATTTTTCCTTACTATGATATGAATTAATTTTGGTATTTCATATCATGTCTATAATTACCTTAGGTATCATTATGAATATGTTTCTCAGAGTTTATTTGATGATCCCATAGAGGGGAACGTGATGATGTGAAAAATGCTAAGGATTATAGCTCATTTGATGGTATGAGTCATATTAATGACATGATATCCAACATGGGAGTAGAATGTATAGGGGTGTTAGGTATCCTTTATCTATTGGATGATATTGGAAAAAATCATGTAGGGTTGGAATTTACATCCAAATATTTCAAACATTTCAGTTGGGACTTACTATAATATGAGGATTACAACCCCCGTTAGGGTGGGGCATGTGGTTTTCCTTTTAATGACCACCGTCAGGGTAGGGAATATGGTGTTTCCTTAAATGTATAACTTGGATCAATATTTATAGGTGTATGATTCCAACTAATGCATAGACTTGTGTCATGTCTTGTGAAATTTGATGATTGATATTTACATCCTTACCGACATCATATAGAAACAGGTGGGTCCAAGGTTTGTAGTGGCCTGGTTAACACATGATGACTCATTTCATGTGTAGATGTATGTTTAATTTTGAATTTACCTCATGTTATTACATACACTATTTTATATTTTACAATTATGTAATGTAAGAATTGGTGGTTTCCTATTGGGTTCACACTTACACCTTGGTTTCCAATCTCAATTCTCATACAAACATCATGATCTAGGACCTAGGGTAGGGAAAAGGCCGAGAAACTGGGAGCTAGGAGATGGTGTCTGGTGTTCCGAGGTAGTACCGAGAATGAATCCAGAGGTATTCCATAGTGTTTTATTTACTTACCTATCATTCACGTACTCATTTTTTACTTGCCACTATATGGGTATTGGATTTAATATTCTATATGACTTGAGGTACATGAAAAGATACTAATTTAACTTTTTATATTATTTCCATTGTGTTATTATTTGTTTTTACTTCACTAATAATGAGGGTGTAGTCTCCCCATAAATGGATTTTATACCCTCATTGTTATTCAACAACCTCTTGTGTGTAGATAGGCATGCATGAGGCTAGGTGGTACTCTAGCTCGAACCTGATGTTTTGGTTCAGGGTGTTAAAAAATGGTATCAAAGGTTTGTGTTTTCATTTCCATTTTCATTACCTATGTTTTAGGGGAATGGTAGAAAGGATCTTAGGATATTGACACTTATTTAGTGGAGTTACATGCACTCTTAGCCAATACATGTATAGTGGACCTCTAAGTTACCATTGAAGATATGTTTTCTATATTTTTTTTTCTATTATAGTTTGATAATGGATCTAATATTTTTTTCAGTTATAATTATAAAAGATTTTGGGTGCATTCATACATCATGAGTAGGAACCTAGGATCACATTACATTTATATAACTATAATTTGGTGCATAGAATTTTTTAAATTTAATTACAGGATTGTGATATCTATTCAGAATAAACCTAGAATTTATAATTGAGTGACATATTTGTGTTATTAATTTTGTTATATATCTTTGTGGAATTAGTTAGTTGAACTTGATCATGTTTTTATATTTATTATATATTTTGATGTGAATAATATAAAAGTACAAGGCTCTTAGCTTTGGCTATGTGTAGAACTAAGAGGTATATACATTGGGTTATGGGTATAATCCTTGGAGAACGTTTGTGTGATCATGTAGGCTGATTAGGATATATCTTCAACTAATTAATTAAGATTTCTTAAATTATCTTTTAGAATTTTAGAAAATCCTCCATGGAGATGTTTGATTAGACCGCTTACAGAGGTATCCTAGGATGCTTGTGTTAGGTAGTACATGGATGTACCACCACCATAAGTGCATAATGATATACCCCAGCACGATCCAATACTAACTTATGTGATTTGTTGTGTAAATCTATGTTAGCCTATAATTTTTTGGATTATTACTATATAAAGAAAAAACCTTCAAAGGATCATGATTGATCATGCTTGGGATGTCCAGCTCTAGTATTCACATACTTATTAGGGTAATTGTGGTTTATAGAATATAGAGGATTGGATAAACATCACTGAGAGTATTTTTAATCTGATCCAGACCACTATAGATGTGAATATGATGCTAAGAAACTTCATATTCCATAGATATTTCAGGATATGGTAGACTACTATAAATCAAGATGGAATATGAGAGGTTATTACATGGATAACCCCCACATAGTTTTTTTTTGATAAAAACATTATTGATGTGATGAAGATGGACAATGCTTAGTATTTCAAGGAGTTTATAAATATATCTATGACTCTGTGGTCATATTTTAATTATTTCATGGAGATGATAAGATTTTTCCCTTTTCTAGATGGAAATATGGCTCAAATGGCCCAAAATTTTCAGATATGCATCCAATATATGATGAAATAGTAGGTTAGGAGCTTTTATATAAAATCATAACCTAAGGTGTTATGTAAGGAATTGATTGTCGAGAAGGTTCTAGAGTAGGATAGGGTAGCAATATTACTTCCAGTCCATACCGAACTAATGACTAATATTCAACTCACTACTATGAGATCAACTTCTGGTAGTAGAAACAGGAAAGTTGATTAGGTGGAGTAGGGATGTATGTAGATAAGTGAGAGTATGACTTCGTAATTAACCTATGTGTAAGGTGATTCTACTAATAAATTCAATTATTGGAAAATAAGGTATCTTATCAATGCTTGTAGGAAGTTTCCTATGGAGTTACACCAATGTGGAAAGGATAGGAATCTTCATAATTTTTTACAAGGGATTCTGGGAAGAGTTCTAAGAGATTAAGGAAATATTTTAGTGGTGGACCTCAGTAGATGATGCAGACTCATCCAAAATTGTTGACTTGATGGTAAGGGCATAGAGCTGGGGAAGGTTTAGTTTTTATAGTATATCAAGGTCCAGCTAATAGTGGTGAGGGATAATCTATAGTTTGAGGTACAATCTTGATAACAGCTACACTATCTACCCCTTTTATTGAAATTGGTGATTTTGATTCCTCAATCTCTGCATAGGTGGTATCTAACATAGAATTACAAGGAAAAATATGTTTAGAAACAATTTATTTTAATGAGCCCTTAGAGACTAAAGTAAACCTTCTTTATTGGTGTCCCAAAGTTCTTATTGAAATCACTAGATATGGGTATTTTTGGGATTTTATGATTCTATAGATGACCAAATTTTATGTGATATATAGGATAGACTATCTTATGAGTTATCATGCACACATTAACTAATATTAGGTGTATGCTTCCTTTACTTAAATTAAATGGGATAAGTTTGAAATGACTTGTGAGTGGTATTTGGATGTGGTAGAGTCGGCCCATATTTTTGATACATTAGAGCTATTATGGCACAAGTAATAGGATTAACACTATTAGTAGGATCAAAGTTATCCCCCACAAATTTTCCTCCCGTTGTGGATATTTATCAGGATGTGTTTCCGAAATACATTTTAGGTCTACCTATAGATACAGAGATTTAGTTTGATATAGAACTCATTTCATGGAAAGAACCTATATCTATGCATATTTCTCATATAGTTTTGTTCAAGTTGAATGAACATAAAATTTCACTTTATTACATGGAGAAAAATGTGTTTATCAGCCCAAAAACATCTCTTTAGGGTTCTCTACTGTTATTCACCAAAATTTGGATGGTACTCTTTATTTCTATATAGATTATAGATACTTGAACCTAGTGGAAGTGAAGAATAAGTACCTGATTTCTAGGTTCTATGACCTATTCGATCAATTATGACGAGATCATTTGTTTTCTAAAATCGATTTGCATTCATGATATCATCAGTTATGGGTCTAGGAGGATGATGTACCAAGGAATGTTTTTTTGGAGAGATTATTAGATATATGAGTTCTTAGTGACACCATTTGGTTTAATGAATGCTCTAGAGGTGTCCTCGGACCTCATGAATAGTATCTTTCACCCATATATTGACTTGTTCATCATGGTGATCATTAAAAACATCCTCATCTATTTAAAAAAATAGATAATTATGTCTGGAATATTGAGATAGTATTGATTACTCTTCAAGAACATCATCCTTATACCAAGTTGTTGAAGCGTAACTTTTGGATTCAAGAGATGAATTTCCTAGGGAATGTAGCATTATATGCCAGAATTTATTTACCACTATAGAATTTTGAGGTGATAATGTCATGGGATCATCCTCAGAATGTATTCAAGATCACGAGTTTCCTTGGATTAATAGGTTTCAACCAATGTTTATTCTTGGATTTCCCATGTTTGGTATCCCCCATTATTGCTATTACAATGAAAGGGGTGAAGTTTGAGTGGTTAGATCAGTGTGAGGAATACTTTCTTACGATGAAGATGAGGTTGATGATAGATCAAATTATAACTTTTATAGAATATGGGATATGATATGTTGTATTTCACAATTCCTCAGGAGTTGGTTTGGGAGCTATGATAAAGGAATAATATTGAGTAGTATCTTATAGGTCTCTCTAGTTGTGATGAAACTAGTGGAACTATCCTAACCCTGACCTGTATTTGGTAGCTTTGGTTAATGTTTTGATGTGTTAGTGAAACTATCTCTTTAGAGAGGTTTATATTCTACATATAACACAAGAGTTCCCACTATATCATATAATAGAGAGACCTATATTTGATGAAAATTTTATGGGGGAATATATATAGATAATCATCTTTGAGACTCCTTATGCACAGGGTAAGGGTAATGTTGTTTCAGACACTCTCTGTAAGAAAATTCATGATTTCTAAGATCATGGAGAGTGGCCTTCAGAGGAAGAATATCATATTACTTTTAGTTGATTTACTGGAGGATAAATGTGACTAAGGAGTTAGGGGAAGTTACATGTGAACCTTGGGTTATCCTTTCACCTTAAGCATACCGGGTAAAGGTCATGTAGGAGTTAGATCCTGAGTGTGTAATAATATAAGAACTGTTGGTGGGAGATGATCTGGAACTAGATTGGTCCTTAGATAGTAATAATGCATGTTATAAACATGTGAGGGTTATAGTTCCTAATCCTATCATGGGAGATATTATTAGAGACCCTCATTCATCATGGTGTAAAGTGTATCACATGTTGAAAAAGTTGTACCATGACATCAAATGGGTTTTTTGGTTGCCCTGTATGAAGAGGGATATCCCTAATTTTTTTGATGTCTTAATGGAAATGGAGTAATAGATGATAATTAAATACCTAGTGGTTGACTCCATTCACTTCTAGTTCCAATTTGGAAATGGGATGATATGACAGTGTATATTTTGATAAGGTTACCAAGGACCTAGTTGGTCCCAGTGGAAAACTCAAGAGGGATTGAATTGTGTAAGAAATTAAATTTTTTATCAAAAATGATTTAAAACATTAATCCACACATTAATATATTATTTACAGTTAAATAAAATTGTAGATTTATATAATTTTATCTTTTCAAAATGATTCTTAGAAGTTCGATCACATATTAGAAAAAAAATATGTTTGAAAACTATTTTTAAGACTTAAAATAGATTTAATCAAATAAAACACCATATATAAAACAAAAATTGAAGTTAACTATCAAAATAATATTTTTTAATATAGTTTTGAATAAATATATAGATAAGTTTTGAAAATAGGAAAAAACAGATAAAAACACAATGGAAATTAACAAGGGGTTCAGTCTCAAGAAAAGACCTGATACCCTCTACTTGTAAATCACCCACTACAAAGTAGTTTATTATAAAATAAACTGATCCACAACCTAGATTTGGTTTTACACATAATTTTAATCGGAAATTCATGGCTATACAAAAGCCTTTCCCATAGTTATTTTGGGATAAAAGGAGTCCAAGTCAAACATGATCTCGTCCATAGTTATTTATGGGAATAATTATGGTAAATATTAAAAGAGAGTGTTCTTCACTTTCTAATATATTACAAAAGTCTGTGTTTAGAGATTGATAGAGGAAAACATAAAAGATCTAAAAAGTTATGTTGAAATAGAAATTGAAAAATATAAAGAGTGTGATGATTTGTGAATATCAGTATAATAAACTTCGGTTGTTCAAGATTCCTTTAATTTTTCTTTCAAAGGGATCAACCTATTTCGAATAGAAGATTCAATAAAATAGAGTGTTTTATAGAGTTCTAAATGAGTTCTCTTGGTGTCACAGGTGCATGAAAATATTTCTCTATAATTATCTTTATGAGTATTTTATTTTTCCATAAGAAGTTCTTCATCTTAAATAGAATTCTATCTCAGAGGTATCCATTAGATAAAATTCATTGAAACATTAATTTCAATGAAATTACTATTAATTATTGAATAGTATTCATTATAAATTTAAAAAATAATCAACTACTTAAGTTATACATGGTATGTTGTATTCAATTAGGCATATTAATTTTGGCTCAATGTTACTAGGAACAGTTGGTTAGAATGGTAACAAGGCATAGTAACTTCATTCCTTAATGTGAAAGGTCATATTATTCTCATGATTGGTACATTTATTCATGTGTTAGGTACTCTTATTCACATGGTAGGTACATTTATTTATGTGGTTGGTACTCTTCTTCTCACACTAGGTATATTTATTCATGTGATATGTACTCTTATTATAATAGTTGGTACATCTCTTTATGTGGTAACTATAATAACACATACAATCATTATATTACTTATATAAATTTTACATATCTTTACCTAGTAACTATATTTATTTATGCTATAGGTTGTTTAATTATTTTGATCACCATAAACCTCAACACTTGGGTTGTAAAAGACTTGGATAGAATTGGCATATGGTAAGTAGTTTGTTCATGCAACTAGTACAACATGGTCACTTGACCTTAATGATTAGTAGAATTTGTTCATGTGGTAGGGATGTATGATCTCTTCCAGACTTATCCATTTTTAAAATTTTTGGCCTGAAAAATAGTTGGCCAACAAAAAACATTAAATTAGTTAATAAAATTATAAAAATGATTTGAAATCATTAAAATGAAGAGGTTATGGATTTAATTTAATAATATATTATTTTTTATGATCACAAATCCTGATAATTACGGGAAATAATATAAAGAACGTATAAGAAATGAATTGAGTATATCTGAGGTTTTTTCAATTTTATTCATAAAAAATGTGTTCAGAGAGAGGTTTCTCCCTATTATTACTCCCCATTATGGGATTGTCAAAAAGTATATTATAGGGGAAACTAAATAGATAAAAAAAATATAAACACAAATGATAATATAGAGTAGTATTTAATTAATATTTCAAAATATATTTCAAAAAGAGTTGAAAGAAGTCCCTATCAGGAATTCTACTCTGAACCTGAATCTGGAACATCCTTGATATATATAGGAAGGATAAGGTCATTTCCCTATAAGGATATATATGTACATAAGATGTAGTTTGAGGTGCATAGGTGGAAGTATGATCACCAATTTATACACATATGGAAACAAGTATTAGATGCACAAGTGCTTGTCTAGAAAACATGATAAAATGATTTATGTTAGAGGAGGTAGTGGTAGGATCTATGGAAATAGGTATAGTAGGAGGATAAAAGAAAAATATATTAGTAGTGAAATGGTAGGGTTCCATTAAACTGGTAAAATTACACATTAACCAAGATCCCTACTCCAAATCCTGAAGAAATTTCACTCTGTTTTCTATGAAGGTTTCAAACATTTGGGCAAGGACATTGATCTTCTCAACTTGAGAATTAAAAACATGGGTCAAATATGGATTAATAAGATCCCAAATAAGAGTTCAGAACATAAACTTTAGATATGGTTTTGTGAAGATCCAACTTAGGAAAAATTTATTTCCCTTCTTGATTGTTTCTATATCTTTACCAACCTAATTGATATCTTTTAAGAATTGTTATAATATTTTAGATGCATGTGGTTGAAAACCATCAAATAGAACTTACCTTATCTAGTTGGACTCATCAAATAAACCATTTAAAATTTCCCTTATGATTTATCTATTACTACCTTTATCAAAAGATGGTTGGATATGAGGAGCAAGCGGTGGAGAAGAAAATTTAGAAGATTGAAATACCTAACTTTGATACCTATAGTCCAACTTCAATAACAGATCAAATAAATATTCCTATAAAGAACATATTTGTGCTTTCAAATACTCAATCTCATTTCTCATTAAATCTTTCCTGATATGAAATTTAGGTTAATGATAATAAATGACTAAATTAATATCCATGGATGTATTTACCTTTCTCATTGGATCTAAAGAATCCCCAAAACTAAGAAAAAAATCTTTGAATACACCCATCAGATCTAATTTGAACTCATAAAAAGAATCCTTTTTTATATAAGATGTAAAATAGTTAGAGGATGGAATATAAGGAGAAGGATTATAAGCAAGATTTCTACCATCTAACTCAGATACAACCTCCGCTGATCTAAATCCTTTAGACTAATATTTAGATCCACCATCAACTTCTTATTCATGAGTATAAATATTAGCATATTCAATATCTTCAGCAAGAGAAGCACCTTTATCAGCTTCCTCACTAGCCTTAGTGGGATTAGGACCAAAATTTCCTTCAATGTTTGGTCACTTAGGGTCTCAATGTATATATATCAAGTCTATTATGATAATCAACATTAGTTACTAAATATTCTTCTAGTTATCATTGAGTATAAGTGATGGAAGTTCCACTATGTTTAGGTGGAATACCCCATTATTATCATCCTCATCAGACTCTAAATACTCTAGTCCTAACCTAGAATATCCTAGGGAATTATCCCCTTATTATATGCATCCAGTATATAATTTCTTGGAGTAATTCCTATAATAGGAGATACATTTTAATTGACTTTATATTACTTAGAGCCACCAAATCCATTCCATTCAGGATTATAACCACTGATAGATACCTTTATATCATCAAGGACCCCAGATCAAAACCCTTCTTCATGGGATAGTTAGGGTAGAGGTGAGTCTGGTTGTCTAAAATATATAACAGAAGATATTCCACTATCATCCCCCTAGGATTCCTTCGATTCCATATCAAGATGAAAAGTCTCATCATCATCATCGTCATCATCATCATCACCACCACCAGCACCAGCACAACAAGGACCACCACCACCACCACCACCACCACCATAATCATCAGCATCATCAACATCATCATCCTCATCATCATCATAACCACCACCACCACCACCACCACCACCATCATCATCCTCATAATCATCATCATCATCATCATCATCATCATCATAACAATAACCACCACCACCACCACCACCATCATCATCGTCATCATAATCATCTTCTTGAACATCCTAAACTTCCACTTCTTCCACACCAACGACCACTTAATCATCATCATCATAATCATCTTGGAATTACTCAACTTCCACTTCTTCCACACCAATAACCATTTCATCATTTGAATATTTAACAATTTCATCTAGTTCAAGACCGAGATATACTTGATTCCCTAGTCTAATAGTTTATTTCATAGGGTCAAATTTATCATAAATTTAACATTCCAAATATATATGGATCCAATTTTCATCAAAATAAAATAAAATTAAAATATCTTGATGCATTAGGATACTTAAGTATTCACTTATAGGATATATGAAATTATTTATAAACTTTGTTAAGTGAATGAACATTCCATTGATATTTATAATAGTCTTCCTTATATATGATCCATTCCTAGTCAAATATTATAAGGTACATTGAAACTTTAAATTATTTTAATCTAGTATATAACAAATTTGGTAGTCCTCATTCTCACCCTTTTGTGGAACACATTAATTATAGTCTTTATGGTGTCTCACTTATTTCTTAATATAAATTTCATATGATCATAGAATTAATTAAGCAATATTGGATTTAATGGTTTACCATTTTCATAAAACCAAGAATCATGGCCTAGTTTTTGTATCACTTTACACACTAGAAATTTTCTCAATAGTACCATTGACCATAAAATTCATTCTTTATAGATACCAGACAATAAATCCGATGGGGGTTTCGTGGTTTCACTATGGTTTTCAACCATCCATTATCTTTTTTAAATTTATTTATTTGTGGAAATTTGATAGGAGGTGCAACATTGGAAGGACATTTCTCCTCAACATACTCATACATTGACTAAAACGTAGATGGTTTGGATTCATGAAAGAGATTAAATATTGTAAGGCTCATGATGAAAATAAAGGTTTCAAAAAATAGGGGTTTGATTGAAGGTGAGGTTTTAAAAAGAATAATGGGGTTTTAGGATAGAGATATGCATCAATTCTGATTCTTATTTTAATATTATAAATCAATAGTTTTGGAAAAAAATAATAATATTTTAAGAAAATACCACAAAAAAATACTATATTAAAAATACTAGGAACAAAATAGAGATGGTAGGTATATTGTCCATGATATCACAACATCATAGATTGTAGGGTATGTATACTAATTGTACAAGTAACATTCCACTGTAACTATAGTGACCATAAGATTGATATTCTATGGTAGGTATAGTGACCATGTGAGTTAAGTTCCATGATAGGTATATTGACCGTAAGACCAGTTGGTTATGGTAGGAATACGGACTGTGTGAACAAGAACTCACAATTACATAACTAACTATGTGAAATAAATTTCACAGTAACTTTAAGAAAAATGGCAATAAAAAGGAGTTGAGAATTCAAAAAATGATTTTAAATAACTAGAAGGATAAAAACTAAACTAAAATAATTATACTTTTTTATCATAACTAATTCATGTATGATATAATTAATTCTCTAAATATTCAAAGGAATTATAAATATATCAGTAAGTTGGTGTTTAGTACCTATGATTTCAAGAGTTATATCACCTTTTTGAAAACATTCTCTCCACAAGTGATATCTTATATCAATATTTTTTTCCATGAATGTGATAAAAGATCCTTAGAGATATTTATTTCACTCGTATTATCATAATTTATAGGGACATGGAGAAATTGATATCCATATTCTAGTAAAGTGTATTTCAACCATATAATATATGCCCATGAATTGTCTGCCGCAATGTAATTAGATTTAGCAGTGGATAATGCAACAAAGTGATACTTTCTATGACACCATGAAACTAGATACTTTCCCAAAAAGTTAAATGTTCCTGAAGTAATTTTTCTATTTAACTTACGACCACTAAAATCATTATCTAAATAACTAATTAAATAAAATTAATATCCTCTAGAATAAAATATTCCTAAGTTGTATATGTATTTTTAGGTATTTAAAAATTAATTTCAAAATAATTAAATCTTATCATTTTGAATTTTATTTAAAATGTACACACGTGTACACACTAAACATAATATCAAGCTGGCTAGTAGTTATGTACAATAAACATCCAATCATACCTATATACGTGGTTTTGTTAACTAGATTTCCATTTTCATCACGATATAGTTTACAACTTATACTCAAGGGAGAATCACTACACTTAGTACTACCCATACAAAAAAGTTTTAGAATATCCATAGTGAAAATAATTTGGAATTAATTGATTCCTTCCTTATTATAAAAAATTATGAAAAAAAGAATTAATTTAAGTCACCCATCAAACTCATTTAAAATATATTTTTGAATCATTTCTGAAAATTTAGTATACAATGATTTTTTAGATGTTCCAAAAAATAGAATCAATATAGTTTTTTACTACAAAAACATATTTTGAAATTAGTATAATCAACAATTTAGGGTTGAATATCTAGGAGATTGTTTTAAACAAAATAAATCATTTGATAATTAAAAAAATGATTTGGAAATGAGGGTTCTGAAATCCAAGAGGATGTTCCATAAAAACTTCCACAATTATATAACCATTTAGGAAATCACTATTGTCATCCATTTTAAGTAATTTGAAATCTAAAATATTCTTCATATTCAATCAATATTCCCATACCTTCAAGTATACCTACTTGTGAAAATGTTTCTTCATAATACATACCTTCCTCTTGACTATACCCTTGTGAAACTAGTCATTCACAATTCTAATTATATTTACTCACTCTTATACCATATTTCTAAACACAAAATTAATGGTAATGGTTAGTAAGTCCTTTTTTATTTTAAATAGTTCCCAAACATTGTTTCTCTCAAATATATTAAATTATTCTTTCATTTATATTACCCATAACTAATCATCAATTTATTATGTGATGTTATTAGGTTCAATCTGTGGAAAAATGGCTTGATTTTTAACCTTATTTCTGAGAGAGGATCAAGTGTGTGTTTCTCTGTCTAGATATCCTATAATAACATATAGAGCATGGTCAATATGAGTCCCACGATCTCTAAGAATATAAGTATTTTAAACTTTATTTTCTTCTTTAGGTTCCGGTTCAAACAGTCGTTAAAATTGGGGGATTTTTCTACAGTAGGTTCAAATGAATCATCACTAGGTTTTTCATTGATATTTTGATGAGAACGAGGATCCCCTAGGTTTTTAAAGGGATACTAGGCTCATGCGAATTTTTTTTATCAAATTTTACATGTACATATTATTATAATATTTTATTTATTTTATTGAATACCATATATTATTTACTTGATGTTCAATAACCAAGGAATATTCCTTCATCAATTTTGGATGAAAATTTGTTGAAATTATCCTTTGTATTGGAATAAATAATTTATAGACAAGAACTCTAAAGTAATTATGTTTTTGTTTTGTCCCATTCTATAAATTATATGGGATTTTATTTAAAAGTTGTCTAATAAGAACTCTATTAATAATATAAAAACATGTATTCATAGCCTCTAACTAAAAGTAAATAGGTAAACCATATTCACTAAGTATATTTAGAGAAATATCACTAAGAGTTTAGTTTCTAATTTCTACTACTACATTACATAGTGGGGTCCTAAGAGAAAACACGTTTTGATTATATCCATGTTTTGAGTATAGTGATTCAAAATCCTGATTTTCAATCTCATGGCCATGATCAATTATTATGGTCTTAATTGAAAGTCCACTAAAATGTTCTACAGATATTGCATACTTGAAAAAGGAGAAACAAGTTTCACTTATCTGATCTAAAAATAATACACAAGTGTATTTAGAAAAGTAGTTTAATATAAAATAAGCATTGTTCTTACCACTTAATAGAGAAACTATTGAGGTTCTAAACAAGTATATGTGAACCAATCAATTCATTGAGAAGTTGAAAATTTATTCTTTAATTTGAAAGAGATTGATTGTTTCCCTTTTTGATAGGGGTTACATACATTTTCTACTGGTAAATATAGTTTAGGTAAATCCTTGAATAATCCTTTCCTTGTAATCATTCTATATGAGTGAATGTTTTAGTGCCCTAGTCTCCTATTACAAATCCTAGAATCATTAATAAAGTAACTCAAACAAGAAACATTTTGGGAAAATAAAAAATTAAAATCAATATTATAAGTATTATCATTACAGAAACTTTTAAAAACTAAACCATACTTTGAATAATAAATTTTAAAAGTATTATTTTTAAACTCAAGATGAAAAAAATCATTAAATAATTGTAAGATTCTAAGAATATTATATTTTAATCCATCTATAAATAACACATTATAAATCAAAGCAGTACTAGATTTGTCGATTTGACCGAGTCTAATTATTTTTAATTTGGTGTTGTCACCAAAAGTCACATTTCAACCATATAACTTGATAAGGAAATTTAATATTAATTAGTCCCCATTTATGTTTCTGGAACATAAACTATCTAGATACCATAAATTCTTACATGTACTCTTCAAGGAGGTTTCCTATTGTGACATTTAATCCATAAATAATTTGGGAACCCATATTTTCATATGTCCAGAAATGTTAGTAATAATATATTTAGGGATAAAAAGTGGTTTAACTATTTTTCTATAAAATATTTAAACTTTTAGAGATATAATCTTTTTTAGGTCTTGAATAATAAGAACAATTTGTTGAAATAGTAGGACATGAACTTGGAATAGATTTTTTATTATTAATATTCTTTTATTCTGGTTGGTAACCAATATCAGTAGTATATTAAGGATTGGTTTGGGTTGAAAGAATCCTTATAATAGTTTCTACATCATTCATTAATATTTATATTTATTTATTAGGATTCTCATTGGATATATTTAATTAATCTTTTTTCCTTTAATAATTGATAATTTCAATCCATGTCTATAGAAAAATCATACTTCAAATTAATTAAAAAATCATGATATTTATTTATAATTATATATTTATCCATAAATTCATTAAATTCATCTTTTAGCATATAATAAAATAAATACTCAATGGACATGTTTTATTCATTTTTTAGTCTTCGAAATATTAGAAATATGAAAAGGATATACAGGAATAATATATAGCACCTTTAATGAGTTTTTTCATGAAACACATTTTAGATCTATCATTTTTATCTTTTTTGTTCAAGTTAGAGTCATTTGAACTATATTTAGAGGCACTCAATTTGGATTTCATAGCCTTTTTATACCATTTAACCTTGTCCTCCAACCTTTTCTTATACATCATCTAGGAAAAATCAGCTTTTATGTGTCCTTTTCATTTACAATCATAGTATATTATCTCATTAGTAGAATTAACCTTTTCCAATATTTACTCTAATTTTATTTTATATAGAACTTTACCCCATAGTTATTATTTTTTACAAATTTATTATTAATATAAAATTTCTATAATCACCAGATTAACGATCAATTTCCTCATCACTATCTAAGGGTGATTCATCATCACTCGAACTATCATCTATGATATTTTCATTTAGTTTTTAGTAATATTTATTCAAGGATAAAGATTCTATATTAGGTTCATATACTTCCTATTTTTTTAGTATCAATTGCTCCTCATACATCATAAGAATTATAATAAGACATTTTACCAGTAAATTTCTTATGTCATAGGATTCTCTGATGGAAACTGAGGTTCCACTCCTCCTATAAAGTAGACATCTTATAAGTTTCATTACTTGATATTTTTCTATAATTCATTTCCCATGTGCATGAATTCCATTTAAAATTTCATTAAACCTAAGATACGTATGAGATATGGATCCATAAGGCTTTATTTTAATGGTATCTTACTTAATGGTGTAAGTATTCAAACACATATCTTTAATATTTTATGTTCCCTCAGGATATATAGGATGAGTATCCCAAATTTCAAAAGTAGTAGAGAAAATAAATATTATATTAAATTATTCTTATCCTAATTCACAATATAATGCATTCATTTCTTTACAGTTGTAGTCATAGTCAGACTTAAAGTAATTTCTCCATTCAGCTCGAAAAACTTTTGGTTTTTTATATTTATCCTAAAAAATGATTCAAATATTGAAATTCATGCTCTCAATATGGATTTTAATATTGATCATCCATTTAGAATAATTAGTTCCATTACAATAAGGAGTCCAATTATTAGTGGTTAGTTATTATTTATTATTACCCATAAAGGAATAAATTTATGTGTAACATAAATTTTAAGAACTTTTGATAAAACTATATCATAATGAAAATTAATTTAAAAAATATCTGATACCAAATTTTGGTCCCAGTGGAAACCTTAATAGGGGGGGGGGGGGTATATTTAGTTCCCAATTTAAAATATCATTAAAATTATTTAAAACTTAAAAAATCCAATTTATAAAATTCACCAATTAACCTAAAATAGAAGTGTTATATAATTTTATGTTTTCAAAAATCATCTTAGAATATTGATAACAATATAGTTAACAATTAGTTTAAAAATTCCTTATAACATTTGAAATAGATATAACGAAATAAAAAAACTAATATAAAAACAATTAAAGTTAACCATTATAATAATATTTTATTTTATTGTTTAGAAAATAGATATAGATATGTTCTTAAAATAGTTTAAAAATAGATAAAATCATAATGGAAATAATAAAGGGATTCAGTCCCAAGACAATACCTAATATCCTTTACTTAGAAATCACCCACTTCCAAGAAGTTTAATATTGAATAAACTGATCCATAATTTTTATTGGGTTTTAAAAACAACTATACCCAATCAATCCATTCAATACATAATAATCTTCTATAGTTCTTCATAGGATAAAATTTTCCCAGGTCACACAAAAACTCTTCCATAAATATTAATGGGAATAAAAATGTAAAAGAATAAAAGAGACTGTCTATAACTCTCCAATAAAGTAACAATGTCTGGGTTTATAGATAAAAGAGGAAAAAAATACTTCTCAAAAGTTAAGTTAAAATAGAATGATAAAAATAAAAAGAGTGTGAAAATTTGTTATAGCTCAGTCTGATCGGTTTCGATTGTTCAAAAGTTCTTGAATTTGTCCTTGAAAGGGCTCAATCAAGAGTGCATAGAAGATTCCGGATAACATAGTGTTATATAGAGTTCTGAACAATTACTCAATTTATTTTAGGTTAAATTGTATATTTATCTTTTATTCACTACATGAGTCTCTGATTTTTCAATGAGTTTTTTTTTCTTAAAGGGAACTCCACCTCAAAGGTAGTTGTTGTAGAAGTTTCATTGCGGAATTAATTTAAATTACACAATAATTAATTCTTGAAGAGTAGCCATTGGATATTTGAAAAATAATCCAAAACTTAAGTTAGTCATGGTAGGTTTTCTTCACATGTACATGATAAATTTGGCTCATGATTACTAGGTACGATCTGTTGACATCGAAACTAGGCACACAATATGGGCACAACAAATTGGCATGGTCACTTCATTCCTTCATGTGGTAGGTATTATCCTTTTCATGGTAGGTATATTTATTTATGTAGTATGTACTATTCTTGTTATGGTATGTACATTTATTCATGTGGTAGGTACTCTTCTTCTCACAATAGGTACATCTCTTCAAGCGATCACACTAATAAAATATATATTCAGTACGTTACTTAGAGAAATATTAATTACCTTGGAATGATAACTAGATTTCATCATGTAGTAGTTGGTTTAATTATTTCCATAACATTGAACTTCAATACATACTCAGTACAATAAAGGGAAAAAATTGGCACATTGTTGGTTGTTTTTTCATGCGGTTAGTGATGGGACCACATTTTTGTATGAGTTTCATTTTTATCAACAATTATCAATAATGGCAAAAATAAAGAAGGAACAACTAAGTTGATGGAGATTGGATGAAGTGATGATGAATTGATAATTTTTATGGATTCATATCATTGGACGCCAGGCTTGGGACATTCTCCATGTTTTTTCAACTCAGATAATTGATGCACTGATCCATTGTTCAAAGAACATGTGTCAAAGGGGACACAATGTTTAAAATAATGAAGTATCATCCACTTATGATGATTGAAGTGTTCTATGTGTGTTCCTTGGAATTAATGATCCAAAAAGAAAATAAGGATGATTTTTTAATAAGAGGCTTCATATTTGTAGTATCCATGCATGAGGTTTATTAATTAAGGTGGCCATGAAATTTTACACTTTGAAGTATGATTTTTTTTCCATAATTAATAAAATGGGCCAACCCTCAAACTAACAATTCAACCTCAACCTGAGGAACATACGGAACCATAGGAGTCAACTATGCCCTAAGGGAGGCCAACTATGCCATCCCATGAGCGATAGGGCCGTGTAGGCCCACAGAAGCACATGGGGAATGGCTTGTGCATAGTTAGGCCAAAGCCCACGTAGAGGGTGGGCACAGAGCGCACCTGCAGTGAACATGGTACGAGGTGGTACTGTGGAGGGTAGGGAAGAATTTTGGTAGTGGTTGGTGCACTTTGGATTGATATACCACATTCTATCCTCATTAAAGTTTCAATGTGGGACAATAACATGGGTACTGTTCATCACTTAAAAAATACAGGATTAATCCACACTGTCCATCTCATCCGCATCCCATGATATAATAGCCACCATCCACTATATCTATGTTGTGCATGTTTGAATGAGGACTATATGATTCTCACACAGTCGTGTTGTCTTCAACCTATAGACCTTCTCAGAGATCCTGATGCCACTGATCACCAAAGTTGTAGCCGCACCACCTCCATCAAGCTTTCTTCCACAATGATGATCCAATCCATTGCATTATGGGCATATTAGATTAATGAAATCGTGATTTCAATTGAAGTTTCATACATGCAACAAAATGGTGAAGTTCAAAGGAGGCTGAGGCAAAAATAATTTCTGAGGCAACATCATCGAGCTTGAAGCAGTTATGAGTTTAATGTTATTAATAATTCATTCACATGATCTATTTACTGAGAGACCATGATAATGAAAAGGAAACAATCCATGAAATCTAATATATCTTCACACAAGTTTGAAAATATTTAAACCCTGGATATCTAGGGAATTAAAAGGCCCAGTATTTCATGAATTCAAGTGGATGATATTCACAACATAACTATGATATTTGAATGCATAGAAAATCCCATCTATGCCTATAAAAGTTGAATCCATGAAGCTGATAGAGGATTCTTCCATCACTACCTAAGAGATCTTGTTTTCAAAAACAAAATCCCTCCATGATTTTAGTTCTTGATGGGATATCACGAACCACGAACCATTATTAGTTCACAAAGAGAGGATCCATGAACCATTATTGGTTTTTGAAGTATAACCAGAAACAACTCTGGTTCATGAAGATGTGAAGCCGCAAACCATCACAGTTCACGAAGAGGAGAACCATGAACTGTTATGGGTTTGTGAGGAGGATCCATGAACCACTCTTGTTCCTGAAGAGTGAACCACAAACCATCCTAGTTCGCAAAATAGATATGCACGCACTATTTATAGAAGAACTTCACACAATCAATGTGAAAAAATAAGAACATGAACCCCACAATAAACTCAATGCATTGTGTGGTTGTGTGATGAACGAGAAACATGAAGGCATGGGGTAGTGTGTTCATGCATGAGATACATTCACTTATATGCATGATTTAGAAACACGCAAACCAAGTGCAAAGTGAGGAGGCACTATGTTTATGAAAAGGATTTCATTCATTCAAGAATTCACAAGAGATAGAAAAGATACACACATAAACACATACAAGACATATAAAATTGAATAAAGTAAATAAGACATTGTGTGTGTTATTGAGAAGAAGGAAGAAGTAAGAAGTGAACGTGAAAAAATTATGAATGCATGCATGCATCCATAAAAAGGGTGAAGTTTAGTTCAAAAAAAATTAATTTCACCAAGAAGAATAGAAGAGAAGAATAAGGAGAAGGAATGAGAGTTTTACTAAATAAATACTGAATATTATTCAGTGAAGTTTGATTCAGACAATGCCAAGTGATATGATCTTCAGTGTTTGAATAATCACATAGTCATTTGTGATTATGTCCATGAAGAAGAAGAATAATTTCTAGTGAATTCAGTTATTGAAATAAAGGAGAATAAGGAAGAAGAAGTTTTTGTGTAGGAGGCTTTTCACTAAAGAAGAAGAGAGAAGAAGAAAAGATAGTTTCTTGCCTACTAATTTACAAGTAACCAAGTGAAGAGTACTAAAAAAGGTTAAGAGAAGCACCTACGTTATTCAAGAAGGAAGAATATTATCTCTAAATGTAGTATAAAGAACCATCTAGTGGCTAAAAATTAGACTAGGTCATCACTAGTTCAGGAAGATAGGATTGTTTTCCTTCCCCCTCCAATATTTTGGGACTCACACTGGGAAGGATTTTTTTGTTCCCCGATCCAAATTTTAGGGACTCACACTATATAGAGGGTTGTATTCCTAGCCAAATCACTGTAACTGTGACTAAATTATAGTGATGAATCCATG
The DNA here is from genome assembly GCA_963277665.1 of Viscum album. Taxonomy (NCBI): domain Eukaryota; kingdom Viridiplantae; phylum Streptophyta; class Magnoliopsida; order Santalales; family Viscaceae; genus Viscum; species Viscum album. Next base: position 1,763,667,261 of record OY728151.1, read on the forward strand.
TATTGTTCTTCACTATACATGGAAAGGATGCAACTGCTCTTATTAAGAAGTGAACATTGTAAAAATATCATGTGCATATTTTTGCTGCTTTCTATTTATTACATGTGACATGGAATAGATAATAAGAGAATCGAGATCCTAATACGTCAAGAGGTACATGGATAAAATGTTGGAATTGGTTTACAAATTCCCCAACATTGATTCACCATCGTTTTAGAGTTAGATATATCTCAAATTGGCCATCTCAATTGGTATTAGACGGAGGAACACCTTTGTTGGATTCTCTAATGTGAATCTATCCTCCCATGTGTTAATAATGAGGTGATGTTTTGGTTAAGAGTCATTCATCTCTAGGCAGAATTGTATATCTTCCAAGACTATGATGAACATGAAAAAGAAGGAGAACTGAAAGCTGTATAAGAAGTCCCTATTATCTAAAGAATAGGAATTATCTGGTTCTCCATACTTTTTTGACAATGAACACATGTCATATATGGAAATTAATGAGTGGGTAGATCTAGTTTCCACCAAGAATATAGATATCCTTCTACCCCAAATGTTCAAGATGTTTGTTTTAGTACATTTGAAAATTATTTTCATATTGTAAATTCTATCACAACTGGTTATGATCAATCTACAAAATCTCCAGAGTTATTACTTGATAGATTAAGAGATATTCTGCATGATATTCTTGAAGAAAGTGAATCCCTTGATTTTAGAGTATTTCTATAAATGAAAATGATATCACCCAGCTAGAAGAAGAAACTATTGTATTGGATAAGGGCTTGGAAGAAAAAATTGTTGAATGTATAAAGCTCTCCAGACATGTTGGATCATTTGATGTAACAAAGAGGGAACCTGAAATGAGTTCATCAAAATAGATAAAAAGACATTGAGGAGAAATATAGTGTCAATGAGACTCTAAAAGAGAATATCCATGCACTTGAGGATAAGCTGATGAGGATAATTGATGTCAAGAGTTTATATTTGGAAGAAATACCCAAGAAGATCAAAGAACTTGACTCTTTGTTACAAAAAAATGTTCTAATTCGTGAATATGAAGTTGAAAGTTTGAATAATTATTATGAATTGAGGATGACTATGATTGAACACTAGAAAGTCATCTGCAATATGAAATGTCTAGAATTAGAATCTCAGTAGACCAATCTTGAGAGGACACATATTGAGACTTCACAAAAGAAGGAAACATTAGCTTCTAGTACTCAATGTTCATTGAAGGATTATACTATCAAAAGAACTCCAACATGTGATAAGAAGATCATGGATTCACTCAATGATCTATCACTAGTAGCTGAGAAAAAAAGGTACCATCCATATCATCTTGTACTAAGGTTTCTAAAACTGTTTCTATAAAAAGTGGATGTTTGAAAGAAAATTATAAAGTATGGATGAAGAAAGGTGATTAGATACCTACCACAATGGCTAGGGTGGATATGAAAAATAAATTGGAAGATGATTCCCCATAGAGAGCATAACACATCAAGAAGAAGGACCAGAAACCTTATACATAAGAAATCAATAAGTCATGATTTATGGTTCAATGTTAGTGCTTGTTGGCACCAAAATATTGTACGAACGAAAGGGACGAAAAAGACGGCCCGAACGCTGCCTCACGAAGCACCGACGCGAAGCACCCCGAGCATCGCGGTCCCGTGAAGCTCCGGAGTTGGTACCTCTCCGCGAACACATTTGACGTTCACGATCCCACCACGAAGCTCCGGAGGCGGTACCTCTCCAGGAACGCATGTGACGTTTGCGAGCCTGCCGTGAAGCACTGAAGGCGGTACCTCTCCGCGAATGGATTTGACGTTTGCGAGCCCGCGACGAATCACTAGAGGTGGCACGGGAGTTTGGATTCGCGGCGCCCCTTGCCTATAAATACTAGGCTCCCCCTGAGTCCCGCAGACGGACAATCCGACCTTTCGGCTTCTCCTCTCCCAAATCGCGAAGAACTCTTTTCCCCCGAGAATCATGAGCTCCGCAAGGTACTTCTACTTCGCGTGACGCCATTTCTTTGTCTCGTTTTGAGCCCCACTTCTGAGAGGGATGCCCTTCGCGAAGCTCAAGGACATTCGCGAAGGAGGGGGATTCCCAAGGGAACCTGGGTAGCCGCAGAGCATTTATGCTTCGTGAAACACCCATCCTGTACTAGTGATCCCTATGCTAAGGCAGGATCGCTACACATCGTGAAGCACACTGCTTAGTATCACCCTTCTTCGTGAGGCACCACCTCTTCGCAAGGCAGTGCTTCGCGAATACTATTCTACTTCGCGAAGCACCCTCCACTCACAACTATTCCCCATGCTAAGGCCAAGGCACTCCGCTTCGCGAAGCACACTCCTTTGCTTGGAAATTCCGCTCCCCGTGCGACCCTCCATGTTTGCACGATGTGATATCAAAGTCCCACGGACAATACTACTCATAGCGTTGCTTCTCTTAGTGCTTCTTCACATAGGCACACTAACGACTATTGCTTCTTCGCATAGCCACGCTAACATGGACCCCTCGATGGTTCGCTCTATAACCCCCCAAGATCACGGCCTTACTAGTACCTTCCCTCCCCCAAGGAGCAAAGGGTACCAGTTATGTAAGTCCTAGGGGTGTGGAGTGAACCCGCCTCATCTGAGCTACAGGATGTTAAACTGCCAAGCACCACGTTCTCAACACATGACGTTAAACTGTGACCCGACCTCATGCCTCGCATGAAGGGTCCCCCCAGCTCAAACATTTTTTACGCCACTCATCTCCACAGGAGTGGAATAACCCCTCCACAAAGGATGATATCCTCCTTATTGGAGTGACGTATGTTCTTAGGAGAAGGGTGACCCTAGTTCCCAAACGGATGGCTGCACCCCTACGTCTCCATACTTCCCCACTACCAAGGTCAGTGGAGGGCGTGATAGGGAACGACACACCTCCCATTATTGGTCCCAAATCCCTCTTTCTCTGCACTTTTCCGCACATCGGGCCTCCATCCTAGAGTAAGTACCAACACTAATGGGCCGCCTAACGCATAAGCCCCTATTCGCTTCTCACGGACGCACCCTTCGCGGCTTGTTCATCAGGTCCTTGCTGTCTCTTGTTTCTAACACTAAGAATGACTCACGTGGGATTAGAGTCAGCATTGGCCATGAAAATACCTCATCCAACATGACGTTAAACTGCATGCCCTCGTCCATCGTGACGTTAAACTGCATGCCCTCGTCCAGCATGACGTTAAATTGTATGCCCTTGTCCAGTATGACATTAAACTGCACACCAATTTGAACTACAAGGTCTTTGATCCATGTCAAGGCATGGTACGTAGGAAGCCTCCACGAGGTTCATCCCACCCATCATCTAATTCACATCGAGTTCCATTTGCGTCCAGCATGATGTTAAACTGCATTTCAGTCCGATGGCAAGCCGTTGTGACCACCCGAACTACGAGGACTTTGATCCATGTCAAGGCACAGTACGTTGGAAGCCTCCCCGAGGTTCAATCCCATCTCCCATCGGAACAAGGTCCCTTTTTCATATCGGTTTGCCGACACCCACCACAAGTGGACCCCGAAGTTCACCTTCACGTCGGATGGCCGACGAAGCCCCTCCGAACTATGGGGACTTTGATCCATGTCACGACATGGTACGTAGGAAGCCTCCATGAGGTTCAAGCCTACCGCTCATCACTCATTCACGTCAGGGTTCGCTCTCTCCCAGCATGATGTTAAACTGTATTCCAGTCCGACGGCAAGCCGTTGTGACCAATCCAAACTACGAGGACTTTGATCCATTTCAAGGCGTGGTACATAGGAAGCCTTCACGAGGTTCAAGCCCACCACTAGTGGACCCATGGGTCTATTTTCACGTCGGTTCACCGATGAAACCCTTTGAACTATGAGGTCTTTGATCCATGTCAGGGCATGGTATGTAGGAAGCCTTCCAAAGGTTCAAGCCCACCACCCATCAGGCCAAGGTCGACCGTCACGTCGGTTCGCCGACGAAGCCCCTCTAAACTATGTGGTATTTGATACATGTCACTGCATGGTACGTAGGAAGCCTCCACGAGGTCCAATCCCACCACCACTAGGACCCTCCTGGTCCTCATTCACGTCTGCCTTCCAATGTCCAACATGAACTACGTGGTCTTTGATCCATGTCACGGCATGATACATAGGAAGCCTCTCAAAGGTTCAAGCCCACCACCTGTTGGTCACTCCGACCTTCTTCACGTCGGTTCATCCACACATGGGTAGCCTAGTGTGTAAGCCCCACACCATTTGGACCAAGGTCCACCTTCACGTTGGTTCACTGACGCATCGGACCAAGGTCCACCTTCACGTAGGTTCACCGGCACCATCCCAAACTACGTGGACTTTGATTCCCTGCCACGGGGATACATAGGAGGTCTCGTTGAGGCTCAAGCCCAACTTCACCATCGCCCTTGCGATGGTCCCTTGCCATTCACCCTCCACATCATTCATCCATCCATCATCCACCCTGATTCTCACCCGGACCGTCATATCCCGGTGAGACCATGCCGGTCCGCTCCTCTTCACAGCTGTCCATAGGCTGGTCCCGGTATTGGCACACCCTCAAGGGAAATCCCTCAATCCGATCCATTCTAGCTAATGCTCTGGTCGGGCTGATCCGTCTCCGCTGGACGTTAAACTTGAGGTATATCGTGTGTTAAGCACAGGAAGCAAAGGAAAACCTCATATATGTGTCTATTGAATATAATTCTCCGTGCTCGATGTGGGATGACTCGGGCTTCCACGCCCTTGAGAAGCCCAATGACCAGGGATAATAGACAGACATGCAGGTTCCCCAGCATCCAGACATGCTACTGATGCCTCAACGTGACTACTCCCCCGACTGAAGGTTTCTGCCCTAACCGGACCCTTTGGAATGTCTCGAAAGAAGCAGTGTAATTAAATGGCGTCCATGGAAACTTGGCACTGGGATGATTTTCACGAACAACGTATTAAATCTATGACGGAGACTCGGACTAGGTGACGAGTTCTGAGGAGGAATCCGCAGAAGGAAGAACCGACCTCCCATCATCCTGTTTCGATCAAGGAGCAGACGTCCCTGAATAAGGAGCGAATTCCGCCCGCCTTTGGAAAGAAGGAATGTGGGGCAACAATGCAGCGCGTCTTCCTCCGCGGATGGACGGATGTGCGCACCTCGGCGAAAGCGTTGGAAACAAAAATGGTGAACCCGACGTAAAATTCTTCTCCTCAATGTGGAGATTAGAAGAATTCGAGACACCAGTAGATTGACGTGTCACCGGATCCAGATATCCGGTGCCTGGTCCCACCAAGAAAATAGCAGGCCTCTCGTGACACTCACCGGAAGTCAGGGCAGTAGAACGTGGGGCACTCCGTTCTGCAACGTGTTGGCGCGGATCCTTCTTACAGACATGGAGAATGAAAGGACGCTGGGGAACTGGTTGTCAATCCTTTGCCTCACAGTGCTGATGAGTTGATCCCTTCGTTTCTCAGGAACTAGGTTGATGTTACAGAGACACTATCACCGCCCACTCGCCTACGCAGGGGCAGGGGAAACACCGGCACAACCACCCGGCATGGCTCTGCTACCACCACAACGGCCACTACATCGCGGAATACAGGGCGCCCACGTCCCCTCTCCCCATCAGAAATCATCAAGCGAAGGGTGATCAACAACCTTGTACACTGGTACGAGGAGGAAGGGGTCATCCCAACTCGGGATATGGCCCACATGGACCTCGAGGCTTCCAGGCCCCACCGTCAACGCTACCCTAATAGGCCGTGTAGGGAGCCCCTTCTCCCCACCCCAACATTCAACCGTTTCGGGAGCCTGCCCCCAGAACGCCTCGACGACTCCTCGCCTTACGCTGATGAGGCGGGCGGCGTCCGGCTCGGCCCGCTCAGGGTCCCGACCCAAGGTCTCCATGCAAGGGCTCCCGCCCGGCCACGTTAGCACCGTCGTCCGACTCCGCAGGAAGAGCAGGCATGCCATGCCCCGGCACCACCTACTCCAGCTCGTCTGACCCGACGTCAGCGCCAGGCCCGAGCTGAGCAGACTCGCCCAGATGCATTGACGTCAACAGCTACAGTGGACCGAGCCACCGCCGACGTGCATCATGGTGTCCCTACATACACTAAGTAGGGGCACACCTTCACCCAACCAGGATCAAGACCCCAACCGCCCCACGGGCAGGCTGGGTTGACTCTCCGAGTTGCAGTCCTGAGTGGTGATCGTCGCGATCTAACCCGTGGTGATGTCACCCCGTACGGAGGCCCTCCTCATACCACTACTCCATAGAGCGTGGGCCTTCCCCAATCCGAATCTCGTCATGGAGGTATGCCTCGTGCTACCCCCATCCCGAAGGAAGACCTGCCCCATAGCAGTGACTCTCGGTGCGGAAACCTTTCCCGCTCCCACTATACAGGGTATGGAGTCCATCCTCTTACCCCCGACTGCCGATCTGAAGGCACTTCCCATCTGGTCCTTCTCTAATGTGGGGGCCCTCCCTACATCCTCTCTGCAATTGGCGAAGGTCCTCCTTGCCCCAGCAACTTGAGGAGTGAAGGTCAGCCTCGCTCCGCCCGCATCGACCATGGAGGTCCTCCCCATGCTCCTACCGATTCCAACAGAGGCTCCGCCCACATGGGTGCTGTCCATGGAGGTCCTCCCCATGTACGCTTCGACATTTTCCCTGGTGCCCCTCGCACCTCGACTATCTCGAGCGGGGGCCCTCTCTGCCACGGTGTCAGCGCCATGCCGAGACTACATGATGAGAATCAACCTTGTCCCGAAGAGCCACCCCGGGGCAGGAGAGCGGGTCATTGTCGCCACAAGAAGAGTCCTGTGAAGGCCCGAGTGGAGATAAAACCGGCTAGTTTCTCGGATTCTGAAGCGGAATGCGACTCAGCGATGGAACCTTCTCCCCGCTCCTCCGTATCAAGGACTGGGGTAGGAACCAGTCGCGTTAGCCTTATTCTCCTGGAATATGAGGTCCCCCAGATTCCCATCTCCCTCCGCAGATACATCCAGGAGGAAGAAATCATGGATATTCCGCAGGTCTCGACCGTGAAATCACCACCATTGTCACCAGAAGCTTCCTCTACCTCTACTATAGATCACATAGAGCTATTTTGGGGGACAATGGCGGTAGAGCGACGACATGACCTATCGCCGGTAGTCGCGACTCCTGTGCTGGAAGCTGTGGCTATCAGCCCATCGTATCGTGACATCGTGGCCAGGTCACCTCACTCTTCAGAGGATGGCCCTGAATTTGGCGGCCAGTCAGCTCGTTCTCCATATTCTCCACCGCCGAGTTTACTATCCAAGAGGTCTTCCTCGGTACCACTACCGGTCCCTCAACCGCCCCTGATTGACGAGTGGGGAAATACAGGGCCAGACCCCGAGTCCGAACCTAGGAGCTTCTAGAGCATTCTCGCAGCAGATTACATCCCGGAGAAGTTCTGGCCGACGGCGGCACTGAACTTTCGCGCACCAGAGCCCCTTACCCCTGAAAAAGTGGGGTTCTTTTGTCGAACCCTATGAGCGACACACTTCCGCCTTCGTTACGAGAAGGTGGTGTACCCCAAAAGTCGAGAGCACTTCGAAGAAATCGGCAAGCAATGTCTCCTAATCGATTTGGCCGCACTCCTTGTTGCCCAGCAACCTGAGTCGCCAGGCCGTCAAAGTGCCCTTCAACAGAAACGTGCTCAGATTTTCAAAGTAATCTGCAGAGTCATCAGGGAAGCTACCCCCCATGTGCAGGTCCGTGGTTGGGGACACTATGTCACTCTCCTCTTCGACCCTATCTGATGGCAGCCCGATTTGTTATGCGACATTGAGGAAATTCCCTCGAGTGGGGGCGCGGTCCACATGGCTGACATAGTGGACAAGGAAGATGAGCTTGAATTTCTTGATGGAGACTTACCCCCTGAGGGCGTACCGCCACTGCTGGACCCATCAGGGAGGGTTACCCGTCAGCAGAGGAACCTGCTAGGCCTCCCTGTACCCATCGAGCCACTGGTACTCGGTCGAAAAACTGGAAAGGGTAAGGAGCACGTCGGAACTGTCAAGCACTCTGACCCGTCTGTCTTTGTGTAGAAAACTGATGAAGATCTCGAGAAGGACAAGTTACGCCAGCAACTTGCTAAGCAGAAGAGGCTGGTTGATGAACACTTGGCTGAGCGCGCTGTAGAGCGGCGACCCGACAATGGTAATCCCAGGCCGGGGCAGCAGGGGCAGGAACAATTTCCCCCGGTGAGATGCCTCCAGGAAACCCTGATCATTCTACTTCCGCAGACAGGGCAGAAGCTGGAACTTACGACAAGAGGGAGCGATACGTCTCGCCAAACCCCCCGAATGACGAGGCAATCTGAAGAATCCAGTCCGGGTTCCCCAAGTCGCCCCACAGGTCATTCCACCAGTCGATCCATGAGCTGCCGAAGCCATCTACCATGTTGAAGAACCTGGCAATGCACTTGTGATTAGGGATCCCCGTCAAGATAGGGATGCCCACCCGGATGATCTTATAGCGGCACTCACAGCCAGCCTCGAAGCGTTGGAAACGCGGCTGGTGGCAGTCCCACCGGATGGAAAGCCGTATCCCGCGTGGGTGGATGATATGCCCGCACCCCCCATGTTTTGGGAACCCCACTTTCTTGCCCTTCAACAATATAGGGGACTCGCTGCAGCACTTGGCTCATTTTTCTTCCAGGTATGGCCCCATGCTGGGGACCCCGACCCAGCAAGAAGCCGCCAAGCTCTGATGTTTTTTACAGACATTGGAAGGTCTTGCATTCATCTGGTACAGCCAGCTCCCTATCGGATCGATGACCGGTTGGGAGGATCTCCGCCGGCAGTTCCTATACCAGTTCAGCTCCACCACGCGGAAGACCAGCATTGTAGACCTCTTCAAGTGCAAGCAAAGTCATGATGATCGAGTCACAGATTTCATCGCCCGGTGGAAGGGACTTACGTATTACCTCGATATTCCACTGACTCAGGAGCAATTACTGACGATGTGTGTGGGGAACATCAAAAAGAAGCCGGTACCCTCCCTGATTACCCAGAACTACCCTGGAGGGTTCAGAGATTTCTCAAATAAGGATGAGCGCCTTGAGGAGGCTCTGCAACAGGCTAGTCGGGCACGTTCGTTGCCCCTTATGATCCCAGCCAGGAGGACCGCCAGAGCCGAACCCGCCGCGGTGGCCCAAATAGAAGCCCCTAGGAAACTGGAATTACTTCCAGTGGCACCATCTCCGCAACCCCGCAGAAGTCCTCCACCTCAAGCACAGGCTCCTGCCCAGCAGTGACCGCCTCCGAATCGATATGTTCCCCCACGCAATGCGCCACCTCCACCTAGGCGAGATAATCAGGCGCCACCTCCTCGGCAGGCCCCTCCGGCCCCTCATTAGGGCCAGACCCCCAGGGCCCCATATCCGAAAAAAGGAACCATACTTCTTCGTTCAATGAAAATCAGGTCCCTAGCTACTTCCAAAGTGCTCTAGAGAAAGGGATTGTGCGCCTACCCGAGTGCCGAAGGCCGGCAGAGGCGAATCTCACCGATCACCCCAACTACTGTCCTTATCATCGAATTATGGGGCACACCCTCAAGAAATGATATTTCTTTAAAGAATGGCTTCCAGATCAGGTCAACAACAACATAGTCAGGTTGGTCCTGACACCAACACAAGTGGTAGGTGTCTTTGCGGGGTCAGAGATCAGTAGCGACAGCGAAGTCGAGTGGCCGCAGGTTCCCAGCCGCGGATCCCGGAAATATGATGACTGGATGGCTCAAAAAACCATCATCCGTACCCATGGTATCATCCGGGCGCGCCTGAAGCAGCCGAAACCTTCAGAAGATGTAGCCGGTACCTCTGCATCGTTTTCACAGCCGACCTCTTCCCAAAAGGGAAAGCAGCGACGACGCAAGAAGAAGCGATGCGCTCCGCTGATGCCATCGTCATCCCTCACTCTCGGCGACTTTATTCCCCCTAAAATGGGGATTCCTCCCAGAATCCGCCCGGTGGTGGATGAATCATCGAGCAACAGCCAGGGGTACGCTTCGGTTAACACCGTGGAGCTGGTAAAGCCCTATATGACTCCCGACGAGGGGGAACGCCAGGAGAACCTCCCCAACATTTCCAGCCTATGTCAACATCAGGGAAACCGCAACGACGCCGGTCATCGAGGTACATCAAAGGGAACTTTTTTCCAATCCGTGTATGCTACTGAGACCAGACAACAGGCGCAACACAGAGCTCAGCACGCGCAACCCCATCTAACGCCCTCAGCTCTACCTCCACCGCCGTTTGTGCTACTGGATCAGGGAGAGATGCCTCGTTCGTATCACAATCATTCTTGCCCGGCCACAGGCCAGCCTCTGCTGTCCAATCCTAGTCCGGTGACTACTCTCTCGACTTCAACTAGTATGCAGCAGGATGTACCCAGTACTAGCCGACTGCCGGTTCAACCGGCAGGACCCACTATGCCTCCAACTACCGAACGACCTCTTGTAGGTAGAGGTTCACGTTTGGCATGAAAGTATGATGTCCTGAAGTACCTGGTCGGCATTCCGAGAAGGCTTTATATCCTTGAGTCCCTTCTCCTGTCATCTGAAATGCGTGAGGCACTTGCCGAGGCCCTAAGGAGCTCCCTCCAGTTTGAGACGGAGGTAGAAGCCGTAGAAGACTTCCATGCCGAGACAATTGAGAACGCTGAATTCCAGGCGGTTATCTCGTTCTCCGGTGAAGATGAGGACCCTCCTATAAAGGGGAATATTCGCCCGCTATACATCACTGGCCACTTCAATGGTGTGGCAGTCCGCCGCTGCCTCAGTGACATGGGTTCCAGAATCAACCTAATTCCGACTCAGACATTAAGAAATATGGGTCTGTCTGAAGGTGATTTAACTCCCTCTGACCTCAGAATCCAGGGGTATGGTAGGACCGAGCAAACCCTCGTCAACAAGATCTGCCTGAAGTCTCTGTTCGGTGGCTTAATTTCCATCACCGAGTTCATGGTCATCTCTCAGGACACAGCCTACAACGCGTTGATGGGTAGTCCGTGGCCCCATCTGCATGCAGCGGTACCTTCGTCGTACCAACAGTGCCTCAAATACTCACTCAATGGTCGATTAGGTGTGATCCAAGGAGATGTGTCTCCTTTTTCCTCTTGTGAGGCCCCCTAACTGGATGCTGATTATTACAAGAGTAAGGATAAGAAAATCCTAGTAAGTGAGGATGAACTCGCCCTGGTCACAAGTGATCCCTGGGCAAGCATGGATGACGCCTACATCCTCCTGATCCACCGATTGGAGGCCACCACCCCCAACATGGGGCAACGTTTTGTTGTTTCAGGTACACAAGGAAGGCATGTTCCCGTTTCCAAGCGACGACGGAAAATCACCTCGTACTCCTACATCAACCAGGCTCAGGTGGTCCCGGAACCTCCTGCCCCTGTACGGTACCGGAATTTCAAGCTTATGACAATGGCGGTACGCCATACGTGTCTCTTCCATCGGGCTGGAATCAACCGACTCAGGCCGACACGTCACCACTTCTTTGATATCATCAAACGTGGCCCCTTAGGCCGAAGGCCTGACGGGATAGGGTCGACTACCTTCATTGCTATGGTCTCAATGGCGAGTGAGTCTCCTGATATGATGACCACTGCTGCCCAAGCCGGCACCAGCTACCCCTCAGGCTTGGATAGCCCAGAAGTATCTCCCGTCGTGGGAAATCCCTCCACGGGTGGAGAGGAAGACCTGGCGGATGCTCCCCCCGCCTTTGAGGAAGGTGTCTCTACCACAGTTGATGAACTGGTACAGGTGAACCTTGGTAGTGAGGCAGATCCGAATCCCACATTGATTAGTGCAGCCATGTCCCCCGAGGAGCGGCAGCAGTACATAGACTTCCTTAAACAACACCGTGACGTGTTTTATTAGAGTTACAACGAGATGCTAGGACTAGATCCCCAGGTAGTCGTTCACCGTTTGGTCCTCCCGGGAAACCATCGTGGGTTTAAGTAGCCTCCCAGGAAGATGTACCCTTCCCAAGGTGCTATGGTTGAGGCCGGAGTTGACAAGATTATCAAATCCAACTTCATTAAGGAAGTCCAGTACCCTAAGTGTCTTGCCAACATTGTTCCATTCAGGAAGAAGAATGGGTAGATCAGAGTCTGCATCAACTTCCACGACCTTAATCGCCACTGCCCAAAGGATGACTTCCCACTCCCGGTGACGGAGTTATTGATTGATGCCACGGCCGGGTTCCAAGCTCTCTCTTTCATGGATGGGTATTCCGGGTACAACCATATCCGGATGGCTCCTGAGGACGATGAGTCCATTGACTTCAGGGCTCCCCAAGGTACCTTTTTCTACCAGGTTATGCCATTCAGCTTAAAAAATGCAGGTGCCACTTATCATAGGGCCATGCACCGCATAATCAAACCGATTCTCGGGACGCTGGTGGAATTCTACGTAGATGACCTAGTTGTCAAATCATGTCAGCGCCAGGACCATCTCAAAGACCTTGAGAAGGTGTTCGGTTTCCTCCATTCCCGTCACCTAAAGATGAACTCGTTGAAGTGTGCCTTCGGGGTCACCTCTGGGAAGTTTCTGGGATTTGTTGTTAGATACCAAGGCATTGAGATCGACGTAGCGAATATCAAGGCCATCAGCCAAATGCCTCCCCTGAGCAACATTTGGGAACTTCGAGGCCTCGAAGGCAAACTAGCCTATATACGCCGATTCATCGCGAATTTGTCCGGAAAGTGTAAGCCCTTTTCCCGGCTAATGAAGAAGGGTGTCGCCTACGAATGGGATGAGGAGTGTCGAACCGCCTTCAAGGAAATCAAGCAGGATCTGCTCCAACCTCCGTTTTTGATGCCACCCATCTCCAGAAATCCACTGGTCCTTTACGTGACCGCCCTGGAAAGATCCCTTGGTGCACTGCTCGCCCAGAAGAATAACGAGGGTACCGAGAACAGTATCTACTATCACAACCACATGCTTCTCAATACGGAGGTCAGAAACTCCACTATCGAAAAGAGATGCCTTGCGCTCGTCTTCTCCATTAAGAAGTTGCGACATTACCTGAAGAACCATGAGGTGAAATTGGTCTCTCGGGTAGACCCACTGAAATACATCCTGAACTGCCCCATGCTGACTGGCCGACTAGCATGGTGGGCGGTGATTCTCCAGCAGTTTGATATCAGGTTCGTAACTCAGAAGGCCATTAAGGGACATGCGTTGTCAGAATTTTTAGATGCCCATCCAACCTCCGCGGATCAATCCCTGGACCTGGATTTTCCTGATGAGATGATCCTCTCAGTCGATCATGTCATCCCGTGTTGGAAAATGAATTTCGATGGTGCCTCCCAGATCCCCACCGGTAGGAGGCTCAATGATCCTAAGCTCAACAGAGTGGGCTTGTGTATTGTCTTCATTACCCCGTTGCAAGCCATCCTGCCATACTCATTCCTGTTGTCAGAAGGCTGTACGAACAACGAGGCAGAGTACCAGGCTCTCATCAACGGCCTCGAGTTGGCCCTTGAGATCAATGTTCCCCATCTACATGTGAAAGGAGATTCCAAGCTGGTAATAAAACAAGTTAATGGTGACTACATCGTCAGGAAGCCGGAGCTTATACCGTTGCTGGAGTACACCCTCCACCTAATGGCCCAGTTCTCTTCTCGACCAGAGATTACCCATGTCTCACGGTCACAGAACGGTCAAGCAGATTCCATGGAAGGCTTAGCCGCATCGCTCAAAGAACCTAAGCAAGATGATTTGATCATACATGTGGCACACTAGAGAGTCATTTCCCCCGTCACCCAAGAGGACAATGATGGCCTGCGGGTATGTCATATCACCGCCGGACCCTCTACGTTAGGGGTCCCGGGTTAGTCAGACACGGTGGTTAAAGCCACTCCCGACTAGAGGGCACCTTTTGTCGAGTATCTCCAAAATGGTCGCCTCCCGGACGAACAGGCTGAGTGTGAGCGAATCCAACGCCACGTACTGCAATTTACCCTCCAAAGCGGCCCCAGTCTTGAACAGATCCTTTATAAGCGGAGCTTCGATGGCATCCTCCTCCATTGCATTCAAGGAGTAGAGATTCCTCAAGTTATGCAAGAGGTTCACGCCGGTTCCTGTGGCGCCCATCAAGCTGGGCCGAAGCTGTCCCATCAAATCCAGAGGTTGGGGTACTTCTTGCCCTCTATGATCCACGATTGTATTGGGTATGCCAAGAGATTCCACGCGTGCCAAGTTCACGCTAACTTCCTGCATCGGCCATTGGAGCCCCTTCACCCCACCAAGTACTTTTGGCCATTTGCAGTATGGGGACTTGATGTAGTGGGACCATATCCACCGGCAACAGCCCGCCAGTGTAGGTTCATCCTGACTGCTACAGATTTCTTCTCCAAGTGGGCAGAGGCAGTTCCAATCAAAGAGGTCAAGGCCCGTTCCATCGTCTAATTTGTGAGCTCCAATATTATCCACCGGTTTGGGGTCCCTCACGCCATCCTCACCGATAACGGCACCAACTTCCGAGCGGCTGAAATGAAGAAATTATAAGCCATGTACGACATCCGTTCGAACCATACCTCCCACTACCATGCGTAGGAAAGCGGACAGATCAAGGCGTTCAACAAAACCCTCTCTAACATTCTGCAGAAGATGGTGGGTCAGAACAAGAAAAGTTGGCCGGACAAGCTCCCCAACGCCCTCTCGGCTTATCAGACGATGACTTGCAACTCTACCCAGGTGACCCCATATTCCCTGGTGTATAGAGATGAGGTCGTCCTACCCATTGAGATCCAGCTGGAGTCGTTACGCACTGCAGTCTATGATCACCCGACATCAGATGAGGTAGCCGAAATCCGTCTAGCTGAATTAGAAGCACTGGACAAGAACCAGCTTCGTGCCCTGCACAATCTGGAAATGCATCAGGATAAGATAGATAGGGCCTTCAACAAGAAAGTTCATCTCCGTTCTTTTCTATAGGGTGACCTAGTACTGGCCCTTCGAGCACCAATGATCCATGGTTGGAAACCGCCCAAGTTAGAACCCAAATGGGAAGGGCCTTATACCATCCATAAGGTTTACCCCAATGGAGCATACTCCATGGTGACCATGGATGGAGAGCTCATAACTCCTCCCACCAACCCCAAGTTCCTCAAGCGATACTTTGCCTTGGGCAAAAGGGTCCTGCATGACCTTAAACTGCATCTTCATCCTGCAAGACAATAAAATGAAAAATGGTCCGAGCTGTATGATCTTAAACTAAGATCTCCCCCCTTACTTACTGTAAGACGTTAAACTGCAAGCCAGTCAGGCCTTCCTGACCGAGGCTCAGCCTCAGGCCCCTTGGCCTCCTCAAGCCCCCGGCCCCCGTCTTTACTGTAAGATGTTAAACTGCAAGCCAGTCAGGCCTTCCTGACTGAGGCTTAGCCCCTGGCCCCTTGGCCTGCGTCGACTCTGGCTCTCTAATGGGATTGTATGGCGTGGTGTGGGATTACATCCTCATCCACATCGGGTTACCCGCTGTACCGTACATATACCCAGTTGAGACACAATTCTCATCCAGAACAACGCTAAACTGCACCTCAAGAACTACATGTGGCTTGATTCCCATCTTAATGGGATACGTAGGAACGCTCGGTCGCCTCGTCTTGAGCCCATACCCAGGCTTTTCTCTTCCACTATCCCCCCTGGGAATAGTTTCCATGGAGGATCTTTGTGTGGTGAGGAGTAGGCTTTCTTAGCCCCGCTCATACAACTCTGCTCATACAAGGATTGTAAGGGTTGCACCATGTGCCGACTCCCGTTCTTCTATCCTTCCACGTCCTCACAGTATGATGCTAAACTGTATGGCCTTCAAGAACTACGTACGGCTTGATTCACATCCTAATGGGATACGTAGGAATGCCCGAGCATTTCGTCTATTGGACCATCCCAAAATCCAAAATCTTCCCCTCAGGTCAAGATATATGGCAGGGTGTACAATTTTTCCCCAACTCACATCGAGCAAGCCCCGACCCGGCTGCACGTCCCCCCTGGAGACGTTTTCCTCTTTCGTGGATGGATACAGCTATGCTTAACCCACTCCTTGACTGGGAATCCATCATTTTTGCACACCCCGGAGGGACCCCCCAATAACGGCCTGGATACTACGCCCATGGGCTCTCCTACCGATATGGGCCAACGCCCCCGAGGTTTTTCAAGCAACAAGCCGATACAAGTCCTGCATTGCGAATTTGGTCAACGGTCGACGCTCATTTATTGCTCCCATATCAGGTCATCATAGGAACGCTGTGTTTCGAACATGGTCACCAGTGTCCTAGATCTTCGGGTCCACCCCGAGATGTCCCAAACATCGAGTGCATTGATTCGTTCTACCCCATTCTGAAGTGACAAAATTCCCCCCGGGTGGTGCTAGCGGTCGGGCCCACGGCCCCAATTCCCCTATAAGGGGTGTACGGTGTGGTGTGGGACTATGTCCTCATTCATGTCGGGATCATGTAACATGTCGTACGCCTTCCCTTAAGAGGCCCAACCTCAGGCCCCTTGGCCTCCTCGGGTCCCCGTCCCCCGTCCTCACGTAATACGTTAAACTTCAAACTAGTCAGGCCTTCCTGACTGATGCCTGACCTTAGGCCCCTTGGCCTTCTCGGGCCCCTCCTCCCAACCTATGACCCGGGGTGTACAGTGTGGTGTGGGACTATGTCCGCATTCACGTCGGGATCATGTACCATGTCGTACGCCTTCCCTTATGAGGCCCAGTCTCAGGCCCCTTGGCCTCCTCAGGTCCCCGGCCCCCGTCCACATGTAAGATGTTAAACTGAAAACCAGTCAGTCCTTCCTGACTGATGCCTGACCTTAGGCCCCTTGGCCTTCTTGGTCCCCTCTACCCAACCTCTTACCCGGTGTGTACAGTGTGGTGTGGGACTATGTCCTCATTCACGCTTGGGGAATGTACCATGCCATACGCCTTCCCTTACGAGGCCCAGCCTCAGCCCCCTTGGCCTTTTCGGGCCCCGAACCTCATCCTCACTGCAAGATGTTAAACTACAAGCAGGTCAGGCCTTCCTGACCAATGCCTAACCATCAGGCCCCTTGGACTTTTCGGGCCCCAGCCCATGTCCTCTCTTATAGGAGTGTATGGTTTGGCGTGAGATTATTTTCTCATTCACGTCGGTTTATTCGCCGTACCGTACACCTCCCTTGTTTGGGGGTATATTACTCACCCCTCGTCCCGTATGACATTAAAATACATCAATAGAACTATGTGTGGCCTGATTACCATCCTCATGGGACACGTAGGACCACTTGAATGTCTAGGATTCGGGTCCATCCCCATCTATCAGGAATCTTCATCCCACCGTGGCCCCTTGGTCTACCCTTCCTCCATGAGGGGATTATATGGTGTGGTGTGGGATTATGTCCTCATTCATGTTAGTCTCGTAATGACTACGCCATGTACCTCTCCCTCCTGAGCTGTTTCGTCGACCCCTTTTCGGCGGTTCACCAATGTGCCCTAGGGGAATCTATTTTATTACCTGGAATGCCAAGCTTTACTCGGACACGTCCGCACCTGCTTTCCAGGATTTGTGTATCCCTACATCAGGGCTTCCATCATCTTTCACACCCGGAGGGACCCCCAAGAATGGCCTCGATACTACACCCAAGGGCTCTCCTACTGTTACGGGCCAACGCCCCCGAGGGTTTCAAACAACAAATCAATAAAATACCGTGTTGCAAATATGGTCAGCGGTCGATGCTCATTTGTTGTTCCCACCCCAGGCTAACGTGATATGGATGCTGTGTTTCCACCATGGTTACCAGTTTTGCTCTATCGCCACGCCAACCCATTAAGCCCAAAATGTCGGGTACACAATTCACACCCTTCATCACTTCATCATGTCCTAGTAGAGTCTTGGAACTCTTGGTACTTTTCCTCCGTGCACGTCTGTGCGTTGAGGAAACAAGCCGTGTCAAAGGTGTCCTTCGGGGCTCTCTGCTGACTCCCCTCTGATGGACGCCCCATGTATTGCGATAAGGATACCCCCCCTTGTTTCCCACACCGAGTTTCACTCACGTGGGCTTAGGGATCGGGTTGACGTATGCGCTAACTTGGGAAGTTGTTACCATTAATGGTCCGAGCTCTAAGACAATAAAATAAGATCCATCTAGAACTACATTCAGCTTGATTCCCATCCTCATGGGATACGTAGGACCGTCCAGATGCCTTGTCTACAGGTCCATCCCATTTAGGGAGCTAGTCTCTCCCCCCTGTTTCACCTCTTACCTTTATATAGGCCCCTCGGCCTATGATATCCCTATCCGAGTTGCATACAATGTGACGTGGGATCATGTCTCCATCAATCGTGTTTTATAACACTGCGCACATTCCCTACCTAGCATCGCCTCTGCTATGTCTGCACTGCATGATGATAAAATGCATGCTTGGTCCTATCACACGACCCTAAATTGTGACATTATCATCCTGGCCGCACGACGAAAAATGGCACTGCATTGTGATGACCTCGTTATAGAGGACATCACGTTGGGTATTGGTCACGTTCCATGCCATTTGTCAACGGCTATCACAGCTTGATTATTATGGCGACACCACGGCCTACTACTCTAGGCATGTCGCTTCACAAAAAAAACAAAACCAGTCACCTTAAAGGACAAACAAGATTTATCAAATTACGCTTCTTTTAGAGAAAGGGCCACGCCCGGACTCCCCTTCTCCCCTGGCACTGGTATCTTACCATGTCACCCTTCAGAACAATGTATGGCTTGATTCTCATCCTCACGAGATACATAGGAGAGCCCAGGTACTTCCCCGCGGGCCCAGCCTAACCTCTGTGTTTGGTCCCTAGACTCAATCATTTACCCAGAGAACGCATGGTAAGTAGGGCTTAGGTCCACATTCATGTCAGGTTTTGTTGCCATGTGTCCCCTGCCCCCTTTACCCATTTATGGACTAAGATCTATCTAGAACAACTTTTATCTTGATTCCCATCCTAATGGGATATGTAGGAATGCCCAGACCTTCTGTCTTTTGGTTTGGCTTGAATTCAGCTAATTCGCCTCTCTGGTCTTTCCATCGGGAGCCCGGCTACAGAACCGCGTGGCGTAGTGCAGGATTATGTCCTCATTCACGTCTGGTTTGCAATAGCTACACCACGCGCACCCCGTTATGAGAGGTAGCCCTCCTATTCCTTGTCCCGCATGACATTAAAAGGCACCCTACAGAACTACGTATGGCTTGATTCCCATCCTCATGGGATACGTAGAGACACCATGGTGTTTTTCCTAGGGTCCATCCCATAGAAATCATTAATCCCATCCTTCCCCTTTCTGGCCCCTTGGTCGGACCCCTCGCTAGAGAGGCCCTGTCCCAAAGAAGGAAGGACCCATGACCAAACCAACGCGCCCATCTGGCGTAATCCCACAATGGTGGTCTAACTAACTAAGTGCTGGATTCTGTTCAGACAAACCATCACTTCATATTCCACGCTTTGTGTGCCCCTTATTCGGACCCTCGTCCCCTTTCATGTCTGACGGGACCCCCTTACGGCCTGGTCTCATGCCGCATAGGCTCACCTACCGTCCTGGGCCAACGCTTCAGAAGACTGGTCATATTTGGAAGGACCCCCTAACAGTAAGGATGTTTGGCTTATGGTCCACCAACTTTCCTAGGTCAATGTCCCGAAAGATTGACCGACAATATTTGTGACACGGTCCCGTGTTTCGAACATGGTCAACGGTTGACCCTCATTTTTGTCCCCATTACAGGCTAATGCAGTAAGTATACTGCTTCTACACCATGGTTAATGGTTGTCCTTTATTGTCACGCCATCCCCACAATGCTCTGAATCTTGGGCATCATAATTCATGATTCCCGTTTCCGTCTGTTCGGACTGATTCCAGTACCCCTGGTGTTGCACTGTTCGTGCATGGGGGCACGCTGAAGAAACGATAATTCGGCTATTCTGAAAAGTTCCTTCTTCGGTCAGGCCTCTCCCATCTTTCGGAAATCCAGATTGGTAATCCAAATCCCAGATGCCCGGAGCATGGTCTCCACTCTTATGTTAGGTGGGACGAGAAGGAAACTATCTCCTGTTTCTCACATCGGGCTCGACCCACGTGGGCTTGGAGAATTATCGCCGAACATCCTGCAAACATTGTAGAGATGCAACGAGGTGATTAAAACAGTGGAAATCGTGCGCGCTACGGAATTAAAAACAATGAATGAAGAAATTGAAGCACGAAAGTACCAATAAATGGTTTTTGGTTTGTTACAATTCCCAGGGGTCGACTCCCCCCATGGACGGGTTGACCCCGTCAAAAGAGCATTGCAGCTCCGCCACCCGTTGGCTTGTGGCGTCCAAGGCTTGCTGCCGCTGACTCAGCTCCCGCTCCTCCTCAGTAGCGGTGGGGTGCAGTTCGTCAGCCTTGGCTCTGGCCCTCTCTACCTCAGCCTGAATGAAAACCATCTTTTCAGAAGCCTTCCTCATAAGCTCCTCTGCCTCTTCCAGCTGGGCCTTCAACTGGGAGGTCAGCTCAGATTGCGCATTAAGAGAGGCTGAGTGCTCATCTGCCTGGGTCTGTAGATGTTGGACCTCGCTTTCACCCTCCTGGAGCTTCTTGATGTTTGCCGCCTTCCTCCTCTGCCATCCCACATTGAGCCCACGATCATACTCCCGGATCTTCTCATCCATAAGATTTCGGATGAGCGCGTGAGGACGTTGGGCATCCACTCCCCCAGCGCATAGTTCGCACAACCACGAGCGGAGTATGTCCATTTCGGCCAGCCATAGCGCTTGGGGGGTGTCCTTGATGAAGCACGCAATTAGCTTCCATGACCGGCGGCAGACTATGTTGTTGTCTTCCTCGTCGGAGGCCGTTTCGTCCCAGTCTGCGCGATTGGCAGGCTCGTACGCAGGATACACCTGCAAGAATTCCTCGGTAGGATCTGCATCTGGCGTTGAATCTAGCATGACATCTAGCGCCAAAGTAGGCGCGACAGGAGTAGGACCGGCCGGCCAATCCTCTTCATCGGAGTCCACCTCGATGACCTCAGGCACGACCCTGATGGTGGTCCCGCCGGTGACAATGTGTGTTGCAGCTCGGGGAGACGGGGGGACTATCTTCACCATCACCAGCATGCCCCTAGGAGGGATGCCACCAGACATCCCGACTAGCCTTGCCGCAGTAGCCCACGCCAATCGGAAAACTGTTCAACAAATAGGGACATAAACGTTAGTTGGCATAGTCTACATATGACGACAAGGAAACTGGTTGAGGAAACATATGAAGATTGACCTCCTGGTGCTTCCATTGAGCCGGTACTGATGGGACGCCAAGGCGAGGCCCTCCGTATACTGTTGGAAGGTCTAGAGATTCTGGAGGATCCACCTCTGGTGCTCTGGTCCCACCAGACGCGGAACCAGATGCAACCATAAGCATGGGTTCTGAAGGTCCTGCATCATCACCTGTCGGGGAGCGAGAACGAGGCCTACGAACAAGTTTCTACTTCATGGATCAAACATCAGTGAGAAGTCCATAGTGGCCCAAGAAAGGACCATAAGGAAAGAAGTTCGGAATGCTACCTCGAGAGCCTCTGCGAAATCGTCGGAATCTGACCCTTGATCTCCGACCTCGCCCTCCTCCAACAGGCTCCCTCCTCCAGCCTCAGCCTCCCGAGAGGAGTCCTCTGACACTTCCAGCAGGTGGAAGCGCTTCCACAGATCGACGGATGGAAACTTTGGTGGGACCGTTCGATTCAGCAGTACCCTCACCCGGTCTGTCATTGGGCAAGGGACACCACTGGAGTGAACGTAATCCTCTGGCTTGTCCAAGTATTGCTCTACCTCCGCCGGAGACGCCAAGACACCAGCCCAGACTAGGCCTATTCCTGTTAACTCCATCCCGAGGCAATTCAAGTGCGCCCATATCTCGGGTGGGCTGAGGAATTTCCGGTTGACATCCCAAATGTCCCAGGCTTCCGGGAAGACGACATCCTCTTCCATGTCGATATGACGCAGCCTCTTTCCCAGAGCCTGAGTGGATATCCTACGAAATCCCCTCGGTGGCTTCCCCTCCGGATGGCCCTGCTTTTCCAGAATCACCAGATCCGCCGCTTTTGCCACACCCTCAGCTAATGCGGGTCTCACCGCCATGGCAGCCCCGCCACTACGAGAGGCCCTAGCTGCCCTCCGACCCCCGACCTCGAGATAGAGGAGGCCCAGCATCACCGACCTGAATAGTTGGCTGCTTCTGCATCTCCCCTGGGTAAGAAGATTCCCATATAATGGCATACTCCCTCACCAATTTGAAAGCGGCGGTGGATTGAGGAAATGCAATTCGCATCTTCTCATCTTCCTGTGTGAACATGAGCCACAACTTCCTCATCACACACAGGTTCCCCTCGTGACACACCTCCCAGTAGACCTGCGGGGTCAACCGCTGGAGGCACCAGAACTACCTCGCAAACCGATATGGGGTGTACGGTTCACAGAGTGGCTCATGATCCACTCGTGCCACAAAAACTCCACCTCAAAAGGACAGGAGGTAAGCCTGATGTTCTTCCGTTCCCCGCCTGTCGTCAGTAACCATCCCTGTCGGCAATGGGAAGGGCTGGAAATTAAACTCATCCGCCCTCCACAACTGATTCAGAACCATCGGCATGGTTAGTTTAAACGGGAAGCTCCCGACCGCATTCAGGATGGAGGGGCAGAAGTTTGATCCCGACGGCGAAATAGGGTTTGGATACTCATAGATCCCCCTGATGTGCGCTGCAATCCACCCATACCAGAGGTGGAAGGTCCCACATATCCTTGGAGGCTTCTTGCCCTTGCTAATGTGCTGCAGCATTCTGTACAGCTTGGGGAGCATTGGAATCCCCAGATTGACCCGCTGCCCCATGGACAACATGGACGCCATAATAAACGACCTGGGCCGCACCCCCATGCTTGTATCTGTCACCGGTAGGATCTAACCGTAGATGAGAGCTGTGATGAACGCCGCCAGCCTGACTATCGGCTGTTGTTAAGTGCTGACACTGAAACCCCAAGTCTTCCATTGGCTGTCCTCCAAGACCCTCCAATACAAGTGCCCCTTACCCCATTGGGCCGCCCTCAGACAAGTTCGAGGCCTTGGAGGGAACTCTCGATTCTCTGGGAAATTAAGGAAGCATTTGAACCATCTCTTAAAGTGGACATCCCTCACTGCCTCCTTGTCCTCTCCAGGGACGAGTACCATCAGCAATGACGCCAGTCGCGGCATTTGATATGTATCCTCCCACGCGCTCATGATGGGGAGGAACTCATCATACATGGCCCCCAAGATCAAAACCCCAGAAATTTGGTGGACATCCCACAGGCTGATTCCCACCTCCTCGTGGTACAGGTGAATGGTATTGGTCCTAGACGACCATCTTCTCAGCAATTCCGGCATCAGTTGTTTCGGTTGGTAAATGTGGAATTGGGAGGCCCATGTCACCTTATATAACCCCACTCTCCTCAGCTCAGCCCCAAACTCCTCGCACGAGGTGCCTACCCAGTAGGCCCAGGCCCAGTCATCAGTAAAGTTTCCGCCCTAGCGCAGGACCCACTCATCAGACCATCCCTTCTTTGAATCCTGCAAAGCCGCCTTCAGCATGGTACGATAGAGAGGAGGGGACGTCTCTGGTTGTAGTGGCTTCCCGTTAATATCATTCACATGGTTGTAGAGACAGTCAGCGGTGATGGGTATGATGTCCTCCTGCGCATGACTATCGGCCGCCCTGAACCATTGGTGCTGACATGGTGTTCTCCTGAACCAGCAAGACGGTTCGTCCCTACTCGCCTCAGGGATGAAGACGTCATCCCTCAACCCGAAGCCATACAATGGCAGCTTCTTACACTTTGGATAATTCTTATGACCCTCCGATAGAAAATCAGTCAAAGAAGCGTGGTCCGAGTGGCTTCGAACCATCTCCCCAAGGCCTGGACAGTTGGCCATCTCATCCCGACGGGCGGCATCTACAAGAAACCCCAATACAGCTTCTCGATGGGCCATTTCAGTTCCGGCACTCAGAAAAGAATTTTTTCAGAACGAATTGCGAAGCTGGATCGCAAAGACGGCTCGCGAAGGTCGGTCGCGAGATCAAGCCGCAGAGTCAGACCTAGGTCAGCAAGCAGAAGTTTTCTTGGCGTGGTCGCGGGGTCGGAGACCCGCGGTTCGCCGCGAAGCTCGATTCGCGGATAGCAGGCGCAGAGTACGCGGAGCTTCGCAAAATCTAGAGCACAAAAAGACAAGAAAATCACGTGAAGACAAAAGAGGTCGACCCCCCTATTTACAGGCAGCGACCCCAGAGCATCGCGGCGTGCCCCGACCACACGGAGCATCGCGGCGCATCCGGACCCGTGGCCCCGATCAGCACCACGGGCCCTCTTCACGAAGTCTCATCGCAAACTGCCGATAATTTTGGTGATTTTCCCTCAGACATCGACCCTTCAGCCTTCCGCGGCTCCAAGTCTAAGGGGGGGCATTTGTCGGCGCCAAAATATTGCACAAATGAAAGGGACGAAAAAGATGGTTTGGACGCTGCCTCGCGAAGCACCGACGTGAAGCACCCCGAGCATCGCGGTCCTGCAAAGCTCCGGAGGCGGTACCTCTCAGCGAACACATTTGACGTTCGCGAGCCCGCCGTGAAGCTCTGGAGGAGGTACCTCTCCACGAACGCATGTGACGTTCACAAGCCCACCACGAAGCACCGGAGGCGGTACCTCTCCACGAACGGATTTGACGTTCACGAGCCCGCCGCGAAGCACCGGAGGCGGCGCGGGAGTTTTTCTTTGTGGCGACCATTGCCTATAAATACTGGGCTCCCCCTGAGTCCCTCAGACGTAAAATCCGACATTTCGGCTTCTCCACTCCCAAATCGCAAAGCACTCTTTTCCCCCGGGAATCACGAGCTCCGCGAGGTACTTCTACTTCGCGTGACGCCTTTGCTTTGTCTCGTTTTGATCCCCTCTTCCAAGAGGGATTCCCTTCGCAATGCTCAAGGGCATTCGCGAAGGAGGGGTATTCCCAAGGGAACCCGGGAAACCACGGAGCGTTTATGCTTCGCGAAACACCCAACCTGTACTAGTGATCCCTATGCTAAGGCAGGATCGCTACACATCACGAAGCACACTACTTCGCAGCACCCTGCTTCGCGAGGCACCTCCTCTTCACGAGGCAGTGCTCCGCGAATACTATTCTACTTCGCGAAGCACCCTCTACTCACACCTATGCCCCATGCTAAGGCCAAGGCACTCCGCTTCGCGAAGCCACTCCTTTTCATGGAAATTCTGCTCCCTGTGCGACCCTCCAGGTTTGCACGATGTGATTTCAAAGTCCCACGGACAATACTACTCGTAGCGTTGCTTCGCCTAGTTCTTGTTCGCATAGGCACGCTAACAGCTATTGCTTCTTCGCATAGCCATGCTAACATGGACACCTCAATGGTTTTCTCTACAACCCCCCTTGATCACAGCCTTACTGGTACCTTCCCTCCCCCAAGGAGAAAAGGGTACCAGTTATGTAAGTCCTAGGGGTGTGGAGTGAACCTGCCTCGTCCGAGATTCCTGATGTTAAACTGCCATGCACCACGTCCTCAACACATGACGTTAAACTGTGACCCGACCACGGTCCTTGCACGAAGGGTCCCCCAAGCTCGAACATGTTTTACGCCACTCATCTCCACGGGAGTGGAATCACCCCTCCACAAGGGATGATATCCTCCTTATTGGAGCGGCGCATGTTCTTAGGAGAAGGGCGACCCTAGTTCCCCAACGGATGGTTGCACCCCTGCATCTCCATACTTCCCCACTACCAAGGTCAGTGGAGGGCATGATTGGGAATGAGGCACCTCCCATCATTGGTCCCAAATCCCTCTTTCTCTATGGTTTGCCGCACTTCGGGCCTCCATCCTGGAGTGAGTCCCAGCACTAATGGGCCGCCTAACGCATAAGCCCCTCTTCACTTCTCACAGACGCACCCTTCGCGGCGTGATCGTTAGGTCCTTGCTGTCACTTGTTTCTCACACCGAGAATGACTCACGTGGGCTTAGAGACGGCATTTTCCATGACAATACCTCGTCCATCATGACGTTAAACTGCATACCCTCATCCAGTATGAAGTTAAACTGCATGCCCTCGTCCAGCATGACGTTAAACTGTATGCCATTGTCCCGTATGACATTAAACTGCACACCCATTTGAACTACGAGTTCTTTGATCCATGTTAAGCCATGGTACGTAGGAAGCCTCCATGAGGTTCAAGCCCACCCTTCATCTAATTCACGTCGAGTTCCATTTTCATCCAACATGACGTTAAAATGCATTTCAGTCCAATGGCAAGCCGTTGTGACCACCCGAACTACGAGGACTTTGATCCATGTCAAGGCACGGTACATAGGAAGCCTCCCTGAGGTTTAATCCCATCTCCCATCGGACCAAGGTCCCTTTTTAATGTCAGTTCACCGACACCCACCACAAGTGGACCCCCGGGTTCACCTTCACATCGGTTCGCCGATTGAGCCCCTCCGAACTACGGGGACTTTGATCCATGTCAAGGCATGGTACTTAGGAAGCCTCCACAAGGTTCAATCCCACCGCCCGTCGGTCATTCACATCAGGGTTCACTCTCGTCCAGCATGACATTAAACTGTATTACAGTCTGACGAAAAGCCGTTGTGACCAATCCGAACTACGAGGACTTTGATCCATGTCAAGGCGTGGTATGTAGGAAGCCTTCATGAGGTTCAAGCCCACCACTAGTGGACCCCTAGGTCTACTATCACGTCGGTTCACCGATGAAACCCTTTGAACTATGAAGTCTTTGATCCATGTCAAGGAATGGTACATAGGAAGCCTTCCAGAGGTTCAAGCCCACCACCCATCGGACCAAGGTCCACCTTCAGGTCGGTTCGCCGACAAAGTCCCTCTGAACTACGTGGTATTTGATCCATGTCACGGCATGGTACGTAGGAATCCTCCACGATGTCCAAGACCACCACCACTAGGACCCTCCTGGTCCTCATTGACATCGGCCTTCTGATGTCCAACCTGAACAACATGGTCTTTGATCCATGTCACGACATGGTACATAGGAAGCCTCTCAGAGGTTCAAGCCCACCACCTGTTGGTCACTCCGACCTTCTTCACGTAGGTTCATCCACACCCGGGCAGCCTAGTGTGTAAGCCCAACAACATTTGGACCAAGGTCCACCTTCAGGTCAGTTCACTAATGCATCGGACCAAGGTCCACCTTCATGCCGGTTCACCGGCACCATCCCAAACTACGTGGACTTTGATTCCCTGCCACGGGGATATGTAGGAGGTCTCTTCGATGTTCAATCCCAACTTCACCATCACCCTTGCGATGGTCCCTTTCCATTCCCCCTCCACTTCATTCATCCATCCATCATCCACCCTGATTCTCGCCCGGACCGTCATATCCCGGTGAGACCATGCCGGTCTTCTCCTCTTCACAACCGTCTATAGGCTGGTCCCGGTATCGGCACCCCCTCAAGGGAAATCCCTCAATCCGATCCATTCTAGCTAATGCTCTGATCAGGATGATTCATCTCCGCTGGACGTTAAACTCACAGCATACCCTGTGTTAAACACAGGAAGCTGAGGAAAACCTCAGATATGTGCCTATGGAATATAATTCCCCGCGCTCGATGTAGGATGCCTCAGGCTTCCACGCCCTCGAGAAGCCCTATGACCAGGGATAATAGACAGACATGCCGGTTCCCCAGCATCTAGACACGCTGCTGATGCCTCAACGTGACTACTCCCCCGACTGAAGGTTGCTGCCCTGACCGGACCCTTTGGAATGTCCCGACAGAAGCAGTTTAATTAACCGGAGTCCATGGAAACATGGCACTGGGAAGAGTTTCACGAACAACGTATTAAATCTATGAGGGAGACCCGGACTAGGTGACGAGTTCTTAGGAGGAATCCGTAGAAGGAAGAACCGACATCCCATCATCCTATTTTGATCAAGGAGCAGACGTCCCTAAATTAGGAGTGAATGCCGCCCGCCTTTGGAAAGAGGGAATGCGGGTCAACAGTGCAGCACGTCCTCCTCTGCGGACGGACGGATGCGCACGCCCTGAAAAAAGCATTGGAAACAGGGCTGCAATATATTTGTACATTTTTCGCTAAATTTTTGGTAAATTCCTCAAAATTAAAGATCACAATGGAATCCCATCTCAAGGGGGAGGAATCCATAGAAGAATAAATAACATCCATAGGTCCAAAAGAATATGTATACTAAAAATATATTTGGAATGTTAGATAAAATCTATGATGTATGCAATGCGAGTGGTCACAAGGTTGGTATATGTTCAACTCAACATGCATCCATAGCAGATTAGAAAAGAAGATCACTAAATATGGCTAAGAAAGAAGAATCATCCTTGGGAATAAATCAAAATAATGTTCCAAAAGAAAATACTCCCATGAAGATTCCAAGAAGGAAAGGTGAGAAAACATTCGATTCTAAGTCCAAGATATTGAAGGGTAGTGCGTCCAAAATAACTACTAAGAAGGATGACACTCAAAATAATCCATGTGGAAGATACAAAAATGATTTCTAAGTCCATGAGGATATATTAGTTATCTGGATAGAATATTTTGAATGAATGAGGATAATTGAAGATACACAAGTCAATGCTAGAGAAAAATGTAAATAAAATATTTCACATGAATTTAAAAAGATTTTATGTGTGAGGTGAAACAAGGATGGTCATACTGTTAGAAATTTATTTTCATTTATTCCATCTCAAGAATAATTTCTTAAAAAGATGAATGTTGCACTGGGAGATTCTAGTGCCTTAAAATCCCTTGAAGAAAGAAGGCTCACACGTAAAGAAATGGAATAAGTGATAAGATCTGCACAACCACAATCATAATTGAAGATCAAATGTGCAAGTGTGGAAAATGGAGCATCTAGGTTGAAAAAATTCCCAACCATTCTATTCATATTGATGATGCAAGGAGGGTCCACCTTATTCCCTTAAATCGTTGTGTATTTTATTTTTTCTTATATCACAAGGAATTGAATGTGAAGAAAGATCTTATGGGGAGAACCTGATAAGTAGTGGGTGTTCTCAACCCATGATAGCAAAGATGAATAAGTTTCAATCCTTGTATGATTCCTCAATTGATAGTCAAATAATAATATATTGAAGGATAACCTTTGGTGAAGACGATGAAGAGTGTTTCTATTGAGGGGGAGAAAAATAAAAAGAAATTCATGAGTTATATTTAAATTAGTATCAACATCAATTGGTATCAAATTCAATTACTCTATAAATTTTGTGAAGAACATTTCATTGGAAAAGGTATGTAATTTCTCAATATATCATCCTTGGTTACTCATTATATTGATCTTTTTACAATGGGGGAGTAACTAAATTATTCAATGACATAAGAAGAATGGAATTTCACCAGGGTCACTTATCTTGCCTATTTCACTTGAATGTTTTTGATCCATTTGTTGAATTCATTGCAAGAGTTTGAAGTTGATTATTCCTAGAAAGATTCATATAAATCTATTATTCTCCTCCTGGAATGAATGTTGAAAACTCTTGAAGAAAAGTATATGATTTATCATCTCACGAGGTATCATGATTAGTGGGTAATTTGAAAATTTGTTTTCAAAATAAAATCCTCTTGTTTTCTACAGTGAGCATAGATCAAGTATATTTAGAGTGAAATGATTGATGGGACATTGCTTAAGTATGGATTGATACCCTCTCTACCATGAAATTTGTATTTCTTATCAATAAGTGGGATAGAAATTGAAATGAATGTTTGAAAGAAAAGATAAGGGGAAAGAGAAGATTCACATTTTGATATCGACGCATTAATTTGGAGATGACATTGATGTATTTCCAATAAATACAAAGGGTGATATTGTTGGGACCACTTTTGTGTATGAGTTGTATTTTTTTCAATAATTGTATATAATGGTCAAAATGAAGAAGTAACTAATAATTTGATGGAGATTGGTTTAAGTGATGATTCATGGATAATTGTTATGGATTAATAGCAGTGTATGCCACACATGGAAAATTCACTATGTTGTTTCAATTCAGACGATTGATGCACTGATCCAAAGTTCAAAGAACAAGTGTCAAAGGTGACTCAGTGTTTACAACAATGAAGTATCATCCATTGAGGATGATTGTAGTATTCTAAGTGTGTTATTTGGAATTAATTATCAATGAATTAATCATCTAAATTGAAACAATATAGAGAGTTTTCTAACCATGACATCCAATGCTATAAATCCATAACAATCTCTATGAATCATCACTTCAACCAATCTCGATCAAATCAGGAGTTCCATCTTCATTTTTACCATTACTGAAAACTACTGACAATAAATAATACTCATAAACGAAAGTGGTATCAATAATCTCCCCATTTTATTTGTTGGAAATAATTCAAATTTATCTCTAAATGAATGTGTCAATGTCAAAATGGGAATCTTCTCTCTCCCATTTACTTTCGTTGGAATTAATTATCCAAGAAGAAAAGAAGCATGCTGGTTTGAAGAAGAGGATTCATATTTGTGGTAGCCATGCATGAGGTTTATGATTTAAGGTTCCATGTAATTTTACACATTGAAGTATTTTTTTGTGTCCTTACTTAAAAAAAATTCGACCAACCCTTGAGCTAGCCAACCTACCTCAACCTCAGGCACATGCAGAACAATAGGGCTCAATCGCACCCAAATAGAGGTTAGCCAGGCTATCCCACAAGAGGAAGGGCCATGTAGGCCCACAGGAGCACATGGGGCAAGGCCCGTGCATATTTAGGCCTAATCTCGCACTGAGGGTGGGCGCAGAGTGAACCTGCAGAGAACACTGTACACGGAGGTACGATGGAGGGGGAGGGAGTAATCTGAGTAGTGGTTGGAGTGGTTTGGTTGATATACTACATGCTAGGCACATTGAGGTTTCAATGTGGGACAATTACACATGTACTATTCATAACATAAAAAATAATGGAGACTGTCTATATAATTTTTATCCCACAATGTAATCGATACTGTCCAACGTATCTGTGCCACACAAGATTGAATGAGAACCATTCAATTATCCCTTAGTCATGTTTTCTTCAGCCTCTGGACACCCTAAGGGCTCCCTATTCCACATCTCACCAGATTTTTAACTGTACCCCCTCCATCGAGCATATGACCACCATGATGATCCACTCCACTACATTATGGACGTATGAGAGTCATGGAATCATGCATGCAATTGCATTTGCATACATGAAACAAAATGGTGAATTTCAAAGAAGGCCAAGGTAAATAATGTTACCAAGGACATGTTATGGAGCTAGAAGCACTCACAAGTTTCATGATATTCATAATGTATTCACATGATATGTTTACTGAGATCTGCAAGCATGAAATGGAAACAAGCCATGATATCTAGTATATCTTCACACGAGTTTGAAAATATTTAAATGCCGAATATCTCAGGAATTCAAAGTCCAAGTATTTTTTTTCATTCAAGGGGAAGATCTTTAGAGCATATACATGGGATTTTAATGTGAAGAAAGATCCCATATATAACTCTAAAATGATAGGACCTTAAGCTGAGAGAATCTTCTACCATCGTTACCTAATAGCTCTTGTTTTCAAAAACAGAACCTCTTTGTGCATTCAGTTCGTGAAGGGAAAGTACGAACAGTGAACCATTCCTAGTTCATGAGGAGGGGACCCACGAAACATTCTTGGATCATAAAGAAGAACTATGAACCACTCTTAGTTTGTGAAGAAGAGGAGTCACAAAACATCATGGTTCGAGAAGAAGAGAACCACGAACCATTCTGGGTTCATGAGGAGGTTCATCGAACCACTCTTGTTCGTGAAGAGTGAACCAAGAACTATCATAGTTCTTGAAGGATATCTACACACACTATTCCTAGAATAACTCCACACCCTCCATGTGAAAAATAAGAACATGAAAACCACAAAAAACATGAGGATTTGTGTGGTTGTGTGAATAAGGATAATACTGAAGGAATGAGGTAGTGTGTTCATGAATAAGACACATTCACTCATATACATGATTTAAAAAACCTCGAATGAAGTGAAAAGTGATGTGGTAGTGTTTTTATGAAAATTATTTCATTGATTTGGGAATTCATAAGGGATGGAGAGGATACATACATAAAAAGATACATAACACATAAAATTGAATGAAGTAAATAAGACATTGTGTGTGTTCTTGAGAAGAAGGAAGAAGGAATAAGTGAATGCTAAAATATTATGAATGCTTTAATGTATGCATAAAAAGGGTGAAATTCAGTTGAAAAAACATTAATTGCACCATGAATAAATGAATATAAGAGGAAGTAGAAGGAATGAGAGTTTTCCCAACTAAAGACTTATTATTATTCAAGGTAGTTTTTTTCATATGATGCCAAGTAAGATGATCCTTAGTGTTTGAATAATCAAAGAAGAGTTTGTGGTTATTTCTAATAAAAATAATAAGTGATGGAACATTCATTTGTTTCAATAAAAAATATGAAGGCAAAAGAAGAATTAGTGCATGTCGTTTTTCACTAAAGAAGAAGAGAGAAGAAGAAAAAATAGTTTCATTCCTACATCTTTATATTTAACCAAGTGAAGATAACAAAATAAGGATAAGAGTAGAAACTACCTTATTCAAGAATGGAGAATACTTTCTCAACAAGTAGTGTAAAGAACCATCTAGAGGATGCAAGTTGGACTAGGTCATTACTGCTTTAGAAAGATAGGATTGTTTCCCTTCCCACTCCAAAGTGTTGGGAATCACACTGGGAAGGATTGTTTCATCCCCCTCTAATGTGTAGGGAATAAAATTGGATAGAGTATTGTTTTCCTGGACAAACCATTGTAACTGTTACTGCATTATAGTGGAGAACCATTGTATTGGTCATCCACATACATGGAAAATATGTCACTTCTCTTATTGAGTAGTGATCCTTGTAAAAATATTGTGTGCATATTTTTACTGATTTCTATTTATTTCATACAATATGTAAAAGAGAATAAGAAAATCAAGATCTTAACAGGTCAATAGGTATAGGGATACAAAGATGGAACTCATTTAAAAAGACCCCATCACGGATTCACCCCCCTCTCAGGGTTATGTATATCCCAAACTTGTAGTCAGTACCCCACAATCACATGACTTTCATGGTCATTATAATTTTTCCATGCAATAATTATGCACTGTCACTTTCAGTCTTAGAAAATTTTACAAGTTTTCCCATAAAAGAAGTTCACTAATATAAAACAAAAAATTCATTAATAAAATTATATACATTATTTGGGGAAATTAAAAAATGGAGGTTATATAATTAATCCAAATAATCTCAATGAGTCATGATGTGGTATGGGTGATAGTGGATTGAATGAATTAGGTGGCCCATTTATTACAGATCCATCAAACTCTACTTATGGATGAGTTATGAAAGATATATTTCCATCCGATTATACATATATTGGGATTTAACTTTATATTTATATCGGATATAGATGTGTTATTCATGTCTTGGTTCTGATAGGACTTTTAGAAGGCTTTGGGTACTCAGATAATATTGAGTGTGACATATCACCCATATAAAAATAGATAGTATGAGAGGAAGATCTATATTCTTGAGGATATGGTTTGAGATTTTTTCCTCGAATTTGGAGGCTCATGGGATGTGCATATATCCTTAATAGAGTTTTCATATAATAATAGTTACAAGTATTTTATCTAAGTGGAACCCTATAAGGTTTTTTATGTTTAACCTTGTGACTCACCAATATGATGGAATGAGGTTTGTGAGATAACTATTTTAGGAGCAATCCTTGTGAAAGATACATTAGATAGGGTTTAATTTTTCTAGAAGTTGGTTTTCACCCTAAAAAGTAGAAATATATCATATTAAAACCATTGGAGGAGAAAATTGGAGTTAGTTATGGGTGATCAGGATTTCTTATAGGTGACTCCTAATTTAGGGAATTAACATATCCAAAACTAGTGAAATATACCACCTAGAATCATTATAATAGGGGAAAAAATACTTTTTTGTTCTTCCTACGTTTTACTAGAATATGCATGATGTATTCAACATATATTAGACTCACATATACATGACTGATCCTGTGCATGTTCTATTCTATGAGGATGTTGAGTTCAATCTGGATGCATTATATGATGAATGGTTAATCTATGTAGTTGACTAGGGTGAGAATGTTTTATGGGTGAAGATGATGCCACTTGTTCAGATCTTATAAAAAACATACGGGTCTAAGAGGAGACTTAAAAGCAGGAGTCAGATGTTTAGGTGTAATGGTTTGAGTTATTATGCTCTACTCCGGAGATACTTTTCATGGATGATAAGTCTATAGAGGGGAATAATTTTAAGACCCTCATTTTCTAAGCTTATGTTAATAAATGTTGTAACATTTATTAACTGATATTTTTTAATGTTTTGATGGTATTACTTGGGTAATGTTATTGTTGCGGGGGTTGGAAGCATACAAGTGTATTTTCAAGGTTTTTGGTGGAAAAAAGCTCACACTTCGCCTTGGGGAAAGTTTTTTTAGATATGGTTTTCTTTAGTGTAAAATGAAAAAGGGGGGAAATATCTTGGCCAATATGTGGCCAAGTCATGATGTTCTAGAGTCACTACTATCGGCCAAGGCATGGGTGGCCTCCCCATTCCTATTTTTTAAGGGTTTTGTGAGGAAAAATGGAATGTGGTTGACTAATATGATATTACGACCATTTCATGATATAGTGTTCGAGATCACCATGACCATGTGTAGGTCATGGTGTAGGGAATGGTGATGGTCATGTTGTTTTTTAAATAACTAAAACACCATCCTTATTTATCAAATATCTATCAATGATGTTTTTCTGGTCTTTAAACTATGTTCAAACATAATGAGGGGATGATTAATACCTTCCTAAATCATTTTCATTATACAAAAATACTCGATTATTTTATCCTATTAGAGATTATATATTTTGGGAAAATTATAAATAGTGGGAAAATTGGTGTTGTGTAATTCATTCAAGCTTAGATTTATCCCGTGTTTGGATAGATCATTCTTTTCCTTTGAATGATATAATGCCTCATTTCATTATCTATTACTGTCAATTCTGGTTTGGGGTGATTTAGTGGGTATCTATTGTGAGTCTTATCTTTTTCTAAGAATTTCTAATATCCTTCTTGATCAATAATAGAATGAGTTTTCAATGGCATTGACTACGGTGATTTATGTAGACAGGCAAGATGTATTTCCAAATTTTGTGTATAAATATTACATCAAGGGGATCATTGGAATTATATGATGTCTCGGTGGTTTTTCTCCTATTGAGTCTTCATTGGAGAGTCTATTACTTGATATATTTGATGTTACTCTCTTGGAATCATCATTATAGAGATATCATATTTCTTTGGAGATGGTTCATAGGTAATTTGGGAGTGATCTTGTTTTGGGTGACCACCTTCTTGGAAAACCATTATGTTGACAGTTATGATATTTAAGTAGGAAGATCCTTACCATATAGGGCCTTTTATATAATATTTTCATTATTTGAATGTTATTATTAAATCCAATGCTTGATATATGTTTCACATGGGCGAGTGAGTGACCCTTGAGACCCATTATTGATATGTGATCTGATAATTTGTGTGTAGACTCTTGATAACTGTTCTTTATATGAAATATTGTTACTTGATATGATATGTATTTCTTGTGGTATTTCATATCCTTTGGATCCTTGATTTATGATTTAGGATAAACATGTTACTCAGTGTCGGTTAGATGAACCCTTAGATGGGAGACTAATCATGTGAAAAAGGCTATGGACTATTTCTCATTGGATGGAATAAGTCAGATCATAGACATTTCAACCCTCGTGGGAGTATACCGTGTAGGGGTGTTGGGTATCCTTCAGCTATGGGCTTATATGGGAGATTTCCATGAAGGGGTGATGTTCACATCCAAAAACATCAAACCTGTCAGGTGGGACTTACCATCATCTGAGGATTACGAGTATTTTCAAAATGAGGCATGTTGTATTCCTATTAATGAACTCCATCAGGGTGGGGTGTGTGGTGTTTCATTAAAGGTAGATCTTTTAATGGGATAATCATGAATAGTATCTCAACCAATGTTGGGACTTATGGAACGTATTGTGGTGTGTGATGGCACACATTAATATACTTATCTTCATCGTGCCAAAGTTGGTGGGACTAGGGTTTGTGGATTATTGGTTAGTACATGATGAATTGATTCATGTGGGTTTTTATGTTTACATATGAATTTACTTCCGGTCATTATATACACTATTATATATTGTGCACTTAAGTTAAGGATGCATTATGGGTTTCATACTAGGACTGTACTGACACCCTACATAAGATTTTTGATTTGCATGTATGCTTCATTATCAATGACACAAGTAACGGAAAAGGCATAGTGATACTGATCTAGGAGATAGTTCATGGTGTTCAGACGTGGTACCGAGATGGACTTATATGGGAGTCGTAGTGATTTATTTACTTATCTTTCTTGCATGTAATATTGTTTGACATACTACTTTGGGGCTCTTTAGTTTATTACATTGTATGGCTTCAGATACATTCCATTATATTCATTGATCTCTATTTATTATTATCTATGTGTTATTATGGATGATTTTATTCACTGATTTTGAGGGTATAGTCTCTCCAATATTGGATTTTAGACCATCATTGTTCTTATACAATCTCTTGCATATGGGGAGGCATGCTTGAGGCCATGTGGAACTTGAACTCAATCAAGGTGATTCAAGATGTGGATTTACAAGGGTAAATTTGGGAGGGAATATAAAGGCACATGGTTAGGGTTCATGTTCTGTCCAACTGTGCACAAAACCATGTAAATCCATTTTTGGTTAACTTCCAAGGACACACACATTGTTGTAGATGGTTTGAAAACCCATTTGACCAAACCATGTCTGGTGATAAAACTTTTGATATATTTTTTTGTTTTCACCCCTTCAATGATTCAAATTTATATTCTGATTATTGTTACTTTTTTTGAGTAAGTAGACGAGTTTAATGAAATTTGAATGTTATTTATTCAACTCTAAAAGTGATTATTTTTTATTTTTTATTTGAAATTTCTTTCATAATAATTTTTTTTGAATTTGATGATTTATGTTATGGGATTTAAAATTTTTGTTGTTGTTAATGGATGAGTTTTATCATCCCTCTAGAAATATATGGTGATTTTAAAATAGAGGATTAATTTTGTAATAATGTAATTCACTATTATAATGATATTTTTTACCATTAAAAATGGTTTTGGTAATTACTTATAGTGTTTTGAAATGCAGATAATTCCATGTGAGATTTTTTGGAAAATAAAACTGTTATTTAATCTTATACTTGGTTCTCAAGAATTTGATTCCTTGTGGTTGATTTTATATATGTAACATGTGATTCTTTTAAAATATTACAAAATGAAATATAAAGGATGTTTTATTATTCTTCAATGCTTGATTTATTATTTTTATTCTTTCATATATGGATTTTGAATATATTGATTGGGTTCTTTAATTTATGATATTTTAGAACATGAAACCTGAAGAAGAATTGAAAGTCACGACAGGTATTCTTAGGTTTGTATCTTATAGGGTTTCCATTTCGATGACCCATGAATGACATTCTACATCTCTACCTCTGTCCAAAACGTTGACCAATTGTTAGGGTTTAATTATTCTCCAATTTTGGATCATGTCTAAGAATTATTTAATATATATACACCAATATTTTGTGGTGATCAATTCTCCTAAGAGGATATGTAATATTTAGATAAGTTCAAAGAGATCTTCAATTCAGTAGGCACTCTTGACACCTCTAGGGTTAAGTACACCATTCCATTTTTCGAAGGGTTGGGTTTGGATTGGTGAAAATTCATGATCCATATTTATCTATTTATGAATATGTATTTGGGATAATTTTAGGCCAAATACAACTAGTGGTATTATTCTAAAGAGGTAAAAGTGGAGCAGTTATAATTTTTGGGTGTTCACAAAGGTAATAAATCTATTAATGAGTATACTGATTCTTTTATGAGAAATATACCCTTCTCCCCGGAACTAGTAACTGATTATTCAAAGAAATATTTATTATTTACAAGTGAAATAAATTCAAATATTAGTTCATTAGTTTTTTGTGTGACCTGACTGCATATGTGTAGGTGGTTAATAATTCCATAATCATTAAGGTCATTTTAGTGTGGAAGTATATGCCTAGTGATGCTTCTTATTTAATTTTAGTTAGTAGGGATGATAAAAATAATTTCAATCTGAAGCTGAATAATTATGTGAATGGATGTGAGGATGCTAATGAATTTCCTTTTCAACCAATCTTACTTACTTTAGTTATGTCAAATTTAGTTTTATGTTTCTAGTTGGAAAATCTGGCCACAACAATCCACCTTGTCTGATAGCTCTATGGTCCAATCATCACTATGGATATCTCAGATATCTTTAGAAATTTTTTTTATAAAATTAATTGAAATAAGATGAAATATTTTCTAACCCATATTAAATTTATAATTTAGTGGGTGGAGTGGATTCCATTTGAAGAGTCTGAAGTTTAATAGAGAGTTTGGGGGTACACTAGTTTTCATTTATTTATGAATTGATATACACAATAGGTGTAACTAGTTTATTTTACCTATGGTAGATGAATGTGTTATTTTCCTAGTTATCTTTTTTTTGGATGACTTTTATGTTTTATGATTCTTTGTAGAAATTCATTTTTTTGGATTTGGATCTGATGTAACCAAAGGAAATTTCTTATTTACTTTTCCTCCATGTTTTTTAGATGAATTGTGTTTTATGTGTGTGTGTTTGAACATTAGGTATTGTTTATAATATTTATATATATCATTATGATCACTAAAAATGTTGGGGATACCTATAGTATGTCCTTATATGAAATTATCATTCTAGTATAGTTATCTTTTGAGATGTGTTCTAGCTATGATGTGCTATTGAGTTTCAGTATTTATAACCTCATATGTTCTTTAGGTTTCAGCTGTGTATTGGTTATTTTTACAAATAGAATTTTGGGAATTAATTGGTATTTATAAAGATCTAGTTTTCCAAAATTCATATTGGATCATAAGAATGATACATTCTAATGTCTCTCTTTTCAAATTACTTTCATCATGGGTCACTTCTTTTTATATTTGGTGAGAAATTACTCAGGTGTTAATAATAATTGAATTCTCATAAATAATGGTATATTTTACTTGGAATATAGTATGGTTGTATTTTTTATTTAGAATATATTGGGTCATGGGGAAATTGAATTATTGTTTTAGAAGTTGTAATCTTGTGTTTCATTTTTTTCAAATTATTAATGAAATTATGGGGGAATAAAGTGGAATGTTGGAGAGAATTATGACAACCAAATTTTAATTTAGGATATATATATATATATATTTTATTTCTCAAAATATTATGTTTTAGGAATTTTGAGCTGAAAAATACTTTTTTTAACTTTTTGTACCCCACAAAATTTCCACACAGTTTTGTAAACCGTGCAGGAAAACTATGGGGCATGTGGTAGTTTTAATATAGCAGCTATCATATAATTTCCACATGGTTTGGTAAAATATGTGGGTACATATTTCCTAATTAATAATAGGTAATTTTATCATTTTGGGTTTCTTTTAATTGAGGTTTCATCTATTTGGTTCCCTACTTTAAATCGGATGTTTGAGGGGCCTCCCCTGGGGAATTTGCTTCCATCTCCTCACATTCCATGGAATTTTTTTGGTAATTTCTCTTCTTAATTGAAGTTTAAATGAATATTTATCTTTATATTTCCTTTATATATTTTTTTATTCCAAATTTTATTTCTTTATCCCAACCTTAGATGTAATGGTGTCCAAATATAATGTCAGGGTTGTCTTTAATTATCGTTTTTGGTTTCTAGAGATTATAAAGTTCCTCTAGTGACCTAATATTTTGGTTTTCATTAAATGTGACTTGATTAAATTTATTGAGGATAGAAAATATTTAATTCATTTTATATTATATTTATTTAGGTTCTTGGTTCTTTAAATATTTTTTCTTAGATAACATATTACAATGAATGTTATCTATAGTGTTACATAAAAAATCCCAATTTTTTTATTTTTTTAATTATTTCAAGAAGGATGTGGTTTAAAATCTAAGTGTGTTTTCATTTTAAGAATAATTTTATCTAAAATAAATTACTATTAAAATTATAATTAATTTTTTATCTATAATAAATTAATTACACATGGTGTTTTGAGCTAATCATGATTTACAATGTTTGGTATTTCATTGTTTATTATGTTTTTTCACAATTATATGGGGTTTATGTGGTCTATGAAAATGTTTTTGTGAATTTTTTATATATTTTTTATTGAAATTTGATATCATCCATGCATTTACTATAATTTTTCATTGTTTCAAAATGGTTTTCAAAAATGAAATTTATAGTGCATAAAAACTAGTTTAAATTGAAGGTCCGTTTTCAGCTTATATAAATGAATTCCAAAGGTTATAAGATAAACCCCCATAGATCCCATTTTATATTTAATATTATTGATTATATTTATTATGGGATCATGGGATTATTGATTAATTCTTATATTTATGGGAAGGGGATATTTTTTGAAGGGGTGTTGGAGGTGGTATAGAATGTTGATCTTGTGTTGTGTTTCTTTGTTCCATGCTTTTATCTTGTGATTGATAAATGATGAAATTTTATCACCCCCATTATCTAGATTATAGGAAACATGGGATATTTAAAAGGGAAATAAAGGGATTTTAAACACCCCCTTATTTGAGAATATTTTTTTATTTAATTAAATTACATGTGTTTTATATCATTCCTTACACATATCCCCATGTCTAAATAAACCAGGATATAGTAACCCTTTATAACCTAGTAGTTGATTTATAAGGTATGAATAGTAATAAAAACATTATTAAAAAAATTTAAAATGGTTTTAAATAATTAATATTTATTTATTAATTCATAAAAAATAGATACTCAATTTTCATTAAAGTTATATTATGCTTAAAACATATGTTTATTCAAAAATGGTTTTTATTTCATTTTTTTATAGGAACATTGAAATTATTTTCTATTTTTTTATAAATTTTATTTGAAGAAATTAATATCATTTTTGAAATCATTATTTCTATAAGGCCCCGACCTTAAATGTTACACAATATTGAGTTAAGTCATGAATTTTACATTACTTCAAATCGATGATCTTTTTAGGTTTAGATATTTTGAGAATTAGGCCACAATTCATACATAACAACTCAAATGTTACAAGGTAGACACTTCTACTCACTATTCATTTTTTCACTAAACAAAAAATTTAAAAATGAAACATGGTTTCTTTGCATGGTAAATCATCACAACATTTCCATTGATCAATTACATGTCTCTATTCCCCCATAAATCCTATGGAAAACTATTTAATACATGCTAATAGCATAAAAATCTCAATAAGGGATACACAAATAAGGAAAACTACTAGTCCTGCAAAAACATGGAAACCATTAATAGTTTATCATAATGTTATACATTTCACCC
The DNA here is from genome assembly GCA_963277665.1 of Viscum album. Lineage (NCBI taxonomy): Eukaryota > Viridiplantae > Streptophyta > Magnoliopsida > Santalales > Viscaceae > Viscum > Viscum album. Next base: position 1,763,708,973 of record OY728151.1, read on the forward strand.
TTAAGAAGTAGTAAATAATTTCCTTTGAATATAATCTCATTTATTACCTTTTATATAATAAATATATTATGATACAACCCATATAAATCATATATAACATATAAAGGAAACTTGGGACATAATCATACTTAAATTGAATAACCATGTGATCGACTTCCATACATGTCACTCATACAAAATGGAACAGTCATATGGACGACATCCATACCCAATGCATTGTAGGTTATAATGTAACAATACATCCTTGGTTTATCATTAAACCACACACCTCTGGTATATCACATAACCACCCATCAAATTTCCAAGTACCATTATATAATCATAACATAAAAAATATTTCAATTATCAACATTTCACTCAGAAAATTTAATTTTCAATCAAAAGAAATCATTTCAAGATATTGATATTGTAAATACATTTTTAAATCCATTTTCAATACCAAAATAACCCAAAATGGAATAAGGTGTTTTTTTTCCTTTTAAAACATTAAGTATTATAGAGGAATCCAAATATCAAATAATGGTTATGGTGGTGGAGAAGTTGTTGTTTCCGTCTACATTTAAAAAACATTACTTTTGTCATTTTATAAAGACATTAAAACACCTCATATTTAAGGATTCATTTTCATAAAATTTTAATGAAAATTAAAGTAAATTGTTTTTATTTTACACTGTACAAAATAAGGTGGTGTATAAAATCAAAATATTCTCCAATGAAAAGAGATTGAGATGAAGTCTGTTACCTCTAGTAAGATTCATCATGTATGTTATTTATCTTCATTAATAATTATTAAAGGTTTATTATTTAGTTTCATTATAAACTTTTTATTTTTTTAATTAATTTTATATCACTTATTACCATGTGATAACAATTACATAATTATTTATGTTTTTGTCGGACATTTTGTTGGTATTCGGTACTTGAGTCGAAAATGAACTTAGTATGATGTAAACAATCCATGTGAGCATAATTACATCATATAATTAATAATATTAATGAAATTATTATCACTTTTTACACCAATTATACTTTTAAATCAAACCATTATATATTATTATAAAAAATGAAGAACATTATAATAATGGAGACGGTAGGTCGTACATACGCATGAGTATTGTTTTCCATTTTTCATTGATCATCATGGAAAGAATATAAGTATTATTTTATCCTTCAAGAATGATAATAAAATCATTAATATAATATTAGTAATTTAAATATTCTTATATATACTATCCAAGTGATATGGTGAATAAAAATAAATCACATCACTTCGTGGAGAGGATACTTCACACATATGCATGAATGACATCAACATTTTTAGGTGCATGGGAAGTAAGAATATAATAGATATATTATTATAAAAAAATTATTAATATGTCATTAATAAAACATATGAATATTAATTCCATTATTGTAACCAGTCATGATATATGGTTAGCGGAAATTAATTATATCGGTTCATGGAGGTGATAGTCCAGACGTATGCACGAACGATTAATTATTTTCCCATTGAATAGAAGTAGAGATGTATTTAAGTGATGATATTTACATAATAACATATAAATATATTTATTATATAGGAGATATTATTTCATTATATATTATCATGGTTTTAATTAAGTGGAAGAAAAAATAAAATAGACGTACTTAAATAAAAACATTACCTTTTCTTCAGATGATCCCCTTTGATTAGAATATTAAGACTTTTAAGGAGGTTTTTATATCTAAAACAATTCCTCTATAATGTTGGTAGGGATTCTAGGAAGGGGTTTAGGGTATATTCACCAAACTAAATGGTTTTTGAAGTGTAAGTAAGAGAGATGAATGAGTGCCTTTTATAAGAGCGGGGAATGGACTCCTAGAATTATTAAAAATATTAAATTAATATAAATGAATTTGATATTAAAAATGGGTCCAAATTAATTTAGTTATAATATAGTATGTATGGGTCAAAATATAATCAACGAATGAAAATTAGATAAGATTGAATATTTTTTAATCCTTATCGTTTTCCCTTAACCCCTTTTAGCTCTTATAGTTTTATCAAGTAATTTACTGTTTAAGGGTTAAAATAATTACCCTAAGATGCCAAACGACCAATTAACGAGTCATTAATGACACATTTATACTTATATAAACTATTTATAAGAATCGTAGTTTTTAATAAATTTTATATCATTTAATTAAATATTTTATATATTAAGATATGAATTATTTCAATTTTGGCACTATTCATTACATGAATTTTTAAAAAAATAATAAAAACGTTATTACATAGAAAAAACTATATTTAATCATCCCTAATATGTTAAATAAATCCATATAATTCTTTTATGACATCAAATATTTCAAATTATATGTAATTTAGTATTATTAATATCATTTATTTGATTCTTCCTTTAATAAGTCTATTATTGTACCACTATTGTGTCATAATTAAATTTAATTATATAATATATAAAAATTATAAATAAATTATATTTTTTTAGATAAACATTTTATCTTTAAAATTAATATTTAGGTTCTAATTTATCCTTTATACAACCCTATATTAAAAATCATTTACTCATTAAAAATATGAGTATTCATCTTTAACTTATCTTATAATAAAATATAATAAATGTCATATTATTACCCAAGTGGCGTAAAACATTATAATTTTTTAATAAGGATGATTTTATTTGAATCCAACTTATAAAATGAAATTTGTACAAGTGTTACAGTAATTTAATAATATTATAATATATTCTTTACCTTTAATTACCTGATTAACCCTTAACCGTGGTAAATAAAATTCTAAAGTAACTATTCAAAAAAATATTTATTCTATTATACTATAATTTCCATACTTATTACAATAGATTATGTTGGTTTTTGAAAATTCAACTCATTAAAGTGAAAAATCAATTTATTTTAATCCCATTGATGGATCTTGAAAATGAGGTTTTGAAGTAAAAGTGTTCAAAAGTTCATAAGGTTTTTAAATCTAATTTCAATATATAATTGTTTACAATGAACAAAATTGGATTAAATGATAAAAAATTATATTTAATTATACTTTAAAACTAATTAAAAGGATAATCTAACTATATAAATAAGTTAGATGCAAAATCACTTTTGAATTAAAATGCAGTATTTTTCAGTATTCGTTAAAAATGAATATTATCAAAAAAATTAAAAAATTACCCAAAGTAAAATTAAATGTCCTTATCCCAAATAAGAAGTTTATTTTGTAAAATATAACTTATAATGGTTTTAAAAACTATATTTAAAATGGTTTCCCCATCAAAAGGTGGTAAAACTGCCTTTTTTGAAAAATACTTCTTTTATTTGTAAAATTGGAATTATTATTATATAATGTATAAAAAACATTTAAGATTAATTTTAAGGATTATAAAATTTATATTTAATTAATATAATCCAACATGAGTGATTTTATTATTTTATAAACAAAATTATTCACATTTAAATAGTTTTTCATAAAAACAAATCATTTATATTTGATTGAGTTTTATTTCCATTTCTCATTAATTAGGTAAAAAATGAATCATTATATAAACATGAGTAAGCCCTATTTTCATAATTTATTTAATACTATTAATTCCCTCCATTATAAACACAAGGTTATAATTATAATATTGAAATAATAATATTTAGTTTTTCTCTTAAGATTGATGTGCCATGTCGTGTAAGCTATTGAACATAATGTTTCCTTAAAAAAAACATTCGAGGTCACATTCTACCCCTTTTTGAAATTGATTCATCACAATTTTTATTTGGGATTTATAACTAAGGTATGAATTTAAAAAATACCTTTATTGTAATCCCACATCAGAAAAAGGATTAATAAAACTACCACATTAAAAGAACGAAAGAAAAAAATGAAGATCACCTGAGTTAACAAATACTAGGGTTCCATGTATGAAAACATAAATATGGAAGGAAAAAACTAACCATAATGTTCTGATGGAGAGTAATAAAAATGATTTTAAAGAGAATGTTAAATATCAAAAAATCATAAATTTGTGATGGGTGTTGTAGGAAAAGTAAACAGAAAACATTTTTGTTTTAAGATCATTTTTATAGAGTTGGGGAACTCATTTACTACCTAGACTAAGATCATAAATAATTATTCTTACATGAAAAGTGGAGTTTCATCATTTTACCAATTTACCACAAAACACATCTTTTTCTCTAAATGATGAGTATTCAAGATTAATTTTTGACCCCTAAATCAACATATATAGAATCACATAATTCATTAATGAGTAACTATATATTCATCCAGTCATGACACATTAATAGAGAGAAAAATGGTTATAATAAAATATGATAAATCCATAAAAATAATAAACCATTTTATGAAAAACTAATCCAATCTTCAAAATTCAACAATAATTTCTAAATTTCAACATAGAACATTTGATAAATAATTGTCCTTAAAATTTCTCGAAATAATTCAAAATATTATTGAAACCAAAAAATTATACGTATTTGATTACATAGTCTTAATAGTTTAATATTGACATTTATCTCTAAATAATATCAATAATTATTACTGGATCGCACCAATAAGTAATTACACATATCAAATGTTCTCCAAGATATGTTAATAATTTATTTAAATAACCGGAATTTCCATAAGTCCACAATAAGATCATAGATTCAACCATAATATAATTCAACCTTAACTCCTAAGTTAATATCCCATAGTATTCTATTTACCTTAATCATATAAAGTTCCCAAAATGGTGAACATCTTCCATAATAACATTTATCACTTAATCCCCAAATAATTTTCCAATACAAAGGATATCCATTTGATAAAACATAAATTCCCAATATCAAGTTATTCATATTCCATAAACTCGTTAAACTAAAAAGAAAAATTCATACTAAGCAGGGACTTCACATAGTCTAGTGGTAGGTGATTCACCCTTGTCATCCTTCGGTTGTGGGTTCGATTCCTGCAGCCTTGTCTGACGTGACCAGTTGTCACCTATCATGTAGGTTGTCACCCATCCCACATGTTGTATTTTTCCTAAAACTATATAATTATAATAAAATTTATAAAATATTATAAAATCTTAACAAATAATAATAACATGTTTTAACATCAATGATTATCTTATACCATTAATTTTTTATCCCAAAAGTAATAAAACATAATTACCACTAAAATGAATGTCTCTAGAAATACCATTTGTTCCCTTAAAATTTCATAACATAAAGAACATAAATGGGTTTCTAAGACATTGAAATTATATTCAACCTTAAAATTATAAACTCATGATTATATCCGTAACTCTTATGAAAACATCCTAATATCAACATTTTCTTAAACCATCATTTGATACCAACTATAAAGCCCTAAACTTAAACATTACATAATCTTGAGTTATGTAAATAATTTCACATTAATTAAAATCAAGGATGTTTTTAGGTTTATGTAATTAGATAATTAGGCCATAATTAATACATAACAACTCAAATATAAAAAATTAGGCATTTCTTGTCATTATCAATTCTTTGATAAAATAAAAACTTTAAAAATGATACATGGTTTCTTTTCGTGTTTAATCCTAAAAAATTTTAGCATGATTCATTCGTTGTCTATATTACCCATTAAATCATGTGAAAAACATTTTAAAACATAGAATGAGAAAAAAAATATCAGTAAGGGATACACAAAAAATGTAAACTTCTAGTCTTGTGAAAACATGTAAACCATGAATACTTTATCATAATGTAATACATTTCACCCTTAATAATTAGTAAATAATTTCTTTTGAATATAATCTCATTTATTAACTTTTTTTTAATCAATATATTACCATAAAACCATAGAAATCATATATAACATATAATGGTAACTTGGGACATAATCATACTAAAATAGAATAACCATGTAGTCAACTTCCATATATGTCACTCTTACAAAATAGAATAGCCATATGAATAACTTCCATACCCAATGAATTCGAGGTTATAACATAACCACCTATCCTTGGTTTATCATGGAACCACCCATATTTGGTTTATCACATAACCACCCATCAAATGTCCAAGTACCATTATATAATCATAACACATAAAATCTGACAATTATCAACATTTTACTCATAAAATTTCTTTTTCAATCACAAGAAATCCTTACAATATATATAAATAGTCAATCCAGATTCAAAACCATTTTTAATACCAAAATATCCAAAAAAGGGAATAAGTAATTTCTTGTCCTTTTAAAAACATTAAGGCTTATAGAAGATGGTGTATTACATCAAAAAACATACTATTAAGAGATTATTTATTATCAACATTTAATGAAATTAAAATTCAAAGGGTTTTATTATTCACATTATAATAGAAGATGGTGTATTACATCAAAATATCCCTGAATGAAAGGATATTGTGACGAAGTCCCTTACGTCGAGTCTGATTCATCACATATGTTATTTATCTTATTGAATAATAAACTTACGATGAATATTAAATTTATTGATAACATTTATTATGTTTATTATTCATTTTATATCTCTTATTACCATGTTATAACTATTACATAATTATTTCAGTTTATGTCGGATGATTCGTCGATATTCAGTACTTGGGTCGAAAATTAACTTGCAATGATGTTAATAGTCCCTATGGCCATTAGTAAATAATATCTAGAAAAATATAGAAGAAATTTTTATCATTTTTGTACAAAAATTATACATTTAAATCAAAGTATTATTCATTGTTATGAAAAATGATCAATGTCATAATTATGGAGATGGTAGGTCATACGTATGCATGAGTAACGTTTTTCATTTTTCATTGATCTTTATGGAAAAAAGGTAAGTATTATTTGATCTTTAAAAATGATAATCAGATAATTAAAATCATATAAATCATTTAAAAAACATATATATATTATCCAAGTGATATCATGAATAAAAACAAATCACATCGCTTTATAGAGGTGATATTTCACATGTACGCACGAACGACACTGCCATTTTTAGGTTCCTAGAAAGTAATAAAATAATTGATATATTATTATCAAAAAAAATTTAACATTTAATTAATATCACATATGAACATTAATTAAATCATTATAAATAGTAATGATAGACAGTTATGAAATACAAATTATATTGGTTTGTGGAGGTGATAGTTCACACGTACGCACAAACAATTAATTATTTTCCGATATAATAGAAGTGGAGATAGATTTAGTTGATGATATTAACATAATAAAATAAAATTACATTGATGATACTAGGTTTATTACTTCATCATAGTTTAATATGATTTTAAGGAAGTGGATGAATAAATAAAACAGAAATACTTAAATAAAAATACTACCTTTCCTTCGGATGGTCTCCTCTTATTAACACCTTAACAACTATATGAAGGGTGTCATATCTAAAATAAGGCCTCCATAATGTAGGTTTGGATTATATTAAGGTTATTGGGAATATATTGGCCGAAAAATGGATTTTTATGTGTATGTAATAGAGATTAATGGGTTCCCTTTTATAAGAGAGGGGACACACACTATTATAATTAATAAAAATATTAAATTAATATAAATTAATTTTCTATTAAGAATGAGTCCAAATGGATTTGGTAAGAATATAGTATTATAATGGGTCAAAATCTAATCATCTAATGAAAATTATATAATTTTTAATATTTTTTTAATCCTCATTGTTTTGTTTTAACCCCTTTTAACTCTTACCATTTTATCAAGTAATTTACACTTTGAGGGTTAACCTAATTAACATAACTTAAAAAAGACCATTGAATGCACAATTAATGAAATTTTTATACTTATATAAAATATTTGGATGAATATTATATTTTCATAAATTTTATATCATTCAATTAAATATTATATATTTTAAGATATTAATTATGTCAATTTTGAAACTCTTCATTACATAACTTTTTTAAAAATCACATCAACTTGATTAATTTGAAAAAAATACATTAACTCATCCCTAAAATTTCAATGTATTCCATAAAATTATATTATGACATAAAATAATTCAAATTATATTTATTTTAATATTATTAATATCATTTATTTGATTATTCCTTTCATAAATCAATTACTGCATCATCATTATGTCACAATTAAATTTAATTATTTAATGTCTTAAAATTATAAATAAAATAAAATGTGTACATAACAATTTTATATTTCAAATTAATATTTATAATCGAATTTATCTTCTATATAACCATATATTAAATTTTATTTACCTATTAAAAATATAAGTATGTCATTTTTAACTTATCTTTAAATAAAATAAAATAAATGTCATATTCCTACCCAAGTGGATTACAAATGTTATAATTTTATAATAATGTTTATTTTGGTAAAAAAATTATCCAATGATATTATAAAAATTATTAGGGTAATTTAATAACATATTAATATTATTTTTACCCTTAATTACATGATTTATCCTTAAACATGGTAAATAAAATAATAAAGTCGATATTCACCAAAAATAAAGATTATCTTATTAGACAACAGTTTTCATAACAATTAAAACTGTGTATGTATTTTTTTTAAAAATTCTATTCATATAAGTGAAAAAATTAATTTAAAGCAAATCCCATTGAAGGATCAAGAAAAAAGTTTTTGAAGTAAAAACTTTCAAAAGATCACAAAGTTTTAAGAATCCAATTTCTCTATAAAGTTGATTCTAATGACGAAATTTGTATTAAATGATAAAACATTATTTTATTATAAAATAAAAATAAATTTAAGGATAATCTGACTATATAAATAAATTAGATGCAAAATTAGTTTTGAGTTAAAATGCAGTATTTTTCACTATTCATCAAAAATGAATATTATCAGAAAAATACCAAATATTTAACCAAAGTAAAATTTGAAGTCCCAATTCCAAATTAAAATTTTATTTCATCAAATAGAACTTATTTTGTTTTCAAAAACAATATTTAAGATGGATTCACCATCAAAAGGTTGTAAAAATTCCTTTTTTCGAAAAATGCTTCTTTTATTTTTAAAATTAAATTTTTTCTTATATAATGTCTTGAAAACATATATTATTAATTTTAAACATTATATTGAATTTATATTTCATTAATATAATCCAAAAATTGTGATTTGATTATTTGATAAAGACAATTATCCACATTTAAATAGTTTTTCATAAAATCAAATCATTCTTATTCAATAGGTTTTTATTTCTATTTATCACTAATTTGGTAACCAATGAATAATTATATAAACATGTGTAATACCTATTTTCATAATTTAGTTAATACTATTCATTCCCCGCCCCACCGTTGGTGGTGGGGTGGTAAGGGCTTGGGGGGTGAGGGGAAGGTCGTGGGGTCAAGTCCCTGGGCTTTCGATTTACATGTAATTTTCTTCCTTGTGTGTGTGCCGCTTTTATGGTTGCACCCAAAATTTTAATATTATTCATTCCCTCCATTCTAACAGCTTTGTTATAATGGTAACATTTAAATAATAATATTTAATTTTTTTTCTTAAACTCAATGTGGCGTATCATGTATTATTTTGAACATAGTGTTTCCTTTTTTAAAAAAAAAGTCAGGATGTTACTATTTCAATATTATCATTGGGAGTATTTTTATAATGTTTCTAAAAATATTTATTTTTCAGTGAATAGTGAAAAATATCAATTATGTAAAAACATTCACTTAATTTCAAGTAAAAGTACCTTTAATTTTTGAATTTGATCTTCAAGTAAAATAATTATTTTTTAATTATAACAAATTTAATTAATTAAATAGGAATCACCATTATAACTTATTTTATAGAAGTTAATTTTTGACCTTAAAACACATTTTATAAAAAAAATTATACGTGCGATATTTTTTATCTTAATAAATTAAATTAATCTCTATTTTTAATGGTTTTATTAAAATTTATATACTATATATTTAATAATATATTTTAACATTAATTTTATGGTTTTCACTATTAAATTAATAGTTGTAAATTATGTTTTATGTTTAAAAATGTTTTTTCTAAAATGGTTTTTCGTTATAGTTTACACGTTTATTTAAAATTAAATTATTCTAATTATAGAAATATAATCTTGTTAAATGGATTTTATATTTTTAGTTTTCATTATTATTATAAATTAATAGGATAAATTTAATTTTTTTGTTATAACAAAAAGTAAAATCAAAACAATTTTATGAAAACTATTAACATTAAAATAAGTTTACTGAGGGTTAAACCAAAAGATAAGGGTATGATTACCATAAAAACATATATAATTATCATATTTTAAGTAAATATAAAATTTATATTATCCTAAATTTGAATACTTGTAAATTTAGAGAAACTTTACTATGAAAGTGACCTTATATCATTGAGATATTTTACGAAATTCCATCTGTGTCTCTCTTCTCACTTATAAATAGGCACATATACTCCTCCCTTATTCACATCAATTTAGCCTTATATATCATCCATAATCTTATAAAAACCCTTCATATATTAATTCATTTAATCATAGATATTCTTTTCTTCTACTAAGACCAATCATTCAATGTGTAAGGTGTAGGACAAAGGAGGTATCTCAAAGAAGAGGTACAAATCATAACCACACCTTCTCAATTTTATTTGTTCTAATACTTCCTATATAAATTTTTTATCCATGGAAAAAATTATTAAAATAGTATATAAATATATTTATATTTTATTATGATGATTTCATAACCATTTACAAAAAAAAATTCTATCAAATAAGAAATAAAATTATCACATGTGCGTATGTGTGGACTAGCACCTCCACATATTGATACAATTCAGTTTCTGTCACCATATTTAATGGGTGCTTATAATTATGGATTTTATTTTTATGTATGATATTTATAAAATAATAATAATTATTTATTTATAATATATTTTTAACCATTTTACCATTTCTGCCATTGGTAAATGATAATGCTGCTCGGGCGTACGTGTGGACTACCACCTCCATGAAGTGATGTGATTTATTTATCATTTCTTATTTACTTGGATAGTAATAAGGATATATTTAATTAAAATATATTAAATTTATACCATACTAATTCTGTTTTAAAGATTAATTACCATTTAACATTATTTAGTTCCATCCATCGAAATGTTGAAACATCACCCATGTGTATATACAAATCACCATCTCCACGAAGAGATCTAATTAAATTTTCACCACCAATTAATATGAATGGTTATAAATATGAATATAATAAATATATATTATGTTTATGTAATTAATTAAATTCTTAATATATATGAATCATGATGAAATTTTAATGAACAAAACTACCAAACTGAAACATACATGAAAAATAAAGCAGTTAACACTTGAAATGGTGACTTAAATATATAATTGTTAATAAAGATGTGTTGATAATATATAAGTGAATTAAATATGATATTAAAATTATGAATATGGATTTTTATACAATTATAATAAATCTATATTTATTATATAGAAGGTTAGTGGACTTAAGAATCAAGACAAGCATTAGTGAGGGGATTCCTCAAAATTTCATTTCATTGAGACATGTTTTAAGGTTATGAACCAATTTATATTTAATATACTATATGAAATAAACAATAATTTATTTTTGAATAATACATGATTTAATTCATGGGTTTTACATAACCATATAATTCTAAGCTTAAAATTATTTTTATTAAAAAATTACTAAATTTGTAAGGGTTCTTCATCTCAATTTTGTTTCATTGATACGTGTTGATGTTATGAACCTATTTATATTTATGAGATGTTTATAATGATCATTGACATGTAATAGATTCTATCCTTCTTAATTTATGGTATATAAATTTACCATTTAAAATATTTCATCCAAGGGGTGATGATCGGATTATTAATAAATTGTTAAGGGTTTATCATCTCAAATTGCCTTCTTTGGGACCCAAGTTATGTTATACACCTGCCATATTTTATGAGTTATATACATTTACCATTTTTTTAATTTATATCCCTATTTTCATGTAATTAAAATTAAAATTTTATTTTATTTCTTTCATGGGTGTTATGAATCAAAACTTACCTATGCATTAAGGGTTTTATGTTGTAATCTCATTTTCACTGGGACTATTTATTCTTAAACTAGGATGATGAAATTATATGTTATATCTCTGAATAATCACATTTCTTTTCTTCACATGTGATTATTTCTATAGATTACTTTTTTCCTTCCATTTTCCCTCTTTAAGTACTTAATATACAAAAATAAAATTTGTAAGGAAATATGAGTTAATTTTTCTCTTTGGTTTTGAATATTTTCTTTCATGTCAATATTTTCATCAAAATGTTTTCAATAATATTTTTAATTTTATATAAGGATTTATTACATTCATTTTTAACCTTATTTTAATTTTTAGAAAAAAATCTAGTGTAATCATCTTATCATTTTCTTAATGAGGTACTCTTTAATTTTTCCAAAAATATGAGATGAATTTTTCTTTTAACAAACACCACATGAAAAAAATTCACTACCATCATGAATAATATTTTCCGTAAAGATTAATTTATAATTTTCCATGGTTATTTAAAAATAAAATGTTTTTATCTTATTTTTGAAAATTTTATATTTTAAATAAGTTTTTTTAAAATGAAAATTATATTATCCTCATGAAATGTTTCAGTGATATTTTTGAAGGTATTTTATTTTACCACAACATTAATTTATGCTTCTTTTGCTTTACCAGGGTAATGATCCAATATCACCATCTTAAATGTTTCTTTGAATTGTTTATGATTATGATGGTTAAATATTTATTAAACCTATTTTATTTTACATGGGATAATATTTTATTTAAAGATAAATGTTTTCAGGATCTCATGGAATATGTATGAATTGATCATTATTTTTTTATAGGTCATTCTATTTTAAACCAAGGATCAGTGGTTACACTATTAACCAAGGATGGGTAGGTATATTATATCCCTTAAATGAATTAGTTAATGAAGAAAACATTGATAAACTCATAAGAGATTATATAGTGAATAAAATCCTAATAGATGATGAAGTTAACATGATGGAAGTTACTCTTAGGAGAATGTTTGAAATGACCAGGTATGCATTTCAATTATGGGACATTATCCACAATGATATTCTATGGAGTTAATCTTGATTGAGGAAGTGATTTTATATGCTTATATGAATTTAAAAAACTTGTTTCTTATGTTTATGATATGTTATAATGGATAATGTTTTATTATTTATTATTACACACTCTTATGACTTATGTATTTTGATTAAAGAAACCTTATTCTATGATTCATGTTTAATGATCATTGAGAGATTTGGTAAGATTACTATAATTAATGATCATGTTATGATAGACTTATGATAATCTTATCGTCACTTACTATCATTGATTAATATCTCTTATTTATACCCTTATTGAGCATATCAGATCACCCTTTCTTATGTTTCCCTTCCTCGGGTTATAAATAATGTTTTTAAGTATTATATATCTAATAAGGGTTCTAGTTAAAAATAACATAATGGGAAATGTTGTATATCTTTTATGTACTATTTTTTTATTGATATAAGTTTCTAAAGACACTAAACCTTTATGGTTTTGGCGTGGATCATATTGATATGTAATGAATATTCCATTAATAATATGTAATATTTTTATATGATAAGTATGGACTTCCATAATTGGTATCAAATAAAGGATTTGTTATTTTTTGAAACTATGATGGGAAAATTTTTGTGAGAATACTTAGGATAAGGCTAAGTATTTGAGAAAACACTCTATTTTGGTAAAGAAAGGAGTGTTTTTTTCCAAAGAAAATACATACCAGTATGGATACTAAAAGTGTATGGGGTTTTAGAATTGGTCTATCAAGGAATAATAACCCTAAAAATATTTTTTTTCACATATATCAACCATCATTATAGTTCATGGTTAATGAGACCATATTAAACACTGGTATTAACACTCCCATACAATAGTCTTGGGTTAATCAAAATTTTCTTTATAAACCATTATTATGGATATTAATAGATAAGGAACATATATGTCCTAGCTTAAACTTAAGATCCCATATGTTGAAAAGAATGAGTCATGGTATAGATATCCTATTAATTATTTTTCATGATTATATGATCACTCATTACTACTTCGTACACAATAATTTTGGTTTTAGTTAATGTTTTTAGCCAAGAGGAATCATTCTAACAATAAATATGATGGATGATGCAATAATTGTCCTCACCAAAAACCAAATGAGGTGAGAGGTAGAATGTCAAAGCTTGCGATTATTATCAAAAAAATATCTCATTATTTGTTGGAAAACCAAAATATAAGTGAGTTTTTGAATTGAAAAAAAGTTAAAAATAAAATTCAGTGAATTTCATAGAGTAAAAAATATTAAAATTCTTACATGTCAATAATGTGGGAAGCATCACCCAGGTAAATGTATCAACAGAACAGAAATATGTCTTCTGTTTGGAAAATATGATAACATAGTAAGTAATATCTAGGGGTAAATGAAGATTTTAATGGAAGGAAATAAATATATCTCAAGGAACCATTTTTCATTCTGTTTCTTAAGTGCAGGGAACATAGTAATTATCAGAGACAATTCCCTAATACATGGGCTAGCACTTTGAAAAAGGAAGGAAATATTCTTTTCCAAACATTAAAGTGGAATAATTAAAGTGTTTATGTATTGGGATTTTATAAAGTTTTTCTAAATGTTTATTATTAATTATATTATAGTTATAAGAATCACAAAACATCTAAGGATTGTTTCATATATGTTTTTCTTTAATGATTTGAAAACATATGTTAAATGGTGTTGATAGCATATAAATTTTCTTTATCGGTAAAATCATAGTTTTTAAAAACACATGTTTGAGGAAGAAATAACCCTTAATATATGCATAGGGTTTAGATAATAATGTTTAGTTTGAATAAAAATTTTATAAATATTGATAAATTAAATTCAATGGTATTTTAGACCTTGATTTTGGTTAATGATTTGATGATAAAGTCATTTATGTTATCTTTGATGATGTTTATTGTAATTTTTGGATTTATCAAATATATAGAATATTATGTGATATTATTTAACTAATAATGATAGATTTTTTTTTGTATTCATATGTGTTTTCATTGATGTTTCAGGGTGATTTTGGTAATTTTGGGAAAGGATTAGCGTGTTTTACTAGAACATATGACTATGTTATCACATATTTTCTATGTTACATTATGATCCACTTTATTGCATTTAATGAGTAATATTAATGTTAAATTTGAAGTTTAGTGACCCTTTTCTATGTTATTGTGTTTTTAATTTGGCCAGACATTTTTCGGAGGAGTTTTAAGGTCAAATAGTTATGACATGGTTTAAGTTGATCTTTCGATTTTATTGTTGAGGTTCTTGAGATTCATACATTATTTTATCATATGATTATTTATCTATATTAGATAAGTTGTTCTAATGAGTTTGGTTTTGGTAAATATATAGATATATAAATAATGAATATTCATTCTTTTATAGATCTTACGATCCATTAAAAGGTAATTTTACTGCTTCTAGCGTGAACAATTCATATTGTTCATTTATCATTGGAATATGGATATAAAGAAGTGGAATAAAATTAAGACAAAAAACCAAAGGATGAAATAAAATTTATAGTTTATAATAAATAAATTAAGTATATTTTCTTGTACTAAATTTTAATATAATTACTAAACACTAGGAGAAATGATCCAGAAAATGAATTTTTTCTTTTTATAGTTATTTATGATGAATTAATATCTGTTTTCACGTCTCACTAATTTTTTGTTTTATGGTAATTACCTTGATCATGACCATGATATATAAATTCTATATTATTATTTAGACATTATATTTATCCTTCATGTCCATATTTCAACAACCCGCTTATGTTATTATTATATGGGAACCTGATTGGGTGTAGTTTAATTAAAGGTAACCTTTTATACTTCCCATTTTCCTTTTTCAAATAATTTTTTATTATTCACTTGCATGATGTGTGTTTTCAACAAAGGAATTTTAAAATATAAAACCATTGATTACCAAGAAAATATTTAAGGTGTTAAAATTTATTTAAGGAGGTGATAATGTAACACACCAGTAGTTTAGAATGTAATTTTATTTAAATAAATTTTAATTGTTCGATTGCTTGCTTTACACACAACACTGTGTCTAAAGGAACCTCGATATAGTAACCCTTTATAACATAGTAAATGGTTTGGAATATGTTAAAAAAATGAATACATTATGAAAAATATGATAAATGGAATTAAGTAATACAATTTATTTGGTTAATTCATAATCAATAGGTACCCAATTTTCATAAAATACTTTTTATTTTTAAAAAATATGTTTAAAAAAAATGATTTGATGGCATTTTGTTCATGAAAATTATAATCAATTTCAATATTTTTTTTCGAAATTTTATTTTAATTAATTGAAATCATTTTCAAATCATCATTTAAATATTATCATGGTGTGAATTTTTAGAATTATTCTAAAAAGATATATTTTTCAGTCAACAGTGAAAATAAGGATTTTTGTAAAAACATTCATTTAATATCAAGTAAAAGCCAAAATATGTTTTAAATTTTATCTTAATGTAAAATAATATTCCTTTTATAATAAAAATTATAATTAATTATATAGGAATCATCCTTATAATTTTTTTTGTAAGTTATTTTTTGGGTATAAATAGTAATATTACTAATTTTTTATGAGTGCATTATGTATATCTTAATAAAATAAATTAATATTATTTTATTAATGGTTATAATTATAATTTTATATTATATATTAAATAAAATATTTTAACATTATTTGATGTTTATTATCAGGAATGTAATGGAGGTAAATTATACTTTATGCATAAAAATGCATTTTTTTCCAAATGGGTTTTCGTTATAGTTTACATGCTTATTAAAAAACATTCTTCCACTTATAGAAATTAAATTTTTGAAATGGATACATATTTTTAATCATAATAATCAATATAATTTAATATTGTCAACTTTATTTTTTTCCTAGTCAATAGTAAAAATAATAAAAAAAATTACCACAGTTAAGGTTAAACCGAGTTTATCGGGGGTTAAACCAAGAGATAAGTGTATGATTTCCTCCCAAACTTTCCTAATTATTTTTCATTCAATATATTTCAACCTTATATTATCCAAAATTTTAATTATTTTTCATTTGGATCCACTATCCCATGAAAGTGACCTAATATCATTGAAATATTTAAATAAATTTCATGTGTGTATAAAAACTCAGGACCCGCACTCCCGGATCCTATGCTGAAATCGTAAACATGACATTCATAGATTTGATGTTGATAATTGTGAGCCAATTTTTTTCCATAAAAAATTAAAACATAAAAAGGTAAAATTACATGGCTTACATTCTAGAGGGCCTTTTAGGCTTGGAGTTTTAGATATTAGGACAAACTCCTATATAAACAATCCAGTAGTCATCAAATGAACATTTCTTCCATTTGACCCATTTTTTATTATTCAAAAATAGGTTATCAAAATAATCATCGTGAAATCCTTTATTATCTTAAATCATTGAAATAAATTCTTTACAACCTAGGTAAAAGGGAAACATAAGAAGGGTGATTTCGAATGGTCAGTAAGGTTAAATATATGCATTAACAATTAAATGTCATCAATGAGCATAAGAGTACACAAGGGTATGAAAACATAATCAATGTGAATGAGCGAATCATAACATAACTTATTCCCATAAATTAATGGATCATTAAACATGAATACATGTAAGAGTCAGTATTCATTAAAATCTATAATTGGCATCCATGTGATATCAATTTCATTCATTAGAATCATTATAAAACCCTAAAAATCATAAAGAAAAAATGTGCATGAATCAGGACATCATTTTAAATTATCTCTTACAATAAATAAAAAAATGTAAAAACCATATAGTTTACTTCTATACCCAATGCATTTAAGGGATATCATGGACCCACCCTAACTTTTTTTAACATGGAACCACACAGAATTGGTTTATTAGAGAGCCACTTCTATTTAGTTCATAATGTAACCACCCATCAAGTGTCTATATACTATTACATAATCATAACTCATAAAATATTTCATTTCATTATAAACTCACATGAAATAAAGTTATACATTTCATAACAAGAATAACATGTTTAAAAGAAATAGGTTCTATAACAATATCATTGAAACATTCATAAATCAAGGAAAAGATATGAGTTCCATTATAATCTATTTGAAACAATCTTAATCCATCTAGAAAACAATGAGGATAGTATCAATAAAAAATATACCCATTGGATGATAAGTAACAACAAGGTTTTTTGATATTTATTAATTGAAATGGCATTAAAATGTCATTAAAACGATTCTTTAAAAAAATCCTTTTCATTTTGAAAAACACTTTTTAAAGCATAAAACATTTTTAAAATACTTTTATTTGAAGACAATAATGAAAATATAAAGTAAGTTATAACATTAATTTAAAACAATTTCTAAAAAATATATTTTTTTTAAATTCCTATACCTTTAAAATTATCTTAAAGGATCAACAAAAAACATTTTTAAATAATTTTTTAAAACATTGATTTGAAAGAACACAAATTTATGACCGAAGAGAGAAATAAAGTAAGATTTTAATTAAATAACTTCTAAAAATTTTAAGTACCAAAGAGTGGGAAAATTGTATAATTACATGTAGGTATTATTAATAACAATAGGATTAGATAATTCATGAGAATTATTTGAATTCAACATCAGAGACTTAATCAAACACAATCCAGAAAAATGATGAGATTGTAAGAAAATACTCTTAGCACTCTGGTAACTTTGAAACATAATCCTCAGGAAGTAATAACATTAAAAAAACTTAAAATACCATGATAATAAATAAATTGAATATATTATATTTCAAAGTGGATTTATATACACCTCATAAAATAAGATAAGTTCCAAACATGACATATGTCTTAATGAAGGAAAATTGTGAAAAAAAATCCATTATCTCTTGGTAACACTGAAATCATAAAACCAATGAAAGAGATATCCTAATATTTATATGTAAATAGAAATAAATTTATTTATAATAATCATAAAATACATACATTGGAATTATATACACCACACATGAAAAATAAGTGTTGAATATGTCATATATCTCACAGAAATAGAAGTGAGATGAGAAAAACCATTACTACCTGAGTATCCTTTGAATCTTGATATCTCTGAAAGGATAAAGTAAATTGAAAATTTTAATATCATTAAATAAATTTAATTCATGATAAAACATTTAATATGTTAGTATATACAGCATACAAATAAGAAAGTAGTGAATATGACATATGTCTCATAGAAATAAAAGTGGGATTATAAATTCCCCTACCACAATTCTAGACTCCCATCATACTTGTTAAAAACTCATTTATAATAATTATAATTATATTATAGATTTATAAAATTATAATAATAATATATATAATACTATATATTATTTTATTATTACATTATATTTCCCATTTATTAACTACTATAAGTTAATGTTACATTTCAGGTAATAACTCATTTGTTTTTCGTATATGTTTTGACTTGTTAGTTTTTTGGTCCTTTTAATTTGACCTTGATTTAATAATTTTTATAATTATAACTATGATATAAATATCATATATATTAATTATATATTTTTTGTAATAATCTATAAAATATAGAAGTAGGATATGAAATATACCGTTCATGGAGACAGTAGGTTGAACATATGCATTACCACTGTTTCTATTTTCTTGTCGCATTGAAAGAAAGAAAATTAAATGATATATATATATATATATAAATATATTATTTTAGTATAATTATAATGTCTAATATATCTCATATTTATATTAAATCCATCTTTAATAAATTCCATGTAAATATCAAATGAATCACATCACCTTGATGGGGTAGTAGTCCACATGTTCAAAATTAATGTTATCGCATTCCTAAAAAGTGGAAATCCTGAAGGTATGTGTTATATAATAAATAAATGAGCATATATACTTCATAAATATCATAAATATAATATAAAAAAATTATTTAAATAACTATTACCAACCTTGACAGGAGGTAATTAAATAATAAACAAGATCAGTTCATGAGGCATTACTCTGTCGTACACATGAACAATGACAGTGTACCCATTTAATGGAAGTGTGTGAACATTTAGTTCATAAAAATGACTTAAAAATTAATATTATATTTATGATACTGATGTTATTATATAATCCTGGTAGAAAAATAAATTAAGGGGTTTGAGAATGAAATAAAACAAAAGTTCTTTTTGATGAATGTTACCTATGCTTTAGGTAATTCCTTTTGGTTTTCATTAAAGGACTTACTTGGATATATTTATGGCAAATGTAAGGATTCTAGGATAATAGTAGGGAATTTTGGATGCTATTTGGGGAATTATTGGATAATCAAATTGACTTGAGAGGTGTAAAGATAATAGAAGAGGTGGTGGACTTTTATAAGTGGGGGAAAAGAAACACTTGGCATTTTTGAAATGAAGTTAGGTGAACACAAGTTTTTACCAAACAAGAATATTTCATAAAAATTTATTTTATAATATAGTTTTAATAGGAAACAATATGTCTAGTAAATGATTTTTGACATGTTTGGGTCATTTTTACACCTTATATTATAATTTTAACCACTAAGTAAACTCATATTTCACCTAATCACTGTAATTAATTTTTATTTATTTCAATAAATTTTCAGAAAAAAAACAATTTTAACTTTATATATATTATTCTAATTCAAAATATGGAATACATTTTTAAAAATTTAATTAACATATGTGGAATAATTTAATGTAAAATTAATCTCGTAGACGGAACGAGAAATCATATTTTTAAGGTGAAAAATGCTCAAAAGCTTGCAATGTTTTTATATCTAAATTCAATATAAAAAATTATAGTGTTCTAAAGTATATTAATAAATGTATAATTTATGTAATATAACATTAAAAACAATTAAAAATATAATTTATCATTATATATTATTTATATGAAAAGTTATTTTTCAATTAAATCTCAGTATTTTCAATCACCATAAAAAAATGAAATTTCTTAGAAAAATACCAAAAAATTCAACCTAAGATAAATTTTACATTTAAATTTAAACAAATAAATTTATTTTGTCAAATGAAATTTTTAAATGTGTGAAAAATTAGTTTTAATAAAATTATGTCCTTAAAAGGTGGACAAACCTCCTTTTAGGGAAAATATAACTTTTCAATACTTAAAATTGGATTTGTTCTTATTTTATGCCTATAAAACTTATTATGTTAATATAAAAACATTTTATTGAATATATAACATATAAATTTCATTAGGATCATTCAATAATAGTTATTAATTTAATTTATTTAGATAAAATGCCTTTGTTGGCATAAAAATAGTTTTTTCTCATAAAAACACATCATTTATATTCAATTGGTTTTTTATTAATTGATATTTAACTAGTAACAAAATAATTAATTTTATAATCATGTTTAAACAATAGTTTCATAATTTATTTAATATTATTAATTACCACCATTCCAATGACTAAGTGATAACAATCATGTTAAATAATAATATTAATAGTATATTGTTGAATGATAAGACTTGGCACCACATGTAACAAAAGTTATAAAAGAAACTCAGTGTTACATGAAATTAAAGATAATGATTGTGTTGTATAAAATGAAACATAAACATTTTATTTCATGTAACTCAAGATATCAGGGAATTTATATTAATTTGAAAGAATATATTTCAAAAAATCTCAGGATGTTACATCTGACTCCCTTAAAATGAATTTCGCCATATAAATTCATATTGGTTATCAATGGAATAACATTTTTAGAATAAATTTATTGAAACCAAAATCACAAAAATGAAATAAAAATACAACCCTTAAAACAGGAAAGTCGGAAACATAAAAGTTATATGATGTTATTAATAACTAGGTTTCCACATAGGAGAACATAGGTGATAATATAGGAAAAGTGTAAATAATTATAGAGAGTGATTATGGTCATTTATAACAAGAAATTGAATGATAAATGTAAATCTAAGTTCCATAAAACAATAAAATATTTATTAACAAAATACCATCAGTTCATTAGAAATTAAGGTACTAGGATAACATTTGTTTTAATATCATTTTCCTAGAATTAAGGATATATCATACCATCTAGACTAAGAGAATATGTAAATATAATTATTTATTTGTATAATTTCACCCATTAAAAAATTTACACCATAATATCATTCTTTTCTCCAGATAATGTGTATTTAGTTTGAACTTTCCATGTCTAATGTACTAAAATAAATTTTCAAAGGACCACATAATCTCCAAAATCATAACAAGATATTCCTCCTATATTTAGACATTAACAAAAACCAAATTTTTTAAAAAATAGTAAAATAATTCCCCAAATGGATGAACATTAATATGATACATTACAATCCAAAAATTAAATGGGAAACCCCAAATTTGGAACTACATTATTCCGCAAATAACTATCCACAAATTTATGCAAACATTTCCTTACTAAGTTTGAAACCCAAATATTAGATGTATTTTATTATATATTCTTCTAGGATAAATATTTCATTATTCCTCAAAAAAAACACTAGATGTTTCTAAAATAAAATTAATATTAACATGTAAAAATGTCGTACTAACATGGAAATTATATAGAACTGTGGTAGGTGCGAAACCCATATCACCCTTTTTTTGTGGGTTTAAGACCCACAACCTTTTCGGATGTGACAGATTGTCACATGGTCTTTAGGTTTTCCTTTTTTCCCTTTAAACATTAAAATAATAAGTCCCCCTATATAAAATTGAATGTTGATCCTCTATGTTACAATTAACTCATCCCAACAAAAAAAACATCTCCAAAAATGTCATTAATCACTTTAAGATCTCATCGTGTAAAATCTTAATGGGGTGTCTAACACTTTGAACTTATGAAAATCCTTAAGATTATAGGGCTATGAAAACATCCATAACTCTTAAGATAACCTCACATGATAACATCATGATTTCCAAAGTTATAAAAAACAACTTTTGATACCAACTACAACAACACAAGACCCATACACCTAAATCCTACGTCGAAATTATAAAATTTACATTTTTTGCTTGAAATATGATAATTGTGGACCAATTTTTTTACATTAAACCGTTAATATTAAAAATGAAAAATTGGATCACTTAAATTATAGAGGACCTTTTAGGATCATATTTTTAGATAATTATGAAAAAATTATACATAAATAATTCAGAAGTCGTCAAATGAACATTTATCTTATTTAAACCAGATTTTATTATTTCACAATAGGTTATCATCATAATCATTTGAAATCATTTATAGGAATAAATTATTTAACCTCCTCTTATTAACCAGGGGAAAAGGGAAAATTAAGAAGGGAGAGCTCAAATTCTCAGTATGGGTAAACATAATCATTAACAATTGATTGCCATCAATGAAAATACGAGTGTATAATGAAATGATAACATAATCAGAGTGCATAATAGAATCATAAAAGAAATAATGCCCATAAATACCTTTATTAAAAAAATACGAAACATGGTATAGTCAGTAGTTATCAGAATTAATAATCATTTGGCATGTGATATCAATCATGATCATTAGAAACATTATAAAACCATATAAATCATAAGGAAACATGTACATAACATAGGAAATCATTTTTATTACACTTTGACAATAAATCCTAAAAATAGATTAACCATATGGTCAACTTCCATACCTACTGAATTAGAGGGCCATTATTGACCCACCCATCCTTAGTTTATCACAGAGCCACCCGTCATTGTTTTATAATGTAACCACCCATAAAATGTCCAAGTACTATTACATATTCATAACACGTAAAATATTTCATTTCAATATTAGATAATAGGAAAAAATGTCCCTTTTATAACATGATAAACCCTTGAAAAATAAATGATTTCTATAATAATATATTTACAACATGTTTAACCTATTGAAAATAAATGGGTTTCATAACAATCTCTTTGAAATAATATTAACCCATCCAGAAAACAATGAGGATGGTATCAATAAAAAATATCCCTAGTGTATGATTAGCAAAAAATATATTTTTGACATTTTGGAATATAAATAAAATTAAAAAATCATTAAAAAAATTTATTCTGAAAATATAATTTTTCCATTTTGAAAAACACAATTTAAATTATAAAATATTTTGAATAACATTTCTTTAAGAACAACCTTGGAAACATATAAAAAAAGTTTTAAAAATAATTTAAAACAATTTTATAACATAAAACATTTATAAAACACTTTCCATTGAAAATTATCATAAAATATCATTAATAACCATTTTGAAATCATTTTTTGAAAACATTTTTTTTGAAAGAACACCGGTTTCCAACTAAAGAATGAAATGAAGTTGGATTTTCTTGAAAACAATTTCTCAAATATTTTATGTAAAAAATATTTAAAATGGTAAAATTAATTGTATGTATCATGAATTAATATATTATAAGATATTTAATGATAATTATAATAATTAAACATCAAAGACTTAATCATGCATAATCCCGATAAATGATGAGATTGTAACAAAAGAGTCTTACCACTATGGTAAATCTGAATCATAATACCCATGAATTAATGAGATTAAAAGAATATTAAAATAAAATGAGAATAAATAAATAAATTGTATTAAATTTAAAATGTAATGTATATACAACTCATAAAAGAGGATAGGTGTATAACAAGACATAAATATCAAAGAAGGAAAATTATGACAAAAATCCATTACTGCTTTGTTATATTTGAAACCATAAACCCCATGGAAGAGAGATACTAAAATGGATATTTAAATCCCAAAAAATTTAATTATTATAATCATAAAATACATTCATGGTAATTATATACACCAAAAAACACAAATAAGTTGTGAATATATCATATATCTCAGAGAAATAAATGTGATATGTGAAAAAAATTAGCACTTGAGTTAATTTTTAATATTGAGATCCATGAATGAATAAAATCAGTTGAAACTTTTAATATAAATAAATAAATGAAATTAATTATATAACACGTCATAGGGTCATATATACACCACAAAAAATTAATTATCAGTGAATATGGCATATGTCTCGTAGAAATAAATGTGAGACTAGAAATCCCCTTACCTTAAGTTTCAACTCTCGTCATACTTGTAAAAACCCCCTATATAATAAATATTATTTTGTTATAAATATATAACAAACAAATAATCATACATATAATACCATTTATTATTTTATTATGAATTTATAATACTCATTTTTTAATAATTACATGTTAAAGTTACGTTTTGGGAAAACCGTTTTGTTTTTTTATATATTTTTTGACTTGCCATTTTTTGGCTCTCTAAATTTGATCATGATTTTATAATTTCAGTAATGTAAAAAAAGATATAAATATCATATATATTCAATATATATTTATTATAAAAATATATAAAATATAGAAATAGGAAAATAAATACACTGTTTATAGAGACGGTATGTCGTACATATGGACGAACGCTATTTTAATTTTCTTGTCGCATTGAATGAAAGAAAAGTAAATGATATATATATATATTATACTATAAATATTATTTATTATATATCATATATGTATATTAAAACCATACTTAATATATTCCATGTAAAGCGTGAACGAATCACATCATTTTGAGGAGACGGTAGTCCACACGTTGACAAACAATGTTATCATATTCCAAAAAATTGGAAAGAATGAAGGTATGTGTTATATAATAATTGAAAGAGAAAAAATTAATCATATATATGATAAATATAATTTAAAAATAGTATATAAATCATTATTCATAATAATGAGAGGTGGTAATGGAAGAACAAACAACATCGATTCGCAAGATGGTAGTCCACCATACATACAACCGAGGAGTGTGTATCATATTTGATGGAAGCATGTGAATTTTTAGGTTGTAAAAATAATATAAAACATCTCAATATATTTAAGATAATTATGTTTTTATATATTCATTATATTAAAAGAAACTAAGGAGTTTGAGAAATAATGGAAAAAAGTACTTGTTGATGAACATTACCTATTCTTCTGGTAAATTCTACTGGTTTACACCAAAGGAATTAATTGGACGAATTTATTCCCAATTTTAGGAATTCGGGATAAGGGGAGGGAATTTTGGAGTATATTTTTATTTTTTTTCCACGAAATAGGTCTTGAGAGGTGTGACTAGATGAGGAGAAGTGGTATCCTTATATAAGCGTGGGAAAGGATATAATTGAATTTTTTTAAAAGAATTTAGGTGAACCCACGTTTTTACCTAAAAATAGGATTTCACAACTCAAAAAATTAGATAAATGTGGTTTAATAGTATAAATAAGGTAAGGAAATGGGATTTGGAAATGTTTTCTTTCATTTTATCACCTTATATATTATGTTTAACAATTAAGTAAACTCTTTTTTTCCTTTAATAATAGTGATTAATTTTCAAATGATTTCATGAATATTTTTGGAAAAAAACAATGTTGATCTTATTATAAATTATAAATTATTATAATTAAAAAAATTGAACTTGTTTTCCCAAATTCAGTTAATAGAAGCAGAATAATTTAATTTAAAATTAATATCATAGATAGAATGAGAAAACACATTTTTAAAGTCAAAAATGATCAAAAGTTAATTTGTTTTTATATATAAATTCAATATAAAAATTCCAATAAACTAATTTTTATTAATATATTGATAATTTATTTAATTTAACTTTAAAAAAATTCAAAATATAAATTATCATTATAAATTATTTATATGAAAAGATAGTTTTCAATTAAAATTATGTTTTTTCACTATTCATAAAACAATGATTCTTTTTAAAAAAAATACCAAAAGACACTATAAGAATATTTTTTCATTTATATTAAAAATAACAATTTTATTTTCTCAAATAATATTTGTAAAAGTTTCAAAATTTATATTTGAAACAGGTCTTCCATTAAAAGGAAACAAATCATCCTTTAAAGAAAATACAAATTTTTTCTTAAAATTAGATTTGTTATTATTTTTTTCTTATTAAACATACTAGATGAAATTAAAAATATTTGATTTAATATATATAATATAAATTTAATTAATATATATTTCAGTAATAATGATTAATTTAACCTATTAAGATAAAATTCCTTTGTGGGCGTAAAAATAGATTTTGTTCCTGAAAACATATCATTTATATTCTATTGTTTTTTATCCATTTATAATTAATTGGTCCCAAAGGAAATATTTTTATAAACATGTTTAAACAATATTTTCATAATTTAGTTAATCTTATTCAGTCCCTCCATTCCAACGTTTTGGTTTAACCTATCATGATAAATAATAATATTAATAGCATTTTTTTCTGGCAAGACTTGGCCTTGTTTGTTGTATAAGTTATAGAATAAACTCAATGTTATGTGAAATGAATGATAATCATATTGTTGCATACAATCCAATATAAACTATGCCTTGAGTGTAACTCAAGCTATCAAGTACTTTAAATTAGTCTAAAATAATAAATTTTATAAAATATTGGGATGTTATAGTCCTTCCATAGTTGGGTTCCACCGATTTATCTTTTGTAAGGTAATAATTTTATAGGTTACAACGGTATATCCTTGGGTCGTTCATTACATACCTAGTTTCCCATAGGGTTTCCTTCCTTAACACATTTTTTGCATTTTTTTGGGTTACACTGGTCTGAAGACTATAATAGTATAATGTTATTGAAGGCATAGAGTTATGTAAATCCATATCATGAATATGGATAATGGGTTATCTGATTAATTTTCCAAGAATCATAGAAATTATGATTCATTATATAAATTAACCTATGGTGAGGGAATTTCCAAATTAAACTCATTTCTTAGTGAAATATGGATTATTTCGCCCAAAATTTTTATATTTTCTGTGGTCATCATTTTTAATGGGTGAAAATTCATTTAAAGGCCTTAATGAAGAGATATAATACATGATACTCACATAAAAACATTTCATTATTTTAGATTATGGAAAAATTCAAATTAATCATTTATATATAAATAATCGGTATTATATTTCTCTAGGATCCTAAAATATGACTACCATTAAATAACTAAATTTGTTTGATAGATTGCTGCACAAGAAATACCGAACATAAATGAAAACACAATATATTAAGCTAAAAATATAAATATTAAGTAAAAATATTAAAAAATATCTATTAAATTAGTGGGAATTAATATGAGTATCTTTATTATGAAATATGTAGAGAATTAAAATAATAATAACTTTTAATATGATTGAAATTCAAATAATATAGCTTATACAACAAAGAAAATCATTTTATTCTCAAATCATTTTATTTAAAAAATTGTTTTTTATATCAATAAAAAATATATATTATAATAATATAATAAAACAATATTTATAATATTATTAATATAATACTAATTAATTAATTTGTAATTTATATGAGAGAAAAATAAATAATAGTTAATATTTTAGAATGCTATTTTCCAATACGAATAGTTATCCACTATATTTTAGACCTTTATTTAAATATTAAATTTTCATATTTTCAAAATATAATTTGAATAAATAAATATTATCTTGGAATAAAAATTAAAATAATATTTTAAAATTAAAATTTTCTCTTTTTTTAAAAAATTGTTTTTATATGCAAAAATATTTAAAAAATAACCAAAACATATAAATATTATTTGATAAAATATACTTTCTATTTAGATTCAATATTTCCATATTATGTAACTATTAAAATATTATTTTTGGTAATTAATTTATAATTATAAAGGATAAATATTAATTACTATGATAAAAGTAAAATAATTATTTTCAGTGAATTAATTTTGTAAGTGTTATACATTTTTTATATAAATAAAATGGATCAATATATGTTAAAATATGAATCTAATATGATTTTAAAAAACATAATAAAAATAAATATACACTTATAAAATTATTAATAATTAATATATATGGATAAAAATCATTAAATATATAAAGATAGTTTTTCTATAAAAATTATTTTTCCTATATCTAATGTTTTCATTTAAAAATTAATTGTATAATATTTATAATTTTAATTTGGATAAATGGATCAAAAATTCATATTCTTAAGGTCTAAATTTTGTAATAACTGTCATTTTATATTTTTAGTAAAAAATAATCACCATGGTTATTGTTTATTGACTATTAATATGGGTAAAAATGGGTAAATGATGTATCTCGAATTTTTAATAATTAAAAGGTAAACAAAAAATTCTAAAAACCCAATATTAGGTATGAAATTCATGAATACATGTATTTCCTATAATTTCTCCTAATAAATCACCTGAATCTCATGGAATTCAATTTTTATCCTATACCTAACATTCTTTTCCAATGATTGTCCCTCTTTTTCAACTATAAATGGAGCTCACTTACTCCCACATCAAGCCACAACTATATGGTTATAAATTTCTATGAAACTCTAGAAAATTAAGTTCTTTTAGATAACTTATAAAAATTTTGAAGTAACTATCCTCAAAAATGTTCCTCAAGTACTTTATATCCAAAGGATACTTTAAGAGAAGTTCCAAATTCTCAATGTATGTATTACGTACCCTTTTTAACTTTTATTAATTATCCTTTCCACCAAAAATCTTCTAATAAAATTCTAAAAATATTTATATAATTAAATAATTATAGGAAATATAATAAATTTTTATTATATTTATTGTATAATAATTATTTATTCCCATCATATTCGATAACAAATTGAAAAAATTTCTTATTTGTATGTATGAAATACTGCCTCCATAAATGACATGTTTCATTTCTTTATCACTACTTTTAATGTATGGTTCAAGAAATGGTTTCAGTGAATTGATATATTATTTATTTCATGATTTATACTATATAAATATAGATTTTTATTCTATAATTAGTATTATAAATAAGAGACCATTGTAACATTAACAATATTAAATTACCATAATAAAAGGAAATTCATTTTATTCATACTATGTAATATTTTCCTATAAATTACTTAATATTATAATTCCTTCCAATTTTTATATATAACACTAATAAAAATTAAATGAGATCATTATTCTTCTAGAATAATGATATTTTTACTAAACTACCTCATAATCACCGATTAATCATTACAGGTTCTTGTTTAGTTCTTTTTAAGAAACTAATTGTAAAATACTATGCATTTATACCATGGATGACTTTTAGAACTTATATACTGGTATAATATAATATAAATATTTATTTATATTAATGGTATATAAACATTTAACTCATTAATTACGAAATTTGCCTTCATTCATTAAGAATCACCATAACATGCTCATTGTTGATTTCATCCTCATGGATTGAAACCAAAACCACCATATATTAAATTAATGATTTATAAAATATCTTAAAAAATTTATTACAATAAATTATATGATTTAATTGTGAATGAATTTAGAAAAACAATATTTACCAACACTATTTTTATGAAACTAGTTCAAAGCAATAAAGATTACTCACACCCATTATTGAAAACTGGTAAAAACAAATTAATATATATATGTGCAGAATTAATATAAATGAGAATTATAAACGATTATAGTAATTAAAAATGTTAATGGTCATGTAGTAAATGAAATTAATTTAATAATTCAGGATTTTTGGTTCAACTGAAAATTGAATCAGTACTGAGGTATGAATTTTCATCTCAAATTCCTATCCTTCAAACATGTTTTTTTGATACACACCAAATAAAATTTTTGTGGTGTATGCAATGAATATATGATATATCATGTCATGAATTATATTTCAATCATTTTATTTTAATTTTAATTAAAATACCACTCATTTATGGTGTTTTTGTTTAAGTGTTAATCAAGCAGCATGTGTTTTCTTGGTCACAATATTGATTCTTTGACACATGATACATATTATACATGAGGATTACATTTCTTATTGTTATATTAATTTAATGTCCCATAAATGTTCTATAAGTTATTTAATTTTGATTTATTGGATAAAATAATCAAAATCATGCACTTTTCTTCAAATTTATTTTGTCTCAAGTGTTACCAAAACCGTAAGAGTTTTTGGTAACTATATTTTAATTCATTGAGTAATGAAAAACCATTATAACTTATATCATATAAGTTGGGTAAATTATAACCTTTGATTTTATTATTTTGTATTATATCATTGTAACCATTTTTACCATATATGATTCTTTTAAAATAGTTCATTCTTCATGGCGTATGTTTCCCATTAGTGATATTGATAACCCAAACCTCATTTATCTTGAGTTATAATGATTAATGTTGAAATTTTCTTTTTCCATGAATGGGTTATCTAACCCTTACATTTTTTATATCATATTATATAATTCTATTTGGGGAAATTATGTTTTGATACAAATTTATTTTTTTACCCTTCTTACAATGTGAGTTGTAGAAAATTGAATTTTTTAGTATAATAAAAGGTATTTCCATTTCACTTTTACATGTTTTGTCTTCATATCCACTTTATCAATGATAAATGTTTTTTATTTTCAATTGTTAATTATTGTAGATTATTTTTAAAAGTAATTTGTTTCAAAATAATTCATTCCACATTTTCAAAAGATACATTTGAAAGCCATATGATTTTTTTTATTTTTCATTAAAGTTATAAATATTTAATAAATGATGTTTTCAATTTTATATTGTACTTAACTTATCATTTTAAAATGTATTTACCCTAATATGTTTATGTTTAATGAATTATCCTTTAATATATATATGTTATAATATAGTGGATTAAACTCATGGAATTATATAATTCTATTCCTGAATAACATCTTCTGTAATACCATTCACAACATTCTTACAATTTTTTTTAATCTATGTCAACATCCTTATAAATTTCCATTATTACCGAGGGGTTATTTTATTTGAAACTATCCACATTTTTCATTGGATATATTTCAATAATGTTATTTTAGTATTTTATTGGTTGCATACTCCTTGGTCTATATAGTGTAAACACTCCATATTTAAATAATTTATATTAGATTATTTTCACCAAGAAATAATTTTATTCTATTAACATGGTGAAAAGTATTGTAATTATATATATATTAATTATAGTATTAATTATTATTATAATAAACTCAATGTATTTTTTAACAGTAAATCTTATTCTCTAGATGGGTTAAGACTATGTTATCCATTTATTTTACAAGGGGAAAAGTATTCATATTCTTGATGATTAATGACTAATAATGAATGATGATTATGTATTTATATTTTGTATCATTAATTATATGGATAACCATGTTTTATTTTGAAACGGTATCTAAATATATTTTGTGATAATTTGTTTTAACGAAGTTTTTTATTTGTTGAAAACTAACCTTTTTCTTGTAAAATATTTTTTTGTTCATTAGGATCTGACCTAGTACACCAGAATGATTTTTTTTAAAAAATATGAATATTGATGAATGTGCAAACCCAACCAAAAATTGGGAGAAATGTTTTTTTTAAGGAAGTTTCTTTTTTGATGTAGAGGATTGGTCTGACTAGTACTCGATGCAGATGGCGTAAGGATGATGGAAGATGGAATTCCTATAAAGTTGTATTCCAGATGCACCAATGGACTTAGATCCATTGACATATAGTTAAAGATCTATAAAACAAAGTTTTTGTTAAAAATTAAAAACATGATGAGTGAATAAGTTGTAATTTTACTGAAGAGATTTGATAGAAGATATTGAATTTAGGATTCATAAAGTTTTCACAATTTCTAACCTAAGTTCGATGTTGTTTTTTTGGTTTTGAATTTTAAAATATCCTAAGTTGTCTCTAACACATGTGAGGAAATCCTTATTATTAAAAGTGGATGAATAGGTGAAGCCAATTATATTGAGTTTTGGTTGGAAAAAAGACGGTGCTTAATGTGAAAACGACGTAATAATTTCCAATGTAAATAATACGACGCATTTCTAGTCATGGAGTTCTCATAAATCCTGGTATATTCCTTTTATAGAAGATTTTGAATAATGGAGGTTCTTGAAGGTATATGAATTGTTTTTATTGGTTCCATAAAATCATACATAGAAGATCCGATCCAGAAGTACCAAAAATATAAATTTTCAGAGTTCAGAATGTGTAGAGCCATTGATGTTGGATGAATTTCGAAGTATCTAAGTGGAGTTATCATCATATTTAGAACATCGTAATTATAATTACATTATAATGAGAATTACATTGTTATGAGGATACCATCAGGTTGACTATGAGATAAATATAGTCAAATTTTAATGATAGATTCAAGATAGTCATATCATAATGAGAAGTGAAATATATTAAAATTCAAATGAGTTTAATATTGTTAGATCATAATTAGTAGAGGAAGATAGTCAGATCGTAATGAAGAGATGAATAAATTCATATTTGTTTGTGTTGAGGATGTTTCATTGTAATGTGGTTAGTATGTTTCAACATAATAAAGATGATGAATTTAAATTATCATGAAGATGAACAAATTATACTAGACTAAAGAAAAGTTAGTCTGTTTGAGAAGATCGATCTCAGAGAAATATTGAGAAGTTTTGAGGATGTCAATGTAGATGTTTAAATGCATGTGATTTATGGAGATTTATAATTCAGGTAAGTGGGAAAAGATTTTCAGTTTCCTGCATTTTTTATTCTAACTTTCCTATAAATAATATAAAAATTCATTTTTACATTGAAACATTCATATGTTTGGAAAATATGGAGTGCTACATAATTATTTTAATTTTTCCTTTCCTGATTGGGATCTCCATATATGTTCATACACCTAAATGTTTTGTTTATCAGACTAAGGAATATACTACTAGGAAATTGAGCTGATTTTGTGTTTTTAAGATTAATAATGGGTTCATCTTACTTAGTATATCAGACAGAGGAAGTTTATATTGAGTTTTGAGTTGTTTCTGAAAAGACAATTTTCTGTTATCCTGACAAAACAGAAAGATTCTTTTGGGATAAAATGAGAAAGAAAGCCTTATATTGGATCAATTAGACTGATTCAATTGTAATTATTTTATTATACTAAATCCTATTATAGTAAGGATCATTGTTGCTATAAAGTTTTGTGGATTAGATTGAACAAAGACTTTATTCATTTGTTTTGGATCAATTTTTTTTCTGATCAACTCTGTAAACAGACAGGAGTCAGTATAACCATTCCAATCGGGAGATAAAATGTGTCAAATGAGAGTTGGAACAATTTGTATTAACTTATTCGTAAAAACAAATTTTCATAAACCCATGGTTGTGTGTATGTAAAGGATATAGGTTCTCATACTAAGGTAAAACCTTGTATATATCATGTTCCTTTCTTTCTTTACTATTTTTACAAGGAAAAGTATTTACTAAAAGATGATAAAAATATAGAATTTAATAGGTTCCAGGGGTTATGCTTTAAAATTATTGAAACTTACAAAAAGTGAAAAATTGATTCGAACCCCCTTTTCATGTGTTATTTGATCTTTTGGAACATCAATTGGTATCTGAGGAAAGGGTAACTTCTTGAATCCTTATCATGGATAATCTAAATTCTATCAATAGTAGAGGAATTTGTAAATTTTATGGAATCCATTATCATGGATGAAAAAACAAGATGATTCCTTATCTCTAGTATGTTTAATTAGATGTTGTTAATGCTACTACAATAGCATTCCCACCTATTGAGAAAGAAGATATGATGACTTTTCCTGATAAGATACATATAAAAATTGATGAAAAATCAATAAATGTCCCCCTTATTTCCTTATCAAAAAAATATTTATGTAAAGGTGATGGGTCTCAAAACATTAAAGATTATGTGGGACATGATGGAAATTATTTTTGAAGGGAATACTAAAGTGAATGTATTAAAGCTAAAAATCCGGCATTGTAAGTATGCTGACATACTAATAATAGATGAATAGAGTATTGATGAATATTTAAGCAGAGTAAATGAAATTGTTTAGAACATCATAAAATTTAGTGATGTCTTAGAATATTCTATAATTGTGAAGAAATTTATGAGAAACTTTAATAACATGTATGATTCAAAAAATTCATCCTTATAAGATAAGGATGATTTATCTCTCGATTAGTTTCACAACTTTATTGTTTCTTATAAAATGAGAAAGGTTATAATTTTAAAAAAGATTATGAAAGATGAAATGGATTTTAAATCCATGATAAAAATGAAATTAAAAGATTTTAAAGATGTTCATCCTTGTGACTCCAAAGATAAGGAGGATTATTATTTAAATGAAGAAATCATGTCTCTTATCTTGAATAAATATAAAAGTGTAAGAGGAATGTATGGTGGAAAACATCCCCTAAATTTTTTGACTGTGGAGGAATTACACAGTTCCCTATGAAATTATCTAAGAAGAAATTATAAGAATATCAAGATGATTCTGATGAAAAACCTTGATGGAATAAGTGAAACAAAATTTTTAATGAATAAATTTCATCTAATTAATATAATAAGAAATCCAATATTGACAAAATAGGTACACTGAGTATGAAATATGAATTGGAATCAATCAAAAACACTTTAAAATTTGAAAGTTAAAAAATGGATAGAAAATTCATTATAAAAGATGATAAAATAGAATTCTACTGAATGAGTGAAGAAGAAGGAGGTGTATAATCTTACATATAATCATCATCATCATTTCTTTTTATTATTTTGGAGACCCCCAAAAAAGGGGAAAGCATCAAAGACAGAAAAAACGCAAGAAAATAGGGAAGACATGGGAGAGCCCCAAAAGAGACTACAGAGGCCTAAATTAGTACAGACCTAGGGCGTCACAACTGATCAGGTTCTTAGCTTCAGTATAAAAGGAGAGCACATCCTCAGAGAGATAGACCTGAAATCCATGCAGAGCCATGGATGTAAGATGATCAGCGACCATGTTACCTTCCCTCCATGTATGGGAGAAGACAGTGCCATTGCAGATGAGCCTCTTAGACCTTCTCATGGCATAGTGGATGGGCCAGGGAACACTTCTCTTTCCATGCATGGAGTCATGAATGATGAGGGTGTCAGTCTCAACCACATCAAGATCAATATTGCGGAATTTGCAGAGGTGGAGGCCCATCAACATAGCCAAGGCCTCGGCCAAAAGGGAGTGGCCTCTTCCAAGGTGAATAGAGAAGGCGAGAACCACCCGGGCCAAAGGATCCCTAACAACACCACCGCCCTTCATGTCATTCATTGAGTAGGATCCATCAAAATTGAGCTTCAAACCAGATGGATGGGGTAACCACCGCACCCAGTGCCCAGTAGGAGAGGAAAGTGCCACAGGAGAGGCCACATGTAGGGTTCTATGGGAGGGGGCCTCCTGCCACTTGTTGAAATCATGAACCATGTCCATAAGCATCAATTTAGTCCTTGAAACCAAGGCCCTTCCAGAGGTCGGGTATCCCTCATATCTGTCTCTATTCTGGGCCACCCAGATGCACCAGCAACCCGAAGCATGAATGATACCACGAGCTTTCCACTCCGGCCCAACATCCCCAGTGCCATGGAACCATAGATCCAGAAATGGGAGGTCCCTCAAAGAAGAAACCGAAACACCTATGAAGTCACAAAAAGCCTTCCATACATGCTGCGCCCACTTTCTATCGAAGAGTAGGTGGGACAAGATTTCCTCCCTTGGGGAGCTATAACACAGGCAGCGAGAAGCCATGCAGATACCGGAGCGTCTCACGTTCTGAATCGTTGATAAAGCTCTGTTCCTGATACTCCAGAGAAGAAAGTTGATTTTGGCAGGAACCTCCTTAACCCATAAGGCCGAGCCCCACGAGTCCTGATGACTATCATCGGGATACACCCTCCTGTAATCCTTGGATGAGAAAACACATGAGGGCGATGCAGAAAAAACACATTGGTCCAGATCCTCCGTTATATCGATCATGTCGAAGTCCAGACGTTGGTCTCTATCTAGGACTGCATTGATGAATGATGGGAAGCGACTTGCCTCGTTGAAGGTGATGTGCGTAGCCGGACAACATGAAAACTCAAGAACTGAGCCCACCCAATTGTGATACCAGAAGTAGATGTTCCCCACCCCCACAATCCATCTGGAGAGCGAGAAAAGGGAAGGGATAAGGGAGCCAACAGAAGTGCAGATCGGCGATTGTCTCACATTGGGGCGAACCCCCCGTTCCTCCAGCCGCACAGACATGAACTTTCCCCATAGAGAGTGACCCTAAACCACCTCCCATGCTAACTTCGCTCGCATGCCATCCAGCGCCTCCGAGATACTCTTGACAGCAATACCACCCTCTTGGACTTGCCTTGAAAGCCTCTGCCACGAAACCCAGTGCTTCCTCCCCTCCTTATGCGCATCCCATATGAAAGAAGAAAGAATGGACTCAAGTTTAGAAATGACCCCCTTCGGTACTTTGGAGGCCGAGAGAGCCTGACAAGGAATGGAGGAAAAAACGTGGTTAGCTAGCGTAATCCTTCCCCCAAAGGATAAAAACCAGTTTTTCCAATTATGTATGCACCCTAGGATTTTCCCAATAATGGAATCAAAATGCTGAATGTGCGCTCTACCAGGGGACATCAGAGCACCCAGATACTCCATGGGAAAGGAGGTGTTCCATATTCCAAGGGTCCTGCGCCAGGATCCCACCCTACTTTCATTACAGCGCCCCGGGACATAAAAGATCCTCTTGTTAACCTTCACAACTTGGCCACTCCATCGGATATAATCTGCTAGAACTTTTTTATTCCCATGAAAAGATCTCAAGCTAGCGTTCATAAACACAATGGAGTCATCTGCAAACATCAAATGAGTGATATTTCATGCCATTGGGTTGCACCGGTACCAGCCAATGGAGCCATGCAAGAGGGCCCTGTTGAGGAGGCGACTCAAGAAATCTTGGGAGAGGATAAAAAGGCTTTGGGAGAGGAGATCCCCCTGACACAGTCCGCACACTGCCTTGAAAAAACCATAGTTCCTGCCCATGAAACGGATAACCATCCATGGGGAGCCGAAGCAGCGGAAAAGCAAATCAACCACCCAAGCAGAAAATCCCATACCTGTTAAAACCTTGAGGATAAACGCCCATTCTAGCTGGTTGTATACTTTTTCCATATCCAGTTTGACCACCATGATGCCTCCGTGCACTCTATAATTCCAGTCATCAATGAGCTCTTGGGATAGTGCAATGGCCCCTTGAAAGGATCAATTCTTCACAAAACCATGTTGCTTGGGAGAAATCCAATGGGGCAGGAGGAGACTTAGCCTGTTGTTCAGGATGAAGGCAAGAATATTGTAAGTGAAGTTGCACATTCTCACCGGACGGTAGTGTTAAAGGAGGGAGGGGTTTTTGATTTTCCGGACAAGAACCACAGTCATGGCACTTGCACTACGGGGGAGACATCCTCCCCGAAAGATGTCATGAATGGCCCGCACCACATCATCCTTAACCGTGCTCCAAGAAGCCCGAAAGAAAGACCCTAAGAACCCATCCAGTCCCGGAGCGATGTCTTGATTCAGTGAGTTCACATCCCCAAGGATCTCCTCCTCACGTGGCATAGCCTCAAACACATTATTTTTCGGTCTTGACACCACTCTAGGAATGGACTCTGTGAAATCATCGTGCCCACTAGGATAGCCAGATGCCATACGGGGATTGGGGCCAGCAAGCAGGTCCTTGATGAAGGCCTCTTCTAGTCCACCCACAACATTAGGGTCATTAGAGAAGGATTCGTCCTCCAACCGGATGTTGGGTCGAGAATACAAGCTGTTTTCCTAAATACAGGCATGGAAATAAGAGGTGTTGTTGTCCCCCTCATGCAGCCATCTGACTCGCGACTCATTGTGGGCCATACGTTCCTCCCTAAGAGGGATATCAGCCAACTGATCCTTCTTAACAAACAGCTTGATAAAAATTTCTTCATTCCACTCCATTTCCAAACTGGACTCAAGACGCTCAATCTCCACTTTCATCCCATCCAAGACACATGCCATAGGGGAATGTTTGTCAGCCCAAACCCAGAGTTTAACCTTGAGGCGACTAAGTTTATTATGCAGGCACTCCCATGCATTCCCATGCATAGGTTTGTTCCACAAGGCTGAGACAGTGTTTTGGAAGTCTGGATGCTCAATCCACAGGGAGGATAATCTCATACCAAACCTTCTGCTCTAGCCCGGAGAGATCTCGAGGAGAAGAGGGGAATGGTCAGAAAGGTTACGTCGCAGGTGAGACACCTTGGCCTCTGGGAAGGAGGAGGTGGCATGAAAGTTAGCAAGGAAACAATCCATCCTACACCACGTGCGAAGGGATTTCCTATGGTTGTTGCAGTAGGTGAAGCGCCTCCCCAAGAATCCCAGATCCATTAACACCTTACAAGAAAGTAATTGGGTAAACTCTGGGCTAGCAAGAAGGGGGAAAGAGCCACTAACCTTCTTCTCACTAGGATCTATAATCACTTTAAAGTCACCCCCTACAAACCAAGGAGAGCTCCCACGGTCGAAGGTCTCGAGCTCCTCCCAAAGCAGGCCACATACATGGACGTCAAATCTGCCATACACGAAGGAGAAGAAGCATGAAAGAAACCTAGATTTAATCTCCATAGTGATGCACTACTCTGAGGACTGGACAAGATCCACGCTTACTCCCATGTTCCAGAAAACCCAGATAGAGGGGCGTTGGAATTCCTCTTGCAAGAAACCAGACATCTTGATCCTTCGAGAAAACTCAGATATTTTGCACATGTCTTGCTTGGGTTCCAAAATAGCAACGATGGAGATATTATTGGACCGAACATCATTGAAAATGAAATCAGTTTTAACCTAGGCCCCAAGCCACGTGAATTCCAGATGAGGAGGTTTAACATTTGGAAGCGGATCGCCTGGAATTGGCCCCAGACAGGATCAGACTTTTTCATGGAAGGGGAGACTGACTACTTTGTCTCGTGTGGGATCTAGTTCGCACCCCAATGGGGGCCACGGGGGAAGAGGGAGAGCGCACATAAGAGGAGCAGGCATTGGGGCCAGGAGAATCGGAGGAGGGGCGACCATAGGGAGAATGCAGGCAGGGGAAAAACACACAAGAGAAGAAGAAGAAGAAGGGGCCGGCACTGGGAGAATGCCAAGATGGCCCACATCTAGTGCAGGCGAAGGAAGAAGCAAGACCGAGGATCTCCTCCGCCCAATAGAGGGGGCCCCAGAGGGGCGATGCAGAGAGGCCTCATCAACCCTGGTCCGGACAGAATTCCCTGAAACAAGGGAGAAGGGGGGCCCAAAGAGGACCCAAGAGAAGCCATACCTAGAGCCAGCCGCGAGATGACGATGCAGGACTGGAAGGAACTAAACACAGAAGCAGGATCCACAGGCTAGAAAGGAATCAAATCCATGCAGGGGGAACTGATGGTGACTGAAGGAGGAACCATCTCCAAGGACGGCACCGCAACAACCGCTTCCACAACCTCATAGAGGGGCACTGCTAGCGTCCCCAGAGACGGAACAGAATCCTCTGACCAGAACTCCCCAGACGAGGATGCTTCTCAGCCTGCAGGTGGCCCCATGGGGGAAACCAAGACGTGCTTCCCAGCCACCTCCTGGCGTTTCCTCATGCAGTAAGGGAGCGAGTGACCCTGAAGATGGAAAAAGGAGCAGAACCTAGGCGTCACTGGGTAGACAAGAGGTTGGCACCAGTCGAAGCATCCCTGGACTCGCAGCTGAAGCTTGTCCGGAAGAGGAAGGGATAGATCCAATTCCACACAAATGCGGGCCACGGAGGACTCCTCCATGAGAAGAGTCCGGTCAGCTGCACAGAGAAAGCACCCAAGGGAGTCACCAATGGCTCGGAGGAGAGCACCATTCTAGAACGGTAGAGGGAGGCAAGGGAGAGAAATCCACACCAGAGCCCGCGACGAGTCCCAGCCTTTGTGGACCTCCATGTCCCACCTCAGCAAGGAGAACCTACAACGACCGAGAACCATGTGGGCTTCGCACCAAGACGAAATGAAGGCTGCCTCCGAGCCCAGAACAATGCAGAAGGACTTACGGTTTAGTGACGAGATCCGAGCGGGATCAACTAGATTCCACGAGGAGAGGAAGCTATGGAACAAGGAGAGCGGAGGACGATCAGCACCGATCCTGGCCACCAGGGTCCAGCGGAGGCACTCCGAGGCCGCAACGAAGGCTTCCAAAGGGATGACTAGCGAGGGGCTAGGACCCTCCAGCCGAGAGGCCGCCACGAAAGGGGAAATCTTGGGGAAGTTGGGAGTGCGGCACGACTGGCTCCCGCAAAGAGCATCCCTGAAGGAGAAGCCCTTCTGGGCAGGGAGAGAACCCACAACCTTCTCCGGGAGACAAGGAGTAGGAGCCACAGAGGAGGAACCAGGAACAAAGAATACCGAGGGTGGCGGTGACGGTGCCGAAGGAGCATCCAGAGCAGGAATAAAGATCGAAAAACTTGATAAATAAATATAGTGGAAAAGTGGTTGAAGGTGAAAAATATTTTTCCAATCAAGAATAATAATACATCCCAGATACATTAAGTTACAAAATAATAATTTATGAAAAGGGAAAGATGGTTTAAGATACAAGTAATAATATATAATATAAGGAAGAATAATTTAACAAGCTATAGTAAAAAACATTTTGAATATGAAATTGCCTTGAAGAAGATGAATGAAAACTTTAAAAAAGAAGTAGACGCAAAATTTGAGACTTCTAATGTTTCATAGAGTTGTCAAATAAAGAATCAGGTGAAATCATCAGCCACAAAAGATATATTTTCATCTTAATTTTCTAAAATTTTAGGTTTTGAGAAATTTTTTGGGAATGATTGGGTGGAAAAAGTGTGTGAGAAACTTATTTAATATATAAAAGGTAAAAAATCATTGAGGAAAAATGGTAAATGTACAAATATTATCAAATAAAGAAGAATTTATCAACCTTCACAATGTTTCTAGAGATAAATATCTTACTTCAATATAAAATCATGATTTGATGGATATTGTTGGTGTTGTAGAATTTTTGGAAAATAGTCAAATAATTGTTGGCGTAACATTTCACATCCTAAAAGAAGGTATGAAAAAAGTGAATGAAATGGTGGAAGGATGATGTGTAACTTTTCTATACCACAATATGTTAGAAATGAAAATTCTGAAGATGTTAGAAACTTTCCAAAAAAATCAATTTGAATGTCTGAAAGAAGTTTGTGGAATATTTTATAAGGCCGACTATCATGTAAAAAGATGTATAAAACTCCTTCTGGAACAAGATTCCGTTGGTATAAAAGAAAAGGAAGATGGAATGAATAAATATGAGGACATTGGTTTTTTTAGGCATATTTGAAAGAATGTAAAAGGAAAAAATCATGTACACTAGATAGTGGTTGTTCTTAGCATATGATAGGTGATATAAAAATCCTGGAACATGTTGAAAGTCATGATGGAGGATCAATGACCATTGGTTATGATATTTCATTAAAAATATGAGTAAAAAATGAATGATATTGATGCAAAAAAGATGAAATCTATGGAATTTTATTTTTTGGGAGCCAGATGATAACATAGATAGTCTGAGTCAACTATGTGACGATAGAAGTGAACTAATCTTCCAAAAAGATTATTGTATTATAAAAAGTGTGAAATATGAAAAAGTTATTACAAAAGGAGAAAGAACAGTTTTTAATCTTATTGAGATTTGAAAACATAACAACTCATGTTATTTAAGTACAAAAGATGAGAATAATTTGGGGAAAAAGAGACTTAGACACCATTTGTAGAAAAACATGAACAAAATTTCTAAAGTTGATGCTATCCATTATTTTACAGAATTTGAAAGAATAGATATAACGACCCATATTTTACATAAATTGTTATTACTTCAGAATTGAAGAACACTTATTACAACATATAACAAAACCAGGAAAAAACCGTATAAG
Organism: Viscum album; assembly: GCA_963277665.1. Classification (NCBI taxonomy): domain Eukaryota; kingdom Viridiplantae; phylum Streptophyta; class Magnoliopsida; order Santalales; family Viscaceae; genus Viscum; species Viscum album. Next base: position 1,763,752,063 of record OY728151.1, read on the forward strand.
TATAATGTCTTTAGAAACTGGGAAACATAACAACTGGTTAATAAAGCATCTACTTTGCCTCCCATTTATTTCATCATATCTAGAGTCCCTTTTGGAATATCCTACTTAATAACCTTCTTCCTGACCTGGAGAAATAAAACATACAAAAGGGTGAGCTCAAATGCTCAGTAAGGGTAAACAAAAGAAATATCAATCACATCATATACATAAGAACATAACTTTTGGAAATCTTAACCAGCAAAAGAGATCATAATTTCATAACATGTGATAAATTATAGTAGTGAAATGTAATCCCAATAATCATAACATAAAAAAATAAAACTTTGTGGCATACACACATAATCATAGAGAATCATTTCTTATTAGTCAAGACTCATTGCCAAGACTATCTTAGTGGACAATGTCCATTTCTGAACCGAGTTCACTCCTCATTTCAGTCCTATTTCACTGAACCGGTTTAACCTGCCATTCCAGCCATGTCTATCTCATGAGATATAAAATCTTTACCCAATGCATTGGAGGGAGATATAGGTCCCACCCATCCCATAATGATACCATTCTTATGTGTGCCACAAAATCATATATCATACATCATTGCATAACCCATGTAATAAAAATGGGATTCTTAAACATCATGACATCATAAAACAATTCATATAAGATAAAGGAATTCATAGAAATAATTCCATTACAACATAATCAAATCAATGTAATAATAGGGATAGAAACAGAACACTATATTATCTTAGATGGAAAATAATTTTGATAAAACACTTGAACTCCATTCTTGAGGAAAATATCCTTTTAAAAACATTTTCCTTTCTTAACATGTCATACAATTTTAAACTAAAAGAAGTTGATTAAAAATAAACTTGAAAACTTGTAAATTAATCTTCTTGGAAATAATGTTTTAAAAATCCATTCATGCCGTATAAGTTAAAAAAACATTCCTCTCATACTTTTTTCAGAAAAGTCAAAAAGTACCTCGTACGAAAAACGACAAAAGATTCCTTTAATATCATTTACTAAAAACACACCGAAGGGTAAAATTGGATTTAAACAATTTTAGGTGGATGGAAAAAATATTACATATTGAGAAAACATGGATTTGGATGATTAAATACACCCCAGTAAATACCAACGTATAAACAATCTCGGATAAAATCAGATTGTGATATTTTCCCTTACCTTAGGTCTGATTTTCTTCATAAGTGTCTGAACCTCCTGTATAATGATTTAAATAATGTTATTGACTTATTCCAGAATCATACTTATCATATATGGTCATATTCTTAGCTTCTTATTAGTAATATTTCATTACTACTTGTTATTCGGGTGTTTTTTACTTTTTGTTCTTATGCGTGTTTTGTCGAATAAATTCTTATTCTTCTTTTTTAGGTTATAGATACCTCATTTCCAGAATGGTATTAGTGTAATATATATCATATTCATTCATTCAATTCATTTTTATAATCATTATGCAATGAAGATCATGTAGAACGAGTCGCATCACATCGTGGAGACGGTATTCCGTACGTATGCACGAGGGATGATATCGTTCCCTTGATCGTGGAATTGTATTGGAGTGTATGTATACTATTTCAGAATCAATATCACTTTACATTAATCATATATATTCATTATTTACACCATTATACCTATCCAAGTAAGGTGGTGGTGGAAAATAGATTACACCATGGCATGGAGATGGTATTCCGTACGTACGCACATACGATGATTTCATTTTCCGTAGGATGGATAGATGGTGAAATAGGGTTGTTTCATACATATAATAACATATCCGTATATGAGTGATACTGATGTTATTACTTCATAATTAAACAACTAAAGAATAAGAAGTGGAAGAAGAAATAAAGTTGAAAGAATCAGTAACGAACATTACCTCTTCTTTGAAGCGCCTCTTTGAGACCTCCTCTTAGGGAACTAAAATTGGTCTTTGAAGAAGACCAGGACCTCTAGGATGTTTCAAGGGAAGTGGAGAAGATAATTTGGCATGGTTTGGACGAGCTTGAAGGCTCAATGTGGTGTGAGGAAAAGAGGTAGGAGGTGCCCTTTTATAAGGGAGAAGAGGGGCACCTTTGGAATAACTAAAAATATTATTTTATTATAAAGTCAAATTCGGTTTTTAATAGCTCCAAATTGATATATTTAGAAGCTAAGGTGGGGATGGTTAGAAATCCTATCATAAAATATAATTTAGACATGTTTATGTCATTATATTAACCTTGTCTTTTAGTTTTAACTCTTAGTTAATTAGATTGACATTTACCATGTCACTTTGTATTTTTATATTATATAGTTAATAAACTTACCATATACATACAAGAGACCCCCCAAGTGGTCCATTAATGATAAAAATATCATGATACAAGTATCTTGGCCGAACCTTAGATTTTTAGGAATATAATAACAATTAATGATATAATATTTGTTTTAAAAACTATTTTATGTCAATTTTGACACTATTTGGTAATTGATTTTTGTGAAAATCATAACAGAATTATTAGTTCGAAAACAATTAATTAAATCAATACTATCATGTCATATTAACATATAAAATTATTGGAATTCATAAAAAGTCTCAAATTACATTTATTTGGGTATTTATAACATCAGTTATGTCAATATTTCATTAATAAGATAATTACTGCATCATCATTGTAACATAAATAAATTAAATTATATTAAGTATAAAAATTACAAATAAAATAAAATTCTGTTGGAAATATATTTATCTTTCTAATGAATATTTATAGTCTAATTTATCTTATGTATAACCCTATATTAAAAATGATTTAGTTATTAAACTTTGATTTTAAGTATTTTAACCCTACTTTAAATAAAATGATAATAAATGTCCTAATCTAATCCAAGTGGGCCTAAATGGTTATATTTTATTTCTAAGGTTGTTTTTGGTCGAATTAAACTTATCCAATAGAATTAGGACATGTGTTAGGGTAATAATAATAACACTTTTACCCTTAATTACCCAATTTACTTTTAACCGTGGTAAAAAAAAGTAAAAAGTTACTATTCACAAAAAAATTATTTTCATCTCATTGAACCAAATTTTAGTCCTTGATATTAACTGTGCCTCTCGGATTTTTGAAATTCCTCTCACAGAAGCGGTAAAATTATGTTTTAAGGAAAATTCAGTTTTTTTAACTACCACTTAGTGGTTTCACTATTCATCAAAAAATGAAAGTTTTCATAAAAATACCAAAAATTAGGCCTAAGATATATTTGATATTATGAATTCAAAAATGATGTCTATTTTATCAAATTCAAAACATATCAGTTAAATTAACTAATTTAAAAATTAATTCCCGTCGTCAAAACAAATAGCGTGTTTTTAAGAGATAATAACTATCAAAAGATTGACACTTGTTTATATCTGGTTTAAATGTGAAATTACATCCAATGACCAAAATTGTATTAAATTTTAAAAATATATTCTAAATATACTTTAAAACCACTCAAATTAATAATTTATCACTATTAATTATTTCTATCTAAAAAGTTGTTATTAATTAAAATTTTGTAATTTTCACTATTCATCAGAATATGAAAGTTATCCGAAAAGTACCAAAATTTCACCCTAAGCTAATTTCGATATTCCGAATCCAAAAATGAAGTCCATTTTGAAAAATAAAATTTACAAAAGTTCAAAAAGTTGTTATTACTATTCATAACGGCTAGTTTTAATATTATTTTAATAGCATATCGTTGTTCAGTGAAACTCATTATTGCGTACGACGCAAGCTATCGAGGAAGGCCGCGGTTGCTTGTAAAGAAAGCTAAGTTAGTTTTGTGTGTAGTTAAATATCCCTTTGATGATTTATATAACATAAAACAAAATATTTCTCTTAAAAGTCATGGGTGTTACATTCTACCCCCCTTAAAATGAATTTCGCCCTCGAAATTCGTCACATTGTAACAAAAAGATGAGGATACCTCTCCCTCATCATATGCTCAAGCTCCAATTTAGCGTCTTCTAATTGGTGGTTCATCCATAAAACTTTCACCAATCAAGTGGTCTTGTTTTGTAGGACTTTTTCACTACGATCCAGAATCTCTATCGGATGTTCTTCATAAGAAAGATCTTGCTCCAGCTGTACAACTTTTGAGCTGAGTACATGTGAATGATCAGGTATGTACTTTCTTAGGAGAGATACACGGAACACATCGTGAACTTGAGAGAGATTCGGTGGAAGCGCCAATCAGTAAGCTACCTTTAGAACACGATCCAGTATTTCGAAAGGACTGATATATCTAGGGCTCAACTTACCCTTCTTTCCAAATCTCATGACCCTCTTCAAGAGAGATATTCGTAAGAACACTTTATCACCCACTTCAAACTCTAGGTCTTTTCTTCGGTTGTCGGCATAACTTTTCTATCGACTCTGAGCTGCTCTTATGTGTTGTTGAATAAATCGGACCTTTTCTGCCATCTCATCAACAAGATCAGGTCCTAATAGCTTTCATTCCCCAACTTCATCCTAGCAAGTTGGAGTCCTGCATTTCTTTCCATAGAGAGATTCATAAGGAGCCATCTGAATACTGGAGTGAAAGCTATTATTATAAGAAAATTCCACCAAAGGTAGGTGTTGATCCCAACCACCTTTGAAATCCATAGAGCAAGCTCTCTACATATCTTCTAGAGTTTGAATTGTTCTCTCAAACTGACCGTCTTTCTGAGGATGATAAGCAGTGCTAAAACTCATCTCTATATCCAGATTATGCTGAAGACTTTCCCAGAACTTCAAGGTAAATCTCGGATCCCGATCAGATATTATATAAAGTGGTACTCCAGGCAATCTTACCACTTCCTTTACATATATCCTGGAAAGCTGATCTAGAGAGAAATCCTCTCTAATAACAATGAAGTGTGCAGACTTTGTAAGACGATCAACTATGACCCAGATAACTTTATTGCCTTTGGATGTTTTAGGACATCTTGTGACGAAGTCCAAAGTGATGTTTTCCCATTTCCATTCGGGTATGGGTAATGGTTGTAACATCCCCTTAGTCTTATGTCTCTCAGCTTTAACTTGCTGACAAACAAAAGCATCGAGAGACATATTCAACACCATCTCTTTTCATGCCATCCCACCATAAGTACTATTTCAGGTCCCTATACATCTTTGTGCTTCCAGGATGAATAGAGAATGAAGAACTATGAACCTCATCCTGCAGCTCCTTCTTTAATTCGGGGATGGGAGGAACACAAACCGGATTCATGAACTTTATTATCCCATCACAATCAAGGTTGAATTCAAGAACATTTCTCACCTTCTTTTGTAACTCTACATATTCTTTCTGTGCCTCTTTAATCTTCACATAGATGGTTGGACATTCATTTGAGAAAGATACGATTTTCCCCATTCCATTATAATTCCAAGATCCATTCTTTGTAAATCCATAAATATTGGATCTTTTGTGATCCTCATCATGGATAAGCTAGCATGGTCTTGTCGACTTAATACATCTGCTACCTTATTTTCTTTCCCTGGGTGGTAATGAATTGAGCATTCATAATCCTTAATCAGCTCCAACCATCTTCTTTGGTGCATATTCAGCTCCTTTTGTGTGAAAATATACTTTAAACTTTTATGATCAGTAAAAATATCACACCTTTCTCCATAAAGATAATGCCTCCAAATCTTTAATGCAATGATTACCACAGCTAACTCCAAATAATGAGTTGGGTAATTTTGCTCATGGATTTTCAACTGTCATGAGGCATAAGCTATCACCATATCATTTTCCATAAGAATACACCCCAATACCTTCTTAGATGAATCACTGTAGATCACAAAACTTTCTCCACTACAAGGCAGTGTGAGCACAAGTGCACTAGATAACCTTCTTTTCAACTCCTTGAAATTCTCTTCACATTCCTCCGTCTAAACAACTTAACTCCTTTTTGAGTCAACCTGGTGAGTAGATTAGATAATAGTGAAAAATCTTTCACAAAACGTCGATAATATCCATTCAAACCAAGAAAACTTCGGATCTCGGTTACTTTGGTTTCTCTCAAACATCTTTCGATAACCTTTATTTTTGATGGATCCACTGATATCCCGTCTTTTGAGATTATGTGACCCAAAAATGCATCTTTTTGAATCCAAAATTCACACTTGGTAAATTTGGAATAAAGCTTATCCTTTCTTAGGGTCTTCAATACAATTCTCATGTGATCTTCATGTTCTTCCTTGCTCTTTGAATAGACAAGAATATCGTCTATAAATACTACCACAAACTGATCAAGATAGTCTCTAAAGACTCTATTCATCAGATCCATGAATCTATTAGGGGTATTAGTAAGACCAAATGGCATCAATATAAATTCATAGTGTCCATACCTCGTACAGAAAGTCATCTTTGGTATATCCTCTCTTTTGACCCTTAATTGATGATACCCGGAACGAAGATCAATCTTGGAAAAGTATTGAGCTCCGCGTAGTTGGTCAAATAAGTCATCAATGCATGGGAGAGGACTTTTGTTCTTGATAGTGATCTTGTTAAGTTCTCGATAATCAATGCCGAGTCTCATTGATCCATCTTTCGTTTTAAAAAACAGAACATGTGCTCCCCAAGGTGACACACTAGGGTATATGAATCCTTTATCAAGATTCTCTTGGAGTTTCTTCTTTAATTCCTGCAACTCAATTGGGGCCATTATATAAGGTGTCTTTGAAATAGGCAAAGCACTCGGTACGAGTTCTATTGAAAACTGAACTTCACAATTTGGTGGAAGACCTGACAATTCCTCCGGAAAGACATCGTAAAACTCCCGTACAATGGGAATATTCTTAATCATTAGTTTCTCACTAACCATTTGAGATAAATAACCCTCATTTAGTGGAATCAATACCCATAAGATGGAAGAAAGTTCCACTAGAAGGTTATGTTCATCCTTGCATCGATAGATGGTCATAGATTGATCTGGAATATGAAATGTGACTTCCCTTATTTGGAAATTGATATGAGATCCATATAATGAAAGCCAATCCATGCCAAGAATCACATCAAATTCCACTATAGGAAGAATCACAATATTTTCAAGAAGCACTTTCCCACAAACTTCAATCGGGGAAGAATTATAAACTTTTGATGCGACTGTTGTGCCTTTAGGTTTTGTCACAGAAAACTCAACATCTAATTGATGAGGTACTACGGTGATACCCTAGAAAATTCATCAGAAATAAAAGAGTGGGTGGATCCAGAATCAAAGAAAACATTTTCTACTTTAGAGTGAATGGTAAGTGTACCTTTCACCACATCGTTATCATACTCCACATCGCTGATAGAAATTTCATGTGACTTTCCTTTGTCTTTAGCCTTAAGATTTTGTTGATGTCGATCATCATCAACAACCCTTGGATTAGGGAATTTATTGGAATAATTCCACATCTCCTTGCACTTGAAACATTGAAGTGTAGTAGGTTCATTATGTGTGCCCCTTACTTTGTTTGCATCATTAGACATCTTCTTCCAATCATTGCGGCATTCAAATGCCTGATGACCTTACTTTCCACATTTGAAACATTTACTTGCCCCTTTAAGGAAACTCCCTTCATGTTTCTTTCCACACTTTGAGCATAAGGGAAAGCTTGTCTTCTTTTTCGTGTGCTCTTTATATTTTCATTTGAATTCCATTTTCCTCTTCTTATCAAACCCATATGACTGATGGGTTACCCCAATCTCCATCTCAACTTTGAGAGCACATTGAATGATTTCATCATAGCTATTGAAGCCCCTTATGGCTAAGGCCCTTCGAAGACTTGGTTTTAAGCCACTAAAGAATCGATCGATCTCACAATTAGGTTGGATAATAATACTAGAAGCGTACCTTGCAAGTCTTGTAAATTTTTCTTCATAGGTACCAACAGATTCATCATCCTTTTTCTTCAGTTAAAGAAACTCTTTCTCCATCTTTGTTCGGAGAACATGAGGGAAGTACTTATTGAAAAATAAGTTCTTGAACTCGACCCATTCCATGGACTCAATTTCATCCCTTTGCCTCATATTCTTAATAAGATTTCACCATTGATCAGCATCTCCTTCAAAACGATACACTACTAGGATGACTTTATCATGTTCAGAACATTGAAGAACTAAAAATATCTTTTCAGTAGTACAAATCCATTGTTCAGCAACTAATGGATCAGTAGACCCGCTGAATGAAGGTGGACGCTTCCTAATAAAGGATTCAACATAATGTTGCTCCTTCCTTTGCTAGTTTGGAAGTCCTGCATGACTCATAGATTGAGAAAGTTGTGTGAGAATGGCTACAAGATTTTGCATTCCAGCTCCCATAACGTTTGGTTGCTCAGGGGGACAATCATTGCATTGCCCGTCGCATTCCACCTTAACACGGTTCCTTCGGGTTCCAGCCATTGACTAAAACCAAGAAATATAGTGTGAGAAACACTAATTATAATAGGAAAACCACATAGTCAAGAATAAAATTTCACACTTAAGGTCTTATCATAGGTTATTCATGGCCATTTCTGAAACACTAAGATTGTGTTCTATGCTTAGACTTATCCTTAGGGTTCTTACTAAGGCTTTCACATCCTAGTTTCCAAAGGTTGACTATACCTTTCCTCTAATACCAACTATATTGACCCATACTTTATATACATTTTTATTACTTCCAAATTGAAGAACAATTATTACAACATATAACAAAACCAGGAAAGGACTGTATAGTTATAGAGTCTTTAGAAACTGGGAAACATAACAACTGGTTCATAAAGTATCTACTTTGACTCCAATTTATTTCATCATATCTAGAGTCCCTTTTGGAATATCCTACTTAATAACCTTCTTCTAGACCTGGGGAAATAAAACATACAAAAGGGTTAGCTCAAATGCTCAGTAAGGGTAAAAAAAGAAATATCAATCACATCATATACATAAAGACATAACTTTTGGAAATCATAACCTGCAAAAGAGATCATAATTTCATAACATGGGATAAATCATAGTAGTGAAATGTAATCCCAATAATCATAACTTAAAAAAATTAAACTTTGTGGAATTCACACATAATCATAGAGAATCATTTCTTATTAGTCAAGACTCATTGCCAAGACTATCTTAGTGGACAAAGTCCATTTCTGAACTGAGTTCACTCCTCATTTCAGTCCTATTTCACTGAATTGGTTTAACATGCCGTTCCAGCCATGTCTATCTCATCAGATATAACATCGTTACCCAATGAATTGGAGAGAGATATAGGTCCCACCCATCTCATAATGATACCATTCTTATGTGTTCCACAAAATTATAAATCATACATCATTGCATAACCCATGTAATAAAAATGGGATTCTTAAACATCATGACATCTTAAAACAATTCATATAGGATAAAGGAATTCATAAAAATAATTCCATCACAATATAATCAAATCAATGTAATAATAGGGATAGAAACAGAACCCTATATTATCTTAGCTGGAAAATAATTTTGATAAAACACTTGAACTCCATTCTTGAAGAAAATATCCTTTCAAAAACATTTTCCTTTCTTAACATGTCATACAATTTTAAACTAAAAGAGGTTGATTAAAAATAAACTTGAAAACTTGTAAAGGAAGCTTCTTGGAAATAATTTTTTAAAAATACATTCATGCCGTATAAGTTAAAAAAACATTCTTCTCGTACTTTTTTCAGAAAATTCAAAAAGCACCTCGTACGAAAAACGAAAAAAGATTCCTTTCATATCTTTTACTAAAAAACTCACCGAAGGGTAAAATTGGATTTAAAAAATTGTAGGTGGATGGAAACAATATTACATATTTTGGAAACATGGATGTGGATGATAAAATACACCACAGTAAATACCAACGTATAAACAATCTCAGATAAAATGAGATTGTGATATTTTCCCTTACCTTAGGTCCGATTTGCTTCGTAAGTGTCCGAACCTCCTGTATAATGATTTAAATAATGTTATTGACTTATTCCAGAATCATACTTATCATATATGGTCATATTCTTAGCTTCTTATTAGTAATATTTCATTACTACTTGTTATTCGGGTGTTTATTACTTTTTGTTCTTATGCGTGTTTTGTCCAATAAATTCTTATTCTTCTTTTTAGGTTATAGATACCTCATTTCCAGAATGGTATTAGTGTAATATATATCATATTCATTCATTAAATTCATTTATATAATCATTATGCAATGAAGATCATGTAGAATGAGTCGCATCACATCGTGGAGACGGTATTCTGTACGTACGCACGAGCGATGATATCGTTCCCTTGATCGTGGAATTGTATTGGAGTGTATGTATAATATTTCAGAATAAATATAAATTTACAATAATAATATATATCCATTATTTACACCATTATACCCATCGAATTAAGGTGGTGGTGGAAAATAGATTACACCACGGCATGGAGACGGTATTCCGCACGTATGCACGCGCGGTGATTTCGTTTTCCGTAGGATGGATAGATGGTGAAATAGAGTTGTTTCATACTTATTATAAAATATTAATATATGAGTGATAATGATGTTATTACTTCATAATTAAATAACTAAAGAATAATAAGTCGAAGAATAAATAAAGTTGAATGAATCGGTAACAGAAATTACCTCTTCTTTGAAGCACCTCTTTGAGACCTCCTCTTAGGGAACTAAAATTGGTATTTGAAGAAGACCAAGACCTATAAGATGATTCTAGGGAAGTGGAGAAGAGAATTTGGTAGGTTTTGGACGAGCTTGAAGGCTCAAAGTGCTGTGACGAAAAGAGGGAGGAGGTGTCCTTTTATAAGGGAGGAGATGGGCACATTTGGAATAACTAAAAATATTATTTTATTATAAAGTCAAATTTGGTTTTTAATAGCTCCAAATTGATATATTTCTAAGATAAGGTGGGGATGGTTCGAAATCCTCTCATCTAATATAATTTAGACAAGTTTAGGTCATTATATTAACCTTATCTTTTAGTTTCAACTATTAGTTAATTATAATGACATTTACCATGTCACTTTGTATTTTTATACTATATAGTTAATAAACATACCATATAAATCTAAGTGACCCCCAAGTGTTCCATTAATCGTACAACTATCATGACATAAGTATCTTTGCCGAACCTTAGATTTTTAGGAATATAATAACATTTAATAATATAATATTTGTTTTAAAAACTATTTTATGTCAATTTTGACACTATTTGGTAATTGATTTTTGTGAAAATCATAACAGAATTCCTAGTTAGAAAAAATTTAATTAAATCAATACTAACATGTCTTATTAACATAAAAAATTATTGTAATTCATAAAAAGTCTCAAATTACATTTATTTGGGTATTTATAACATCAGTTATGTCACTATTTCATTAATAAGATAATTACTGCATCATCATTGTATCATAAATAAATTAAAATATTTTAAGTCTAAAAATTGCAAATAAAATACCATTATGTTGGAAATATTTGTAGATTTCTAATGAATATTTATAGTCGAATTTATCTTATGTATATCCCTATATTAAAAATGATTTAGTTATTAAACATTGATTTTAACAATTTTAACCCTTCTTTAAATAAATTGATAATAAATGTCCTAATCTAATCCAAGTGGGCCTAAATGGTCATATTTTATTCCTAAGGTTGTTTTTTGTGGAATTACACTTATCCCATAGAATTAGGACCTGTGTTAGGGTAATAATAATAACACTTTTACCCTTAATTACCCTATTTACTTTTAACCGTGGTAAAAAAAGCAAAAAGTTACTATTCACCAAAAATTATTTTCATCTCATTGAACCACATTTTAGTCCTTGATATTAACCGTGTCTCTCATATTTTCTAAATTCCACTCACAGAAGCGGTAAAATTAAGTTTTATGAAAAATTCAGTTTTTTAACTACCACTTAGTGGTTTCACTATTCATCAAAAAATGAAAGTTTCAGAAAAATACCAAAAATTAGGCCTAAGCTACATTTGATATTATAAATTCAAAAATGATGTCTATTTTATCAAATTCAAAACATATCAGTTACATTAACTAATTTAAAAATTAATTCCCGTCGTCAAAACAAATAGCGTGTTTTTAAGAGATAATAACTATCAAAAGATTGACACTTGTTTATATCTAGTTTAAATGTGAAATTACATCCAATGACAAAAATTTTATTAAATTGTAAAAATATATTCTAAATATACTTTAAAACGACTCAAATTAATAATTTATCACTATTAATTTTTTCAATTAAAAAAATTGTTTTTAATTAAAATTTAGTAATTTTCACTATTAATCAGAATATGAAAGTTATCCGAAAAGTATCAAAATTTCATCCTAAGCTAATTTTGATATTCCAAATCCAAAAATGAAGTCCATTTTGAAAAATAAAATTTACAAAATTTCAAAAAGTGGTTATTACTATTCATAACGGCTAGTTTTAATAATTTTTTAATAGCATATCGTTGTTTAGTAAAACTCGGTATTGCGTACGACGCAAGCTATCGAGGAAGGCCACAGTTGCATGTAAAGAAAGCATATCTAGTGTTGTGTGTAGTTAAATATTCCTTTGATGACTTATATAACATAAAAACAATGTATTTCTCATAAAAGTATCGCGTGTTACAATAGATGCAAATTTTTTTTGTTACGTATCTAAAATAGAATAGGACTAAAAAATTAATAAGAGAGTTTAGATTCAGTCTACCAGCCCTCTTGAATTTATTCTTTTTGATTTCTATGGGCTGATGAGGTATCAATAAATAAAATAATATTTATAATATATCACTTTTATTGATTATTTCACACATATGGTAAACATAATGTTTATTAAATAGAAGTTATAGGTTGAGGAAATGATTAGGTTTTTTAAAAAATATGTTCAGAAATAAATATGGGTTTATATAATTAGTATGAGAACAAATAATGGTATCAAATTCACAATAAACACTTTTTTAACTTATCTGAGAAATCATGGTATCAAATATCAGTATATATTTCCCTACAATCCACAAAAAATTAGGTAGAACAAAAAAGAATAAAAGTTTAGTGGAAATGGTAAAAAGCATGTTACCAGAATTCAAGATTTCAAAGTTCTACTAGAGACAATCCACTGGTACTACTATATATATTCAGAAAAAATATTTGATGAGACTGGAATTGTAACGAACTAGCCTGAGTCGACCCTGAACCGGTCACCCAAGCCAGCCCATGAAAATATCTAAGAGGCATTCCTGAACCTCCAGGTATGGTGACAAGAACTGAGGGAATCAATATCGTAGACAACAGAACGATTTCACCCAAACATAAGAAATAAAACAACAACAAACAGAAATGGAAAGCCCAAACACATTTATATAAAATAAACAAAATTATCCATCATGTATACAACAAAATTATGAGAACAACTAAATGATACAAGTAAATTGACCAAAACTGATGACCAACTAACTCCATGTGACCCCACTAGTCACTCTCCAACAAAATAGTCACATGCATCTCAATGTGATCAAACATAAGCTGAAACCTACAAAAGGGCCCAAATACAAAAAGAACTATAGGAGTGAGTTTTAAAACTCACTAGGCTTGCCCAATAATCTATTACCAATGCACGTCATATAAAATAATCGAAACATCAATTTCAATGTTGAACTACAATATATAAAAGTATGGTGTTCTACAAGGTTACTCACAAACAAAGTACAATCCATTGCTGTTATTCCTTTCCAAAACCAAATTCCTTCAAATAGCGTGATAATAGCATTTTCAAGTGTAAAGTGTTGTTTACATTTTCTGATTTTCACAAGAGGATAAAATAATTTAATTTGAAAAACATTTTCATAAAACAAATCAAAACCAAACCACCACTTTCCAAGAATAACAATACACAAGAAGGAATAATAGCAATCACACAATAAGTGCGATGTAAATATATATACAAGACTAATATTCATCACTACAAGAAAACGGAGGCCAATTGACATGGGTGAACCTAGGAGATCAAGAAAAAATTAGAACATACTAAGACATGAGACTCCATTCCACTTGGCATGATAGACATGATGAAAATCAAAATTCCCAAACTCCTGACCACCCTAACTCATGAAAAACAAAGGGGCCCAATCCAATAGTAATAAACCCAAAATATGTCTACCTACTTTGGGACACTAGTAAGTCCATACACTACAAGTTTAGCAATCATTCATATAATTTTCTCTAAATATTCTAGGTTCCCTTGTCTCATGTATATAAAAAATGGGTTATTCCAACTGATGTCATACGAGCATCCAATCACAACATATATATAATGATAATTCAAAACAGACATCACCCTGAGTCACTCTATGGACCTATCTCATGAAATTAATAAAAAATAACATAAAAGTACAACCTGAGGCACTCTAAAAATATATTACAAGTATTCCTTAGTATAAATGTCCCATCGACTATATACATACAATCATGAAATGAGAAACATCCACATAAGGTTTTCATAATAAACAATTTCAGCATCTTCAAAATGTTTCCAAATGGGGCCTTAAGCGTTTCTCAAAACAAAATTTTTTGAAAGGTACACATTTCACTTTCAATAAAGAGGTGTATACACACCATTTACAATAGAAAACCACTTTAATAAATCCTTTAGAAAACTAAGGTTTCATATTCAAAACACGAAGAATTTCATAAGGATTCCAAACGGGCCATCTTCCGGCAACTCGGGCCAAAACAATTTATAAACCAAAACCCATTTATTTGTAAAAAAAATCCACATTGGAAATCCATAAAAGGATACCAAAATAACATTTTCAGGCTACCAATGTATTTATAAATCCAAAAAAATCATTTTAAATTTCACTACACACATAAAAGCCAATCGGGAAATTTACCGAACACATGGGATGTAATCTTAAAAAAACAACATATTTTAAGCACTTGAAAAGGTATAAAATAAGATTTTCATTCCATAAATTTTTTCAAGATACTGAAAAATATTCAAAATACCCTAAACCCAGTGCGAAATCTCATGGAATAATTTATCAAACAAGAGGAGTGCACATTTATACGAAAACAACTATTTTTTTTTTGAAAAATAAGGCATAAAAAATAATTTTTACACAAAACAATTAAAAAAAGGTTTATCAGAATAATATATAAAATAAATAAGGTTATAAAATAATGAGAATGATGAAACATAAATTATAAATGCTTGTTCAAGGGATATCCTGCCTCAAATCCGTGCCAGAAAGGAAACTCACAACCGAAATCACCGGCTCCGGTTCCCAACACTCTAGATCTATTATGACCTACCCTAAACGAACCAAAACCCCATAATAACTATTCCAAAATAGTATCATAGGTCATTCATGACCAGGGGAGAAGAGTAAACCAAAATAAAATGGAAGGATAAGGAATAGGGATAAGAAAGGAGAGGGAATCTTACCTTTGAAACTAAAGAACTCTTCATCTTCCCTTAGATCCGCACCCTTATAGGAAATATAATGGATTGGAACTTTTTATAGAAGATCCATAGGTCTGGTAGAACTAGGGAAATTTTATTTGGGGTAACAGAGTTAAATATAATGGATTTATGAATTAAAAATTTACCTTATAAAATCTAAAAGATGTTAGGAATCTTGAGACGTTTCTCCCTAATACTCATATAATTGAGCTTCAAATAGTTAAAATAGATAATGGGGATCTTCTAGGTATCTTGGGCTCAACTGGGAGCTAGAAGCACCAAAAAATGTCAAAAAATAAAACATATATAAAAGAAGCAAATTATTATTTTTTAAACTGGAAATTGGCCCACATTCTGGCCCAATATCTGAATAGATAACCAATATTCTGCATGCTTATTTATTATTAATGGGTCCAAAAGGATATGTAATCTTGAATATGTCAGGAGAGAAAAAATAGGATTTATAAAGACTCAACAATTTAAAAATATAAATGAGTTATAAAAGAAAAAATATATTTTCTTCAATATGGAAATGGGCTCACGGTTTGTCCCAAATCATGAAGTAAAAACCCTTTCTCCAAAAACTCCAAAAAGAATAATTGAGGCACCCAAAGATAGATGATTAGATGCATATGACACTTCAAAACTAAACAATAATCTCACCCAAGACCCAAGAAAAGTATCAGGATTTCCAATCAACTGGATCAAAACAAAGACATGAAAAATCGAGTGTGACAATTCTCTTTAGCATTAAAACATTCCACCCCAAGAAAGACATAGAGCTTTCCAGGTGAAAGATGAAAACCTAAGGATTTATTATCAATATGTTCTAGAATCTCAAGCTAATGAAATATCATTTCCAATTAAAGGAACTTAATCCTCTTGCCTCCAACAAAACACCAACTCACAACCACTTCCTAAGAATAAACTAATGGATCGAGTCACTACCTCTACAACCAAATTAAGAACCAGATTGTTGGGACTTCTCCCAATGAAAACTATGATCACCAAAAATAAAGAGAACTTATGAAAACCAAATATTCCATGGGAGTCCAGAATGAAATCCCCACCATTAAGAAACAAGAAGCAGTAGACATGTTCTTGGGATGAAAGTCCACGAGACCCATGGTGGGTCTCTCCACCATTAGGAACCAACTAGCAATGAACAAATAAGAATTAAACATGAGATAAAATCATGCCTCACTCACACAATCACACCAAAACTCTCCTAAAAAATATACCAATCCTAGTTGAATGGAAGACAACATGAACATTTAAACCACCCACTCTCGAATGGTGGCAGCAAGAACTGGGCTAACACTCTCTGCGCAGATCCAAACCCCCACCAATTAGGGTGGGGAGGGAAGGGGGCACAATCATTGGTCCATTAAAACCACAAATGAAACAAAGTAACTACCTCACATAAATGTTAAAGGTATGATCTTATAAATAATACCCAAAATCATAGGACTCCTAACTACATGCTAGCTTCCTTCCAAAACCTATGGCTGGAGCTCTAATGGATGAAGCATGTCTTGCTTTGTAGTTAGGATTTGATAATCCCCAACTTTTACTCCATCCCTTAGTTCCACACGGTACCACATAACACTCTCAGGAAGAAACAACAGATCAAGAGAAACCATGAAACTCCCTTCCTTAACAACACACTTTTACTCAAACAAGAACATGAAGATACACAAAACTATTCTCTCTCACTCCAAATGAGAGCAGAACGAATAAGGCACACAAAAACACCCACTAAACATCACTGAGCACAACTACTACTACCATGACAATCACCATAAAGGGAAGGCACTTTAAATTGAGCCCAAACAACTCTCTATTTCAAAAAATAGACTGAGTTATCATTCTAAGAGGTGGATTTCACATTTGAAAAAAATCCTTATGTTGATGAACTAGAATTATTGCCAATGGAGAACCATCTGTGGACACATCACAACATTAAACACTTCTTTAGAAACCCACTGAACATTACCCCAAAACCATGCCACCAACAAGATCCCATCTCCAGACGCAACAAGAGAATGACTTCTAGATCATAAGAAAGCATACTGAATAGAAAACACGTATAATACATTGGATAAACCATCCATATAACCATTCATTCATAAAAAATACCACAATTTTTTATATCAAAACACTTTTGAAAAAAAAACTAACTTGGTGGATTTTTCACATTCACCAATGGTTTTTCATTTTTTCGCACTCACATGAACATTTACATGACACCTCAGGCACTCAAATACCATATCATACCAGCCATTCATCCATATATCCACAAAACCTTGCATGTGAGAACCCATGAAAACACTAAAGGCAAAAACAAAACATAATCATTACAAAAATAATCATGTACATTCCAAAGTCACATTAACCACCAAATCAAAAACCATTTTCATATTTCACAAGACAAACCACGTTTCATCAAGAACCATTTTATTAAAAGAAAAATACATTTCATTTAATAGACCTTCCAAAAATAACCACTCTATTCCAAATATCCTCTTCCCATTTTATGAAAAATAAGAAAGGTATCTTTTCATAATATGACAACCACAAAGGCCAAAACCCCTTTCTAGAAAAACACCAACCGTTCCAATCAAAATTTCGAAATCCAATTCATTAGATTCAAACAGTTTTTGATAGAACAAAACACCCCATTTAAAACAATGTTTCATAATTACTTTAAAATATTCCATGATTTCCAAAAAAATTATTTCTAGAAACCTTATGATTATATTAAGGGAAATTCAATCCTGCTAAATAATTTCCTCTTAATCCCTATGATTTTTTTCAAAAAAAAAAAGAAACCCAACATTATAAAAACCATTCTCATATTTAATTTGGAAAACATATTTTCCAATTTTCAACAACCAAAAATTCCATTAAAACCCATTTTCACAATTCCCAAAAAATGATTTTCAAAATAAATTCATAATTCATGAAAGGCCAAAGAGAACCACAAAAGGGAACTAGTTTTGCTGGGTGACTTGATCATATGGTTGGAGGCCATATGTCAAACACACCACCAACACATAGAGTATTCTAAGGACCACGCCTCATGCTCCATATGGCTTGAATGACCCTATTAGCTCACAAATAACATTATACCAACTCCACTTTTCATATCCCAACATCAAAAAATCAACAGAACCAAAGAAACAAATAAAACCGGACTTCCCATGGCCACCTGAGGATTGGAATGAGTAAGTGTTCACGTCCATCTTATCGAACCTACCCCTAGATTCCAAAAAATATTACTCCATCTAACTTGACATCCCCAAATAACAAAGAAAACTCTATAAATAGAGGTCCTCTAAGAGATAAACTTCCATTTGATACCATTTTCTCACGAACCAACCCTAGTCGACCCTGAACCGGTCACACAGGCCAGCCCACGACATGTTCCAAGAGGTATTCCTGATAATCTCGGGATTGTGACAAGAACTGAGGGAATCAATAGAGTAGAAAATGGAACAATTTCTACCAAAAAAAATAAAACAATAGCAATGTGAAATGGGCATCCCAAACACATTTATATAAAAAACTGAATTATCCATCATGTATACAAAAAAACTGAGAGAACAACTGAATGATTCAACTAAACTGACCAGAAATGATAACCAAATAACTCTATGTGAACCCACTTTTCACTCTCCAACAAAACAATCACATGCTACTCAATGTGATAAAACATAAGATAAAACCTACACAAGGGCTAAAAACCGAAAAGAACTATAGTTGTGAGTATTAAAACTCACTAGGCTAGCCTCATAATCTATTCCAAATCCACATCCTTTAAAATAAGAGAGACATCAATTTCATGTTTGACCTAAAATATATAAAATTATGGTTTTCTATAAGGTTACTCAAAAACAAAGTGCAAGACATTTCCCTTATTAATTTCCAAAACTAGATTCATTCAACTAGCATGGCAATATAATTTTCAAGGGAAACGTGATGTTTACATTTTCAGATTTTCACAAGAGGATAAATCACTTTAATTTGAAAAAAAATTCATAAACCAAATCAAAACCGGACCAAAACATTCCAAGAAAAGAAATATACAAGAAGGAATAATAGTAATCACATAATAAGGGCAATGTAAATATATATACAAGCATTATATTCATCACCACAAGAAACTGAAAGCGAATAGACATGGGTGGAATTAGGATATCAAGAACAAACCAGAACATACTAACACCTGAGACTCCATTCCAATTAGAATGACACACATGATGAAATTAGAAACACCCAAATGCCCAGACACCCTAACTCATGATAGACCAAGGGGCCCAATCCCATAGTAATAAATGTTAAATATATCCACCTACTATGGGACACTGGTCAGTCAATCCACTACCAGTGTAGAAATTGTTCATAGAATGTTCTCTCAATATTACAGGTTCCCATGTATCATGTATATAAAAATGGGGTGTTCCAATCGATGTCATCCAATCCTCCAATCATAACATATATAGAATGATAATTCACAATAGACATCACCCCTAGTCACTGCAAGGACTGATCTCATTCCATTAATTAAAAAAAACATAAAGATTCCAACCCAAAGAACTATCATAATAGATCCCATGGATTCCTTAGTAAGGATGTCCCTTCCATTATATACATACATTCATGTTATTAGGAACATCCACATGGGTTTTTCATAATAAATAATTTCACCATTTTTCAAAAAGTTGCCAAATAGACCCTTAAGTGTTTCTCAAAACAAACGTTTTCCAATGGTACAAATTTCACTTTTAGTAATAAGGTGTATATGAACCATATATAGTATCAACCAAATATTATATATCCCATAATACACTAAGGTTAAATATTCAAAACATGACCATTTTCATAAGGATGCAAGACGGGTTATTTTCCCTCTACTCGGGTCAAAACTTTTTATAAACCAAAACCCATTTATTTGTAAAAACAAATTAAAATTGGAAAACCATAAAAGGATCCCAAAATTAAATTTTTCATGCTGAATATGTATTTATCAATCTGAAAAAAATCATTTTAAATTGAACTAGACACATAAAAGCCAACAGGGAAATTTACCAAACACATGGCATGTACTCTTTATCAAAGAAACTTATTTTACGAACTTGAAAAGGATTAAAATACCATCTTAATCCCATAAATTTGTTAATTCTACTGAAAAATTGTAAAAATACCATAAAACAGGTGTGAAAGCACGTGGAATAATTTATCAAACAAGATGAGTGCACATTTATAGCGAAACAACTATATATTTTTAACAAAATAAGGCATAAAACATCATTTCAGAGAAAAAAATTAAAAACAAGGTTTTAAAGAAGCAAATATAATATAAATAAAGTTATAACTGCCTGAGAATTATGAAACAACAATTATAAAGGCATGTTCAATGGATATAAAACCTCAAATCCGTGGTAGAAAGGAAACGCACTCCCGAAATCACCCGCAGCGGGTCCCACCACTCTAGATCTATTAAGAACCAACCTAAAAGAACCAAAACCCCGTAGAAAATCATTAAAAATAGTATCATAGGTCATTCATGACCAGGGGAGAAGACGAAACCAAAAAAATGGAAGGAGAAGGGAGAGGGAGAAGAAATGAGAGGGAATATTACCTTAGAAACTAAATGACTCTTCATCTTCCCTTAGATTTTCACCCTTAGAGGAAATGTAATGTATTGGAACTTCATGTAGATTCTACATAGTTCTGGATGAACCAAAGAAATTTTATTTGTGGTAAAAAGAGTTAAAGATGAAGGATTTATGAAAGAGAAAATTCACCTTATAAAATCATGATGATTTCAGGAATATTTAAAATTTTATCCCTAATACTCAGCTAAGATTAGCTCCAAAGAGTGAAAATAGAAAATTGGGGGACTCCTAGTTATATTGGGCTCGATTGAGAGGTAGAATCACAGAAAAATGTCAAAAAATAAAAAATAAATAAAAGAACAAATTATTTTTTAAAAACTAGAAAAGGGCCCACGGGCTGGCCCAATATCTAAATAGTTTACCCAAATTCACCACACTTATTAATTCTTAATGGGTCAAAAATGGATATTTAGGATTTAAAATGTTAGGGGAAGAAAAATAGGAAGTGAAATGAGTTAAAAATATTAAAATATTAATGATTTATAAAAGAAAAAAAATATTTTTCTAAATCTGGAAATGGGCTCAAGGTTTGGCCCAAATTATAAAATAACAACCCTTTCTACAAAAACTCCCAAAAAAACAATTCAGGCACAAAAAAATATATGATTAGATATAGATTAAACTTAAAAAATCTACATTAATCTCACCCTAAGTCCCAGGAAAATGATCGTGATTGCGAATGAATCAGATCAAAACAAATACATGAAAAACTGAGTGTGACAGGAATCCAACTTGACTTCTTATGAAATGTGGTATAATAAAAAACGTTATTGAGGATATTTAATGATTTTGGTAGTCCATGTTTACTTGAAATAAAAAATCTATATTTGGTAATGTTTTATGAGTAATATTAAAAAGGAACTTTTATGGGTTATTCCCCATATGAAAGAAGTAAAAACTATTGGAACAAATGTTTAAAAAATATAGCTGAATCATATAATGTGAAGGTTATTGAAAATAAGAATTCCGTAAAATTTTTTCTAAAGAATGATCAGGAGGATAGATTGAAGGTTTATAATGAATGTTTAAATGATATAAAACACACTTATCAAGATTTAGAAGAATCATGTAATGAGGAAAGATTATCTAGGAAAGGTAGTTTAAAATTTTATACCTTACAAAAACATGTGGAGACTGAAAATATTAATGGGAATCATAAGGTTCCAGTTCAAACATGAAGAAATTAGATATTAGAAGACTAACCATTACTTATCTCAAAATTTAATCTGCAATCAGTTTCAAAAGCTATTCAATACAATGAATGGGTTGATGCAAGGGATGAAGAGATATATAAAATTGAGAAAAATGATATATGGGAACTTGATACATTTATGAAATGTAAGAATTTTATTGGAATAAGATGTGTTTATAGAAAAAAGTTGAATGAACATGGAGATGTTTCATGAAAAAAATCTAGTATTGTTTTTAATAGCTAGGTACATGTGAAATGTATGGATTTTTATGAAACCTTTACCCACATTGCAATGTTATAAAACATTTGAATGTTTATAACAGTGGAAGATCACAAGAATTACAAATTATATTAGATGGATGTAAATCTAGAATTCTTCAATGGGTACATTGAATAATAAGTCTACATTGAAAAAACATGAGGTTTTCTAATTGATGGGGATGAAAAATATTTTTAAATTAAATAAATCATTGTATGGGATATAAGAAGCTCTAAATTATTAGTATTCATAACTTTTAAATTGATTTTGAATGATGAATTTTCATAAGGAATGTTTTATAAAAACTTATATATAAAATATTTTGACTCTAAAAATATAATTTTAATTTTTTAGGTGGATGATATAATTTTTTATAGGGATAGAGATTATTTTTTTGAAACATTTTCTAAAGAAATGAAAAATAACTTTGAGATGTCAATGTTGGGAACTATCTTTTGTACTTTTTTAATATGTTCAACAAAAATAAAAATAAAATTTTATATTTTAAAAAAAGTACACCGTATTATTCTTAAAAATGTTTGGAATGAAATAATCCAAAGAAGTTTCTACTCCTATATTGATAGGGATGAAGTTATGTAAATATGAGTCTCGAAAAATTGTGAATTATAAATAATTTTGAATGTTTATAAGATGTTTACTTTTCCTTATAGCCTCAAGGAATGATATTGTTTATTTGGTGACTTTTTGTGCCAAGTATCAATGAAATTTGATAGAATCACATATGTTGGTAGTGAAGAAAATTAAAAGATATTTCAAAGGAACACATACACATTGTTATTATAAAAAATAAATTGTGAGATAAAGTTTCATGGTTATAATGATGACGATTGGGCTGGAGATTTTAATCATAGAAAATCAACCTCTAGAGGAAAATTTTTCTTAGGTGAATGTTGTGTAAGTTGGTATAGTAAGAAACAATGTTCAGTAAATTTTAGAACAATGAAATCATATATGTTGTGTATACTCAATCATGTACTCAAATGTTCTGGATAAAAGTTCAACATGAAAATTTGAAAGTAAAAGTTTCTAAACCATTGATAGGACTTTGTGATTATTAGAGTGAAATTTATCTTTCTAAAAATACTTTCCAACATTCAAGATAAAAAAACATTCATATAAAGTTTTACTTTATAAAATAAATAGTTTCATTTTTAGATGTTTTTCTGGAATATATATCAATGAAGTATAAAATTGCTTATATCTTTACAAATGAAATGTCAAATGAATGGTTTTTGAGTTGAGGATAAAACTACATGTCAATACTCCTACAATTACTTCTTAAATCAAATATATGAGTCCCACATAGTTATTTGGATTATTTTGAAAATTTGAGAGAGAATGTAAAATGTTTCTTAAATGTTTTTTACTTATATTTATTTTATGAATATAAAGCTGTCGTTATCAAATAATTGGGGAGATAAAAAGAAAAGTGAGTAAAGATAAAAGTTAGTAGGATTTTATCTTAACATGTTAAAAAAATATTTTTATCACAGTGCAATTGAATTCCTTTAAAAACATTACATTATCCAATATTGTGGAGTGAGGACACACTATTTTGTGAAAATCAATGTTTTGGTAAAAGTAAAAAATAAAGAGTTGTTTGAAATGTGGATATGTTTAAAGTTTCACATAGTTGGAAAAGTTTTTAATAATGGATGTCAAAAAATCTCAAGGGGGAGATTGATGAACCTTTGTGATGATTTTTTAAACAATGTTTTGTATTAATTGAAAACTATCAAATTTCTTATAAAATATTGTTTTTGTTATTTAGGATTAGACCTGGTCCATCAGAATGTGTTTTTTGTAATAAATATGAATGTTTCTAATTGTTTTAACACAACCAAAAAGGGGTAGAAAAATTTTGTTTTTAAGGAAGTTGTTTTTCGAACACAAAGGATCGGACTGAGAAGTACCAAATGAAAAAGGTGTAAAGAAGATGGAAGTTCAATAATTTTTTTTCAAATGCACCGCCATACTTAGATCCATCAACACGATGTTAAATTTCCACTAGACATAGTATTCTTTATAAGTTTAGAAGATACTAAGTGAGTAAGTCATAATAAAACTGAAGGGTTTTGGAAGAATATAGTAAAGTTAAGAGTTATAAATATTTCATACTTTCTAACATATGTTAGATGATGATTTATGGGTTTTTAGTTCTCAAATATCATATGTTGTTTGTAACACCTATGATGAAAGACTTATGATAAAAAGGGGGAGAATAGGTGCATCTAATAATATTGAGTTTTGATTGAAAATAAAGAAGGTAATAAAAGTAATAGAAATCATATTACATTCCTATGTAAATTAGATGTTGGTTTTCTGGTCATGGATTTTTTAACATCATGATAAACTATCATGATAAAATATTTTGATTAATGGAGGATTTTGAAGGTCTATGAATAATATTTATTTGTTTTAGAAACCTGAACACAAAAGGTCAGATCCAGAAGTTCTAGAAACAGATGTTTTAAGAAGTAATAATTTATAAATATGATGAAGTTTAAGGAATTTCAAAGCTGATGAGTGGATTTATCATTGAATTATAAACATCATAATGATAATTATACCATAATGAGAATTACATCATAATGAGAATTCCATAATTATGAGGATTACATAAGACTAACTATGAGATGAATAAATTTATATCATAAGGACCAGTGAAAGATTTTCATATCATAATGAATAGTGAAATACAATTATTTTGTAATGATATGAAGATAGTGAGATCACAATGAGTAGATGAATATAGATAGATCATAATGAGCAGAAGAAGAATGTCAGATCGTGGTGAGATGATAAAGTTTCATCCTAAGGAGATGAGGAAGTTTCATCATAATAAATCTGAGGAATTCACATTGGACTGAAGCTGAGGAAGTTATATCAGAATGAAGAAATACTTGTTTATTCAAGAGGAATAATATTAGAGAAATATCGAGAAGTTTTTAAGAATTCATAGTTGAAATTTGAATCTAAATGATTTTCATAGATTAGAAATTTGGGTAAGTAGGAATTTTTTTCCAGTTTCCTACTTTTATATTCTGAGTTTAATATAAATATATTCACAATAAATTCATAATTTGGAACTTTCACATGTGTGGAAAAGGAAGATCACTTTATAATTCTTGTAAAGTTTTCTTTCCGAACTGATATCTCAAAAGAAGTTCAGACACCTAAATGTTTTGTTTACCAGACTGAGGAAGATCATAATGAGAAATTGAGGAGAGTTTGAGTTTTTATGATTAAGAATGGGTTCATCATATTGAGTCCATCAGACTAAATTCATCGTACTGAGGAAGTTTAGATTGATATTTGAGTTTTTTTGGGAAGTGAATGTTTTGTTATCCAGACAGAACACAAATTTTCCTCAGGTGTAGAATGATAAAGGGATCATCATATTTATTTGATCATATTAATTCAATTTTACTAAGTTCATTGGACTAAAGGCCATCATACTCAGGGTCATCGGACCCAATAACTTTCATAGATCAGATTGAAAAAAGTATTTATTATTTTGTTTTGCCTCAATTTTTTTGTAATAAAATTAGTAAACTGATGGGAGGCAGTAAAATCATTCCCATCGAGAGATATTAGGTGTATAATGGGAGTTGACACAAGTTTTATTGACTTCTTCCTAATAGTGATTTTCCATAGACCCTTAAGAGTGTATATAGAAATGATGTAGGTTCTCAGATAAGGGTCAAACCTTTTCAATCTCATCTGATTTACTTAATTTCCAAAGTTTTCATGCATGATTATTTACTAAAAGATAAAAAGGATATAAAATTTAATAGGTCTCGTAGGTTATGTTTTAAAATTATTAAATCTTAAAAAAAGTGAAGAATTGATTCAACCCCCTTCTAAGTTTTTTATTCAATCCTTTAGAACTTTTGGATCCTTAGTGAATGGTATGATAAGTGTTTTTGACTCTAATGATGATTTCATTGGACTTAAATAAATAATGGGTGAGACCTAATATTATTTAACAACTCGATTCATAAACACGTATCATGTAAAAATAGGTTATGGTATGTAGCATCCTGACCCATATCATCAGTTATGAGCCGCAGGGTCACATGACCTCATGTCTGCATCCCCATATAAAAGAGGTTACTGACTAACAATGAGTCTCTAAGTCCATAAATGGGGAGACTATACCATCAGTATCACATCATAGGATAAATAATAAATAATTACAATATAAAAAATAATTAAAGTGGTCTTGAAAAGGTGTACTAAGACAATAACCCATATGCCATAGAATAAAAAACTCCCTCTGATACAATTTTTAACATTGTGACCCAAACCCACAAGTCCAATCTAGAAGGTTACATGACCTCACATGTGACTCCCTGTATGAAAGAGGATGTCGACTAGAAGCGACGGTATAAGTACATCAATTGGGATACTATACCCTTAGTACCATGTCATAGGATCAATAATAAATAATGATAATATAATAAATAGTTATTGAAATCACGTGGAAAATAAAATAGACTACATGTTATTAAAATAAGAATCTCCTAATATGGAAAGCATATCCAGAAAAAGTAAAAATGGCGAATCAATAGAAGAAAACTAAAAGTCTATCAGAAACTCTTCCATGTCCAGCACAAACCCCATGCCCCTCTACTTAGCCATCCATCACCGAGCCCTTTCACATCACTAGGTCTGTCATGAAATCTACAAGTACCCAGAAATTACTTAATAGGGTGTGAGTACATGAATATGTAGGACAAAACTATTGCATCGTTATCTGTTGTTCTTAAGTACAATAAGTTCCAATAATGATAAATGTGTAATATGAATAAACACAAAATACAAAACTGAGCTGTTGTGCACTGACCAAGCTACCAAAACCCCTAACTATACCTACTTTGGCACCATGTAGGAAGATAATGGAATGAGTTGGAAGAATCAAACCATCCCATATACAACATTCTCATGGCATTATAGAGATGATACCAAATTCCATCTAACCGTCAAGATGACCATGTCACCTTGGTCTTTTAGAAAATAAATTATAGTACTAACATAGACCATGATATCACATGGTTAAAGGTACTTGGAAAATCTAGTCTACATTGAGTAAACCTTGAAAAAAAACTATGTATACCTCATACATTCACTATGTAATCAGGTTCCTTGTTATTATCATTGCAATCAAGCTCACCACCCCAATGAGGTATAATTTTTCATGATGGACTACCTGTATCAACTACCAAATCAAAACCTCTAAAGGAATGGAAATACACAAACAAGGTGAGAACATGATCAGGCGTAGCATAATATATCACCATGAGTGTATATAGAATCAAACATAACAACATGAGATAACATTCAAACATGGAAAAGTATACACTAATATCCTTCAAGGAATCACAATATGTCTCATGGGCTACACACTCACCCAGAAGTGATCACAATAAAAAATGATATCAAATAATCCAATACATAAATCAAATATGAGAACAAGTGTAAATAAGATCCCAAAACATATAATGATCCACCTACCTCAATGTCAATAATGTTAATGGAAAGAATAAACTATTTAGTGTGGTTTGAAACATGGCGTGGAAAACTCAATAGTCAAGAACACCCCCTCATGATCATATTTTATTTATCATGGAAACATAAACTCTCAAGGTATACTAAGGGCTAATAGGACTAAAACTAACTATTTTATTTCAAAAAGAAATAAAATATCACATGTGATGATACTTCATATATCTCGAATAATTTATAAATTATCATTTAGGTCAACACATATGTTGGCAGTATTCGATTAAAAAATAAATATAAAACCACATTTGAAAATTAATATCCCTAAATTATTTAGAAAACATATATGGTATTCATAATAAATATTATTTAATAAAACCAAATAATTATCCTTGACAATTTCATAATTATATTATGATAATTTTATATTCTTACCACATGATAATTCCTTTTTAATTAATCCTAGATAATTTATATAATTATCTTCTAAATATTTTCCTTATAAATCATCCTTTCACAATTATCTTATGAGAAATTTTTCCAAAAATTATATATTAATAATTTGTTGTAATTTTCTTTTAATAATTCTTGATAGTTATTTTCAATTATTTGTGTAATTGTATGTTGGTAGATCTGGATAAATTATTCCTTCATAATTATCTTATGAATATTTTTTCATAAATTAACTTTTGATAATAGGATATTTCACCTTTTGATAATACTTATAATTATCGTATGATAATATCACATTGATCATATTTTGAAAATATTTATAAAATATCCCTTATAAAACATTTAATTATCTTTTCATAAAATATCATATTTATCATTAAATAATTTAGACTAATTATCCTTTCATAATTATTTTATAAATTATATTTTGATAATCCTTTTTATTTTCATTTTCTTAAACTAGTTCATTATTATAATTTGTTATAGTCCAATTTTTATTTTTTTATTAATTTGAGAATAATGATAAAAAATAAAAATAATAAGATAGAAATAACAATTCACCTGCATCTTCATCCCCAATCATTGAACACAGGGAAGGAAAAAACCCACCATGTGCCTAGAAGAGAGAGCAAGGTACTAACTGTCACTTCATCAAACTGGTATAGGGATCTTTGGTATCACTTGGTTTCAATGGGGTGAACGAATGAAGAACATCATCTTGTTTGGATATTTACAATCCTAAACCATGTAAACAATTATTTAAAATCAAAACCCCCATTTAAGCTTCTATTTTAAATGAATCTTAATAACAGAGTCATTGATTTTTAACTATTAAGAAATTATTAAATGGGTGAATATCATTGAGTACACAAGATTTTTGGATCCACAAATTGCTTGAAAATGAGGTGGGGTGTTGTGCATGCAGAAGAAGAGGTAACAACGAATTTAATAATGAAATAATAAAACATTAAAAGAGATTACCCAACATGTGATTTATTCAAACACCTGATGAGAAAAAATATATGTCACACCTGGAGTAAACCCCATCTCCTAGACCTTTCGGTGTTCTCAGATTTCTCATATGATTCACCCTTTAAGAGATATTAAATTATTTTTGTGAAAAATATAATTAAAATATAAAGTTAGTTATCTTCATGTGTGATATGACCAAACGCCTGATAAACACAAATTCTAAGTCATTCCTAGGGTAAACTCCACCTCCCAAACCTAATGGGTGTATAATATTTATCATACGACACTCTTTTAAGAATATATTCATTTATTTTTAGAAAAAATTTAATCAAAATATTAAATAGGTTTACGTCGCATGAAATCTATCCAAATTCCAAACACATAAAAATGTTATATCACACCTAGTGTAAACCTCACCCCTATAAACCTGACATTTATCTCAAATTTATCATATGACACACCATTTGGAAAATATTTAATTATTTTTAGAAAAAATATAATAAAAATATTTCATATTTTATCCTCATGTACGATCTGACCAAACACCTAATGCACACAAATGTTTTTAAATGCCTAGGGTAAACTCCACACCCCAAACCAAACAATGGTATTTTATTTCTCATATAAGACACTATTTGGAAGATATTTCAATTTTTAGAAAAAATTTATGTGCATAATATGATATATTATATGTTAATACCCTCTCATTATTGAGGATTTATGAGCCTCAGGATCACGTGTGTAGCACCCTGTTATGCATTTCAAGCACTCCCTTATTTATGCTTTTTTATCATCCTTGTTTGGGAGTGTTTGTGGGGTTATTGGGGATGGATATCCTTTGCATGGGAAAATGACCTAATTTTTATGGATGTATATTTATTTTAAGTAATGGAGTCAAGGTATAAACATGTTACTAGATTTGAGGGGTTCTCCCCATGTTCAGAGGATGCCACGAGTAGTTGGTTTTTTCTGCAAAAAATTGGACTCTTTTTTGTCTTCTGGATGAATAAACACAATTTAAAGGGAATACATGCCATGTAATAGTCTTCAGAATATTTCTATTAAATATGATATGAGAAAGATGTGTTTACATTTTTTGTACTCAATTCTCATAGTGTATTTAAAAAAGCGGGTTTTTAATTAATAGGTGATTTTTTTTAGGAATATTTAAGTTTTGTGGATTACATAGTGAAATAGGATTACAAACCATTGGATTATATTGAATTTTACTTTTAGGGTGTCGTGTGGGTGGTTAATGTTTCATTCGACCTGAATCCTACCTTTCTCGACCAAGAACTCACCCTAGGAAATTTTGGGTGATTCCCTCCCTTCTAGATTACTTTGTTCAATGACTGATCATCGTGTTCACTATAGTTAATCTCTCTAGGAAAGCGTTTCTTCTAGTTCTTAATTCCTTTGGTTTCATCTACTATGTTAGCTATGTTTATGTTTTATATTTGTGATTAGATAGTGTTTTCTATCGATCCTTTTCATTTTCTTATCAAACATTGTCTTTCTAAGGCTAAACTCATGTTTTCCCATCTCCTTTGTCAAAGGTGGATAAGTTTATACCATTTAAGGTAGTTTTTTCTCAAAAATAGGTTAGTTAAATGAATTTATAATCATTATTGTCAAATTCCTTTGGTTTCTTCATTTAGTTGATGTGATATGTGATTTAAATGGTTTTATGGGAATGTCAAATATTTTCAAAAAGAGGTTTTGATTTGAAAGAAAATTTACTTGATTTGATAATGGATTTTCAAACACAATAGAATATTGGATTGGATTGGAAACTATTTTATAAAATAGTGAAAAAGGATTTGAAATTTATTTTTATAATTGGAAAAATTGGGAATCATTGGTGCATTGGGAAATAGACATAAGTAGCCTTAGTGTGTATAACTCTACTAGGAGGTAACCTTTTGGATATTGATGAACTATGGTAGGACTCGATATTGACTGTATCCAACATTTTCTGTGTTTAGTTTCGTTAGTGCCTAGCATAAATTGTTCCATTTTATGGGGACCAATATGAGTTTCTTTTTAATTTATGGTTATTTATCACAATATTTTTTTATCTTGGATTTTTGAGAATGGGTTATTATATGAGATTTTATCAAATATATTTTCATGATAGGTTAATTAAGGGATATGTGTTTACTTTATTACCACTAGATGCATGGATATGATTTGTTATTTTATCACTTTTACATTTCATATTTGTATTATAAGAATATGAAAGTCTTTTATGAAAAAAGGGAAAATTGTTTAAAAATGGATTGGGTTTTTGTAAATTATTTGTAAAACAATTTTTTTTAAAGATATAACTTTTTCTTTCATGATATTAGACATTATATAGACTTTTTGGTGGTATCATACTAGGCATTGTGCAGACACACTACTTTTTTCCTTGGGGTTGTTGTAGTTGTCTTATTTCAAGATATATGTAATGGGAACGACATCTTTTATATTGTTTGATGCTCCTTTGGTATATTTCTTCATATAGAGGTAGTTTAGAGGTGACTAATTGTTACACGGGGATTGTGTTCTGGTTTGATTCATATATTTCTAGTTTATCCCGTTGGACTGGTTGTATGTATGGTTTTATCTTCTTTGTTTTGACCTTTTATTATAATTATATGTATTTATTAGATTATATATGAGACCTTTTTCTACTTTCTGGTTACACCTCACCATGGAGGTCTGGATCAGGTGAATTTTATCGTTGAATTGGGTTGGTCAATTACAGTTTAGTATCAGAGGGAAGGCTCAGTCTAATGTGTGTTAAGACTACCTGAGATGGGTTCTATTTTTTCGGTGTATAAGAGTCATTACTGTGATAATTCAAATAGGAAGCATGTAAAAGGGGCCTAGCTAGCTCAATTATTTTATTGAACTTAAGATACAATTTGTGGTCAAAGACTTTTACCAGGTTTAATACATGGAGTTTCGTTTCATTTGAATGAACTATATGAGAATTTTATTTAAATATACATGTTCCTTCTTTAACTGTTGTCTTTTTTGATAAGAATTTGTAACAACATTTTTTTAAAACAATTGGTTTAAATTTTGTAAGTGGTATTAAGATTATGGAATTTGATCATGATCTAATTGGTTATTGTCTTGTGTTTATTAGAAAATTCCTCCATGAATGGATCATAAAAATTTAAGAGTGGAAGCTATAATTTAGATTTTAGGTGAATCCTCTAGTGGAGCCCTCCTTGGTTTAAGAAGTAATCGACACTATTCATACTCTAGGTCTTGTGGGTGTCAGAAACCATGTATGTGTAGTGGACCATGACTATGAGTTTAGTAATAAACACCCACCCATCTTCAATGGTGACTAGGGGACATAGGAATATAAGGATTGTCTTCAGCATACTGAGAGTATCATTAATTTCTTGAAGTCTTCTAAGCACATGAAGGTAAATTTTTTCATGTACATGCTTGAGGGATTGGGAAGGCTATGGTAGTAATCTATATTGAAAAAACGTTGCATGAGGACCTTACATGGGATTCTTTCAAGAAAAAAAATTTAATTATTAGTTTTACCCTAAATGTTATGTGAGGAAAATTCCTAGGAGTTTATGGCCTTGAAGAAATGGGAGCATACCATTCTAGAGTATTCTACCCATTTTGCTGAGTTAGTGAATCTGGATGTAGAGATTGACACTATTGAGTGCCTAAAAGATCATAGGATTTAGTTTGGACCAAGGCATGATATTTGGTTGATGTTGATTCTCATATACCTTGTGACCTTTGTAGAGGTATTTGACAAATCATCATTGGATGTGGATGACATGGATGTGAAGATAGGTTTTGGTAGTACTATAGTTGGTACAATTGTTAGACAAAGTGTATCATTTGGATAGAAAAGGGAATGAAATGGTGGTCAGTTCTCTTTAAGACTAGTTTTTTGGTCTTTGTCAGGACCTCAATAGATTGTTTTCAATTAGTGTAGATGGTCTGGTCATACCAAGACTAACTGTATAGATGATCCAAGGACTTTTCATTATTGGGGGTTATCAGGACGTCTTAAGTGTTATTGTGAAAGGATGTTCTAGGGTAGTAAGGTAGGATCCACACTCATTGTGTTTGCTCATGTTCATTTCGATGATTCAAAGGTTTGTGGGTCAAATACATGGGACAAGGTTGATGTTCATATAGATAAGACCTAACCTATTTATGCAATTGTGTATGGTCAAGATGGATTTGAACTAGGTCCAAAAAATTCTATAGGTATGGTGTTTATTTAAAAATATATTGTGATATCTCTCTTTTTTGTAGGTGATACTCATTATTTTATATTATTAATGTTTGTTAATATGTTGGAATTGCATTCATAACGTATGCCGTACTTTTTGGATATTTCCATGCCTTTAGTAAAGAGGTATGAACATGGTTTTAAGTGTCCCATGTGTCATGTGATGATAGATGACTTTGAGGAAGAGTGGGACTTTTTAGTTCTTGATCTCAAAATCTTATACATGATTATTGGTATAGATTAGATGATCAATGTTAAGGCCTAGATAGACTATTATCATTGATGGGTAGAGTTCTTATCTACCTATGGGGTCACTCATGTCTTTTGGGTTGAGTGAGACTCTAGATCGATAAGGGAACTGACAATTGTTTTTTGGGTAATCCCATGTCTGTTGGTAAAGATTTTTCTTAATGTAGTTAACCCTTGTTTGGGTGGTCGACTTCTTGAAATGGTGAGTGACTACCCAGAAATCTTTCTAGATGATTTTCTTGTTTACCACAATGAAGAGAGGCTGAGTTTACTACTGATGTTCTCCCTAATATGATGTTAATTTCTATGATATCTTATAAAATGCAACCTACTGACTTGGTGGAACTTATGGTCCATCATGAGGACCTAGAAGAAAAATTATTTATTTCTCCTCTCATGTCACTATGGGTTTCACTTATCCACTTTTCTGATAAGGGATATGGGAGTCTCAAACATTTTATAGACTACTCGAAGATGAATCAGGTGACTGTTAAGAACAAATATCCATTTCCCAGGATTGATGTTTTTTGAAAAGCATAGTGGGACATGTTGGTTTTTAAAGATTGAACTATGGTCAGGGTACCACCAGTTGAGGGTCTGATAATAGGACATACCTAAGAAAATGTTTTGGAGATGGTTTAGTCATTTTGAGTTTCTATTTATTCTATTTTTACTAACTAACCATCGTTTCATGTTTATGGATTGGATAAACTATATCTTCTTTCAATTTTTGGACTCTTTTTTATTGTGTTTTTTGGATGATATTTTGGAGTAATCCATGATAGAGGAGTATCACATGGACCATTTGGATTTCATTCTTCTAACCATGAAGGATCTTCTTCCCTATGGTAATCTCCCTTAATATGATTATTGTTTCAGGGAAGTGAAATTTATAAAGCATGTGATTTCTGTGAGGGGCGTCTCAGTGGATCCAAAAAAGATACAAGATGTTATCTCTTGGGGGAAGCGAGAAATATTTTTGAGATTCATAGATTCAGAGGGTTGTCTTGTTAATATAGGGGGTTTATTCACGATTTCTCCATGATTGCATCCTCAAATAATAATTTAACCTGTAAGGGTTTCAAGTTTTAATGGAATGACAAGTGTTAGATATCTTTTGAGGAGAAAACGTGATGATGAATTTATCACAAGTTTTTATTATTCTAGAATCATGTTTAGGTTATGATGTTTCTATGAGTTTCTGGTATGAGTTTGGGATGTTTCTTGATACATTGGAAATAAGTGGTGGCCTATGGAACATTATAGTTATTCCCTCATGAGATGATCTACCCTACCCATAATATTGAGTAGGAAGAGGTTATGCATGAATAAAAAATGTTGTGTTACTGTTACATTGCGGAGTGGTTTATAGTGTATTCTGATCACAAGTGCCTGAAATATATTTTTACACAGAGGGATATAAAATTGATATAGATATGTTAGCTAAAGTATCTTAAGAATTTTTATTTTGGAATTTTATACACTCTTAGGAAAGGAAATTTTGATTCTAATGAATTGAGCAGAAAATTATCGACACAAGCCATAAAGGAATCTATGAACAA
Organism: Viscum album; assembly: GCA_963277665.1. Lineage (NCBI taxonomy): Eukaryota > Viridiplantae > Streptophyta > Magnoliopsida > Santalales > Viscaceae > Viscum > Viscum album. Next base: position 1,763,787,695 of record OY728151.1, read on the forward strand.
TGGTCTCTAATGATTTTGTTTTCTAAGATGATCTTGGTAGTGGAAGAGGTTGGAGGACATGTGTTATTGGATTTGATGAAATATGAATTATATTGGGATGATTGAGTTTGACTTGATAAGTTTACAGACAAAATGTTCCAATGATTTAATGAATTCTAATATGGTGGGGAGTCATTAGGTGAGTGGAATTGGTCTCCCAATGATACTTTTTTCTTCTGTGGTGTTTTGGTTGTTCCATTTTCCCTAAGGTATGAGTTAATTAACAGTGGACACTAGTCTTTTAGGTTTTTGAACCATGGGGATGCAAAGATGTATCATGACTTAAGACGTCAGTATTTGCAGTTTTGTATGAGGTAGCCAATTGTGTATTTTGTGTCATAGTGTCTTACTTATCAAAGAATTAAAGAGGAACACTAGAGACCCACTGTTTTGTTTCAATGCTTGCCGATTTTGATATAGAAGTGGGATGAGATTTGGCCTGGAATCTTAGTGGGGATGATACAATATGGGTGATCATTTATTGACACATTAAATTAGTGACCTTACTCCCTATCAAGGAGAAAATTTAGGAGGAATGTTGTGACCCGACCTTTTCTTACATTACTATTACATCATTTTAAAGATAAACAACACAATAGTATTACACATGGAGGATCCAGAGGTTTAGTGTCTTGGGAAAACTAGGACCATACATAACAAATACAACATCAACCATAAACATTTATTTAATTTCTTCTTTACTAGCTTCTTAGTGGTACTTGAACTCTCCTTAGTACATGTATCCACCTGAGTATATACATCAAAAGGGGTGAGCTAAAATCCCAGTAAGGTGATAGACAAGAAAAATATAGCATGAGGTGATTATAATCATGACGTAGGCAAAAGATCATGAACATGAGAGGAGCATAAATAAAAGACATGAAATGTGGCAATGCATAAAAAATAAAACGTCATGTCTCAGTGGTTAACTACCACACATACTTGTGAAAAAAGCTAGCATCATGTTCACACAACATTTCACATTTTCTCATGAGATTCATAACTTTACCCAATGCATTGGAGCGCTGTATAATTCCGGGCGCACCCGTCACATTTAAACATTCATATTGCGCTATATAATTCTGGGTGCACCCGTCACATCATAACATTATCATTATCATGCTTTCCACATAGAACACATATAACCCGTGGAATGGAATGGGTTTCATCTCATAATAACATATTAATAAGCTTTGGGTTCCCAAAATAAAGAGGGAACAACATACTTGATACAAGAACCATCAACCTTGAATGAGAGGTAAAAGGTGAGATCTTGAAAGAAGATTTCTTTTGGAAAACATTTTGATGGACATAAAAACCAGTGACAAACATGTATATCCCAGAAAAGTAAATTAAATGATGAACAAATGATCTTTGAGTAGTAACCACATCAAAAATGGAGTGAAAGAGGGAGAACCCGAAGGAAGAAAATTGGGTTCGAGATTTCCCCTTAACTTCTACCCGAATGCCTCCTTCTCTTTAATATCCTGTATAATGACATTATATTCATTAATTAGAAATTACATAACCTTTTATACATTAATAGGGTTCATTATGGTTTCATTTTTTCATATTATGTTCCTTTGGATGACTTATAGAGTTTAAAAATATTGATTGGGGATGTACGTTTTCATGGTTTTCTTGAACAATCCACTTGTATTCTTAAATTGATGTTTGGGTAGATCATGGGTAAACATCCAGAACTGATATTACATGTAATTAATGATATTACATAATCTTGAATGATTTTATAATGAGTTATATTAGATCCATTTGGATGAATCATTAGATAAGAATTAAATGAAGATTATTTGGGTTAATTTGAGCGGTTTTTGGATCACACCGAACTCATTTTAACTTTTCACTTAATAATATGGCCATAGGTTATTTCCAGAACTTAAAATAGAACATAATAAATATAACATATTCTGGTTCAACCATAAAAATGGTTTCATGACCATATTGAAGGTAGAAATGGAAGAAGAGAGCATGTTGTTTTTTGAAGGTGATAAATTATCACCACAGGAACAACGTTCTCTTTAATAAAATAAAAGGAAGAGGGAAAGGTTGTGGGGTGATATAATATAACATTAGAATCATAATATTATAGTATCTATATAATACTGGATTTACAGAACAATTTGGATGAAGATAGGTAGGGAGAGATCAAGAAAGGAACTTGAACTTGAAAGGAAATTAAATGAGAAGAGAGAGAGAAATTACCTTTAGAATCCTCTTCTTGAGATCCTCTTTAAGGAAGCTAGGATTGGTCTTTTGATGAGACCAGCAGCTTTTTTACGTGGGGGATGAGCTAGGGAAGGTGTTTGGGCAGAGTTTAGAGAAGGCTTGGAGCTTGAGAGGTGTGAGTAAAAGAGCGAGTGAAGGGTGGCTATTATAGTAGAGGGGAGAGGGGTTTCCTTAATATAAAATTGATTAGTTTATTAATTTCACCTAAGAGAAGGAATAGTGAGTCATAGATGACCAAGAATAGTAAAAAAGGCATGTGAGTATGGGATTTGGGTGCTTACATCACTTGTGATGTCAGGAATAGTGGGTTTTAATTAAAATGTATTTATATGGTAAATTAATGTATTCTACTATTCACCAAAAATTCAAGTATCTCAGAAAAATCTCAAAACATTACCCCAACCATTTTTAGATGTATAGAATCCAAAAATGAAGTCCATTTTTCAAAAATAATTTTCTAAATATTATTAATTTAATATTTAACTAAAATCATAATTTACTTAAAAAAACAGTTTTTAAAATCAAAACTGATTTTGTAGTTCTTTCAAAAATTATGTAGGGTCTTATAAAATTATCTAAAAACTATTAGACATTGATTCAATAATTTATGAGTACATTACAAGAAAATAAATATTCATTTAAATTAATTAATTAATTGTAATTAATTATTTATGACTTATAAAATACCAAAAACATTTACTAAGGTCAAATTGTCACTAAGATGTCTAAATGTTATTTTATTATTCATAGGAAATGTTACACTTATTTACTATTCATAAGGGTCATATTACTATTCATAAGGGTAGGTTACTATTCATAAGGGTAGGTTACTATTCACCAAAAATTATTTATGTTTCATTGGACTCCAAAAACTATCTTGAACACAATTGTGAATGTTGGATTTTTAAAATTCCAAACATAGGGGTGAAAAAATTATGTTTAAAGGTCACTTATCACTTAGTAGTTCATTATTTTGTGTTTTATGACATAGATATAAGAAGGGAATTTTCTATTGAAAAACATTGGGTCATTACATTTTTCCACCCTTGAGAAATTTCGCCCCCGAAATTTCACTTTACACAAACAGGTGAGGGTACTTCTCCTTCATTGCCTCTTCCGGTTCCCAAGTTACTTCCTCAAACTTTTGGTTCCTCCACAACACTTTGACAAGGCGGGTTGTCTTGTTGCGTAGAACCTTATCACATCAGTCCAGAATTTTTACCGGCTGCTCCTCATAGGAGAGATCATCTTCCAGCTGTACCACCTCTGAGTTTAGTACATGTGAGGGGTCTGAAATGTACTTCCTCAGTAGTGATACGTGAAACACATCATGAACATGAGCCATATTCGGTGGAAGTTTCAGACGATAGGCCACAGATCCTATACGATCAAGGATCTCAAAGGGGCCAATGTACGTTGGGCTTATCTTCCCTTTCTTCCCGAATCGCATGACTCTCTTATATTGAGATATTCGAAGGAAGACTTTATCTCCAACATCGAACTCCAAGTCCCTTCGAAGATTGTCAGCATAGCTCTTTTGCTGACTTTGAGAAGCTTTGATAGGTTTCTGGATGACTTGAACCTTCTCTGTCATCTCTTGAACAAGATCGGGACCATGTAGCTTTCGTCCTCCAACTTCATCCCAACAGGTTGGAGTTCTACATCGCTTCCCATAAAGAGCTTCATACGGAGCCATCTGAATACTTGAGTGGACGCTATTGTTGTATGAGACTCAACCAATGGGAGATGCTGATCCCAACCACCTTTGAATTCAAGAGAGCAGGATCTTAGCATCTCTTCAAGTGTCTGAATAGTCCTTTCAGACTAGCCATCAGTTTGGGTGTGATAGGCCGTGCTGAAATTTAATTCAGTACTCAAAGCATGTTGAAGGCTCCTCCAGAATTTAGAAGTGAACCTTGGATCACGGTCAGAGACAATAGAGAGCGGAACACCGTGCAATATCACTACTTACTTCACAAATATCCTTGCAATTTGTTCAAGTGAGAGGTCTTCCCGAATAGCGATAAAATGGGCAGTCTTGGTGAGTCTGTCAACCACAACCCATATCGCATTATTTCCTCTTGAATTTTTTGGGAGACCCATGACAAAGTCCATAGTAACATTTTCCCATTTCCACATAGGTATAGGCAATGGCTGCATCATACCTTTGGACTTTTTCCGCTCAGCTTTAACTTGCTGACATACCAAGCACCTTGATATATCTTCTGCAATCTCCTTCTTCATGTTATCCCACCAGAAGTGTTCTCGGAGATCACGATACATCTAGATACTTCCATGATGAATAGAGAAAGTTTATCTATGTGCATTATCTAATAGCTCCTTATTTATCCTGGGTGATGAAGGCACACAAAGTCGCGTTCGAAACCGAATCACACCATCATCGTCGATATGGAACTCTTGCAGCTTCCCTTCCTTTACTGCATTCACCCTCTTTTGTATCTCCACATCATCCCTTTGTGCTTCCTTAATCTTCTGTTGGATGGATGGTTGCGCAATCATTTGGGAAAGGTAGGATGTATCCCCTGCCCTTACGATTTCCAAATCCATCTTTTTCATATCCAAGAAGATAGGGTCTTTCTCAATCCTCAACATGGATAGAGTAGCATGTTCTTTCCTGCTTAGATAATCAGCTACCTTGTTCGCCTTTCCAGGATGATAGTGAATAGGGAAATCGTAATCCTTGATTAGCTCTAACCATCTCCTTTGACGCATGTTGAGCTCCTTTTGTGTGAATATATACTTTAGGCTCTTGTGGTCGGTGTATATGTCACACTTCTCACCATAAAGGTAGTGCCGCCAGATTTTCAAGCCAAAAATCACGTCTGCCAGCTCTAGATCATGCATCGAGTAGTTCTAATCATGGATCTTCAACTGTCGTGAGGCGTAGGCTATCACATTATCATTTTGCATGAGTACACAACCCAAGCCTTTCTTTGAAGCATCACTGTATATCACAAAACTTTCTCCACTTTTCGATAGTGTGAGTACAGGTGTAGTGATCAGCCTTCTCTTTAGCTCCTTGAAGCTTCCCTCACATTCTTCCGTCCAGACATACTTTACCCCTTTCCTTCTTAACTTAGTTAGCGGGCTTGAAAATCGTGGAAGTTTCTCACAAAACGTCCATAGTACCCAGCTAATCCAAGAAAACTACGGATTTCTGTGACACTAGAGGGCTTGGGCCATTCTTCAATCACCTTTGTCTTTGAAGGGTCCACATAAATTCCCTCTCTTGTGATCACATGTACCAATAACATGACTTGATTCATCCAAAAGTAACACTTGCTGAACTTGGCGTACAACTTCTCCTTTCTCAATGTCGCCAACACAAGTCTTAGTTGTTCTTCATGTTCCTCCTTGCTCTTGGAGTAGATGAGAATATCATCAATAAACACTATCACAAATTTGTCGAGGTAATGTCTAAAGACTCTATTCATCAAATCCATGAAGATTTCAGGGGCATTAGAATGTCCGAAGGGCATCACCAAAAACTCATAGTGCCCATACCTTGTACGGAAGGCAGTCTTCTGAATATCTTCCTTCTTCACCTTATTTGATGATATCCAGAATGAAGATCCACCTTTGAGAAGTATTGAGCTCCTATTAACTGGTCGAACATGTCATCAATCCTTGGTAGAGGATACTTGTTCTTTATGGTGATCTTGTTGAGTTACCGATAATCGACACACAGCCGCATGGTACCATCCTTCTTCTTCACAAAGAGCACTGGTGCACCCCAAGGTGATGCACTAGGGCATATGAACCCTTTGTCCAAATGCTCTTGAAACTGCTTCTTTAACAACTCCAGTTCGATAGGAGCCATCCTATAGGGGCACTTCGAGATAAGAGTAGCTCCGGGTATGAGTTCAATTGAGAACTCTACCTCACGATCCGGGGGAATTCCGGACAACTCTTCGTGAAATACATCGCCGTATTCCCTTACGATGGGAATTTCCTCAAGGTTGGAACTTTCCTTTGACTCAAACATTTGGGCGAGGTATGCTTCTTCATAGGGAATCATCACCCACACCATTGAAGGATTTTTCAAACGATATTCATGATCTTCCTTGCATCTGTAGAGGAGCATGGGATGGTTTGGAATATGAAAATATATTTCCTTTTCCCGATAGTTGATATGTGCTCTATATAAAGAGAGCCAATCCATTCCCATTATAGCGTCGAATTCCACCAAGGGAAGTATTACGAGATTTTCCGGAATACTCTTCCCACATATGTCAACAGGAGAAGAATCAAACACTTGGGTTGCAATGATTGCACCACTTGGTGTTTTTACAGATATCTCTACTTCAAGGTTTCAGGGCTTCGATTCTATAGTTCTAGAAAACTTGAAAGATATAAAGGAATGCGTAGAACCAGAATCAAATAAAACTTTTTCAATTTTTGAGTGAATAGGAAGTGTACCTTGAACGACTTCATTATCATGTTCCACCTCCGCAGTAGTGATGGCATAAGCCTTCCCATGTTCCTTTGGATTTGGTGGTTGTTGGTGCTGATTACCCTCGAGAGCTCGAGGTTTAGTGCACTGGTTTGAATAGTGCCCTAGCTCCTTACAGTTGTAGCACTGAACCACGAGTGGTTCTCTCCTTTCATCGGCTACATTATCCTTCCTTTTCATGTCTCTTCGAAACTCATGTGCTAGGTGTCCTTCATTCCCACACATGAAGCATTTCCCCGTCCCTTTGAGGTAGTTCCCATTGTGCAACTTCCCACATTTTTGGCATGTGGGTCGTTGTGTTTTCTTCCCATATTTATCACTAGATCCACCAGCTTGAAACTCCGTCTTTCTTTTCTTATCACCATAGCCATGGGACCACTCTCCAAACTCCATCTCCACATTGAGAGCACACCGAACAACTTCTTCATAACTCCCAAAGTCTCGAATTTAAAGATCCTTTCAAAGATGTGGTTTTAATCCACTAAAGAATCTATCAATTTTGCTATCATTGTTGATAACAAAACCTGAAGCATACCTTGCGAGCCTTGTGAAATTTGCTTCATAGGTTGTGACAGATTCTCCTTCTTTTTTTCTTGAGCTCTATGAATTCTCTCTCCATCTTCGTGCGAAGAGTTCATGGGAAGTACTTATTAAGAAACATTATCTTAAAGTCTTCCCATTCCATCTCTTCAATTTCTTCCCTTGGCTTGGTGATCTTAATCAAAGCCCACCATTGACCGGCTTCTCCATCTAGACGATAAACTGCTAGAGTCAACTTCTCCGTCTCGGAATAGTGGAGAACAGAAAAGATCTTCTCCATGGAGTTGACCCACTGTTCCGCAACTAGTGGATCAGAAGATCCACAAAACGTCGGTGGTCGTTGCCGCATAAAACATTCAATAGCTAGTTGCTCCCTCTTTGGTGAAGGAGGACGTTCCCCATTATTATGGTTATTATTCATAACCCGAGATAATTGGGTAAGCATCGCCATGAAGTTTTTAACTCCACCTCCAAAATCATTGGGGATGTCATTCGGGAAATCGTTGCATTGGCCCTCGTAAGAGTTGTTGGCCTGATTTCTCCTGGTTCCCACAATTTTCTAAAATATAAAATTTTAGAACAAAACATAAGTAAAAAAGTCATGAATAACTTATTCATTTAAACAATTATACCAAAAACATAACATATGGGATCCCTATGTAAATATCCTTGTGTGCATACTTGTACTTAGTCTCATGTTGTAGGTTTTCTCTAGGGTTCACTAATCCTAATCCTCAAATTAACTAAACCTTTCCTCTGATACCAACTGTAGCAACCCAACCATTTATTACATTACTATTACATCATTTTAAAGATAAAAAACACGATAGTATTACACATGGAGGATCCAGAGGTTTAGTGTCTTGGGCAAACTAGGACCATACATAACAAATACAACATCAACCATAAACATTTATTTAATTTCTTCTTTACTAGCTTCTTAGTGGCACTTGAACTCTCCTTAGTACATGTAGCCACCTGAGGATATACATAAAAAGTGGTGATATAAAATCCTAGTAAGAGGATAGACAAGAAAAATATAGCATGAGGTGAGCATAATCATGACGTAGGCAAAAGTTCATGAACATGAGAGGGGCATAAATAAAAGACTTGAAATGTGGCAATGCATAAAAAATGAAACATCATGTCTTAGTGGTTAACTACCAAACATACTTGTGAAAAAATCTAGCATCATGTTCACACATAATTTCACATTTACTCATGAGATTCATCACTTTACCCAATGCATTGGAGCGCTGTATAATTCCGGGAGCACCCGTCACATTTAAACATTCATATTGCGCTATAAAATTCCGGGCGCACCCGTCACATCATAACATTATCATTATCATGATTTCCACATAGAAAACATATAACCCATGGAATGTAATGGGTTTCATCTCATAATAACATATTCATAATCTTTGGGTTCCCAAAATAAAGAGGGAACAACATACTTGATACAAGAACCATCAACCTTGAATGAGAGGTAAAAGGCGAGATCTTGAAAGAAGAGTTCTTTTGGAAAACATTTTGATGGACATAAAAACCAGTGAAAAACATGTATATTCCAGAAAAGTAAAGTAAATGATGAAAAAATGATCTTTGAGGAGTAAACACATCAAAAATGGTGTGAAAGAGGGAGAACCCGAAGGAAGAAAATTGGGTTCGAGATTTCCCCTTACCTTGTACCCGAATGCCTCCTTCTCTTTAATGTCCTGTATAATGACATTATATTCATTAATTAGAAATTCCAGAACCTTTTATACATTAATAGGGTTCATTCTGGTTTTAGTTTTTCATATAATGTTCCTTTGGATGACTTATAGATTTTAAAAACATTGATCGGGGATGTACGTTTTCATGGTTTTCTTGAACAGCCCACTTGTATTCTTAAATTGATGTTTGGGTAGATCATGGGTAAACATACAGAACTGATATTAAATGTAATTAATGATATTAAAGAAGCTTGAATGATTTTATAATTAGTTATATTATATCCATGTGGATGAATCATTAGATTAGAATTAAATGAAGATTATTTGGGTTAATTTGAGCGGTTTTTGGATCAAAACGAAGTCATTTTAACTTTTCACTTAATAATATGGTCATAGGTTATTTCCAGAAATTAAAATAGAATATAATAAATATAACATATTCTGGTTGAACCATAAAAATAGTTTCATGACCAGATTGAAGGTAGAAATGGAGGAAGAGAGCATGTTGTTTTTGAAGGTGATAAATTATCACCACATGAACAACGTTCTCTTTAATAAAATAAAAGGAAGAGGGAAAGGGTGTGGGGTGATATAATATAACATTAGAATAATAATATTACATTATATACATAATACTGGATTTACAGAACAATTTGGATGAAGATAGGTAGGGAGAGATCAAGAGATGAACTTGAACTTGAAAGGAAATTAAATGAGAAGAGAGAGAGAAATTACCTTTAGAATCATCTTCTTGAGATCCTCTTTAAGGAAGCTAGGCATTGTCTTTTGATGAGACCAGCAGATTTTGGACGTGGGGGATGAGCTAGGGAAGGTGTTTGGGTAGAGTTTAGAGAAGTCTTGGAGCTTGAGAGGTGTGAGGAAAAGAGGGAGTGAAGGGTGGCTTTTATAGTGGAGGGGAGAGGGGTTTCCTTAATATAAAATTGATTAGTTTATTAATTTCGCCTGAGACAAGGAATAGTGAGTCTTGGATGACCAAGAATAGTAAAAAAGGCATGTGAGTTCGGGATTTGGGTGCTTACATCACTTGTGATGTCAGGAATAGTGGGTTTTAATTAAAATGTATTTATATGGTAAATTAATGTATTCTACTATTCACCAAAAATTCAAGTATCTCAGAAAAATCCCAAAACTTTACCCCAACCATTTTCGATGTATAGAATCCAAAAATGAAGTCCATTTTTCAAAAATAATTTTCTAAATATTATTAATTGTATATTTAATTAAAATTATAATTTACTTAAAAAAACAGTTTTTAAAATTAAAACTGATTTTGTAGTTCTTTCAAAAATTACGTAGGGTCTAATAAAATTATCTAAAAAATATTAGACATTGATTCAATAATTTATGAGTACATTACAGGAAAATAAATATTCTTTTAAATTAATTAATTAATTATAATTAATTATTTATAACTTATAAAATACCAAAAATGTTTACTAAGGTCAAATTGTCACTAAGATGTCTAAATTTTATTTTATTATTCATAGGAAATGTTACACTTATTTACTATTCATAAGGGTCATATTACTATTCATAAGGGTAGGTTACTATTCATAAGGGTAGGTTACTATTCATAAGGGTAGGTTACTATTCACCAAAAATTATTTTTGTTTCATTGGACTCCAAAAACTATCTTGAACACAATCGTGAATGTTGTATTTTTAAAATTCCAAACATAGGGGTGAAAAAATTATGTTTAAAGGTCACTTATCACTTAGTAGTTCATTATTTTTTGTTTTTATGACATAGATATAAGAAGGGAATTGTCCATTGAAAAACTTTAGGTCGTTACAAGGAACATCTTGTGTAATCGTATGTTCGAGATATTGTGAGACTTCATGGGTTTCCCTCTATAGTTGTCTCGGACAATGTCCCAAGGTTCACCTCTAGTTTTTAAAATGGGAAAAAAGAGGAGATGGGTTCTTAAATTAGATATATTATGACGTATCATCCATATAAGGATGAACGTATAGAGAGGACTTTCAAGGTTCTTGAGGATATTCTATGGGATTGTGTTCATGATTTATGAGGATCTTTTGAAAAATATTTTACTCCAGACGAGTTTTACTAAAAATATAGTTATTAGGCCTCCATTAGGATGGATCGCTTTGAGTATTTAAATGGGAGGCTATGTATATCTATATTGTTTTAGGAAAAATTGGGAGAGTAGTCCTTAGATGGGCCGAGTCTTGTTCAGGAGTCGACAGAGATGGCATAGTTGATCTAGATGATATTGATCACATAATAGAGTTATCAGGAATCTTATTCATATTGTTGTTGTCAACTACTAGTGTTTTAGGTTGGTGATCTATATTTTCATAGAGGTTCTCCTCACTTGGGTCATTATTAGTTGAGTAAGTAGGGTTTGTTGGCACTGAGGATTGTGGGTGAATTTGAGATGATTGGATAAACGGGGAAAGTGTCATATCAGTTGGACATTCAAATTAGATTAAAATATATCCATCAAATCTTTTATGATTCCCGGGTGAGGAGGTATATACCATAACCTTCCCATGTTATTGGATAGGAGGATATTGATCTTGATATTTACACCACCATGCTTAATCAACCGGTAAAGATTATGGATTGTTGTGAGAATTTACTGTGTGGTAAAATGATTCCTCTAGACTGGTATTGTGGTAGTGCAGATAGGATAGCCATGAGATATGGGAGAGATAATAATTGATAAGGTAGAAATAGATTTCAATTTTTAATATTTTGGGAATCTAAGGGATTTTTTGGGGTAGAAAGCATTTATGGTGGGGGATATTGTACCACCCCATTATGGTTTTCAGTTACTCCTCTGTTTATGCTTTGTTTATCATCCTTGTTTTGGTGAATTTGTGGGATTCTTGGGGATGAAGAGCCTTTATTTTGGAAAATGACCTAATGTTTAGGGATGCACATTTTTTGAATATGTAGAGTACATGTATAAATTTTTTTTATGTCTTTTAGGGATTCTCCATGTGTTAGGAGGACATCCTTGGTACTTGTGTGTTTTTTGCTAGAAATTGGAATGATTTCTATCTTCAAGATGATTTCACACTATATAAAGAGATTAGAAATTGTGTAATGGTCACTAGGTAGATTCCACGAAAGGTTTACATTCCATGTACTGGGTTCACATTGTGTAATTGGAAAAATAGGATTTTAATAAAAAATTGATGTGTTTTTTGGAATTATTGAGGTCTGTGGATTACATGAGGTGTAATGTGATTACACACCATGTAATTTTTATAATTTATTATTTTAGTGTGTAGTTTGGGTGATTAATGTTTCAATGAACCTACCGCCTCCCTCTCTCAACCCAGAGCTCACTCTATACAACTTTAGTCGATTACCTCCCTTAAAAATTACTTTATTTGAGAATTGATCATTATCTTCATTGAAATACATTTCTCTAGGAAATAATTCCTTATGGTTCTTCTTTTAATTGATTGGAAAAATTGAGATGGATATAATTTGGTTTCATATTTGTGATTATATTATTTTTCTATTAGTCATTTGTTGTTTCTTTTCATGCCTTTAATTTTAAAGGCTGATCCCATGGTTTCAAATCACCATTGAAGATGGAAGCTAGGTTTATACCATTTTGAGATAGGTGGTTCTATATAATGGTTCAATGCAATGAACTGATTATTTTTCTTGGAAAATAACTTTAGTTTTTTCATTTAACTGAAGTGAAATGTGATTTTAACGAATTTCGTGGAAATGAATATGTTTTTTAAAGAATGTTTTTCTTTGAAGTTGTATTTCCCTGATTTGGAAATGTGTTTTCAAAAACAAAGGTTGATTGGAATATATTTGAAAACGTTTTATAAAATTTTGAGCAAGGTTTTGAAATTTATTTTGACAACTGGCACATTGGGAAACTTGGTTGTGTTGTGAAATATACACGAGTATCCCTAATGTTTGTGTCACCACAAGGAGGCAACCTTTTGGTTATTGATGGAATGTGGCAGGGCTCGATATTAGTTGGATCTAGAATTATCCCTATTTAGGATCTTTAGTTCCTAGTACACATTATTCCATAGGCTAGGGACCAATACGAGGTTCTCTTTCATTTATAGTTATTTATCACATGTTATTTTTATAATGGATTTTTTCTCATAGGTTTTTATTTGAGGTTGTACGACATAGCTTCACATGATATGTTATTTTATGGATATGTGTTTACTAACTTATATCTCGATTCATGGATAATATTTTTCTATCACTTCTTCTTTTCAAATTCCTAGTTTGATAATATGAAAGGATTTAATGAAAACCAAAGGGAAATTGTTTTGAAAATTGATTGGGTTTATGAAAATTAATTTTGAAACTATTTTTCAAAAGCTAGAGTTGTTGCATTAGTGATATTAGACCTTTTATAAAATCTATAATGGTATCATTTATGGTATTGTGCTAACACCCTACTTTTTTCCTTTGGGTAGATGTAGATATTTTATTATAAGACACATGTAAAGGGAATGGTATCTTGTAGCATGTCAGCTTCCCCTTTGGTATTTACCTTGATAGTAGGGTGGTTTAGAGGTGACTGATGGTCACATGGGGACTTGTGTTATTATATAATTCATACATTTTCGCTTTATCCTATTTATTTGGATGAATGTATGGTTATATATCCTTTGTTTCCAGTTTTAAATCTGATTATATTCATTGAATTTTTTTATTCGATATTTCTTTCTATATTTTTGTTATACCTCACTATGGTGGGCTAGTTTGGGGGGATTTTCTTGTTGAATCGGGTTAGTTTTTTAGAACCTTTTATCTTAGTTCCTAAATCTAAAAATATTCCACAAAATATTCCATAATGTTAATACGGATTTTACCCTTATAAAATCCTTTAAATCATTTATTAAGTGATTTTTACTAAAAAATTGCATATTAACATAAAAATAATCATAAATAATAATAAATGATGGATTTATTTTCTTTATAAATTTAGGAAATTATAGGGTATATGGTGTATAAATACCTAATTGAGAAATATTTCATTACCATAGTCTTGTAAAAATGTAAAATGCTTGGAACAAGGCCTTGACAACTTGTTTTTAATGTCTGTCATTATGCATTCCATCAGTTTGAGATCAGAATTATTGATATCAATGTTTTCATTTATTACCATAAATATAAAATTCTATCAATTTTAGTTAATTATGGATTCATGTTGTCCACATACTCCTTCAATATTATTTATTCCATGTTTATTCCTTGATTACAACAATAATATGTTTTCGCTCACTAATCATTTTATCTCACACCTTGATATGTTTTTAATTCCTAAAGTTATGATGAAAATTTTTACACAAGACATGTTTCTAAGGATATAATATTTGAAACAATTTATTAGGGATTTTGAAGACATATTTTGGAATAAATATTTTCATATATAATTTAAAAAATCTTTTTGATACAATGATTATTGGATTTTTCTAGTTATTTTTTTTCCTAATTCATAAAGTATCTAAACATAAATATATCCTCCTTATGTATGAGATGAAATAATCATTACTTTTTTAATGAAAAATATTTATATCTATGTTTTTTAGGTGATATAAACATGATTATGTAAAGTATATGTTAATTGAACTAGATTCTAGAGTGTGGGTTTGAGGCATCGTAGTTGGTATTAAAGGAATGTTTTAGATAACATTGGAAATTATGATGTATATTGACGATAATTTATGGGATGATAAGTTAAGATGGATCATAATTTCATAGGCAGAGATAACCCTTTGGGATGGTATATGATTTAATGTTATGGTAATAATGTACATTTTATTTGGGGATTAGGGATTGGGAGCCTTAGTGAAAACTATTGAGCCGAGTCTAGGTATAGGATGACATACAAAAATATTGGTAATGTATTTATTATATATTTTTCCTAAAACTAAATCCCTATATATATATATATTACCTAGTAGATATTGTTACAGATCATATACACCTATTGGAATTCACATTTAAAATGGTTTATAGAGTATTAACAGAATCATTACTCTAATTCTCCATGAATGGGACTAAAAAATAACACCTGACCAGACACTCCTGGGGGATATGCTTCAGATATTTAAATTCCATTTATAAACCCTTATGAAGGATTTCAGAATGATGTTAAATAATTAGGTTATAGAAACTAACATAAAAATGACCATGGATAACCGTGTATTGGACAAGATGGGTTTAGGTTGATATAAAACTATCATATGTTAACAACATATGTATCATAAGGGAAGAAATATTCAGATGGTTGGTTTAATATTAATATATTTTATATGAAAATAAATTATTTATTTTAGTATTTTGTTGAAATTGGACCCAGAAGATGAATCTGAGAAAGGTATATATCTAGAAACCACTATGTTTTATAATTGAATAAGGTAGCATACATAAATGGTTAAATTTTTTAGTATATGCCTATAAATAGAGAAAATTCAGTTTCCCTATATGTCCAATGGTATTGATGTTGATATCAAAATAGAAATTACATAGTGATAATATTATATTTTTTTATTAGTTAAGTGATATTTATTGATGAAATTTTGTATATTCTAAATGTTATTAAGGATTGTGTGGAATATCTACAGATTTTCTTTCAGTAGTTAAAAATTAAAGGGTTGAAAACATAAATTAAATGGTATAAATAACATTGAAAAGTGAATTTATGTCAAGTTTATATCCTTCGTGATAACTATTTATGAACATATGATTTAAAAATGGATAACTCATAGGTTTAGTAGACACTTGATGTTGATGTAAGAAAGAGTGGATTGATTTTTAGAACAATGAGATAGATAGAATTTAAATTGATAGTTGATTTGAGAAAAAATTAATCCATGATATTTTTTTTGGTGTTTATCTAAATTTTGGGAATATGATATATATTGAGTACCATGTGAATTTATGAACTAGATACTTATACATTAGAGGGATAAATATAGATTTTATTTTCAAAAGAATATATAATCTCATTTTTGTTTAATTTCTAAGATAATCAAATGGTTTTTGTTAAGAATGTTATGGGGAATATATGATTAATGTACATAATTTGATATATTAGTTTAGAAATGATTAATTATATTTGAGGAAGGATAAGTAACCTGATATAGCCTAATAAATAATGGTAGATGACATATTATAGGTTATACCCCAAATGATGAGTATGATAGGAGTAAACTCACTTAATTTATTTGATAAAACACATTTTTATTGAAAATTATATGGAAAATAAATGAGATAATATCCTCACACTATTTTATATATGATTATTTATGGATTTTTTGGTATTCGATCATTCATTAGAAAATTTTAGGAGAATTCGAGTTTTCCCATTTAAAGCGAACTTTAGTATTTCAGCCATAAAATCCTTTATGACATATTTGATCTTAATATTTTGTTAGAATGATCATAACTCAATGGGTTTGGAAATTCATTTAGAACATTCAAGATGCATTGTGCATTTGACTATAGTAAATGGACTATAAAGTTAAATATGGAATAGACTAACTAGAATGGACACCACTTCCGTATTTGGGCCATAAATTCCTCTTTCATGCATGGATTGGGCCCAAATTAAACAGAATATATAAGACCTAATTTTTAAAAAAATAATACATAGTGTTAAGGGTTTATTATTTTTGGAGGTTAAATAGTTAGTTCAAGTTGGATTAAAACATTTGGCCAAATTTTCAATTCACAATTAAATATTATTGAAACCCTAGCCTTCCCTACACTCTATAAATGTGCGATTTAATCATTTTATGGGGGTTTGACATTCCTTGTTGGATTGGGAGCTCATTATAAGTGGTTCTTTTCCATTTAAATAGACCATTGTAGGAGGGAAATTCTCTATGTAGTATCTCCTCCAAAATGATCTTCTTTTCCTCTTCTTTGTTGTAACATTGTCGTTCTTGTAATAAAATATATATTTATATACCATTTATTATGTTATTTACAATTTCAGTATTCTTTTATTCAGTTTTATGGTTTATAATTCACGAGCAGAAATGTTACTGAGTTATACCCTTTCTAAAACTTTGTGAATGCAATTCATTTCTAGGATGACTACACCTCCCAAAGAAGAGTAGTTCCTCTTTAGTAACTGATGTACCTCTTACCTTAGTAATTTAATTATTTTTAAATAAAATGATAATATAATTAAAATAATATGGTATATGAATTGTATTTTTAACTTAAAATAATATAATCAATAAATTTAATAATAATAACACACAAGAGGCTGACAATTGTGTGAGCTGTGAGTGTGCGATATTAATCGGCAAAACAAACAACATGAGATAAATTTGTAGAGTTATAAAACAATCCCAAAACATAATTCATCCTCATTCCCAGAATGAATATGTTCCCTAATTTACTATTTAACATATTCATAGCCTTAGGAAAACAATAAAAACAAGGTGTTATGATTGCATGTTCTGAAGCTATCCTAGGTTATAATTCATTAATTATTGTGGTTAAGTTTACTCCCATAGGACTTGAGGGTTAATAAATTATGGGATCATAATTAAGTATATTTTCATTTTATCTAAAATGATAAATAATCCAGTGGATTGGTAGAGTTAGATAGTTTTCATCTTCTAAAAATTTTGTTCTAAAAAAATTATCTTATAGCTGCAATTTCTCAATCTCATTTCAAAAATAAATATAAAAAAAATTAAATTTTCTTACATCATACATATTCATGATTTATAAACGTTAATAAAACCCATCATTTAAATTTGTTTGTTTATTTTAGTTTATTTTCTTTCCAAAATATAATTAATATGTTTTTTTAATTACTTTTTCCTTTGAGTGATGACATTGGAAAGCTATTCTACTGCACATAAGAAGTAAAAATTAAACATCAATTGAGAGTGTCAATGACACCACATTTCAAATTGGATCCATTTTTATAGAGGAAAATATTTTTTTCAAACAATTATAAGTTTTTATTAATTGTCATCTAATTCTATTATTCAATAATATCTTCCTCCTTCCCCTTTCTCATTTCCATTATTTTACTTTTTTTGACCATCAAATAAAGTTTACATTCTTTTTATTGCGGTCCAATTTTCTTTGTTTAATTTTTCATTTATTTATGACATGAAATAGTCTTTAGGATCTCTTATATCTTGACCCTAAGGCTGAACACAACCATAGGGCTCAAATGAGATAGTCTTAGTCTACGGGAAGTCTCAACATTAACCCAGTTGGGGAATTCCTCCATTCTAGGAACATTGACATTGGAAAAACATCTGAATCAAGCCTAAAATAGGAACCAATATTTGTGAATAATTACAAATAACTTAAAATAACAACTAAATAATTGGTTATACCAGATATTAAATATCAATGAAATTTTATTGCATACCGAAATCTTGAATTAAACATTGAACTAAAATCTAGATTCATACACCTTATTCTAACATTTCAGGGAATATCTATAGAGGATCCAAAAAAATATATAAAATAATGTAATTTGGTTTTCTCAACCATAAAACCATGAAATTCCTCTAAAGATCAAATCAAACTTAGAGAATTCCTATTATCGCATTATTGAACTACAAAAGATTTGATGTATTATTTACAACTAGAATACATAACATGTTGGAATGATTTGAAATGTACTTTCATGTAGATATTTTTTCTAGATTCAAGGACCACTACCATTCATAAGAAGAATTCATAGATTAAACATGAAAAAGGGGAGTCAATTTATGAGTACTGGGAGAGACTAAAGAAGTTTCGTGCAAGCTTAAAACACCATAAAATCAGTGAGAAACTCCTCTTCCATTACTTATATTAATTCCTGAAACCTATGGAGAGAAACATGGTGGATGATACACTATATGTGAATTATTCAACAAAACACTAATAGTTAAACATGTGTTTATTGAAAATATGGAACAAAACTCCCCAAAATTTGGTGATCTATATACACCACATGTTAGAGGAGTACATCTTGTAAGTCCTTCTCATGAAAATAATTTAATAGACACTATGTTTGAAGAATTAACCAATATGGTGAGATATATTGCTTTTGATCAAAAGGTATCCCATCCCACTCCTTTGAGGCCTTGTAAAATGATCACAAAACAGACCACCCAACCAACTGTTTCCCCCAATTACAAGCGATGGAGGATTGCACAGTAGTATTCCCTAGGACACCATCTCCACAGAAACAAAAACCATATGCTTAGAAGAATTATGATTTCATTTAACCAAAATATAAATAATGGTGAAAGGATAAATTAGACATGATTTATATATCTATATAATAAAAAAGCACCCATTTTCTATAAAACATCTTGTATCCTCTACATTACCAATAGGGGTTTCAACAACCCTAATAAATATTTGAAGCCCAAGAATCATGAAGTGAACTAAAACATGTTAATTTTCACCCAAAGGTAGATTCTAATATTTATGATCTTTTGAAAAAAAAATTATTTATCAACTGAATGAGCAAAAATGTAAAGGTTCAGAGTTTGGGGAGTTGAAGACTTAAATAAGCCAAATTGCCACAACCCTCTGTGAATTGGTATGTAAGAAATCTAGAAATCTTCCTTCCCAACCTACTCTAATTCCAAAGGGAAATTTTAGTTTGATTACATTGAGAAGTGGGAAACAAACAAGTGATCTAAGTGTTCCTAGAACTGCACCTGGATTCACCTAAACTGAGAAGATTCTCCCTTATCATTGACCATTGAAATACAATGGAGAAAGGAAAAGATAAGAATAAAATTTATGAAATTCATCCTAAATCACTCCCCTTTAAAAATACAGTTGTTTAAACTAAAAATATGGATGAAGAGGTAATGAAAAATGTTGTTTTGGACACATTTAAGCACGTTTAGATAAACATTCCCTTTATTAAGGGTATTAAGAAAATCCCACGGTATGCCAATTATCAAAGTAACATCGCACTAATAAAATAGGGATCAATGTAAATTTGATGATAAATCATGGAAGGAATGTGTCAATAATCATTACACCAAATCAAGAAATTCCAACAAACTGTACAGATTTAGGGATATTGAAGATCCAATTTACCATAAGGGAGTTACACTTTTCTAATACTTTTTGTTATTTGAGAGCTTTCATAAATGCGACACATCACTCTGTATTATCATCTTTATAGGTTGGTTAGTTGAATCCGATGAATGTATGGGTGCAGTTGGTGAGTGTAGATTCAACATATCCAATGGGATTCTTTTAGGATGTGCCTATTTGGGTAAGAGGCATGATATTTTTAGAGGAATTCCAAATTCTTACAAGGAGGATGATCAGGTAAATTCTCATGCTCCCATTGTATTTGGTAAGACCTTCCTATAAAATAAAAAAAAAGCCATAAATGTCTTTGAGGGTATACTTTACATGGATTTTGGATATGAATTTGTGATATTTAATGATATGGACTCCATGAAGTACCCCTTAAAGGAACATTATTATTTTTTATCTCCCATTCTTAACCACCATGTAACAACTCCATGGATTTTGATTTCCCTATTATTAGAGATATTATGAAAATTTATTTATTTTAATTTCTAATAGAAATGATACACCTATTTTTAATGAAAAAACTCCCTTGGATTTGATTTTGATGTGTATTAATATTCTAATTTTTATCATTTTCACTCTGATTATGATATGTTTATTTAGTATATTGATGAATTTGATGCATTATTCTCAGATTATGAGGATTTGTATTACGATACTTATGTTCATTGTATACATATTTCATTTCCTTCAATGTATAAATCTATACATCACCTCCTACATTGTAACTCAATCTATTTCCTCCAAATCTAAAATAAGCACACCTGTTGAGTGGTGAGATATTACTTGTTCTAATTTCATACAATCTCCCATTTGAACATGAATAAAAACTATTGAATATTTTGAGGGATAAATTTAGGGAAATTGTCTAGACCTTGTCTAACATATCTGGTATTATCCCTCTCATTGTCATGCATAGTATTATTTTGGAGGATGGGGATAAATTGGTTAAGCAACAGTAAAAGAAAACTTAATCTAACTCTTCTTGAAGTTTTAAAAAATGAATTTAAAAAATTTCTTGAGGTAGGTATCATTTATCACATTTCATATTCACAGTGGGTAATTCCTATTCAATTTGTGCCTAATAAAAGTGGTGTTACTATTTTTAGAAATGATAGAGGTTAAATATAGTTGGAATATATGTATTGATTATACAAAACTAAATCAATCCACTCACAAGGACCATTTCCCCTCCCATTTATTGATAAATTTTTTTGAGAGACTAGCTAGGAAGACACCATATTGTTTCATGCATAGATTTAATCAATATTTTCTGGTTCTTATAGCTCTGAAGGATCATGTAAGACAACATTAACTTATTTATTTAGTACATTTTACTAATGAAGGATTCCATTGGGACATTTAAATTCCCATGGTACCTTCCAAATATGCATGGTGAGTATTTTTTTAGATTTCATTGAGACCTAAATGGAGGTGTTTATGGATTTTTTATAGCGTATGAATCTTAATTTTATGAATGTATCTTTAGTTTGGGAAAGTTTTTTGAATCATTGTATTGATAATAATCTAGTTTTGAACTTTGAAAAATGTAATTTCATAGTAGGGAATGAAATTGTCTTAGGGAATGTAGTATAAAAACATGAAATGAAGGCTTATTGATCTAAGGTAGATATTATTTAATCCTTTCCATATCCTCCATGTCTGTGTGATTCTTGATCATTCCTTGGACACACATGTTTTTATCGATGCTTCATCAAATATTTAGTAATATCACTCCACCCTTATCACGATTACTTCTAAAAGATATTATCTTCCTTTTTGATCATTCATACAAGCTATCATTTGATGATGTAAAGAAGAATTGGACCACTCCACTGATCATACATCCACTACAGTGGGAGATTCCTTTTGAGATTATGTGTGATGGATCCAACTTCACAGTTGGAGATATCTTATCTCAGAGGTTGGATGGGAGGTCCCATGTGATTTCTTATGCATTGAGGACTTTGGATTCAGCCAAAGAAAATTACAACACAATAAAAAAAAAGAGTTTCCTGCTGTTATATTTTCTCAAGATAAATTTAATTCATATTTATTGGGCATTAAAGTAGTTGTTTTTTTAAAATGTAGCTTTGAGGTACCTCTAGAAGAGGCTAGATGAAAATCCAACACTTATCCGATGGATTCTCATTAATTAGGAATTTGATATTGATATAATTGAAAATAAGGGTTCATAGATCTTGGTGGTGCACCACATTGGTACTATTACTCACACATTAGAGGTTGATACCTTGGACTAGATTCCACTTGGGCAAACTATTCCCAATGAGCATATATATGTCATCTCAGGTAAACATCCTTTGTATGCCATTTTAATGAACTACCTTATTTCCTCTAAAATTATTGAAAATTTAAAGAACAATCAAGTCTAAAAATTAATGAGTGAGTCATGATTTTATGTTTAGGATTATCCCTACCTATAGCGCATGTGTAGTGACCATGTCATTAATATATGTGTGCACAATCTTGAGTTTGAGTCTATTTTGAATTTTTTCATACACTTTCTTATGGTGCACCCTATAGACCCCAAAAGATAGTTAAAAATCATTGACTATAGATTATATTGGTCTATATTGTTCTATGATGCTCAGGTGTTTTTTATGTCATTCTCACATTACTGAAACACTAGAAACATTTCAAAGAGACATGAGATGCACCAAAAAACCATATTATTCTATTATATTTTTGATGTCTGGAGAATTGATTTTATGGGTCCCTTTCCATGTTCATTTGGTTTACTATATATTTTTTTCACATTTTATTATTGTAGAAAATTTGCGGAGGACAAGGCCATCAGTATTGATTATTCTCATGTTGTAGTGGATTTTGTGAAGCCTCAATTTTTTTATTCCAATTTAGAGTACCAAAGGACATCCTTAGTGGTCAAGTGACACTATTTGGGAAATAGAATTATTCTTCCCTCATTAGAAAGTATGAGGTGAATCATACAACTTCTACTCCATACTATCGCTACAAAATGTCTAGGATGAGGTTTAAAATCTGAGGTTAAAACCAATTTTGGAGAAAACAGTGGATTATAATATGAAGGATTGGATAAATTTCATGGATGATGTGATTTGGGCTTAAATAATGACATATAAGACTCCCATTGGTATGTCCACCTACTAGATCATTTTTGTGAAATCATGTCATCATCTTATGGAGGTTGAGCATCAGGAATATTGGGCTATAAAGAAATAAATCATGGATTTAACCCAAGAAGGAAATTAGAGGAAGATAAAAATTTAAGAGAATGAAGAGATTCAATTTTCATCATATGAGAACTCGAGGCTCTACAAGGAAATATCAAAAGTGCACCATGATAGAATGATCCAAAAAAATGGAGTTTCATATAGGAGATAAAGTCCATCTCAATAGTTCACAACTAAATATAATGCCCTATAAGTTCTGTTCTAGATGGTTAGGTCCTTAATTTGTATCTACGTTTTTCTCTTATAGTATAATGGTGACTAAAAAATAGGACCTAGGAAATAGATTTATAGTGTGTGGTTAATGTTAGAAGGTATACAATGAGTGATTCCCCATAAATGTAGTTGATTCCATAACACAACATGAGCCCTTCATCACATTAAATTATCAGTATACCCCTAACACTTTCACTTTTATATTATTTTTCAAATTAAAAATTGTGAATTTCATGTTCATTTATCATTTCATAGGTTAAAAGTGAGGTCAATGAGGTATTATAATTTTGGGGGAGTGGAAAACATAATGGGGTATCTATTTAGGTTTTTTATTTTTGTGTTATGTTTGTTTTCAATTTATTTTCATGAAAATAAAAAAACATATCATGTAACATGATCATTTGCATTTGTAATATATGGAAAATTAATGTTTTCATAATTAATTGGTAGCATGATAAGAATTCAAAATATTTCATCATCAATGGTATATTTTTATAAAAATGGACGTCATTGATGATATGATTGGTTGTGTTTTTATAAAACATTTTATATTTTGACACCATTATTTGTGATATTTGTTTATGGTAAATTGTGTCATTGATTTCTCTACACAACCTTTCACACAAACATGACATCTGAAATTTTTCATACTCAATTAATGGAATATCCAAGTTAGGTAAAAAAATTCAAATTATATGAGTTGTTGATCCATACATTTGTTTCCCTTCTGATCGGATTCATTAATATACTAAATTTACCTATGCATGTGTACCTCATATTCGACAATTATACTCCCTCAAAATAAAAATATCAAAAAAGAGAAAAAAATATAGAAAAAAATATTATATTAATAAATTTGGGAGGGATAAAATATACAACATGTGGGGATATCTAGGTCAAGAGATTAAGGTTTTACTCTATGAACTAATTATGTGAGTGGGTCATGAAATTTATAGGGAAATGAATATAGAATAGGTTTGGGGGAATTAAACTAGGTAATCATAATTTTTTTACATGACATGAATATAATGAATAACGCGTGGAGATATGAGTTTTAAATAGTGATCACACACACATGGGGAATTAGTGGAATAGTATATCCATGAATTGTTTTTCTAAGATTATTGTCATTATTCACACAAGATTTTGTTTTGATACAATTTATGAGATAATAACTCTAAAATTTGTTGATACTAAATATTTACGGTGTTCTTAATTTTCCAATATTTCCACAATGGAATAAGAAATATGAGCATGCATATCTTGTCACAATTTTATGTAATACATGACATGAGAATTTTACCTGGAGTGGAAATGGTATGTGTGGGGGAGTTTATAAAAATAATTTTTTTTCAAATTTTTTATTGATAATAAATGAAATAATTTCCTGACATTTTTAAATATATTTATTCATATAATTTTTGGGTTTAGATCATTCATTTAAAAATTTTATGAAAATTTCAGTTTTTCCCCTTTAATGTGAACTATGGTATTTCATCCATAAATAGTTTTTTTACACTTATTTGAAAATATTTTTTTAATAATGTTTTTAATTAAATGGGATAAGACGTTAATTTAGGATATATGAGTTCGATCATGCATTTTATTAGAGTAAATGGGACATGATGTCAAAGATGGGCTGGACTCACTAGCTTGGACACCACTTAATTATTTGAGCCATAAACTCTTAATAATTGATTATATTTGGCCCAAATTTGTAAATAATATCTAAGAAAAAATTTATGTCAAATAATCATTATAAAAGGATAGATGGTTAATGCATATTGAAAGTCAAACAGTCGGTGAAATTTGGATGAATTTCCCATTCACACTTGAAAAATATTGAAACCCTAGCCTCACCTCTACTCTATAAATGTGTTTTCTCATTTTTATGGTATTGGAAGTGAATTATAGTATTGGGATCATATTATAAAGGGTTACTTAACGTTTTAATACACCATCAGATGAATGAAGCTCTCATGATAGGATCTTCTCCAAAATGATCTTCAATTCCCCTTCATTGTTGAAATGTTGTTGTTCTTGCAATAAAATCTCTATTTATCTCCAATTTATTATATTATTTTCAATTTAATTATTATTTTATTCACATATCTAGGATTTAAATCAAGATTATAAATTTGATTGGGTTAAACCCCTTCTCAACCTTTGCAAATACAATTCATTTTTATGATCACTACACAACCCATGGAAGATTTGTTTTTCTTTAGTAATCGATCTACGTATTACATTAATAATTTAATTATTTTGAATTAAATAAGTAATGTAATTAAAATAATATGATATATAATTTTTTTAACTTAAAAAAAACTATTTAAGAAATTAAACCATTAACACAAAACACGTGAGGTCGAGAACTGTTTGAATTGAGTGAGCATGATCCAAATCCGTAAAACAAAAGACACAAGATCAATTTATAGAGTTAAAAAATCCCAAATATAAATTAATAATCATTTATATAATGTATATGTTCCCTAATTTACCACCAACCACAATCTATCCTTATAACAAAAATTAATGTAGGGTCCTACAAATCCATATTCTGAAGCTACCTATGGTTTTAATTAATTTCTTTATTGCAGTTAAGTTAACTCTCATAGGGTTCAAGGGTAAAAAAATTAGGCGATAATAGTTGAGTGGATTATAATTTTAATTATAATTATTAATAATTAATTTAATAGTATAAAATCCACTCCCTAAGTTCATTCTTTCATTTCATTAGAAATAATCCCATGATAAAACATCAACACATTAAGACCATATTAAAAAAAGATTTACTAAAACAAACTTACATAAATAGATTCATCCCCTTTCGATTGTGTATCATTTTCAAACTCATTATTACTACACAAAATGAAGTTTTTACCAGTAACATGGTCTATAGAAACTGATCACAACAAACCAATCTCCCATATCATTGTACACCATTTAAACTCAAAGGATTACATATTTGAAAAAATGATTCTATTTTAAACCATAAATGAAACCCTATATCATTTCATTTTTCAAAAAAATTACACAATGTAGACCACAATATCTTAAAAAAATATCTCAAATTTAAAATACATACTAGATTAACCTCACAAATATCATACAAATATAATTAATTAATAAATCATTCATTTCATGGATCTAAACTGTGACAATAAATGATAACTAAATGTTAAATTCCATCAATATATAAAATATTAATATTTCTATCCTTAGATTCAATTTCACATCTCATCTATTATTCTTTATTCTTCCATTTCCAAGCTTCACGGAACATCTCCTGATCCACCGTTTTAAAATATTGTCACCTAAAATTTCATTTTTTCCACTGATTGGAAGATCTAATTACTATGTCCATCTGTCACATCCAAGATACTATTATTACATAAAATCTCACCATAATTTGTATTTTATAGGGAATTTTTTGTCAACAATAATTAAACCACATCATTCAACATCAGAGTTTCTTTCACAAAAAAATACATTGACGATATTATCAAATTAATTTGGAAATGATCCTAATAGAAGTAAATCATTATTTTAAAATTTTAATTTATACAGTTATCATATCTCCATGATCATCATTCTTGAAAACCACTAAAGATAGACCCGTCATAATTTTAGTGAAATCTTATTGATGGTTTCCTAAATATCCATTCCCTAGGGTCCAAAGCTAATAAAATTAATTCTTTCAATATAAATGTAAAGTAACATTTTTTTTCTATACCTACTTTCATGATTCATCCAGATCTCATCTTGATTAATCAAATAAATCACTTTTGGTAGTTTATTATCAACCAAATTCATCTGTAGAGTGTCCATTTCTAAATATCTTGTATAAATTCAATTATCATAGGAAATATTGCGTGTTTCAATATTTTTTATACAATGCCTTTTCTATATTTTCATGAGTGAAAATGTTTTTTACCTATTATTTACACATAGTAAAATCATTTTTCCCAATAAAAATATTTTTGTGGATATGCTAGATTTGGAATGAATCATCCTTATTCAATCATTAAAAAATATGAATTACCTCACATTCATAAAAATTGTTGGGAAGAACCAATTGACATAAAGATAAAAATTAATGTGATAATTTTTTTGAACATGAAATGATAATGAAATTGAAATATTAATCAAAATAAATAAAATCATAATAAAAATATTTAACATGGAAAATTAATATATTGAAGAAGACTAAAAAACATAGGGAAAAACTAATTAGAGAATAAAAAATTCATGAATATGCCACAACATTGATCACAATTACAATGTAGAGAAAACCTTTATGAAAACCACATCCAAATTACATTCATCTTCTCTTATAAATTTATCCAATAAAGGAACATCAACTTCCAATGATAAAATTCAAACATGAATCATTATGATGACACATCATATATTGATTCATGTCCCTTTTATATAATATCCAATACATTTGTAAGAACCTGATTCTTCATTGAGGTACAAATTTTGTGTTTTCCATCAATTCTCAGTTTAAATGCTTAAATGGGGCCTAAAATCAGTGCCCATTGGGTTCATGGAGGGATCCGAGTTGTCCAGGGCTAGTTTAGTGTCCAGAACCGAAATTTTGGGTGTTTCGTGACTTGATCATTGTTAATGAAAACTTTATGGGGTAGGCTGCATGACATGAATAAATTGTGTGAGGCTGGACAATGGCGGCCTATAGGCCGCACCGTTTGATGAAACCGTCTGGGAGGAGTAACATGACCATGTGACAAGTTTGTAGTTTTTAGAATATTGGATAGAGGCTCTGTACATGACTTATTCATGGTTTTTAAATCGTGCGAGTGCCCCTTTCCCCTGCAGTTGACCATCCGACTTGGCACATGGTTTGACAAATTATGCACTAAAAACATAGAACCCAGTTATTTTGGGTAATATTACCATTTGGAAACTAATAATTTTATAAATTAAAATTATTCTACCTTAGTTAATTTCACAACAAGGTGAGCCCTTGGGGAGCATATTTGAACACTATTCTTCAATTACAGATCCCCTCACTGTCTGACCACCGATTTAAATGTAGTTTATCTCCATGGATCCACAATAGTAAGGCCTTTATTCCCTTTTAGATGTTCTTGATTTTTATAAATATCAATTGTGGTATTTTGATTTAGGATCATATTACCAAATTTTATATTCTTCATCCATTCTTTATATATCTTCTAAACTAGGCCGAATTAGAGCTTGATGCTAGTTGAGATATTAATCACATACCTATGGTAGGTGGTCATGTTCTTTGTGCTGAATGATGAATAATTTATATATGTAAGAGTCCCATGAATTCATTTTTTGGGTATCACATTAAATTTAAATTAAAATATTCTATTTCCTATCATTGATTAGGTAATTGAATAGGAATGATTATGTATGTTATATTCTGTACACCATGATTAGGGACCACCCCATGGGTGATTTTTCTCGAATGACCCTTTATGACTTTTGGCCTCAGATGCCTATGAGGCATGCCTTTTATCCCTTTCATGGGGTTTTTTAAAATGAATTTGATATAAATTAGATTACAATATTATTATATTTTAATTGATTTGTTTAAGGAGTATGGCATGGAATAATTTCCCCGTTAC
Source organism: Viscum album (assembly GCA_963277665.1). Classification (NCBI taxonomy): domain Eukaryota; kingdom Viridiplantae; phylum Streptophyta; class Magnoliopsida; order Santalales; family Viscaceae; genus Viscum; species Viscum album. The sequence goes on from OY728151.1 coordinate 1,763,816,862, forward strand.
CCATATATATATTTATTATTTAAAGCATGTTTCCTCGCCCTTGTGAGTAAAATGTAGGACATGAATTCATTTGGTCCTACTGTATTGAATTTCTCAAATTGTTGCTTTTATCACATGAGGTAAATAATATTTTATTAGTGTGATTGATTGATAGGATTCTTAGGTTTGTTATATTGAATTTTCCCATGTGAGTATTTGAAGGCAATCCCTTGAGCTTGTCCTTATTTTGTAATTTCATTAATTATAGTGAATTGAACTTTCTATCACTTTTCCCAAATTAGTTAAATAATTTTAAAGACATGTATTAGTTATTTATACATGTGTTTCCAATTATATGTGATATTACCACATTATTAAATGAAACTCTAAGCCTTATGAGGTTAGCATATGCTTGAGTCACCCCATTGATGTGATTTATTATTCTAGATGATCTTGGTTTTGAGCATGGCATGTTTCATTAAATGTTTAAATTGAATTTAAATGGTTAAATGATTATATCCTTAGGTGACATATGGATTCACATTATAATTCCATGTATGGACTTATCTAAATATTTCTCTTTATTCCTTGAGTGAAATGTGGATCCATTAAGGGATTCACTCAAAAAAATCTATGGTTAATATCCACAATCCATTTTTTATTTTATTAAAAATCCACTTTGAGGGTTAGTGGGAACTTATGGAACAACCTCCAACAAAGACAGCCCACTGAAAAAACTAAAAAACCAGCCAGAAACAAATCCCACCCATTTATAAACAAAAGAACCACTTCCAAAATATATTTTCACATTTCAAAATTTAATTTTCAAATGCGGGACGTGTTCCAGCCCACTTCACGCACCTTGTAACAGCCACCATCCATCGATCACCTTTTTTTCAAAACCAAGAAGTCACAATTAAAACCATTTTGAGCCATGTGACGTTATCTATACGAGACACCATCCATCGATCACTTCACCTAACATCATCAAGTTGCAAGCTAATCACCAACATCGTCAACACTAACACATCACTAAGGCATCTGACCACTTATCCAATTTCCAAAAACACAATGCCACTAGAACCGAACACCATCATTTCCAAAATAATCCGTCATCGACATCGATACCTCGACGTTGCACCGTAGCTCTACCGATGGTTACATCACAACATCTCTATCATCACTATCTGGAGATGATATCATCAACCACTACACCATTGATCATCACCTACGTGACAACATCACCGACTCCAATCCACCATCACCGCCATTTTTTTTATAAAAGACCCACTATAATGACGAAACCCATCTATAGAAGCCACAAAAATCCCACACTAGAGAGACCATCGACTAAAATAAAAGTCGCCATCGAGAAAGAGGACCAAAAAAGGGAGAAAAAAACTGGTGAAAACACTAAATAAGGACAGGAGTGCAACCCTGAAGATAGTTGGGGATGAAACTCTAAAAGAAACCTCAATGACTAGAATCTATAGTCCCAAAAACGTATGTACCCATCCCTCCATACACAACCTAGAGATGAATAGTAGAACCTTAGGTCAGAGCATGATTGGGCAGCCGAGGATGACAGATCGACTCTGGTAGCAGCTGGAGACCCAATATCCTCCGAACCACAATACCAAAGCCTCTAGGTTAGCTCCATAAAGTCCCCGAACCAGAGAGGCATGAAGAAAATTGAGGACAAAGTAGTCTAAAGTGATATCGACCTTCCAAATGACAAACCTTCACTGGATGAAATAAGAGAACCACTGTAGAAAGCCACCATGACAAGCACTAGAGGAGAGAAGAAACCAAGTGTGGAGGGGAGAAACTATGATTACTGGGTATGATCCATGAGTGAAGGGGAAAGCCGAGGAAGAATGGTGAAACCATAGTGGAATGGGGAAGATGGGCATGTATAGCACTCTCTACCAAGAGTGTGTACATCACTCTATTATGGTTAATGTGATTATGCTAGGGGTGATACAAAGATCCATTGATGGATTCCATGGATGGACTCATTGACGATGGACTTAAATACCAAGTAATAAATAGATCCATTTAAAATATTACATGGATATAATCAAGGAGAATTTGATTATATGTCATGGGTGATACGTGGGGTTTCCTTATAGGGCTGCCAAGGATGAAATCAGATGAACTGGATTTATACCCCACCTGGGTCGATATTGTGTTCTTGAGAGGTTCACTTGGGATATGCCTGTACGAGTTTGGATGATATATCACCTGGAGTGGGACATTAATTACAACTTAGGAATGACAAGTAAAAACACATGTTTTGAATTGAATTATAAATGAAATGACTTATGATGCTTTTTCCAAGACGAAGCGAATGATGGATTTAATTTTCACTTGTAGATGCTTAGATAACCTTCTGAGACATCTGTTATGCTACCTATTACACATGGGATAATAGGTTTGTGCCATATCTAGAAACTTATAGTTTCAATGTATTTAATTAAAAAATTAAATGATGTAAATGAAAGACCGAGTTTGTAGGATGTTACCTTCGAGTTATTCCTTGCTTACTATTTTCCACATTTTACACTGCCTACTATATATATATATATATTCACTAACTTGTTGGTACATACATTGGGGGTTTAAATATTAGGATTTAGTATTAGAACTTGTTTGGGTCATGTTTTGGGCCCAAAAATATTATATTATTTCATGTGTCAATAAGGGAAAGAACCCTCCTTCAGTTACATAATACGCTGCTTAGGAACATGGGAGCATGGGACCTATCTAAGACTTGCAATGATAATGAGATTCTTTTAGCCAATCTGTAAGTTTTTATAAGGATTTTAAATCTACCTTTCATTCCTTATCTGGATGTTTTATTAGAAAAATGTGACATGTGTCATCATTTGTGTATGAAATGACTTATAGTTTATTTATATAATCAATATTTCACTGTTGTATTATATTGTATGGATTTAATTCATTCACTATTGAACTAATATTGTTTTCCACTATGTTAAACTCTACAAAATAGGGCACAGTCTCCCCAATATCACACTTAGGCCCTCGCTTCTAGTCGGTATCCTAGGGCATTTTGGGAGATGCGCATGAGGCCATGTGGCCAGCCGGGAATGGGGAACCTTTGAGTGGCATCCAGAACTGGGATGTTAAAAAGTGGTATCATAGGAACTATTTTCTTAGTATTCTTTACTATTTTATGAAAATAGAAAGGGATTGTAAGGAATAAGAATTTTTTAATGAGCTATGCCTGGGCATATCTTACCAGTGTACATGGGAAAGCCAAATTTCCTAGAATTGAATTGTTGATTTCTGGATTTTGAGCTATTACAGTTGATTTGATTTCACCATTGGGAGATGAACATAATTTATTCTATAATTGTTGATATTATTTTTGGTTCTATTGAGTTGCATCCTGATGAGATTAGGTTATGACATCTCATTCATCATATAGATACTTGTTATAAATCACATGACATGCAATTTTTCCATTCCATTTAAAGAGAATTGCTTATTTAATTCTATTGTGACAGATACTACGATACCTATTCTTACTGTTTTGTGAAGTATATTGTGATATATTATGGTGTGAAATAGATCGATTCCAATCTTTGGTCCATGATGTGTATGATCCCTCTTGGATTGGGATTTTATCTATCATGGTTCAATGATAAAATAAAATCTGGTATGATATGTTAATGGTGGTTTCCAAGCATTGATTCTTGGGGAGTATGGGCCCCCACAGATCGGAATTAATAATAACATTTGTTTACCCCTTAGAGGTATGGTGATAAATACGAGATGATTATCGGTTCTATGAGTGTGAATGTGAAATCAGTTTAAAATGAACCGAATATGAATACAAGTGAAATTGATATGGATTTTAATAGGGAACATAAACAGACCTGGCCATAGTAGTGGGATTTTGGTTGTGTCTCTCACTTGTTTGATAACCATATATAACCATTGGTGAAGGAATAAGGGTGAATTCTTATATAGGAATATTTTTACCAGTCCTATTTTGATATCTTTTATTTTGAGCTACGAACCTTGATAATGACCATATACTGAGGGGTGTGTTTGGAATTGTGGAGCCATGCCACCGTTAAGACCTCTAGATGTACGCCAATAGGGAGGTTATGGTCACACTCTAGAGGTGGTAGGACATGGGATACCATTGAATCCTCCAGGAGTTCTAGCTATAATATTAGTTGTCGTACAAAACATAGTTGTTGAGGAATAGTTCCAAGATGGCTTTATGCGGTCCATGAAAACCATTCAAGGAGCACCACGACCTACCCTGTCTAGGGTATAGTCGATGCATGATTTTCAGTTGTAGTATCCTCCCATGTTTTCAGGGGATGGAGGGCCACATGCTGTAATGTCATGGCTCTAGGACACACTATGTATCTTTGAGCATTTAGAGACACCTCTGGAGTGGAGGGTAAATATCTCTATGTACATGATTCATTATTTTACTAAGAGATAGTGGGATGTTATCAGTCAGACTGATCATCAATAGTATATGTCCTAAATAAAGTTTCATATGACCTTTTATGAGTACTTCTATCTGGAGACTTTGAGGGCTGATAGAGTCCAATATTTCTTACATTTGGAGAATGGTACATTATCAATTATGGAATAATCGACCCATTTTACTGAGCTCTATAATCTAAAACCTTTTCTAATGGGTGAAGTGTTATCAAAAGATAGGTTATTAGAGTATGGTCATTGGTATGATATCTTACCATAGGTGAATGTCTTTAGGTTGACTTCCATTTATATAATTGTGAATCAGGAACCGATCATAGAGAGTAACATGAGGGAATCTGGTTGTGCGAGCAAGGGCGGTTCGACACCAAGGTCTGGTACTACATCAACTCATAGTAATAATCATCATCTAGATCGTCCACATAATGATATTAGCAGTTATAACATCCCTTAGGTATCAAGGTGAGGTGCTACCAGTGTGGTATTCTAGGACATATGAGGCCAAAATGTATGAAGGACCCAATCAAGTTCCGATTTTGTGGCACGATGGGTCATCAACTATGCTTCTACAAAACATCTCCACCAACAGCTAGTGATAGAGGGTCTACGCTGAATCCACATTCTGGAGTAGGGTGAACATCTTCTCACCAGATAGGGATTTGGGGTACATCAATCCATTTAGATCGAGGTGGTGGTCATGATCGTGGTATCCGAACCCTAGATTCACAGTGACTATTGGGAAGATCAGATCACGGTAGCTAGGTAGTGTCATAGGGTTGTGGTACAATACAAACATATGTAGTGAAATAGACCTAGTAGGTGTAGGATCCCATGCCTTCTACTGTGATAGGTACTATTATAGTAGCCTCTATTTTATCTTTTTCCCTTATTGATATAGGGGCTTCACAAAGCTTTATATTTGTTCCTATTGTGGAGATCCTTGGGAATTGTGTTTATACATCATGTGGAATAATGTTTCTAGGCACTACATTAGGGAACAGAATGAGAGGTGTGCATTAGTGGAGGGAGTTCCCTTTGAGGTTTGTGTGTGTCTCTTCATATGGGATCTCTATGTCCTTGAGATGATAGGTTTCGATGTCATTCTTAGGATGGACTGGTTGATTCTTTTTCTGGCCTTTTTTGATTTTTTTCACCAATGGGTGAGTTTTACATCACCATAGGGAATAGAGTTCATTCACGATGGTGAATGGGATGTCCAGGAGAGCCAAGATGGACCCAAGAATCATGTATTACGTAGGATGACAACCCATATTGCAATTTTATATCTAGATGATCAGGGAATATAACAGGGTAATTTCCACTCCATTAGTTGATTATTTAAAGGATGTTTTCATGGACTAATTTTTTGGATTACCTCTAATGATATATGTAGAGTTCTCTATCGATCTCCAGGAGCTACAATGGTATCCATTCCCCCTTATAGGATGGTTACGATGGAGTTGTGGGTGTTCAAGTGGTAGTCAAATGATCTAGAGGAAAATGGTTTTATCCGACCTAGTACTTCTCTATGGTTCCACTGGTCTTTTTTTCAAAAATACAAATGGTACCCTTAGGCTATGTCTGGATTACTAGAAATTAAAGGTTAATAACTGGTTTCCTCTTCCGAAGATAAATGATATCTTCAAAAGCTCTGAGAATATCGGGTCTTCTCAAAGATTTATTTGAGATATGGTTATCATCAGGTGAATGATAGACCAACATACATACCTTGAAAAACCAGTAGGAGAAGGTATGGTCTGTATGAGTATTTGATAATGTCGTTCAATATCACGAATACACAACCTATCTTCTTGTAATTTATCAAACATGTGTTACAAACATATCTTGAATCTTTTGTTGTGGTTTTTGTGGATGATATCTTGGTGTATTGTCACAATCGACATGGAAACATCAAAAATCTTGAGATCATTTTGAATACAATGAGGGATAATATGTTATATGATATGCTTATAAAGTGGAACTTCTGGATGTAATAAATTCACTTCCTAGGTCACATCATCTCAGATACAAGTGTATCGATGGAACTAGAGATGGTGAGAGAAGTATTTTCCTGGGATCATCCCAATAACTTCTTTGAGGTGTGAAGTTTATTAGGGATGGATGGTTACTATTGGAATTTCATACAAGACTTCTCTCACTTATCAGCACCATTGATAGGCTTGACTAAGAAGGGTGTGAAGTATTTATGAATTTTTTTTTATGAGATGGAATTTTAGGAGTTGAAAGTGAAATTGACTTCATCACCGATACTGATTTTTTCAGAGTCAGGCAGGAGTTTCACTGTGTTCTGAGAAGAATCAGGTATCGGGCTAGGGGAAATTATTCTATAGGGGGAATGAGTTATTATGTAATGTTCTCTACAGTTGATTCTACATGAGATGAATTACCTGATACATGATCTTGAGTTTTCTATGTTTGTTCACACATTGCACTCTTTGAGACAATAATTATAGGAAGAGCATTTTGTGGTGTACACAAAACACAAAAGCCTCAAGTATATATTCAAAAAACATGATAATAATATGAGGTAGTGAATGTGGGTGGAATACCTTCAATATTTTAACTTCTAGGAGGCCTACATGCTTGGTAAAGGAAATGTGGTGGCAGATACACTGAGTAGGAGGACTCAGATATAGGTAGTGAAACATTCCAGCAGAGAGTATAAACTTATCGAATTGTTCTCGGAGATGAACATGGAGGTGCATGATAGTTAGGGGCATACATTTCTATCATATTTATATTTTATATCTACCATATTAAATAGAGTGAGGATGAGGAAACTATAAGATTTTGAAGGCCTAGTTCTATAGGATAGTGTGGCAGTGAGGACCTTCCTCCCAGTTGGACCATAGGCGAGGATGAGGTTCTGCGTTTACATGGTTGTGTGTGGGTTTATACAGACATGTATGAAGAACTATTTCAGGATTATCATGCCTTTGTTTGGGTTGTGCATCCTGGTGTCACCAATATGTATCAGGATTTCAATCATCAGTATTGGTGGCCAGACATGAAAAGAGATGTATCTAGTTTTGTCATGAGATGTTCCACCAATCAACAGGTGAAGGTGGAACACTAGTGACTAGACAAACATTTACAACTGATACCCATTCTTGAGTGGAAATGGAATGATTTCATGATATATTTTTTATAGTTTTACTGATGTATCCTTAATGTAATGACGATGTGTGGGTTGTTGTGGAAAGGCTCACGAAGTTTTCACATTTCTTTATGATCATAGAAAACATCATTATTGATGAGTTTGAGTGGTTTTACATCAGGAGATTGTACAACTACATGGGATTATAGATTCTATAGTTTCAGATAGGGACTCCCTATTTACTTATCATTTCTACCAAGGGATATATAGGGCGTTGGGTCTATAGGTGCTTTTGAGAATTACATAACACCTTCTAATAGATGTCCAGTTAGAGCACATGATTTAGGTTCTTGGAGACATGCTACAAGCTTGTGTCTTGGATTTTAGGGCCTCTTGGGAGAGGCATATACCCTTGTTTTAGTTATCCAACAACAATAGATTTTAGGATATGATTTAGATAGTGCCTTGTGAGGATTTATACGGCAGGATATGCCGATCACCCCTATGTTGGATGGAGGTAGGAGAGGCAACTATCCTAGGACCTCATCTTTTCTAGGAGACCATAGAACATGTTCAGTTGATTTGGAAGTAGATGGCTACTGAGCGGTCTCGTTAGAAATCATACAGTGATCACGACATACGGCTTCTAGAGTTTGAGGTCGGGCATCATGTTTTTCTACATGTTTCACTGTGGAGGGGCACAAGAGGATCAGGATACAAGGAAATATTTTTCTTAAATACATTGGGACATTTGAGATTTTCAAAAGGGTCGGGATGGTAGCCTATCAGTTGTAGTTACCTTAGAGATATCGGGTTATGCATGACGTCTTCCATGTTTCTCAGCTGTGAAAACACTATTTAGACTCATCTCATACTTTTCAGACAGAGGAGGTTGAGTTATAAGTAGATGCATCCTTTAGGGAGAATCCTATTTGAATTTTGGATTGTAGCACAAAGGTTCTCAAAGGACAGTTTTCCCCTAGTACAGGTGTTATGGAAGCACGATTGAGTGAAGGATTATTCCTAGGAGAGGGAGTCAGACATATGATCGTAGTGTCCAATGTTATTATTAAATATTTATTCACCACCATTGGAAGGGAAATTTGGGGAAGAATTACTTTAATGGGGAAGTTTTTAGGAACCCAGTTCATATTTTATGTATGAATATTGTGTTTTCCATTAATTCTCAGTTCAAATGCTTAAGTGTGGCCTAATGTGAGTTTCCGTTTGGATCACGGAAGTCTTGGAGGTGTCCAGAGCTGGTTTAGAGCCAGTAACCCAATATTTGGGTGTTTTATGTCAGACGAATGGTTAGTGAAAACTGTGAAGGGTAGTCAACATGACTTCAGTAAACTATTTTTGGCTAGACAGTGGGCACCTACATGCTACACATTTTGATGAAACTAAGCATAAGGAGTCACACAACCATGTGGTAGGTCCATAGTTTCAATAGATTTGATAGAGGCTCTTCCCACAGTTTGTTCATAGGTTTTAAACCATACTGGTAAACCATGTGAGTGCCCCTTTCTCATATAGTATACAATGAGACAATTCACACAGTCTGAAAAACAGTGTGCCTAAACCAAGCGACTCAATTATTTTGGGTAATATGACCATTTCCCCTAAAATTCTTATAACATAAAATTATTCTCCTTTAGTTCCTTTTATAACAAAGTGATCCCTTGTGGAGCCTCTTTGAAGATTATTATTCAATTTCTGATCCCCTTTCTATTATAATTTCAATTCAAATGCGGTTCATCTCTTTGGATCCACAATGGTAAGGACTTGATTTTTTTAGACGTTCATGATTCTTATGGATATCAAATTTTGGTATTTATATTTAGACTAATATTCCATAATTTTTCAATGTTCATCCATTATTCATATTTCATCCAATCCAGGATGAATCAGATCTTGATACTAGATGATCTATCAAGAACATACCAAAGGCAGGTGGTCATGTTTTTTTCGTTGATTGTTCGATCCATTACATATGTTGGAGTTCCATGCACACATTTTTTGGGGAATCACATTAAATTATATTTGAACACTGTTATTTCATATCATGAAATATGTAATTAAATAAGCATTATTATGAATGTTATAGGTTATATACCATGATTAGAAGCCACCCCATGGGTGATTTTCCTTGAATTTACCTTTATGGATTTCTTCCTCAGATGCATATGAGGCATGCCTTTTATACCTTTAATGGGTTGCATAAAAAGAATTTGATATAAATTATCTTATAATATACTCAAATTTTAATTAAATTGGTTAAAGAGTATATGATAGAAGAATTCACCCTTGACCCATATATTCCTTTGTTGTTTAAAGCATGTTTGCTTTCCCATGTGAGTAAAATGTAGTCCATGACTTAATTTGGTGCAACTGGATTGAATTTCCCAAATTATTTCTTTTCCCACATGATTTAAATATTTTTTAGCCATGTGACAGATTGAGAAGATTCTTAGGATTATTATATTGAAAACACCCATGTGAGTATTTTATGGAAATCCCGTAAGTTTGGAACTATTTTTCAATTTCCTTAATAGGAATGAATTAAAATTTATATATCTTTTTCCCACATGAGTTAAATGATATTAAAGCCATGTTTTAGTTTTTTTATACATGTGTTTCTTGTTATTTGAGATATGCCCATGTGAGTAAATGGATGTCCAGGCATAATGAGGTTGTCCTGTGCTTGATTCACCCCATAGAGGTGAGTTTCGATACAAGATGCTATTGGTTTTGACATTGGAATATTTAATGAAATGTGTCAACGAAATTGAAATGGTTAAATGATAATAGACTTTGGTGAAACATGGATTCAATTTATAATTCCATGGGTAGAATCATGTTACTATTGACCTCTATACCTTGAGTGATACATGTATCCATTGAGGGATGTCATTGGAAGACACTATGGTTAATGTTATTATGTTGTGGGTGATACATGGATCCATTGAGGGATGTCATGGACAAAATCATTTAGGTTGTGCTTATATTACGAGTGATACATGGATCCAAGTGAGTCATTCCATGGATGTAATCAAGGGGAATTTGATAATATTTCATGAGTGATACCTATGGCTTCCTAATATGACTACCAAGGATAGACTCAGATGACATGAATTTATAGCCCACATATAGTGATACGGGTTTCATGAGAGGTTCACCAGGGATCATCTTCTAGGGTGTTGGTTGATATAACACATAGAGTGAAAATTTAATTCCAACTTTCGAATGACAAGGATGGAAGTAGGTTCTTAATTGAATTATAAGTTAAATGACTTACAACACATCTACCAAGATGAAGTGCAATCTTGAATTCAGTGTTCACATGTATTTTTTTAGATGACCTTCTAAGACATATATTATTTTACCAATTACATGGGGGATGATCTGTTTGAGCCAGAATTAGAGACTTATAAAATCAATTTATTTAATTAATAAATTAAATGAATGTAAATGAAATCCAGAGTATGTAGAATGTTACTTTGAATTTCATCCTTGCCTACTGATTTGCTTATTTCAAACCGTGTGCTATATATATATATTAATTGAATGATTGGCATAGAGCTTCAGTGATTTTCTATTGGGATATAGTCTCACACCATTTTAGGTCATGTTTTGGGTCTAAATTGTTTTAATGATGTGGGTGTTGATATGGGAAATCACCCTTATTAAGTTACTTGATATGATGCCTAAGAGTAAAAGAGAATAAGACCAATTTGAGGCTTGAGATGCTACAAAGATTCTTTTGGAAATTTTGTACAATTTTTATATGGATTTTATATCTACCTTGTATTCATAATATAGATATTTTTTTTAAAAACATGTGACATGTATCATAATATTGTGTATGGAATGAATTTAAGTTTATTTTTTACTATCAGTCTTCCATTGTTATATTCTATTGCATGGATTTAATGCTTCCACTATTGAACAATTATTGTTTTTTGTTGTGTTACACTCTACTAATTAGGCCATAGTCTCCACACTATCACATATAAGCCCTCACTTCAAGTCAAAACCTTTGGAATTTGGGGAGATGCGCTTGAGGCCATGTGTCCAACCAAGTACAGGGCACCTTTGAGTGGAATCCAAAACCGAGACAATACAACATTCCCCATAATTATCCACACAATGAATAATTTACCTCTTATATTGTCTAATAAAACCTTCTCAAAACAAACCTACCCACATTTCCATTTCATAACATTTAAAATCAAAAGATATAATTTTGAAACCCAAATGATCTCTATCTTAAACCAGGCATGAAACCCTCTCTCTAATATTTTTTCAAAAAAATAAAACAATATATTGGACACATTATCTTCAGAAACATGTCCCCACTTCAAAACTTATGGGGTTGGACCATATCAAAATTGATTCCATTAAAATATTATTAATTATTATTACAATTCCATGGGGGTGATCCAAATCAACTATCATTACTTAGTAAATTGGTGACATAGATCCATCCAAGAGACATAGTCATAATGATTTTTTTTGTGTGATCCGACAACCCTAATCCTTTATTTTATTCTTATTGAGAATCCAAATGTGGTTCAACATAACCTAAAAATTAGGCTCCCCCACCTAGAATTTATAATAAATAAAACAACCATGTGATCATAATTTTATCAAATGGGTGAGATCACTATATCCTCATTAGGTCTCTATTTATAGAGAATCCTAACCACAACAAGTTTCTTAGATGGGTAGTAGTGGAATTAACATACTAACCCCAATAGGCCTTGATATATCCTCATGATCCCTTGAAAATCCAATAATGATGAGATTTTCCCATTAAAATCCCCTAAGCTTCACCAAGTACTCTATCACCATCCTTCTTCACCATTATTCACCACCTAGAATGGTGGTTTCATCTCAAAAATTGTTGGATAAAAAAGCACGTGTTGTTAACCCTTATCACTAGAATGACTGAACATCATTTGATTGATGGTGTTAGTAACATGGTTGTATACAACACCAATCACCATTAAAAATAATATCAACTATTTTATTATTATAATAATTAATTAATTGTATTATACTATTTGTTATAATTTTATGTATTATGATTTAAATGATTAAATAAAAATAAATAATGTTTTTTATAATATATCCTCAAGGGGGAAAACATTATCTATGGATCCAATATAGTTGAAACTCTCTTAAAATCATTAGTTTATGTTTATTTTTTATACAAAACATACCTCATTTGGGTTCAGATCATGAAATTTTTTATATTCACCATCTAATAAGACATACTATCTTAAGAAATATTATGCTGGCATATTTGTAATTTAATAACTGTTGTGGATGCTATATTAATTTTCACATTAAATCCCTTTATGTGAAAAATTTATTTCTTAAATTTTAATTACATTTGAATTATAATACAAAAATAAAACATATTAGGATAAAATTAATCATCCACTAAATCCCTTATCAATAATGAAATAAAAAAGTAGACTAAAATATGATAATAAGTTACATGTTTGTCTCATAAAAACAAAATAACTATAATTAATAAAGTAATGTTGAAATTAAAATAGTAATTTAGTCATCATAGTTTTTGATATATAAAAATTACTTCTCTAGGATAATTATTTAATAGTTACATTACATATATATATATTAATGTGACTTATATATAAAATTTCAAATTAGAAAATTGAAATTAGGTATTATTGAATGATTATTTTAATTGAAATTGATGAATTCTAACATGAATATTGAAATGGAAAACATATACAAAATATGTTTTGTGAGTGAATAATTTTGTTAAAATGCTGTAATAATTGTGATTCTTATTTCCACGTATAAATATATGATTTATTGGTCTATATATTGAAATGAAAATATTATAATCATCCACTTACCCATAATGTAATATGTAAATAAAAAAATATATTTTTTCCATTATGACCCATTTAATATTTATTTCAAAATTATATGTTATTATAAATAATTTATTTTTATTTTATGTGGCATTAAATAGAATAAAAAACTAATTTATAAATTAACTATCACAGGCTACTATTTAAAAGTCATTTATTGAAAACCATTTGTTTATTGTCAAATGTGAATATATTATAACCATGATTTCATGGGATAATATAAGAATTATAAACATATAAAAAAACATTAAATATAAGTACTCCCCTACCCACCCATTTATCTGCACTCTAATTATCATTATCATAGTTATTCTATCATTTTATCCCTCCAATAATTTTCTTAATAATGTATTGGGACTTCAAGTTTTTATTTCTTATTTTTTTTAAAGAATTATGTGAGGTAAAGGGTTTGATATTTTTACCCTAATCAATTTTTTAGTTTCTTTTATAAGAATATATTTTTAATTTTTGTTCCCTATTTACTTATTATTTTATATCTATTTTCATATTATTAATTTTATATAATATTTATCATTCTTTTTTCATTAAACTACTATCATTGTTACTTAATTTTACTATAATAATTCATCTCAGTAATTATAATAAAATTTTCATTCAAATACTTTTTATATAATATTTTTTTGTATTAGATTTATGATATTTTTAAGAGGGGGATTTATTCTGAGAAGAATATAATGTATCTAGTTCAACCATTATAAGGACCTTTGTGGGTAATATTTGTATTTGAGTAAGTGAACCGTAAATATTGATGGTAGTTTCACTAGGAATTATTTTTTGATTAGTTTTTTTCTACCATTGTAAATTAAATATATGAGTTACATACTAAAAATTTTAAGGAATATTTTTCCATCACTGATTTTGCCTTATATAATTTCAATAATCCTTATAAATATAAATTTATTCAAAACATTTAAATTCATCCAATAATATTTCTTTAAGGTAATTTTCTTGAGCTACCTATTAAATGTTGTATGAAAATACTTTAAATAAAGACAACATCTTCCAAAATTATCATCTTTATTTTCAGAATCTACTAATTAAAGGATAATGGTTTCAATATGAAACTATTATTTGATTGGGTTTTCCTTAAACAAGCACACAATTTACTTTTTTATGGTTTAACTTGGATGATTATTAATATTTCACTAATATTTAATATTACAATATATATGAAATTTTTATTATTTATTTAATTGAGCATTGGAAAATGTTATATGTATGTGAACATAAAATTATATATCACTCAATTAATTATAAAATGATTGATATTTGAAAATGATATGTATGGGTTTTTATAGTGTAATGGATTAGACCTTTTTCTTTTATTACATTTAATTATTTGGTTAATGGAGGTGTTTGGATGAAAATTGGATAAATAGAGTTGTTTTTTGTGTTGATATTTCAATTAGGATATGGATGTCATAACTTGGGTGGTTTGGTGGTGGTCTATGAGACTAGGATACAATAGAGGGTTGTTCTACAAGGGATGAGTCCATAGATGACATTAATGGTCACATTTAATAAGGTTTTATAGTTTATTTTATAAATTTTTGGATCCTAAAATTCT
Source organism: Viscum album (assembly GCA_963277665.1). Lineage (NCBI taxonomy): Eukaryota > Viridiplantae > Streptophyta > Magnoliopsida > Santalales > Viscaceae > Viscum > Viscum album. Next base: position 1,763,831,950 of record OY728151.1, read on the forward strand.
AGGTGATGAACCTTAAAAAGTTATTTCTAACCTTATGAACATCCCATTACTGATTTATTTTTCATAGAATTTGGATTTTTCTTATAGTGTGATGTTTCTTGACTATTGGTGATGTTTTTCACTTGGGGGACCAACACGACATGGTAATTTCTTAACAAGGTATGATGTTTGGAGGTTCTTCCAGTAGGTTATTCGTAGAGAATTATCCTATGTCATGGAATTCAGGCATAGAGGTTAATGTTTTTGTGGTTCCTCTTTGGGTGTTATAACATCAATGACCCTTGGTCATTGTGTGACCCATTTTCAATCATATATTATTTTAAATGTTCAATTTTTTTAGGAGGATAATGATATATGGGATATATAGTGTGATATTTATAGGGTAGTTTAAGATATCTCTACCGTGGTTTAATGATAGAATTTCATACCATGATGTGATGTTTTCTAGACTTGGTATAAATTTGAACAATTCTTTAAATCACATTGTTTAATATTATCTTGTAAACCTTGGAGAACCTCAATTTTGTTTTTAAAAGACCATTGAATAACATTACTCATCCTTGATCTTCATCATTTACATCTTTAATAGTGGTGATCCAAGGCGATTTCTCCTTCCTTTGTCCAGGTTCTCTCCCTATTATCCCATCTTGGGAAGCTTGTATAGATATTATTATTTGTATTAGGGAGATTAATTTATGTATATTGATTCACTCTATGTTATTTAGGTTTCCTTTGATTTATTTTAGTGATGTTAACATATTTTTCATTCTTCATATCACTCATGGGAAGTTACATATTTTATTGCGGATGGGGATTCAAGAACTACCATTAATCATATATAAACTGTGGAAGTTTCATTCTATTTTTTTATTTTCATGAATTTTGTGGATTTAAATAATAATTATAATGAACTATAACAAATAAAATTTATGGGAGGGGGTGACCCATATGGGTTTACAAGTTTCTATGATGTTATTATATAATTATTTCCTACTAAATGTTGTTAAAAATATTTTACTACCGAGATGCATATTTCTTGGTTGATGTTATTTGATTAATGGGATAATATTTTATAAATGGTTAAATACGTAATGATTATAAAGAATGATCTATATGAAATCTGTATTATTATGTTATTACCCATGAAATTTATGAAATATTAATATGATTGCATGTTTTGTAAAGAATATTTTCGAAGTGATTGTTGATGGAAATTTTTATTATAGGGATTGGTACTATTTTTGAGTCACTCTAATTGTGATTATGTGTTTGTTATGATGGATTGATGTGGCTATTTTGAGATGATATATGTTGATTAGTGGGACTATAACTAACATTTCATGGTTTTAAAGAGGACAGGTGATTGTTTATGAGGAACGATGGTGTGGTGGTTGTGTTAAAAGAGGAGGTAAAGTGTGGTTATTATGGTTTATATTATCATAAGAGGCATTTAGGAGGATGAAATCTCTATTTTTTTGTTATATGGGATGATTTAATAGTTTTCTAATGGTTATAGAATATGATTGTTAATGGAAAATATTTACATGGGTGTGGGATGGAAATGAATAAACCATTGGATGTAATTGAAATTTCTAATACATGAAATGAATGGGTAATGGAAAAAAGTAAACATGGTTAGTGTTAGGGGTTTATTTTTCATAAAACATGGAATTTAATTGTATAATAATTATAACATGTTTCTAAAATTTTTAATCTAGAGTTATACAAATAGATGATTAATATTAAAATTTTGAATGAAGTGTGTCTTTATTATTCTAGGGGAATAATACTGGTTTGGTGGTTTGGTAAATGGATATGATGGTTAGTGTGTGGTAGAGAATGTGTGGTGACAATGATGATTATAATAGTGTTATCTTAGTGTGAACCTAATTGGTTGTGTTTAAATTATATTTTATTATACTTATATTTTCTTGGGATTTATTTTTTCAACACACCTGGGCTGAATAACTTTATATATTCCCAAATGTCTTGGGTTCTGGTTATTTTACCCAAAATACATGTCATTAAGGGAATAGATTACTCACTACTCACACTTCTACTCATTACCTTCTAGGTGTGGTATGGGTTGTGATATCCTATATTACATTGGATATGTTTATGGGGTGGTGATACTTGTGGGGGGTCACATATGGTCGTTGGAGGGAATAAGGTTGATGACCTACATGTTTACAATACAATAATGAGAAAGATATGTGATATGTGATATGGTTCAAATGTATGATGGAGATATGGATATGTGATATATGGTTGTGTTTTTGATATATAATATGTGATACCAGATACAATGAGAGTTTCTAACCCTGTGTGGGTTAGGGTTAATAGGGCTATGGCTTGACCCACATCAAATAGGATAATAAGGGTATAGAGAGTTGTGGTATTGTCATAGAGGGCATTAGAAGCATAGGTGGTCAATGTTGGGGTGAGAGAGTAAAAAATAGAAAGGAAGTGGATTTGAGGAACCCATTTAGTATATTAACTTATTTTTATATAATTATACTTGGATACTCTATTTAGTGTGTTATATATGGTGAAGATGGGTGATATTTTCCTCAGTATGGGATTATTGGTTTTATTGTCTACTCACTGGAGAATTAGTTTTTTCCTCCAAATTTTCTTTAGAGTTTATGAATATGATCCTTCTATGTTTTATTATATTCCCAACCCTATATCTAAATTTTTTTATTAGTCCTTAGGATGACTTGACTAATTGAGATGGATAGTAGTATCTTGGAGATCATGGTTTCTATTGGTGTTTCTACCATTGGACATACCTTTTGTACATCACTTTGTGGGCTTGTATCTACATGACATATCATGAATTTTGGATTATTATAGGAATTTGGATTTTTTTATATTATGGTGTTGATTTGTGGTTTTATAACTATTATCATGGGATATATGTCAGAAATTCCTCCAAATTTCATGTTTTATACCCATGTTTATAGTTTATTACTTAAGGCTTATTAGAGGCAGACCATGGGGGTCACTCTCATATTAACTAGAGGCCAAGAAGGGATTCCTAGTTGTATAGGTTCATGAAAAAGTTGTATCAAATCCATGTTTTGAGTGTTGATAAATAATTTAGTTATTAACTGTTGAATATTTTAAGGGAATGGTAGGTAAATAGTGTTTTTATCACTTAGTGTGTGATGTAATAAGGAAGACCAGCTTGGACCCAAGTGATAATGACCCGTATGATGAGATGTAAATACATTAAGATTACTGAAAAACCTAGGAAGGATACTGAAAATTATAGGTTAGATATGTGGGAGAGGTAAATTCATCAGGATTGTATTCACATGTGTTTAAATTTGGGTGGTATTGGGAGTGTATGATAAATATATCTAAATGAAACTTCAATTAATTCCATGTTACATGAATTATGATTTTTCTTACTTGTTTCCAGAGATGCTTTCTTGTCATTACCTACATGTGGTTCATGTTATAGAGGTTTAGAAGGATCTACTAATTGACCACTAGAGGATTGATCTATCTAACTTGGATGTGTCTTAAATAAAGACATCATGAATGTACAAGGACCAAGGGTTAGAAAAATACGAGGTGAGCATATTCGATTTGGAGATGAAGCACTGGTTGGGGATGATCAAAATTATTTTTAGTTTGATAAGAGATAGGGTGAAGTATCTAGTTCTGTACATAGTTATCCATATTCTAAGAGAAGCTCACAAGTAGTGGATTCAGTATCGTCGAGAGTAAAAGGTAGTAGAAGTTTTGAGGGATGTTATTTAGTGGTTTTTTCATGAAAGGGTTTTTCTTCAACGATGAGGGTAGGTAATAGGTAGAAGATGACCTAACTTAAGTAAGAGAGACTGAGAATCTACGAGAATTGGATAAGATTTTAGTATCATCTTCTATTTATTTTATATCATTTTCCATATGAGGAGTTGGGAGTGTTTCATTTATAGGATGCACAATGCATGATTATTTGATATACAATATCCCCAATTACACTAACTATGTATTTGGGGGTGAAACAGAAGTTTAATATGATGATAAATATTCATGTGTAACTAGGATCATCTCCATAGGGGATTCGTCGAATATCCCTAGTGAGAAGGGCTATTTATGGATAATCATTTGTTCCCAATACATTAATGATTCAGCTGATATAGAGAAACTGTCGATAGTTTTCATACTGTTTTTTATGAAGATAGTGGTTAATGTGTATTCAATAGGGGATCTTCTCATGTGATATTTTCATATGGAAAAAATATTCATTGTATATTCCATTACTCGACTATCCTCAAGTAATATTTTTATGTGGGTAGTCAAAATCTATTTTATCCTTAACAAAAAGTTCCTCAGTTGTCGTATCAGCAACATGGATGACATTATTATATTCCACCAAGTGGGGATTGAGCATGGTGTGGAAAACCCCATGATTTCCACAACCCTTAAGGACAACTGGTTGAGAATGGCCATATAGTTGGTCTTTAACAATGAGGTATGGGATCATTATGTAGATATTTTAATTTTATAGTTATTTTATCACTAAATGGGAATGTGACTGGTTGAGATATCATTTACATATAATGTGCAATGTATTTTATTTATTTCATTTTATATTATCTCACTCTTTTATTTCACTCATCATGGTATGTTCCTTGGGATTCAATATATAGAGACTTTGATTGCCATTATTTTTTATTATATTAATTGGTGTTCATCAAAGAATGATTGATATTTAATTATGTTGTGACCTGATGACGAGGAATCATTTGTCCGGGAGGGATTTATATCTACATCAAATACAACCCTATGATGTCATTCATAGAATTGATTAGTTATATTTCATGTATTCCATCAATGAGTATTTTTAGTTACGATTTATATTCTCTAATTAGGAAGGCCTTTTTTGGGGTTTTATTAGAGATAATTATTGTTAAATGGGTTATTGTCCATTAGAGAATTTATTGAATTAGTTAGTAGAACTATATATTGATTAAGTGAATATAGAGTCAGTTTATTTTCACAATATATTCGAAGAGTATCTATATTCCATCCCCTATAAGGTTGTAACCCTACCCCCCTCTATGTTAACTCATGTTCAAGATAGGGTTGTATCCCAATGCCTCTCTTATTTTTATGGCTTTTGATCAAATGTATCCTTTTGAGATACATAATTTGAGGATCCATATTGATTATTTGGCATGTAAGGGATTCATTGGGTCTTTACTATCATCAAGGGGGTGTTATAGTGTTATTCATCAAGAATGATGGTTTTGGTATGACGCTGTGTATATGCAACTAGTAATTAAATCAAGTAATAATAAAGAATAATTATCTCCATCTAAGGAAAGATGATTTGTTTGACTAGTTTAAGGGAGCCTACTCATTTTTAATTATTTATTTGTAGTTAGGATATCACTGAAAGAGGTTGAAGGTGGTAATATATACCAAAGCCTTCATTCAAGTGTCTCTAAGGGAACATTGAGTTCATAGTTATGTTATTTGGTCTCATGAAAGGACCAAATATTTTCATGGGACTCATGAACTATATGTTTCATGACTTACTAGATCCGTTCAAGGGAGTTTTCATCAGTGACATGACCATATAATAAATGTCTAAAGAGGATCATGAAGTGAATATTATGGTTTCTTTACAATTATTTAAAAAAAATATAAATAGGTAATTTATTCTAAGTGATTTTTTTGAAATATGATGAGGATTTTCTTGAGTATGTGGTGTTCCAGTTCGATGTGAAACTAAATCTTTTAAAGAAAAATTTTGTTGATTCTTGGGAATAACCTTTGATTTTTTTGAGGTTAACAACATCCATGGACTTGGGGAATATTATCAGAGTTTAATATCCAATTTCTCATTGATTTTATACCCTTTTATTGCCTTTCTTATTAAGGACCAATATTTATTATAGATCAAAAAGTGTTATGTATTTTTTTGACTAATTTAATTAAAAATTGATCAACACTCCCATCCTTAATTTTCTAGATGGGGGAGTGATTTTTATTTTTTTATTATCTTATTGTTGTCTTAGTTTGTGATGCATCCAAATATAAATCACAATAGTGAAACCAAAAGGGTCAAGGTAGATATTCCTCATTGATCCCGAATATTCCTTCCATGATTTTGAGTTAGTGGAAGTGGTGTTTTGTTTGAAGATATAGTGACATTACCTCATTGGTTATCACATTTTTCTCCTCACAAATAAAAATAGCCTATATTACATTTTCACTTAGCATTATTTTAATCAATATTTTTTGTATTGGATAATGTTCTTGTAGGAATATGATTTGAAGATCTCCTACAACAAGAGTAAAGGGAGTGTGGATACTAATTTATAGAGTTTAATGTCATGAAGATATTTTGTTAAAGTTTCTAGAGATTATTAGAGAGTGATAGAGTAAGTTTAATCAATGATTATTGATTTAGGGGTTGCTGGTGGTATATTTTTCCTATACTATATTGTAGTGTTATCATGTTTGATGCAGTAGGTGGAGGAGTATCTGTGGGGATAATGGGAGACAGATGTGTTGTAGCACTATAATTTTCATGATGATGCTCCAAAAGGATGTTTGGAGGATGACATACATTAGATGGAATACTGAGGGAGATTTATTATTCTATTAGTGATGGAAGTGTAGGTTCTTCCATTATTTCATAGATTATCATTGGTAGTGTATCTAGGTATATTCAAGATGTATCATGCTTGGATGGATTATTTTTTATGGCATCAAATGAATAAATAATTAGTGGAGTTCATGTCATGATGTTTTTTCATCCGAAACTTAATGGAATAGAATATTTTTCCTAGTGGTTTATTATAGAAATTTAATTTCCTCGATTGGATGTAAGAGAAAAAATATCTATATTTCACCATTTAGTCACCCCAATCCTAAGGTGGGAATGAAGTCCTTTAGTTAATGATGGATTAGTTAATGAGGTTGTAAAATTTCCTTGCAATCAAGGAGTCAAGTTATCTAGATGTTCTAGTAGAGAGGTATATAGAGGAGACAATGATATTTCATAGGGTATTATGGAACATAATTTCTACATGATCTTTACTTTACATTGTGATTGTTCGGAGGTATTAAGAACACATTTGGGTCCCATCTCCACCATAATACTGATATCTGTGTTAAGATGGATGGACATATAGAGTCAACTATTCCATTGTCAGAAGACATCTTGTGAAATTTTGGGCAAAATTTTGGTAAATTATGTTAGTACAACTTTCCTTTATAAAGATTCATGTTAATAGATACTATCACATATCAGTTGGAATGTCACTATTTGATGTATTTAATAAGATGAATTTGAAATCCAATTTATTTTAGACTGATATTTGTGAGTCAATGATTCATAGTCCCAAGGTAGTGTAGGGAACAATAGAAAAGGATCAGATGGTTTGATTATGGATGAAGGTAGTACAAAATTTTCAAAAGTCTTATATTAACCGTATGTGGAGGCCTATAGAGTTTGTGGTTGGTAAATTTTGTTCTTTATGGATTCCCCTTCTCATAGTCATTATATGTTTGGCTATGAGATTATGATTTTTCAACCATTTATCTTCCATTTTGAGGTGTTACATCATGTTGGAGAGGTTGAGCATCTGGTAATGTTTCCCTTGTAGTTGGACAAGATCCATGGTGCCTTCTTTGTATTTCAGCTTCAAATTATATCTTCATGAAAATTTCCATGTTATTAATTAGGGAGTGTAATACATGAAGGATGATGAAATATACATGGGTCATCCTATTAAGAATTGGGGTCATGAATTGATGGTGTCGTGTGGTTGAGTGATTATGTTGGTTGATGTTCATTAGAGGCATGGTGTCCTAGAGGGGAGTTCATGGGAACATGAGTTGTAGACAAATTCTTAGTATCCAAATTTATCTTGAGATTTGTTTTTTGTAGTGTTTGAGGTGATTTTTATGCTGATTAATTTATGTTATTTATTCTATTCTGTTGTTTCTTCTATAGAGTTGGTGTTTTATGTTTCATAGCTATCTCCATGGGAGAGTAGGTATTTGATGTTGTTTTTTATCTTTAGGTATGGTTTGGTTCCTAGGGATGAGACCTTTTTAGAGATATTTGGTGTAACAAATAAGGAAATTATGTAATGTTACTTTTATTTATTTAGTTAATAGAAATGTTAGGAAGATATTTTGAGGGAGATAGGTGTTTTTTGAGTTAAGACATTATCTCGGATAAGATATTCGTGACATAACCAATTTGGTCATTGTATAAGAGACATCACTATAGTAGAGGGTTTTTCTATAAATGATAAGTGACATTGTAACATCTATGGTAATAAAATGAAGTTTTTTATAGTGTACGTTGGTAAATTACGACACCATAAATTTAATTATCTATCTTTATGAAATTACTATTATCCATAAGAACATACCATTACTGATTTTTTGGTCATCGCTTGAGGATTTGGTTCACGATGCAACATTTTTTGGATGTTAGTGAATTTTTCCACAGGTGGTGAGGGGTCCTTTATGGTGCGGTACATACCTAACATGGATTGAATTTTGGAGGATAAATTTGGAGGTTTTACCAGAAGGTTAGCCATGATTAATCTTCCTCTATCATAGTGTGAGGACTTGACGGTCAGTTTTTGAGGGTTCTGTATTGGGAGTTATCAAATTGTGGTTCCTTGGTTCCATTGGGATCCTTCCATAATCATATCAAATTTGGAAAGTTTATTGATTTTAACATGGGTGATATTTTTATGATTAATGGAATGATTTAGAGAGGAAAGTTGAGATATCCTCCTCGTATCAAGACAATTCTATTTCATCCATGAACAAAATGTTTTCCATCCTAGGTATAAATTATAGATAACCCCTTAATCCCAACAATTGCCAAATTTTTCACCCCAAATTGGGTTCCATGGAGTGAATTTTTGGGATACCTTTCACTACCCTTAATTGATCATGATTATATTCTTTAATATATTGACCAATGATTGTAACGTCCCGACCTGGATCACCCCTAAGATGGTGGCCGGACAGGTGCGTCACATGACCTCAAGCACATATCCCCAAATGCCAGAGCATGCCGAATAGCAGCGAGGACCATTTTCATGTCCATTAGGGAGACTATTCCATCATATATTATAGGTAGTATCACAGAAGATGTAAACAACAAATAATAATGAATAGAGGAAGCATATGAAAGAATAAACTGCAGTAGAAGAAATATAAATAATCCAACTGAATAATAATCAAGTGTAAAAGCTCACAAATAAAACCAGCTACAAAATGATGACATGCCATGATTTCTATCTAAAATAAAAGAACAGAAAATAGAAACAAAAGCATACTGTCGAAAAAAATAAAAGACACAAAGTGTGACAACCGTATCATGAGGATGGCTCGGTCCTTTGCACCCATATCCATCCTAAGTAGTAACAATCAATCAAGAATTGGAATCATCATGCTTCCCTTTGTCAATATCTGCAATCATATAATCTACTTGAGTGTCAACGACGCTCGATCAGGGTGTGAGATAAAATCACAGTAGGCCGAAACTTGTGGTGTCTAGTCCTTTCCATTTCGGGCAATAATAAAAACCAGTGTGCCGTTATATAACAATTGCAGATAATTTATTATGTTCAATAAAATACATAACTCGGCTCGGGTTCCAAGTGACACGCATGCCTAATCACCTCTTTTGGACTAAGCCAGAAGTCTGAAAGGATTACCCGTATGTAGAATGAATGTACACGTATATATATAAAATCAAAGAAGAGTCACAGTAAATAAGAAAGTGGTATACCCCAAGCTTGTTCTATAACATGGGGTTTAAGTCAAGTGTCAGCCAATTGCACTTCCACATATCAGAAGAATATTTAAATTGTCAAGTGTCTGAAATGGAAATAATATAAAACTTATGTTCATTATTATTAAGGTTTATGTTGAGAGTGGGAGTCTGAGCACATCTTGATGGTATTACTACGTAACATCCATCAATTTATCCAAGGCCACTGAGCCCGTCTAAGGAAATCTTTCGAAAGACCATGTATCACCAGAGGCATGGATTTACATTGAGTCCGTCCCGATCTTGAAAAACGGGGTCAGGCACCATCTGAAGCTGGCATATCCACATTGCCAACGGATCCGTCCCAATGGGTCCTTTTGGAACCTGTATCACTCATAAGTATTTGAAAGCCCGGGGAATTCTCTGTCTGGAAAAGCCAAGAACATAACCCCCAACACATAGAGGTAACCATCAGGAATTAAGGGTCAAACATGGGCCTTAATACGTGACCCAAATCCTTTCCCCTCCCTAAATTTAATTAATGTTTTCACAGCATCAAATATGGCATCAACATTTGTAATTGCAGCTTGAAACTAAACAGGTACACCTGTACATCACAGTGTGCAAATTAAATATTTCAGCATAACAATATTAACAAGGCAAAGTACCGCATCAACATAAGCTGATAAATGCACTTTTAAATAAATAAATAAATTATACCAACCAACTACCAAGATCCCACAATTCCAAAGTTCATAATTAATCTAAATTAATTATTTAAATTAAACACAACAAAATAGGTTGTGCAAAACATGCAGATAAAGACACTTTTTAAAAATAAATAAACCATCACAACCAAATACCAAAGATTCAACAATTAAAGATTCATAATTAATCTAAATTAATTATTTAAATCGAACATAATAAAAAAATAAGTTGCAAAATATATGAAATTAAATAAATTAAATGTTTAGGCTAACAGAAATTATAATGACCACGTCGGCACACCCCAAGGGGAGTCCTAACTTGTTTCAAAAAATTAAACAAGTTAATTAATCATCAATACAGCTGCAACAACAAGGGGAAATAAATTAATTAAAGAATTTGGGTGAATTTTCTCAACACCGGTAGGCACCGACTAACAGCACAACGATGCATTTTTATAAATCGCAATGAAATATATGGAAAGAAAGTAGACACCCTACCTTATGGTCGTAGATGATCCTATTATTAGAGGTAGGTTTTGATTTAACCTAAAACGGAAGAAAACAGAATATTTTAGAAAAACCCCAAAATAGGGTAAAATCCTTCTACGATGAACTACACGTAGTATACACAACAAAAACCTACGATTCCACTTGTGCAAAGTTAGTATTTCACAAAGGATTACTCTGCACCTAATGGTGAAAAAAAAAACGAATGACAGACAGAGGAGCTAAAGTCTTCCGAAAGAGGAGTAGGGTTTTGTGCACCACCAATGGATGAGAGGTGTGCCACACACAAGAGAGGAGGAGGAGAGGAGAAAGAAAAAATAAAAAAAGAAAAGAAAAAGAAAAATAAAAATGAGTTAAATAAATAAAATAATAAAAATAAAATGGTGGAAGAAGTAAAACAAATAATTAAAATTGGTTTACCTCATTTTAATTATTTTTAATTTTGTTCCAACCGTAACTATTTTATTATTTATTTTTATCTATCTTTAAATTCCATTAATTTCCATTAATCCTTTTTAATTATTTTTAACCCAAACACTGCACTATGTCTCGTTGTAAGATTTTTCATGAAACTCACCAGTAATTTAATTAATTAAAATAATGATGCCCTTGACCCACAACAGCGTGTGCAGGCGTTCGTCCTGATCACTTTAAAGAAAAGGACAACAAAAACATAAAATGTACACATAGAAGTTTATGCCGAGACATTAAAATAATTTAAGTAGATAATTAATAATATTTTATCTAATCCCAACAATAAATTTCCACACATATATATACACGTGTTATGTAGATATATATATATACATATATATATTCATATATATACAACTGCATATGTATATACATCACTGTATATATATATTTAATCCCGCACATATATATACATATATCATATACATATATCTTCATATTTTTGTTCTAATATAATAATATTTACAACAATTAAAATAATCATTATTTAATTCAACCCATTAATAAAACCAATAATATTTAAAAAAAAAATAAAAAAAAATGATAATGGTTATTAAATAAATACTGATGTCACATTTGTATTTAATTCAAATAATTAATAATATCACATTTATTACAGTGTGTAGTTATTATTTACACTGCAACATGATTTATTAATTGTCGATGTGCATTCTCATTTATTGTTTTCAAAATAAATAACAATATTTATAATAAAATTATTAATATATCTAATTGCCAATAAAATATTTAAAATGCAAATAAATTATCTTCAGGTGCGATATGACTAAAAATCCCAAACTCGCAATGGTTATACACTGTCTAGGGTAAACCCCTTGTCCCAGAACTATTGGTGGTGTCAGATTTCTCATTTGATGCATTATTTGTGAGAAAACAGTAATTTATTATTTAAAAATTGGAATAATTAATAAATTAAAAATAAAGATGGTATTATCAAGTGAGAGGGTGCCAAACACCCAATGTGAATCAAGGTTATACCCTACCTATGGTAAACCCGACATTTCGGACCCAATGGTAGTCTCAATTTCACATATGACGCACTGTTTGAGAGAAAATAATCAATTTTTATTTAAAAATAAGGAATAATTAATTAATTAAAAATAAATATGGAATTATCATGTGTGAGGGTGCCAAACACCTGATGTGAATCAAGGTTATACCCTTCCTAGGGTAAAATCGATGTTCCGGACCTAATAGAGGTCTCAGATTTCTCGTACGACACACCGTTTGAGAGTTTTTTTTTGAAAAGAAACAAACACGCATGTCAATAAAATAAACTTAATATTTTTATTCTATCAATGCCACAATGTCTACTGTTGCAAAACAAAAGGTTCTGACACTCGGTTTTAAAACCAACCTTCCCAGTTAACGGAAAAAAATATCATGCATTTTTTTCATCCGGTTCAAATCACGGAACATTACATCCTTCCAAACTTAGAACTTCTCATCCCCAAGAATCCTTCGAGAACAACATTACTCTCACATGATCTACTGGGTCATGAAGTCTCATACAATAGGTATTCAAATGCTCAACACACGTTCAAATTTTGGTTTGGAAGGTGGCACATAAGCCATTAAGATCCTATCCAACACTCATTTACCAACTAATACACCGAGACGGTACTTATTCAAACTCGTTTAGCTAGAGACACGAACATGTCATCATCTCATTAAAGTTTTAGTCAATGTTAATTCCTGCCTTAGGTTTTAATGTTAGAAGATGGAAAATTCAAGGTCACGACACCTTCCTCCATCATCATTTCGTACAAAACACTCCCATAAGAGTTCTAGTGACACTTCTCGCTTGATTTCCGAAACGGATAAAATAGTCGATTCCCCATCTCCCTTAAATCCCAAGTAGATCTAGATTTTTATGAAAAGCCATGGTCGACCAAAACTACACTTGTCTCACCAAATGATATGTCATAAAAAGTTCCTTCACTGACTGTTTCATTGAGTAAGAGAGATAACTAGTCAAGACACTCTGACTGAACATTTAAGATGGTTCTCGGCTTAGATGACTGGTGTTTATAGAATAAATTGTGATGTATTCTTCAAAGGTATCTCGCATTTACCACGAACACGTCCACATGAGTTCATACCAGACCTCCAGTGAACTTATTTGATTTAGGCATCACCGATCCCAACAATAAGTCTAGGGTAACCATGGATTGGCACAATAGGAGGGAAAGGAACTAATGCAGGGCAGTCCATACTCCATGTTTATGAGTGAGACGTTTTTATAAGGGAAAGATTCCAATATGAAAACATTGACTGAAGCCAGAGCGGCATCAGCATGGAAGTCAAGTTAGATGAAACGGTTGGTGTAAAATAGTTCTTCAGGAATTCCCACATAGAAATCCAAAGGTCACTCAAGACTAGACAAACCTTGATAAGAATGACACATCAATGTGAAACACTAAGAAAAAACACCCAAAAAAATCACAACAACTTGTAAAGCATTACCATGGTGTAAGATAGATGCTCTCTTATTGCATCAAGGTTAAAGGCAAGATAGAGGACATTCTCATCACTTAAGAAAGAGTACACTAAAAGGATTTGAAGATTACCAAAAAGAAAACATTTAAACAAAAGGCATAAAACCCTAACTAAACTAGCTAGTGTTGTAAAACACCTGAGTCTCTAGAAGTAATCCTGGGCACTGGGATGAATTTGATTCATTTAACATAGAAGTCAATTTATTACATAAATGACCCGAAACGCATTTAACAGTGCAAGAGTTAAAGATTACACTGAATTCATCCAGTTCTTCACAACAATAAGAACTCTATGACACCGCGTACGTGAACACATACTATCCTGAGGTGATACAAAAGCAAGATGAATTTTAACTCAGGTGAAGGCGTACCGAGTCATCCAATTCTATGGATAAGAGAGGGACTAATGACCTATGAAGAAACTGACCATTCTTAAGGAATGCCTAACCTAATGTAAAAAAGCAGTACCCAATGATCAAACTCAAAAAAGATAAGGAAAAAAAGTCCACCAAACCATACAAGGGTGTCATTTTTTTAAGAAAGGGGGCCCGACTAGGGGAAATGACATGCAAAAGTGTCTATTCCAAAGAAAAATAAGGAGAAACATAAACAACCCTTATACCAGGGTCTTAAACAGAGGACATCTCTATAGGTTCTATATATAATCCCTTAATATTTAATGACATTTAATCATTAAACATCAAAGGATTTAATCATAACATTAAATACTATTTTTCAAAATAACACACAAGGTACTTGATCTTAATAAACTCCTCAAGGGAAAAAATAGAATGCTTTATAAAACACCATTTTAAAACATTTTACATTAATTGACATCATGTCCTTAATTAGGAAGTCTATAACATTAATTTATTTTTAAGCAGATAAGGTGACCTATAGGGGTCCCAAAAAGCCGACCTGGGTTCATTATAATGCAACCCAAAAACTGTTGTTTAATTATTAAGAGTCACAACACCCATATCGAGTTATCACATAAGGAACATGGACCAACTAACCTACATGGTCCTAGCTGTGCCTTGGGTAGTTAACCAACTTATTTGAAATTATATCATGCTAAAATACATATCAACCTAGATATATGGGTGGCTATCAACCTATAAAGTGACAATACGCATTATAGTTTTTGGAATTTGGATCCAATTCAAAGGAAACCATTAAATTTTAGCAAAGAAACCAATTACGTAAAAAAAAACTAGTAGGTCACCACAAGAAGCTAACAAAGAGACATGTTGTAATCACAGAAGCATAAAATTTTAATCACAAGGACATGCTTATAGGCACAAAAAATGATACAAGGGAAACATGGTATTAAACAGAAAGCATGGTAATATGCTAGCTTGCTAAATATATCACCGAAACATGGTATCTAAAAGGCATGCTAAATAATTACAGGTCATGGAATATATTCAAGTAAAAAAATTTGAATCAAGAGGCAACCTAAAATGAAAGTATGTGGCATGGAACTATGCATGTCATGTGAGTTACTATGTGCCTATTATGATGCATGTGTGGATTTATCCTTACCATAACATGCCAACGAAAAATACCATAAATTCCATAAATTCATAAGCAGTAAAAATTACACCAATAACTCAAGGTGAAATCATATCAATTGTAACATCGAAAAACATGAATCAACAATCCCAACCCTGGACACTTTTTCATTTCCCATACCTGGGGTGATCAGTCCCAATCACAGATTTTAACCAAGTGCCAACATATTCCAAATCTTTTGTCTACAAAACCAAAACAGTAAGACAAAGGAAAAAAAATACCACCTCTGATACCAAATTGTAACCTACCAACCCGGCCCACCTCTAAGATGGTGTTCAGACTAGTGCCTCACATGACCTCAACCGCATCTCCCCAAACCCCATAGGCTGTCGACTAGAAGAGAGGTCCTTTTCATGTCCGTGGGGGAGACTATGCCCTCATAGGTAATAGGTATTACCGAAGTGGAAGTAAATAGAAAATAATAAGGGATAGCAGAAGAATATTAATGAATAAAAAAAAGCAGAAGAAATATGAATAATCCAACTGAATAATAATCAAGTTCAGAATCTCAAAAATAAAACCTGATACAAAATGTTGTCATTCCATGATGTCTGTCTAAACTAAATGTACATAAAATAGACACTCAAGCATACTGACGAAAAAAAGAAAAGACACAAATCTCGAAAACTACATAATGAGAAAGGCTCAGTCCTCTGCCCCAATCTTCTTCCTAAGGGGAAATAATCAATCAAGAATTGGAAGCAGCACACTTCCCTCTGCCAATTCCTACCATTATATAATCTACTCGGGTGTCAACGAATCCTTAGTAGGGTGTGAGATAAAATCCCAGTAGGCCGACACACGCGATGTCTACACATTTACATTTCATGCAATAATAAAATACAGTTTACCATTATATAACAATTGTGGATAATTTATAAAGTGAAATAAAATAAATTACTCATCCCGGGTTCTAAGCGGCACTCGCGCCTTATCACCTGCTTCGGCCTAAGCCAGAAGTCTGAAAGGAGTACCCGTATATAGAATTCCCATACACGTATATATATAAAACCCAAAAAAGAAACAAGGTTAACAAGAATGAGGTATACCCCAAGCTTATGCTTTATCTTTGGGTCTAAGTCAAGTGTCAACCAAGTGCACTTACACATATCAGAAGAATATCTACATTCTAAAGTGACTCAAATGGAAATAATATAAACCTTAAGTGCATCATTATTAAGGTTCATGTTGAGATTTGGATTCTGATCCCATCTTGATGTTATCAATACCGAACATCCGTCAATTTATCCAATGCCACCAAGCTCGTCCAAGGAAATCTTTCGAAAGACCAATTATCGCATGAGGCATGGCTTTACCCTGAGTCTATCCCGATCTCGAAAAAAGTGGCCAGACACCATCCGAGGCTGGCTTAGCCACATTGCCAATGGATCCGTCCCGATTTTCCCTTTTGGAATTGGTATCACTCATAAGTATTATAAATCGTAGGGAATTCTCGGTCCATCAATGTGAAGAACACCCCCCCAGCTCATAGCTGTATCAGTCAAGAACGAAGGGTCTAAGTGTGGCCCTTAATATAGGACCAACCTCCTTTCCCCTACCAGAATTAAATTAACTTTTCACAGCTACAAATATGACATCAAATTATGTTATTGCATCTTGAAACTAAACAGATATACCCGTGCATCACATAGTGAAAATTAAATATTTCAGCATAGAAATCTTAACAAGGAAAAGTACGGCATCAAAAGAAGTAGATAAATGCACTTTTAAATAAATAAATAAATTATACCAAACAAATACAAAGATCCAAAAATTCCAAAGTTCATAATTAATCTAAATTAATTAATTAAAATGAACACAATAAAATAGGCTGTGAAAAACATGCAGATAAAGACACTTTTTAATAATAAATAAACCAGCACAACCAACTACAAAATATTCAACAATTAAGGATTCATAATTAATCTAAATTAATTATTTAAATCGAAAAAAACAAAAATAATAGGATACACAACACATGAAATTAAATAAATTAATAGTTTGCGCTAATGGAAATTATACTGACCACGTCTGTATGCCCCATGGGGTGTCCGAAGTTGTTGTAAAAAATTAAACAAATTAATTCATGATCAATACGATTGAAAAAAATAGGCAAAACAAATTAAGTAATGAATTTGGGTGAAGTTGCACACCGTTGGTAGGCACCGACTAATGACACCACGATGCATTTTTATAAATCAAAATGATACATTGGGAAAGATAGTAGATGCCCTATCGTATGTTCATAAATGATCCTATGATCTGAAGTAGTTTTTGATTTGACATAAAAAGGAAGAAAATATAATATTTTTGAAAAACCCAAAAATACGGTAAAATCCTTTCATGAGAAACTGCACATAGGATACACAACAAAAACCTACAATTCCACTTTCAGAAGTTTAGACTTTCCTTAAGGTTTACTGCGCACCTGACGGTGAAGAAAACGAATGACAGACGGAGGAGGTGCAGTCTTCTGAAGGAGGAGTAGGGTGGTGCGCACCACCAATAGAGGAGAGGTGCGCCACACACAAGAGAAGAGGAGGAGAGGAGAAATAAAAAGGAATGGAAAAAATATAAAGAAAAAATAAAAAGGTGATAAATAAATAAAATAATAAAAATAAAATGGTGGAATAAATAAAATAATTAACTAAAATTGGTTTACCTCATTTTAATTATTTTTAATTTTTCTCCAACTGTATCTATTTTATTATTTATTTTTATCCCTCTTTAAATTTCATTAATTTCCATTAATTATTTTTAATTATTTTTAACCTGAATTCTTCTCTATGTTGCGATGCATGATTTTTCATAAAACTCACCAGTTGTATAATTAATTTAAATAAAGCTACCCGGGACTCGCAGTAGGGTGTGTAGGCGTGCATCTTGGTCGCTTTAAAGAAAATGACAACAGAAACTTAGAAGGTCCACAAATTAGTTTAAGTTGAGACATTAAAAGAATTTAAGTAGATAATTAATAATATTTTATCTAATCCCAACAATAAATATTCACCCATATATATACACCTGTTATATATATATATATACCCATCTATATATTTATATATATACAACTACATATGTATATATATCACTATATATATATTAAATACCACATATATATATATACATATATCATATACATATATCATCATGGATTTGTTCTAATATAATAATATTGACAACAATTTAAATTATCATTATTTAATTCAACCCATCAATGACACCGTTAATATTTAAAAAAACAATAACAATAAAAAAAGACAACGGTTATTAAATAAATATTGATTGTGCATTTGTATTTAATTCGAATAATTAATAATTTCACATTTATTACATTGCACGGTTATTATTTACACCGTATAATGATTTATTAATTGTGGATGTGCATTTTCATTCATTGTTTTCAAAAAAAATGATAATATTAATAATAAAATTATTAATATATCTAGTTTCCAATAAAATATTTAAAACACAAATAATTTATTTTTGGGTGCGATATGACTAAACTTCCAACAATCTCAAATTTTATACCTTGCCTAGGGTAAAACCCATGTCCCCGAACTATTAGTGGTGTCCGATTTCTCATTCGACGAACCGTTTCAGAGAAAATAATTATTTATTATTTAATAATTGGAATAATTAATAAAATAAAAATAAATATGGTATTACCTAGTTCGAGGGTGCCAAACACCCAATGCGAATCAAGGTTATACCCTACCTAGGGTAAAATCGTTATTCCGGACCTAACGGTAGTTTCAAAGATCTCAAACGATGCACGGTTTGAGAGACAATAATTATTTATTATTTAAAAATCAGAATAATTAATTAATTAAAAATAAATATGGAATTATCATGTGAGAGGGTTCCAAACACCCGATGTGAATCAATGTTATACCCTACCTACTGTAAACTCGACGTTTCGGACCTAACGGTGGTCTCATATTTCTCGTACGACACACTATTTGATGGTCATTTCATTTTTTTGAAAAGAAACAAACATGAGTATCAATAAAATAAACTTAATATTTTTTTCTATCAATGCGGCAGCGTCGACTATCTGAAATAAAATGTCTTGACGCTCGGTTTTAAAAATGACCTACCTGGTTAATGGAAAAATATTATTTCCTATGTTTTTTTTCATCCGGTTCAAAACACGGAACGTTACAATGATGATCTAAGGTGAGATCCACTTCTAGTCCTTTGGGTTCTCATCATGATTTCTAATCTAGGGATGGATGTGCAAAAGTTTGTATTGGTGTTGGATTGATTAATATATGGGGATTTATGCACTGTACTTTATTCGGGTTTCTCTTATGCTGTTTATCTATTATGGTAATCTCTAACCTTATTCTAATTATTCAATGTTTGATAAATCATTGTTTAAGGTAAGGGATTGAAAAAACATATTTATTTATGTGTAATTTGGGGATGTTTAATTCTCATACATTAACTGAGTGAATGATATAAATCATAGAAATAAGAAAAATTAACCAGATTAAAGAGAGTTGATCGGAATGGGTGATCATTATAGGTTTACATGTTTCTATGAAATGATTATATAATTATTAAGTAGCCAAATTTTGTTTCATATAATATTTTTTATTGATATATGTATTTTCTTGTTTCTATTATTGGAATAATAAGACAACCTTTCTTAAGAGGCTTACTACATAATTATGGAAAATAATTCATCTTATGAAATTTTTATTGTTGTGTTATAACCCACTAAAGTGAGGTTAAATAAATTTGATTTCATGTTTTTGAAATGGTACTATGGATGTGCTTATTTATAGAATTTTTTTTCTAGAATAATACTATAAATGAGTTTTTATAGATGTCAGTGTGTGGTGGTGGAGATGGATTATTGCGGTTGGTTGGAAATTGGATGTGTTGAGTAGTGAGTATATGGCTACCTTTCCATAGTTATCAAGAGGGTATGTAGTTTCTAATGTGGAATGATTGTAATATTATATGAAATAGGTGGTGATATATGATTTTATTGGGGCTATGTTTCTATCGGTTGTTCATCGGAAGCCAAAACGGGTGGGAAATTAAAACAATTCACCTTAATAGATGAAAAAAATGTCATCATGGAAAAGTGATACCCAACACACAACTCAATGATCTCTTGTAATTAAATTAATAAAAAAAAATGAGACTATGCTTCATTCAATTTCATTCAAACATGGATTATTCTCATTTAACATATCATTTATTAAAGGTATTGTGGTTTTTCCCACTATATAATACAAAATATCTTAAAATTTTTATTTGTACATTGATATTTAGACATTGCATTCCATCATGGAGAAATAATTACGCACTTTACATCATTGTGATCACTCGAGCATCGTTCCTTCAATATATAATGAAAAACTGGGATATGTATTCTGAGATCTCTTATCTTACTCAATTATTTTATAGAGAATATAAATAAGATTTAAATTGAATGAATAATACATCAAATATGGGATTTTCATATCATATATAGGTAGGTTTTAAGTCCTAGAAATTTCACTTTGTCCCTCAGATAAATTAAACATTCAAAATAAGACCAAAATGACACTAAATCACTTAATAATTGTTTTATAAATGTAAATTATGTTTTATAAAATAATTTTAACATCAAATATATATTATTTTATAAATTTAATTCCATTAACAAAACTTTATTCTCCCATTAAATACGTAACAAAACATGAATAATAATATTCTTTCGAAAAATACATTGGTTTGGTATTCACTTGATTATGTTCCAATATAATTACTAAATAAATTAAAAAATAATTATTTTAATTATGAACAATATGGTGTTTATTTATTCCCTAGGAATAGGGAAGACTCTAACATCAGCCAAACCACATGGTGGTCCCATAGTTTTCTAAACATCTATTAACATAGAATTGTACATACAGTTCAATACTATTTGTGTGTGACCATTTAGGTTCTTACAATGATTGTAGATAGTATTAAACATAGACTAGGAGAGGAGTCATATTACCAATCAACACTCCTAAGGTGAAAATATATACAAATAACAATTAAAACTCTCCCATGAACACATGTTGTGTAATGTAATCTATTTTTTATACGATATCTCATAAATATTGATACATAACTTGTCTCACCATCATTTTATTATTTATTTATACTTTGTATGACGACACTTGATATAAATATACACTTTACCATATATATGTATTTACTGATGTTATTAACATCTTATTCAACAAGGCCTAACATATCTCATCCTATACTTTGAAGAGACTAGTCATTTGTTGATCAGATAACCAATCAAATTCCCCCAATTACACACCCAATGAAAGATACCACACCACAAAATAAATACTATGGCTTACCTATTACATAACATAATGTGATGAAATAGTAAAAATTGATAATTTCATCAAGAAATGAGACAAATAAAAATGTTAGTAGATAAAAGTAACAAGTGAAACCAATAAAATATGTTATTCTTATTGGCGAATCAGTCCTCATGATATCAATTACCTGAGATCATTATTTTAGACACATCACGAGAAGATATATCAATGTTAATAGTCCCCCAAAATATGATAGTAAGAAATAATTTGTGTCTTGTAAGAATAATATATCTAGACAATATGATTTATGTTTAATAGTACTGTAATAATATCTAAATGTTCTTATTATTGTAGGGAACTGGTATAACTATTTGATATCACCTGTATTCGAAAGAAATTTACATTTATATAGTATATAAACATGTAATGTTACTGTAATGGAAATAGAAAACACATTAATACATAAAAGTTTATACATTTAGTACAAATCAATGCACATATAGGAGTTGGGTCTAGGGAACCAACTCTCAACACTACCTTTTACACTAGGTCCCACCAATAACAAATATCCACCTGATATCTCACACACGATAAAAATTCATATGATGACATATGGATTTCATCAAGGTGTCTTCCACATAATAACCTTTAGATACTCTTCTAAATGAGACTTCACCTCTCCATGTAAAATCCCTCAATAGATGAAACTTCTGTAGTATATTATTTTCTGTCTAGTGTAACCTGAGCTCCATAGAATGTACCACTACTGTAATATTATTAGAAAATAAATTAATAGGGTAAAAATTAATGAGGTACCATGAAAATAACTGAGAAAAATATTCATATCTATATATATATCATGGCTACCTCAAAAGATGATATATACTCAGATATAATAGTAGAATAATTAA
Organism: Viscum album; assembly: GCA_963277665.1. Classification (NCBI taxonomy): domain Eukaryota; kingdom Viridiplantae; phylum Streptophyta; class Magnoliopsida; order Santalales; family Viscaceae; genus Viscum; species Viscum album. Next base: position 1,763,854,735 of record OY728151.1, read on the forward strand.
CCAATGGTCTTTTCAAGATTCTATAGATAACCTAAATACCATTGTTCAAAAACAAAATTTTTGACTATTATTTTAGATCATTAGGGTCTATCTGGATGCTAGAATAAGTTCATACCCTAACTACTATCTTCTCACCTTCTATGTACACCCAGAACAAATCCTTTTTTACATATAAACTACTTTGAGAGAGTTTTTACCACTTCCCAATTCCAATCTTCTAAATTATCTTGATATCATTACAACTATGAATAATATAAAGAAAACATAAAGACTAGTGCATAGCATAACATAAATGATATATTCAACTACCAATGTATATATGAATCTACCCTTTTATAAAATCTCCTCTTTTATTTTCTGAAAAATTTTATTTGTGAGATTGATACATTGTGACATTATGAAAAACTATCACATGGTTTTCTCTATATTGTATCCTTTGAGTACCATGTCAATATATGTATTTTACATTTTTATTAATAAGCCATCAAGTTCTACCTTGATAGATCATGATCCATAGAATATATGTTTCTTCACCTATGTCTTTACTAGAGAAGCATTAGTTTGAAGAATAATTTCTGGATTTTAAAACATGAACTTCATTACCCATTAGTAATTTATCATGAAAATATAATAGTTGTAATGTGATGGAATTCGGAGTATCATTATTGTATAAACTTCTCCCACTTCCATTGCAAAAAAAATTCTTTTATGGCCACATAAAAATAAACATTTGTTGACCATTATTCATTATTAAATCTATAAATGTACATCTATGTATTTATTAATTTATTATAACTATTAAACATGATACACCATTCTAGTTATGTTATATATAATTGTTCTACAAAATTATTATTTAGAAAACATGTTTTGAAATCCATTTATAAAATCTCATTATCATAGAAGGATACTACTACAATTAATATTCTGATGTATTTTAGAATCATGATTGGTGGGTAGGTTTATTCATAGTCAATTCCTTGATGTTTCCTAAATTCCTTCAAAACAAGTCCTACATTATAGTTAATTACATGAATATTAAATTACAAATTTTTATTGAATACCCAATTGAACCCAATTGGTTTTACATCTATTGGAGAGTCCAAAAAAATCCAAAAATTATTTGGGAATATAAAATCCATCTCATAATGCATGACTTCATTCCAATTAGTAGAGTCCTTTCCAACCACTTCTTACTTGAACATAATAGTATCTTCATTATAATGGGATAATTTGTAACCTGATTTGATTATAATAAAAATATATCTATCCACTTATCAATAATCCCTTATAGACCTTTCCAGTTCTTCTTTCTCTAGATCTCCACTATCTCCCATTGTCTCTTGTGCAGATATTCATCACACCAACTCTTATAAATCATGAGCATCATGATCATTAAATTAAATCTTTCTCCCATTATGTTGAGTGGAAATGTGTTCCCTTTATATAAATTATCCATGCCATAACATAATTAATCTTTTAACTAAAGATTTTTGTAGGAAAATTTCTTTATTTTTATGATAATATATAAATATACAATTAAAGCTTCGAGATGCGAGTTATTCCTTAGGTATGTCTTAGGAAATCAACACACATCCCTATACATGTATATGTTATAGATTGGGTTTCATTCTATACCATTACTCATATAGAATCTCTTAAGAATATTCAGTTGGAACTAATTTTTGTGTATATGCCACTTTATAATATGCATATCCTCAAAAGGATAATGGTAAATTTTAAGGAGTCACCATGAATTTGACCATATCAAGAAAGGTATAATTCCAATTTTCACTTACCCCATTCGATTATGATTTATAAGGTGGAGTAAGATAAAAGACTATCATGCACTTCATAAAGTTAGTGTAGAAAGAATAGTTTGGATATTCTCTACATTTTTATGAGTGGGGTTTATTAATTTTCTTAACAACCTGGTTTTATACACCATTTTTTCATTCCATGTCACACCCGAATTTTTCCATTCACCCTTTCTTATGTTTATTTTGGGATGTTTGGAATTCACTCGAGTTCTGTGTGTTCCATGTATAATTTTTTGTTTTTCTTTTATTTAGTTTTGGTACCACATTAATACCTTAGTTTCCCCCAAAGGTTTTTGGTGAAAAAATGTATGCTTTGAGCTTGAAAGTAGGTGGTGTGTGGTTGTCACATTGCTAGGGGAAACAATGAAACATGCTCCAAGAAACCGTGTGAGCCTAGGGATGCCCCTGGATGGACGGGGGCACATCCCACACATAGTTGGGAAAACTATACAGAAGGTGTGCAGATGGTTCTACCATTTTGGATAGAATCATGTCACACAATTGGTGTATAGTTTACCAAATTGTGAAAAAAAACCATGCGATGTTCCTGGTGTGTCTAGTAAGGGGTGCATGGTTTGTGCACAGTTTGTAAAACTATGTGCCCTAACTATGCGTACTACCCTGATCATAAAAATTTTGAAATTTTTATTCTAACCGATTAGTGTTTTAACCAAAAAACATCGATTATTCACTTATCTTAGTTTGTGAAACCCAAATGCAGCCTTCCCCTTTTTCTACTTTCCTCTCCTCCTCTACCATGGTGTGTATATAGTGATCTATTCAAGTTTGGGGCTAGATTTCTCATTGTAATCACCTCTTCTCTTATCCATCTTTCTCTTCCTCAATTTTCTCTGAAGTTCCACTTCTACCTTTGTCATGTGGATCTAGGTTTTACATTTATGTTTGGGGTTTTTCTTTTCTAGGATTTTTCTTGGTTGATCTTGGATTTTAGAACCTTTGTGGAGAGGTTTTGGGTTGGAATTATTGAAGCACATGAGATTTAAGGTAGGTTTTCCATTTCACTTTCCCTTAAAATTAGATAATTGTTGTCTTCTAAATTTCTACTCATTCATTTAATCTTAAATATTGATGTGTGATAATTGGAATAATTTTTTGGTATGAAATGTGGAAATTCCATTATTGTTATGAAGTTAATGGAAATGTTTTGATAAATGTTGCACACCAAGTGTTTGATAAAATGGATGGTTGGATTTTGCATGTGATTTTTTGATTGAAATGTATTGTTTGGAATAAAGAATGTTTATTTGACATTTAAAGTGGAGATTTGGTTTCATCAAATAGCTTTCTAATGGTTTTGACATAAAAATGGTGCGTATTTGGTTCTTAAAAAATGGTTTGACATGAAATGATGATGTGTGGCCCGTTTGGAAATTTTATGGAAGTGACATGGTTTGTAAATGTGGTCTGAGTGTTAAATGGAATTTTCTAAAATAATGTGAAATGGAAAACAGTGTGTTTTCACTTATTTTGGAATGAGTTATTTGGTTATTTGAATAAGAATTATTTATTGAAGTGTATTTGAGACCCGATTGGAATTTTTTTAAAATTGTTTATCCTGAAAAATCAACTTGGGTAATCTTATTGCCTTGTTTATGTTGAATGGATGGGATGTACTCACTATGGAATCCTTGTGATCCATTTATGTGAATGGATAGGACATACTCATAGTGGATTCTTCATGATCCATTTAATTTTTATAGAATTAGAGACCCTCAGTGTGGACTTCATTGATATCTATATGCTTTACAGAAAGTGAATGATCCTTTTGGTGGTCTGGGGGTGATTTGTTTTGTGAGTTTCTTATATATGCTATATGTTCATGTGATTGGATTCTCAGTTGGAATTATTGGATCACTACCACATTACCTTATATCTCAACATGGGAACTTTTCACAATTAGATTTTTTTTGAGAAAGGCTTCAATACTGGTTAATATTATTCTCTGACTGGTAGACCACAATAGGGATTGGATATTGTGATTTATTTTTATCATTATAGGATAGTTACCCTCGGTCAAACCTAGTAGGGTGTGATTGGTCTTGTGAGATTTAATGATTTCATCGAGTGAGACCTACTTTTTAGGATGATTTAAGATGAATAATATGTTCTAGATTATTCAAGAAAGGCCCAAGAGACCCACAAAAGGGAACTAGTGTTTGTGGGTGACTTGATCATATGATTGGAGGCCATATGTCAGCACACCACCAACACAAAGAGTATTCTTAGTACCTTTCCTTAGGCTCCAGATGGCTTGAAATTCCCTAAGAGCTAATGAAGACAATTATTCCAACTCCCCTTGTCATATCCCAACAAAAAACAATCAATAAAACCAAAGACACTAATAAAACTAAACTTCCCATGGCCACTCGAGGATTAGAACGAGAAAGAGTTTGTGATGATCTTATCGAACCTACCCCTCGATTCCCAAAAATTTTACTCCTTATACATAGACATCCCCAAATAACAAAGGGAACTCTATAAATAAAGGTATATTAAGAGATAACCTTCAATTTGATACCATTTTGTCACGAACTAGCCTTAGTCTACCCTGAACTGGTCACCGAGGCCATCCCATGACAAATCCTGAGAGGTGGTCCTGATACTCCTGGGATAGTGACAAGCACCAAGGGAATCAATAAGGGTGAAAAGGGAATGATATCTCCCAAACATAAAAAATAATACAACAGAAAAAATAATTGGACATCCCAAACGCATTTATATAAAAAAACTGAATTATCCATAATGTATACAACCAAACTGGGAGAAAAATAGAATTATACAACTAAACCGACCATAACTGATGGAAAAATAACTCCACGTGACCCCACTTGTCACTCTCCAACAAAACAATCTCATGCTTCTCAATGCAATCAAATATAATCTAAAACCTACACAAGGGATAAAAACAGAAAAGAACTGTAGGTGTGAGTATTAAAACTCACTAGGCTAGCTCGATAATCTATTACCAATGCACATCCATTAAAATAAGAGAAACATCAATTTAATTTTTGAACAAAAATATATAATATTATGTTTTTCAACAAGGTTACTCAAAAAAAAATTAAAAAACATTTCCCTTATTCCTTTCCAAAACTAGATTCATTCAACTAGCGCTCCAGTAGCATTTTTAAGGGGAAAGTGATGTTTAAATTTTCAGATTTTCACAAGAGGATAAACCAAATTAATTTGAAAACAATTTTCATAAACCTAATCAAAACTAGGCTACCACATTCCAAGAAAAACAAGTTACAAGAAGGAATAATAGTAATCACACAACAAGGGCAATGTAAATATATATACAAGCATCATATTCATCACTACAAGAAACTGAAAGCCAATAGACATGGGTGAACTTGTAAGATCAATAAAAACCAGAATTTAATAATACGTGAGACTCAATCCCCGTTGGAATTCCACACATGATGAAAATGAAAACGCTGAAATGCCCAGCAACCCAAACTCAGGATAGACCGAGGGGCCCAATCCCAGAGTTATAAACCCAAAATATATCCATCTACTATGGGACACTCGTATGTCCATCCACTACCACTGTAGAATTTGTTCATAGAATGTTCTCTCAATATTGCATGTTTCAATGTATCATTTATATAAAAAGTGTGTGTGACAATCTATTTCATCCGAGCATCAAATCATAGAATATATAGAATGACAATTCACAACAGACATCACCCCAAGTCACTTTAAGGACCGATCTCATGCCATTAATCAAAATGAACATAAAGTTTCCAACCCAAGGAACTCTCATAATAGATCATAAGGATTCCTAAGTAAGGATTTCCCATCCATTATATACATACAAGCATGTTATGAGAAACATCCTCATGAGGTTTTCATAACAAACAGTTTCACCATTTTTCACAATGTTGCCAAATGGGACCTTAAGAGTTTCTCAAAACAAACATTTTACAAAGGTACACATTTCACTTTTAATAAATAGATTTATAAACACCATGTATAGTATTAAAAAAAATTTAAAAATCCCATTATACACTATGGTTACACATTAAAAACATGACCATTTTCATAAGGATGCCAAACAAGCCATTTTCCGTCAACTCAGGCCAAAACATGTTAAATACCAAAACCCATTTATTTGTAAAACCAAATCCACATTGTAAATCCATAAAAGGATCCAAAAATAAAAAATTTCAATATGAATATGTATTTATAAATCCAAACAAATCATTTTATATTGCACTAGACACATAAAATCCAACTGGGCAATTTATCGAACACATGTCATGTACTCTTTAACAAAACAACTTATTTTAAGCACTTGAAAAGGTATAAAATACAATTTTCATCCATTAAATTTATTCAAAATACTGAAACATATTAAAAATACTTTATACCAGGTGTGAAATCTCATGGAATTATTTATCAAACCAGAGGAGTGCACATTTATACCAAAAAACAATTTTTTTTAACAAAATAAGCCATAAATCATCATTTCACACAAAAAAATTAAAACCAAGGTTTTAAATCATCACATATAATATAAATAATGTTATAAAATCATGATAATTGTGGAACCTAAATTAAAAAGGCTTGTTCAAGGGATATACTACCTCAAATCCTTGGTAGAAAGGAAACAGACACCTGAAATCACCCGCAGCAGTTTGCAACACTCTAGATCTAATAATAACCACCCTAAAAGAACCAAAATCCCATAAAAATTCATTAAAAATAGTGACATAGGTCATTCATGACCAGGGGAGAAGAGAAATCCAAAAAAATGGAAGGATATGGGAGAGGGATAAGAAAGGAGACGAAGTCTCACCTTAGAAACTAAAGGACTCTTCATCTTACCTTAGATTTGCACACTTAGACGAAAGGTAATGGCTTGGAACTTCTTGTAGAATATCCTTACTTCTGGATGAACTAGGTAAATTTTATTTGGGGTAAAAATATTGAAATATGAATGATTTATGAAAGAGAAAATTTACCTTATAAAATATGAATGATGTCAGGAATCTTGAGAATTTTTCCCTAATACTTGGCAAAGATCACCTTCGAAGAGTGAAAATCGAAATTTGGGGTGCTCTTAGTATCTTTTCCTTGCATGGGAGGTGGAATAACAGAAAAATATTAAAGAATAAAAATCATATAAAAGAAAAAATTATTTTTTTAAAACTGGAAATGGGCCCATAGGCTGGCCCAATATCTGAATAGATAACCGAAATTCATCACTCTTATTAATTTGTAATGGTTCCAAAAGGATATGTAAGCCTGAATATGTCAGGGGAGGAAAAATAGGAAGTATATTGAGTCAAAAATATTAAAAAATTAAGGATTTTTAAAAGAAACAAAATATGTTTTTAAATCTGGAAATGGGCTCACGGTTTGGCCCAAATCATGAAGTAACCACCCTTTATACAAAAACTCCAAAAAAATAATTGAGGCTCCCAAAAATAGATGATTATATATATCTAAAACATCAAAAATAAAAATTTATCTCATCTAAGAACAAGGTAAATGATCATGATTTCCAATGAATCGAATCAAAACAAAGACATGAAAAATCGAGTGTGATATGAATCCAACATGACTTCTTATGAAATGTGGTACAATAAAAATATTTTATCAAGGTTAATTGATTATTTTTGAAGCACATGTTTACTTAAAATAAAAAATATATATTTGAGAAATATTTATTAGTAATATGAAAAAGGAAATTTTAAGGATTTTTCACCTAATGAAAGAAGTTAAAAATGTTGGAACAAATGTTTAAAAAATATAGATGAATCATATAATGTGAAGGTTATTGAAAATAAAAATTCCTTAAAAATATTCATAAGAATGATGAGGAGGATAAATTCAAGGTTTATAATGAAGGTTTAAATGATATAAAATAGACTTATCAAGATTTAGAAGAATCATGTGATGAGGAAAGTTCAGCTGGGAAAGATAGCTTAAAATTTCATACCTTAAAAAAACATGTGAAGACCGAAAATATTAATGGGAATCAGAAGGTTCCAATTCAAACAAGAAGAAATTAGATATTATAAGATCAAACACTACTTATCTCAATATATAATCCACACTCAGTTTCAAAATCTATTCAATACAAATAAAGGGTTGATGCTATGACTGAAGAGTTATATCAAATTGGGAAAAATGATATATTGGAACTTGATCCATTTATAAAAGGTAAAAATTTTATTGGAATAATATTGGTTTACAGAAAAAAGTTGAATAAAAATGAAAAATATTCAAGAAAAAAAATCATGGATTGTTTTTAATAGCTATGTACATGTGAAAGGTGTGGACTTTTATGAAACCTTTACCATCGTTGCAATGTTATAAAATATTTGAATGCTCGTAGTAGTGGATGCTCACAAGAATTACAAATTATATCAGATGGATGTAAATCTAGAATTTATCAATGGAGAAATTGAATAAGAAGTCTACATTGAAAAAAATTCTGGGTTTCTAACTGATGGGGATGAAAAATGTTTTTAAATTGAATAAATCATTGTATGGGATATAACAAGCTGCAAATTCATAGTATTCAGAACATTAAAACTGTTTGTGAATGTTGAATTTTCAAAAGGAAAATTTTATAAAAACTTATATATGAATGATTTTGACTCTGAAAATGTAATTTTAATTTTTTATGTGGATGATATAATTTTTTTATTGGGTTATAAGATATATTTTTGAAACATTTTTTAAAGAAATGAAAAATAACATTGAGATGTCAATGTTGGGAACTAATTTTTTTACTTAATTTATATGTTCAACAAAAATAAAAATAAATTTTCATAATTAATGAAAATTATGTCATATTATTCATAAAAGTTTTTGGAATGGATGAATCCAAATAAATTTCTACTCTTATCTTTATAGGGATGAAGTTATGTAAATATGATTTTGGAAAAAGTGTGAATTATACATAATTTTGGAACATGAAAGGAAGATTACTTTACCTTATAACCTCAAGGCCTTATATTTTTTAAGTGGAGACTTTGTGTGCCAAGTATCAAAGAAATATGAAAGAATCACATATGATGGTCTTGAAGAAAATTATGAGGTATGTCAAAGGAACAAAATCACATTGTTATTATATAACATAAATTGTGAAATGATGTTTCATGTTTAAACTGATGTTGATTGGGCTTGAGATTGTAGTGAAATAAAATAAACCTCTGGAGGAAAATTTTTCATAGATGAATGTTGTGGAAGTTGGTATAGTAAGAAACAAATTTTAGTAAATATGTGAATAATGAAATCATAATATTATGTGGCTACTCAATCTTGTACTCAAATTTTGTGGATAGAAGTGCATCATGAAAATTTGAAAGTAAATGTTTATAAACCGTTGGAGATAATTTTTGATAATTAGAGTGCAATTTATCTTTCTAAAAATATAGTCTAACATTATATATAAAAAACAATGATATAAAGATTCACTTTATTAAATAAAATGTTTCTGTTAGAGATTTTTTTTGGAATATATATCAATGAAGTATAGAATTTCGTATATCTTTACAAATGAAATTCCAAATGAATGCTTTGTTGAGTTGAGGCTGCAACTTCATGTCCATCCTCCTAAAATTACTTCCTAAATCTCAAAATGGAGGCCCAAACAGAGTTTTGTATTATGTTGAAAAATGGAGATAGAATGTAAAAACATTCTTAAAATTTTTAACTTATATTTATTTTATGAATATGAAGCTGTGGTTATCAAATAATGGGGGAGATAAAAATAAAAGTGAGTAAATATTGAAGTAAGTGGGGTTTTATATTTACATCTTTGAAAAATTTTCTTATCACTAAGGGATAGAATTCCTTCAAAAAAATTACATTATCCAATAGTGGGGTGTGAGGACACACGATTTTTAGAAAATGTACGTTTTGGTAAAAGTTAAAAATACTGAGTTGTTTCAAATGTTGAGATTTGAAAATATTATCAGGGTTGGAAATTTTTTTAACAATAGTTGTCAAAAAATGTCATGGGGGGGATTGATGAACCTTTGTGATGATTTTTTAAACAACGTTTTGTATTCATTGAAAACTAACCAATTTCTTATAAAATATATTTTTTTTATGATTAGACTCGGTCCATCAGAATGAGTTCCTTGTAAGAACTATGAAAGATTCTAAATGTTTTAACCCAACCAAAAAGGGGTATAATTTTTTTTAACGAAGTTGTTTTTCGAACACAAAAGATGAGACAGAGAAGTGTCAATTGAAAAAGGTGTAAATAAGATGAAAGATGAAAGATGAATGTTCTATAATGTTTTTTTTCAGATGCACCGCCATACTTAGATCCATCAACAAGAAGTTAAATTTGCACTAGACATAGTATTTTTTAGAAGATTAGAAGTTACTGAGTGAGGAAGTCATAATGAAACTGAAGAGTTTTGAAAGAATATATTGAAGTTAAGAGTTATAAATATTTCATACTTTCAAACATAAGTCAGATGATTCTTTGTGGGTTTGTAGTTCTCAAATATCATATGTTATTTGTAACACTTGTGATGAAATCCTTATGGAGAAAATGGGGTGAATAAGTGCTTCTAATCATATTGTGTTTTGGTTTAAAATAAAGAAGGGAATAAAAGTAAGGGAATTCATAATACATTCCTATGTAAATTAGATGATTCTTTTCTAGTAATGGAGTTTTTATAAATCATTATAAAGTATCATGATAAAATATTTTTATGAATGGTGGATGATGAAGGTGTATGAATAGTTTTTATCAGTGTTCGAAACCTGAACACAAAATGCCAGATCTAGATGTTCTAGAAATAGAAGATTTAGGATGTTATAATTTATAATAATTTTTAAGTTTAAAGAATTTCATATTTTATGAGTGGATTTATCATTGAATCATGAACATCATAATTATAATTTCACCATAATGAGAATTACATCATAATGAGAATTTCATCATTATGAGGATTACATAAGACTCACTATGAGATGAATAAATTTATATCTTAAGGACCAGTGAAAGATATTCATATCATAATGAATCGTGAAATACAATTATTTTGTAATGAGTTGAAGATAGTGAGATCATAATGAGTAGAAGAATATAGTTAGATCATAATGAGTAGGGGAAGAATGTCAGATCCTGGTGAGGTGAAGAAGTTTCATCATAAGGATATGATGAAGTTTCATCATAATAAATCAGAGGAATTCACATTGGAATAAAGCTGAAGAAGTTATATCAGAATAAAAAAATGTTTGTTTATTCAAGAGGACTATTCTTATATAAATATCGAGAAGTTTTTAACAAGTCATAGTTTATGTTTGAATCTAAATGATTTTCAGAGATTTGAAATTTGGGTAAGTGGTAAATATTTTCAAGTTCCCAATATTTATATTCTGAGTCTCTTGTAAATTGATTCACAATACATTTGTAATTTGGAACTTTCACATGTTCAGAAAAGGAAGAACACTGTATAATTATTGTAAATTTTTCTTTCTGAACTGAGATAACAGAAGAAGGTCAAATGCCTAAATGTTTTTTACCAGACTAAGGAAGATCATAATAAGCAATTGAGGAGAGTTTTAGTTTTTAGAATTAATAATTGGTTCATCATATTGTGTCCATCAGACTAAATTAATCATACTGAGGAAGTTTGGATTGATTTTTGAGTTTTTTTGAGAAGTGAAAGTTTTGTTATCCAGATAAAACAAAAATTTTCCCCAGGTGCAGAATGAGAAAGGGGTAATCATATTGATTAGATCATATTAATTGAAATTTACTGAGTTCAGTGGACTAATGGCCATCATACTTAGGGTCATCAGACCCATGAACTTTCACAGATAATATTGAACAATTTACTTATCCTTTTTTTGCCTCAATTATTTTGTAAACAAATTAGTAAATTGGAGGGAGTCTGTAGAATCATTACAATAGAAAGAAATAATGTGTCTAATGGGAGTTGACATAAGTTTTGTTGACTTCTTCATAATAGTGAATTTACATAGACCCATAAGAGTGTCTATGAAAAGGATATAGGTTCTCAAACAGAGGTCAAACCCTTTAAATCTCATGTAATTTACATACTTTCCTACTTTTTCATGCATGAGTATTTACTAAAAGATGAAAATTATATAATCTTTAATAGTTGTTATAGGTTATGTTTTAAAATTATTATAACTTACAAAAAGTGAATAATTTATTCAACCCCCTTCTCGGTTTTTATTCAATCCTTTGGAACTTCAGGGTCCTTAGATAATGGTACGATAAGTCTTTTTGACTCTAATGATGAACTCTATAGACTTAAATAAATTATGGGGGAGGCCTAATATTATTTAACCACTCTATTCATGGACATGTGTCAAGTAAAAAGTAGGTTTTGGTATATAGAATCTTCTCCCAAATCATCAATTCTGATCCGCAGGGTCACATGACCTCGTGTATGAATCCACATATGAAAGATGCTACTCACTAACAGTGAGTCTCTAAGTCCATCAATGGGGAGAATATACCATTATTATCACATCATAAGATCAATATTAAATAATTACAATATAAAAAATAATTAATGTGGTATGGAAAATGTGTACTAAGACTATAAACCATATTCTATTGATTGAAAACCTCCCTCTAATACCATTTTGTAACATTGTGACACAAACCATCAGGTCCATTATAGAAGGTTACATGACCTCACGTTAAACTACCTATATTAAAGTGGATTTAAACTAGCAGAGAAGCTATAAGTACATCAATGGGGATTCTATACCCTCAGTACCATGTCATAGGATCAATAATAAATAATGATAATATAATAAATAGTTAGAAAAATTACATGGAAAATAAAATAGAATACATGTCATGAAAATAAGAATATCCCAATATGGAAATCATCTCCAGAAAATGTGAAAAAGATGAATAAATAGAAGAGAACTAAAATTCCATCAGAATATCTTCCATGTCCAGCACCAACCCCATGCCCCTCTAGTCAGCCATCCACCACTGATCCCTTTCACTTCACTGGGTCTCTCATGAAATCTACAAGAACCCTGAAATTACTGAATGGGGTGTGAGTACATGAATAAGTAGGACACCATTATTGAATCCTTATCTAGTGTTATCAAGTACAATAAGTTCCAATAATGAAAAATGCGTAATATAAATAGACACAAAAAACCAAACTGAGCGGTTTTGCTCCGACTAAGCTACCGCAACCCCTAACTATACATACTTTGGAACCATGTAGGAAGATAATGGAATGAGTTGGAAGAATAAAACCATCCCCCATATGGAATTCTCAAGGATTTTTGGAGATGATACCAAATTTCATCTATCTGTCAAGAGGACCATGTCACATGGGTCCTTTGAAAAAGAAATTATAGTACTAACATAGTCCTTGATATCACAGGGTGAAAGGTACTTGGAAAATGAAGGCCACCAAGAATAACCCTTGAAAAAAACTTTGGATAACTCATACGTCCACAACGTTTTCAGGTTCCTTGTTTTCATCATTGCAATCAAGCACACTTCCCCACTAAGGTATAATTTTTTATGATGGTCCACCTGTATCAACTACCAAATCACAACCTCCAAAGGAATGGTAATACCTATACAGGGTAAGAACATGATTATGAATAGCATTATATATCACCATGAGTGTATATAGAATGAAACATAACATCATGAGATAAAAATAAAACATTGAAAAGTATACACTAATATCATTCAAGGAGTCACAATAAGTCTCATGGGCTACACACTCACCCACATGTGATCACAATCAAGAATGCTATCAAATAATCCAATACATAAATCAAATATGAGAACATGTATAAATAAGAGCCCCAAAAAGTTAAGTATCTTCTTATCTTAATGTCAATAATGTCAATGGAAATAATAAACCATGTAGTGTGGGTAGAAATATGGAATGGAAAACTCAATAGTCAAGAACACCCCCTCACAAACTTATTTTTGTTATCATAGAATCATCAACTCTCGAGGTATAATAAGGGATACTATGACAAAAAATAACTATTTTATTTCAAAAAGAAATAAAATATCACATGCAATGATACTTTTTATCACTTGAATAATTTATAAATTATTGTTTTGGTCCACACATTTGTTGGTAGTATTCTACTAAAAAATATATATTACCAAATTTGATAATATATATCCCTAAATTATTTTGAAAACATATATGGTATTCTTAAAAATTATTATTTTATAAAACCAAAAAATTATCCTTGACAATTTCCTAATTATCTTATGATAATTTCAAATCTTTATCACAAGATAATTACCTTTTAATTATCCTTGGATAATTTATATAATTATCTTCTAAATATGTTCCATACAAATCATCCTTTCACAATTATCTTATGATAATTTTTCCCTAAATTATATATTGATAATTTTATGTAATTATCTTTTAATAATTCTTGATAATTTTTTTCAATAATTTTTGTAATTGTATGTCGGTAGTTCATGATAAATTATTCCTTCATAATTATCTCATGATAATTTTTTCATAAATTAACTTTTGATAATAGGATATTTTAGCTTTTCAAAATAGTTATAATTATCCTACGATAATCTCACATTAATCATATTTTAATAATCATTATAAAATATCCCTGATAAATCATGTAATTATCTTTTCCTAAAATATCATATTTATCTTTAAATAATTTAGGCTAATTATCCTTTCATGATTTTTTTTATAAATTATATTTTGATAATCCTTTGTATTGTCATTTTCTAAAAATAGTTCCTTATTATTTTTTGTTAAATTCATTTTTTTTTATTTTTTTTATTTTAGAATAATAAGAAAAAATAAAAATAATAAGACAAAAAAACAATTCACCTTCATATTCTTCCTCAATAATGGAACATAGGAAAGGAAAAAACACACCATGGGCCTAGAAGAGAGATCAAGGTACCTACTCTCACTTTATCAAACTGGTTTAGAGATCTTTGGTATAACTAGGATTCAATGGGGTCAAAGAATGAAGAACATCTTCTTGTTTGGCTATTTACAATCCTAAACCATGTAATCCATGAGTAATAATCAAAACCCAAATTTCAACATCCATTTCATATGAATCTTAATAACAGATTCATTAGTTTTTACCTATTAAGACATTGTTAAATGGGTGAAAAGCATTGAGTACGCATGATTTTTCAATCTATGATTTCTTAAAAATGAGTTGGGTGTTGTGAATGAAGAAGAAGAGGTAACAACGAATTTAATAATAAAATAATAAAAAATTAAAAGATATTACCCTGCATGTGATTTATTCAAACACCTGATGAGAAAAAATATATGTCACACCTAGGGTAAACCTCACCTCCTAGACCTATCAGTGGTCTCATCTTTCTCATATGACTCACTCTTTGAGAGATACTCAATTATTTTTGAAAAAATATAATTAAAATATAAAACAAGATATCCTCACGTGTGATATAACCAAATGCCTGACAAACACAAATGTTAACTCATTCCTAGGGTAAACCCCACCTCCCAAACCTAATGGGTGTCTCATATTTCTCATTCAACACACATTTAAGAATATATTCATTTATTTTCAGAAAAAATGTAATCAAAATATTAAATAAGTTATCATCGCATGCAATCTAACCAAACTCCAAACACACACAAATGTTATGTCACACCTAGTGTAAACCTCACCCCCTAAATATAACATTTATCTCAAATTTATCCTACGACACACAATTTAAAAAATATGAAATTATTTTTAGAAAAAATATAATAAAAATATGAGATATTTTATCCCCATGTATGATCTGACAAAACACCCAATGCACTCAATGGTTTTTCAATCCCTAGGGTAAACCCCACACCCCAAACCAAACAGTGGTATTTTATTTCTCATATAAGACAATATTTGGGAGATATTTATTTTTTTAGAAAAATTTTATGTTCATAATTTAATATATTTTATATTAATATTCTCTCATCGTTGAGGCTATATGAGCCTCAAGATCACCTCTGTAGCACCCTGTTATGCTTTTCAAGATCTCCCTTGTTTAGGATTTTTTATCATCCTTGTTTAGGAGTGTTTGTAGGGTTATTGGGGATGTATATTCTTTTCTTCGTGAAATGGCCTAATGTTCAGGGATGTTTGTTTATTTTATGTAATGATGTATAGGTATAATCATGTCAATAGATTTGAGGGCTTCTCCCCAAGATCAGAGGATGCCATGAGTACTTGGTTTTTTCAGCAAAAAACTGGACTACTTGTAATCTTTTGGATGAATATACACTGTTTAAAGGGAATCCAAGACATGTAATGGTCTCTAGAAAATATCTATGAAATAGGTTCAGGGAATGAATTGTTTACATTTTTTTACTCGATTCTCATCATGTAATTTAAAAATTGGATTTTTAAAGAAAAGGCGAGTTTTTTAGGAATTTTTGAGTTTTGTGGATTACATAGTGAAATGGGATTAAAAACCATTTGATTCTATTTATTTTTACTTTTAGGGTGACATGTGGGTTGTTAATGTTTCATTCGACTTGAATCCTCCCTCTCTCGACCTAGACCTCACCCTGAGTAATTTTGGGTGATTCCCTCCCTTCTGGATAACTTTGATTAATGACTGGTCATCCTGTTCACTATAGTGAATCTCTCTAGGTAAGAATTCCTTATAATTATTCATTCATTTGGATTCATGTACTGTGTTAGGTATTATTAGGTTTTATATATGTGATTAGATAGTGTTTTCTATCAATCCTTTTCCCTTTCTTATCACACATTGTCTTCCTAAGGATGAACTTATGTTTTCCAATCACCTTTGTCAAAGGTGGATAATTTTATACCATTTAAGGTAGTTGTTTCTCAAAAATAGGTTAATTAAATGAATTTATTATCATTTTTGTTAAATTACTTTGGTTTATTCATTTAATTGATGTGATATGTGATATCAAATGTTTTTTGGGAAAGTCAAATATTCTCAAAAAGCAGTTTTGATTTGAAAGAAAATATTCTTGATTTGATAATGGATTTTCAAACACTATAACATATTGGATTGGATTGGAAAATGTTTTATAAAATAGCGAGAATGGATTTGAAATTTATTTTGATAATTTGAAAATTGGGAATCATGGGTGCATTGGGAAATAGACATGAGTAGCCTTAGTGTGCATTGCACTACTAGGAGGCAACCTTTTGGATATTGATGGACAATCATAGGACTCGATATTGATTGTGTCCAACATTATTCATGTTTAGGTTCTTCAGTGTCTAGAATAAATTATTCCATTGAATAGGGACCAATATGAGTTTCTTTTTAATTTATGGTTATTTATCACAATATTTTTTTATCATGGATTTTTTGAGAATGGGTTATTATATGAGTTTTTATCAAATATATTTTCATGATAGGTTATTTTACGGATATGTGTTTACTTTATTACATCTATATGGATGGATATTATTTCCGGTTTTTTTACATTTACATTTCATATTTTTAATATGATAATATTAATGTATTTTATTAAAACCAAAGGGATAATGATTTACAAATGGATTGGGGTTATGAAAATAATTTTTAAAAATACTTTTTTAAACATAAAACTTTTTCATTCATGACATTAGATATTATATAGACTTTGTGGAGGTATCATAATAGGCATTGTTATCACACGCTACATTTTTAATTTGGGTTGTTGTAGATGTTATATTGCAAGATATAGGTAACATGAATGACATCTTGTAGCATGTTTGATGCTCCTTTGGTATTTTTCTTCATAGCGAGGTAGTTTGGAGGTGACTAATGGTGACATGGGGATTGTGTTCTTGTTCGATTCCGGTATTTCTTGTTTATACTATTGGATTGGTGGTATGTATGGTTATATCTCCTTTGTTTTCACCTTTTAATCTAATTATATATATTTATTTGTTTATATATGAGACTTTTTCTGCTTTCTGGTTACACCTCACCATGGAGGGATGGCTCAGGTGACTTTTATAGTTGAATTGGGTTGGTCAATTACCGTTTAGTATCAGAGGGAAGGCTCAATCTACTGTGTGTTAAGACTACCTTGGTTGGGTTCTATTTCTTGGGTATATTAGAGTCATTGTTGTGATAATTCAAATAGTATGCATGGAAAAGGGGCCTATCTAGCTTAATTATTTTATTGAACCTAAGTTACCATTGGTGGTTAGGGACTTTTATCGAGTTTAATACATAGAGTTTGGGGTCATTTGAAGTAACTATATGAGATGTTTATTTAAATATACATGGTTCTTCTTGAAGTGTTCTCTTTTTTGATAATAATTTATAAAAACCGTTTAGTTTTTAAATAATTGGTTTGAATTTTGAAAGTGGTATAAAATTATGGAATTTGATCATGATCTAATTGTTTATTGTATTCTATTTATTTGAAAATGCCTCTATGAATGGATCATAAAAATATGAGAGAGGAAGCTATAATTCAGGTTTCAGGGGAGTCCTCAAGTAGGACCCTCCTTGGTTGAAGTAGTAATCCACACTATTCAGACTCTAGGTCATGTGGGCGTCAGAAACCCAGTATGTATAGTGGACCATGACTATGAGTTTAGTAATAAACATCCACCCATCTTCCATGGTGAGGAAGGGACATAGGAATCTAAGGAGTGTCTTCATCATATTCATAGTATCTTCAATTTATTTAAGACTCCTAAGCACTTGAAGGTAATTTTTTCCATGTACATACATGAGGGATTGGGAAGGCTATGGTGGGAATATATAGTGAAAAAATTAGCATGAAGATCTTACATGGAATTATTTAAATAAGAAAAATTAATTAGTAGTTTTACCCTAAGACTTTATGTGCGGAAAATTCCGTGGAGTTTATGACCTTGTAGAAGGGGGAGCATACCATTCTAGAGTATTCTTCCCATTTTTTTGAGTTGCTGCATCTGGATGTAGATATTCCCACTATTTAGTGCCTAAGGGATCATAGGTTTGTGTTAGGACCAAGGAATGATATTTGGTTAATGTTGATTCTCTTCTACCTTGTGACCTTTGTAGAGTTAGTTGAAAAATCATCTTTGGATGTGGCTGACATGGATGTGAAGATAGGTTTTGGTAGAACTATAGTTGGTGAAATTTTTAGATTGAGTGTATCATTTGGATAGAAAATGAAAGGAAAGGGTGTTCAGTTATCTTTAGGACAAGTTTTAGGGTCTTTGTCAAGACCACAACAGATTTTTTTCTATTAGTGTTGAAGGTCTGGTCATACCAAGATGAATTCTATAGAGGATCCTAGGAAATATCATCATTATGGATTGTCAGGAAAACTTAATTGGTGTTGTGAAAGGATGTATGAGGGTAGTAAGTTGGGATCCACACTCATCGTGTTTTCTCATGTTCATTCCGATGCTTCCAAAGGTGGCGGGTCAAATCCTTTGGATATGGATTATTTTCAAGTAGATAAGACCCAACATCTTTATGCAATTGAGTATGGTCAAGAGGGGTTTGAACTAGGTCCAAAAAATTTTATAGGTACGGTGTTTATTTCATATTATATAGTGATAACTCTGTTTGATGTAGGTGCAACTCATTATTGTATATTATTAATGTTTTTTAACATGTTTGAATTGATTTCATAGGTTATGTTGTACTTTTTGGATCTTTTCATGCCATTAGTAAAGAGGTCTGAACATGGTTTTAAGTGTCCCGTGTGTCATTTTATGATAGATGACATTGAGGCGGAGTGGGACTTCTTGGTTCTTGATGTCCAAATTTTCAACATGATTATTGGTATAGATTAGATGATCATATAGACTATTATCATTGATGGCTATAGTTCTTATCTACCAATAGGGTCACTCATGTCTTTTAGGGTGAGTGAGACTCTAGATCAAGAAGGTAATGATCATTTGTTTCTTTTTTTGTGTAATCCCATGTTAGTTGTTAAAGATATTTCTTAATGTAGTTGACCCTTGTTTGGGTGGTCGACTTCCTGAAATGGTGAGTGTGTACCCCGAGATCATTCCAAATGATTTTATGGATTACCAAAATTAAGAGTTGCTGAGTTTACTATTTATGTTCTCCCAAATATGATGTCCATTTCTATGACATCTTATAAAATGGAACCTACTAACATGGTTGAACTTATGGTCCATCTTGAGGGCCTGGAGGAAAAATTATTTATTTCTCCTCGCATGTCACCATGGGTTTCACTTATCCACTTTTCTAAGAAGGGATATGGGAGTCTCAAAAATTTTATATACAATCAGAAGATGAATCAGGTGACTATTAAGAAAAAATATCATTTTCCTAGGATTGATGTTTTTTGAAAAGATTAGTGGGACATGTTCATTTTCAATGATTGAACTATGATCAGGGTACTAGCAGTTGAGGGTCTGATAATAGGATATACCTAAGAAAATATTTTGGAAATGGTTTAGTCATTTTGAGTTTATATTTATTCTATTTGTACTAACTAATGATCCTATGATGTTTATGGATTAGATAATCTAGATCATTCATCATATTTTGGAATATTTTTTTGTTGTGTTTTTGGATGATATTTTGGTTTAATCCATGATAGAGGAGGATCACAAGGACCATTTGGATTTCATTATTCAAAACTTGAAGGATATTCTTCCCTTCGGAAATATCTCTTAATTTGATTAATGTTTCAGAAAAGTGATGTTTATAGGGCATGTGATTTTTGTGAGGGGCATCTCAGTGGATCCTAAAAAGATACTAGATTTTATCTCTTGGGAGAAGCCTAGAAATATTTTTGAGATTCGTAGATTCTTCTGTTTGTCTTGTTACTATAGAGGGTTTATTCAGGATATCTCCACGATTGCATATTCAATTAATAATTTAACCTTCAAGGGTTTCAAATTTTAATGGAATGACAAGTGTCAGATATCTTTTGAGGAGATAAAGGTGATGTTGACTTTAGCACAGGTTTTTATTATTCTATAATTCAGTTTTGGTTATGATGTTTTCTATGATGTTTTTGGTATGTGTTTGGGATGTGTCTTGATACATGGGAGATAAGTGGTGGCCTATGGAACATGCTAGTTATTCCCACATTATAAGAACTACCCTACCCATAATATTGAGTAGGAAGGAATTATTCATGAATTCAAAATGTTGTGTTGCTATCACTTTGCAGAGCGGTTTATAGTGTATTCTAATCACAGGTGCTTGAAATATATTTTTATTTGGAGGGATCTAAACTTGATATAGATATGTTTGGTAGAGTATCTTAAGAATATTTATTTTGGTATTTCATACACTCCTAGGAAATGAAATTTTGTTTCTAATTAATTGAGCATAAAATTATCGACACATGCCATGAAGGAATCTATGAGAAGTGGTTTCTGATGAGTTTGTTTGATGAGATGAGCTTGGTAGTGGAAGAGGTTGGTGGACATGTTTTCTTAGCTTTGATAAAATATGAATTACATTTGGATGATTGAGTTTGACTCGATATGTTTATAGACATAATGTTCTAATTATTTGGTGAATTCCCTTATGGTGGGGAGTCCTTAGGTGAGTGGTCTTGGTCTCCCAATGACAATTTTTTCTTATGTTTTATTTTGGTTGTTCCATTTTCACATAGGCATGAGTTGATTGAAAGTGGACCCTAGACTTGTTGTTTTGTAAAACATGGGCCTACCACGATGTATCATGACTTAAGACGTCAGTATTTGTCGTTGTGTATGAGGTAGCCAATAGTGTATTTTGTGTCATAGTGCCTTACTTGTCAAGAATTAACGAGGAACACGAAAGACCCGCTGGTTTGTTTCAACACTTTCCGATTTTGATATAGAAGTGGGATGATATTTGACATGTAATCTTAGTGGGGAGGATACAATAAGGGTGATCATTTATTGACACATTAAATTAGTGAATTTACTCCCTATCAAGGACATGATGAAGGGGGAACATCTTGGGGACTTGTATGTTCGAGATATTGTGAGACTTCATGGGTTTCCCTCTATAGCCTTCTCTAAAAACGACCCAAGGTTCACCTTTAGTTTTTAAAAATGGCTACAATAGGTGATGGGTTCCTAGATTAGATAGATTATGAATTATCATCCACAGACAGATGAATATACAGGGAGGACTGTCATGTTTCTTGAGGATATTCTCTGGACTTGTGTGCTTGATTTAGGAGGATATTGTGAAAAATATTTTCCTCCAGTCATGTTTTACTATATAAATAGTTAGTAGGACTTGATTAGGATTGATTGATTAATGATTTATATGGGAGGCTATGTATATCTTTATTGTTTAAGGAAGACTGGGGAGAGTAGTCCTTAGATGGACAGAGTCTTGTTTAGGAGTTTACGGAGATGGCATAGATGATCTAGATGATATTGATCATAGAACAGAGTTATCAGAAATCTTATGCATATTTTTGTTGTCAACTACTAGGGTTTTTGGTTGGTGATCTATATTTTCTTAGAGTTTCCCCTCGCTTAGGACATTGTTGGTTGAGTAAGTAGGGTATGTTGGCACTGAGGCTTTTGGGTGCAATTGTGATGATTAGATAAATGGGGAAAGTTTCATATCAGTTGGAAATTGAATTTAGTTTAAAATATATCCATAAAATGTTTCATGTTTCCCAGGAGAGGAGGTATATACCAGGTCCATCCCATGTGATTGTATAGAAGGATGTTGATCTTGATATTTACATCTCTTTGGTTAATCAGTCTGTACAGATTATGGATTGATGAGAGAATTTACTGTGTCGTAAAATGATTCCTCTAGATTGGTATTGTGGTAGTGTGGATGGGATAGACATGATATGTGGGAGATGTAATTATTGATAAGGTAGAAATGGATTTCACTATTTAATATTTTGGGAATCTGAGGGATTTTTTGGGGTATAAGGAATTTATGGTGTGGGAGATTGTAACACCCCATTATGGTTTTTAGGTACTCCCATGATTATGATATGTTTATCATCCTTGTTTCGGTGCATTTGTGGGATTCTTTGGGATTAAGATCCTTTATTTTTGAAAATGACCTAATGTTTTGGGATGCATGTTTTTTTGAATCTGTAGAGTCGAGGTACAAATGTTTTGATGTCTTTTAGGGATTCTACCCATGTTAGGAGGACATCCTTGGTACTTGTGTATTTTTTGCTAGAAATTGGATTGTTTTGTATCGTCTAGATGATTTCACACTATGTAAATAGATTACACATTTTTTAATGGTAACTAGGTAGATTCCATGAAAGGTTTAAATTCCATGTACTCAGTTCACATTTTGTAATTGAAAAAATAGGATTTAAAAGAAAGATGTGTTTTTTGGAATTTTTGAGGTCTATGGATTACATGATGTGTAATGTGATTACACACCATTTAATTTTTATAATTAATTATTTTAGTGTGCTATGAGGGTGATTAATGTTTCATTCAACCTACATCCTTCCTCTCTCAAGCTACAACTCACCCTATACAACATTAGTCAATTCCCTCCCTTACATATCACATTATTTGATAGTTGATCATTATCTTCATTGAAATGCATCTCTCTAAGAAATTATTCCTTATGGTTCTTCTTTCCATTGATTGAAAAAATTGAGATGGATATAATTCGGATTCATATTTGTGATTAGATAATGTTTTATATTAGTCTTTTGTAGTCTCTTGTCATGCCTTTACTATTGAAGGCTGGTCCCATGGTTTCAAATCACCATTGATGATGGTAGCAAGGTTTACATCATTTTGGGAAAGGTGGTTATATATAATGGGTTAATGTAATTAATTGATTATTTTTCCTGGTAAATTACATTAGTTTTTTCATTTAACTGAAGTGATGTGTGATTTTAATGTTTTTCTTGGAAATGAAAATGTTTTTCAAAAAATGTTTTTCTCTGAAAGTGCATTTTACTGATTTGGAAATGTGTTTTGAAACACTAAAGTAGATTGTATTAGATTAGAAAATTTTTTATAAAATTTTTACGCAAGGTTTTGAAATTCATTTTTACAACCCACACATTGGGAACCTTGGGTGTGTCAAGAAATATACTTGAGTAGCCCCAGTGTGTATGTCACAATAAGGAGGTAACCTTTTGTTATTGATGGAATGTGGTAGGGATTGATATTGGTTGGATAAAAAATTATACATATTTAGGATATTCAGTTTATATTACACATTATTCCATAGGCTAGGGACCAATATGAGGTTCTATTTCATTTATAGTTATTTATCACATGATTTTTTTATCTTTGATTTTTTCTCACAGGTTTTTATTTTAGGTTGTACGAAATAGCTTCACATGATATGTTATTTCATGGATATGTGTATGCATACTTATATCTTGATTAATGGATAATATTTTTTTATAACTTCTATTTTCCATATTCTTCTTCGATAATATGAACATATTTTATGAAAACCAGAGGGAAACTGTTTTGAAAATGGATTGGGTTTATGAAAATTCATTTTAAAACTATTTTTTAAAATCTAGAGTTGTTACATTCAAGATATTAGATCTTTTATAAAATCTATGGTTTTGTCATTTTGGGCATTATGCCAAAACCCTAATTTTTTCCTTTGGGTGCTTGTAAGTGTTTTATTACAAGATACAGGTAAAGGGAAGGGTATCTTGTAGCTTTTCAGCTTCCCTTTTGGTATTTACCCTAATAGTAGGATGGTTTATAGGTGACTGATGGCCACATGGGGACCTGGGTTCTTTAATAATTCATACATTTGTGCTTTATCCTATTTTATTAGTTGAATATATCGTTATATCTCCTTTGTTTCTAGTTTTAAATCTGATTGTATTTAATGATTTTTTTATTTGATATTTGTTTCTATATTTTTGTCATACCTCACTATGGTGGGCTAGTTCGAGTGAATTTTCTAGTTGACTTGGGTTGGGTTTTTAGAACCTTCTATCTTAGTTCCTAAATCTAAAAATATTCCACAGAATATTCTATAACATTAACATGTTTTTTACCCTTATAAAATCCTTTAAATCATCTATTAAGTGATTTATACTGAAAAATTACATATTAACATAAAACTAATCACAAATTATAATCAATGATGGTTTTATTTTCATTATAATTTTAAGAAAGTATAGGGTATATGGTGTATACCTTCCCAATTCAGCAATATTTCATTACCATAGTCGTGAAAAAAAGTAAAATTCTGGGAACAAGGCCTTGACAACTTGTTTCTGATGAATGTCATTATGAATTCCATCAGTTTGAGATCAGTATTATTGATATCAATGTTTAAATTTATTATCATAGATATAAAATTCTCCCAGTTTTAGTTAATTATGAATTTTTGTTGTCCATATACTCCTTCAATATTATTTATTCCATGTTTATTCCTTGATTTCCATAATTATATGTTCTCCCTCACTAATAATTTTAGCTCACAACTTAATATGTTTTTAATTCCATACATTATGAAAAAAATAGTACACATGACATGTTTATAAGGATATAATATTTGAAACAATTTTTAGGAGAATTTGAAGACATGGTTTTGAATACGTAGTTTCATATATAACAAAAAAATATATTCGATACAATGATCCTGGGTTTTTTAGTTATTGTTTATTCCTAATTCTTAATGGCTCTAAACCCAAAAATACCCCTCTTATGTACGAGATGAAATAATCAATATTTTTTTATTGATGAATATTTATATCTCTGATTTTTTAGGGGATATAAACATGATTATGTAATGTATATGTCAATGGAACTAGATTTGAGAGTGTGGTTCTATGGAATTGCAGTTGGTATTAAAGGAAGGGTTTACATGACTTTGAATATTATGATTTATATTGAGGATAACTTATGGGATGATAAGTTAAGATGGATCATAATCTCAAAGGTAAATATAACACTTTGTGATAGTATCTGATTTAATGTTATGGTAATAATGCACATTTTATTTGGGGGTTAGGGGTTGGGAGCCTTAGTAAAAACAATTGAGATGAGTCTAAGTATAAGATGACATACAAAAATATTGGTAATGTATATAGTACATTATTTTCCTTAAAATATATCCATATCTATATATTACCTAGTAGATACTGCTATGGAAGATATAAGACTAGTGGAAATCATCGTTAAAATGGTTTAATGAGTATCAACACAATCATCACTCTAATTATCCATGAAGTGGCCTAAAATAGAACACCTAACCAGAACCTCCTAGGGTATGTGCTTAAGATATTGAAAATCTCTTTATAAAACCTTATGAAGGATTTTATAATGATGTTTAATAATTAGGTTATAGAAACTAATATAAAAATGACCATGGATAGCCGAGTATTTAACAATAGGGTTTTAGGTTGATCTGAAACTAACATATGTTAACAATATAGGTATCATAAGGGACGACATATTCAAATGGTTAGTTTGATATTAATATTTTTTTATAATAACATAAATTTTTTATTTTAGTGTTTTTTTGAAATTGGATGCCGAAGATGAATCTAAGAAAGGTATATATATAGAAACCACAATGTTTTATAACTGAATAAGGGAGAATACATAAATGGATAAATTTTATAGTATATGTCTATAATTAAGGAAAATGGAGTTTCCTAGTATTTCCAATGGTATTGAGATTGATATCAAAACAGAAATAACATATCGATAATATTATATTTTTTAATTAGTTATGTGATATTTATTGATGAAATTTTGTATATTCTAAATGTTATTAAGGATTATGTGGTACATATTTGGATTTTTCTTCAGTAGTTATAAATTAAAAGGTTTAAAACATAAATTAAATGGTTTTAATAAAATTGAAAAGTGAATTTATGTCAAGGTTATATTCTTAAGGAGAACTATTTATGAACATAAGATTTAGGACTGGATAACTCATAGGATTAGTATACACTTGATGTTGAGGTAAGAAAGAGTGGGTTGATTTTAAGAAAAAGGAGATAAATATAATTTAAATTGATTTTTGATTTGAGAAAAAATTAATCCATGATATTTTTGGTAATGTTTATGTAGTTTTTTGGATTATGATATATATTGAGTACCTTGTGAATTTATGAACTAGATTCTTATACATTAGAGGGATAAAGATATAGTTTATTTTTAAAATAATATATTATCTCATTTTTTTTAATTTATAAGATAACTAAAGGGTTTTTGGAATGTATGTTATGTGGAATATATGATTACTATACATAACATGATATATTAGTTTCTAAATGATTAATGTTATTTGAGGAAGGATAAGTAACCTGATATAGACTAAGAAATTATTGTAGATGACATATTAGAGGTTATACCCCAAATGATGAGTATGATAAGAGTACACTCACTAAATTTATTTGATAAAACACCTTTATATTGAAAAATTTATTGAAAATAAATGAGATAATTTAATCACATTTTTTAAATATGATTATTTATGGAATTTTTGGTATTAGTTAATTCATTTAAAAATTTTATGAGAATTCAAGTTTTCCCCTTTAAAGTGAACTGTAGTATTTCAGCCATAATACTTTTTATGACTTATTTGATCTTAAATTTTTTTTAGAATGATCATAAATCAATGGGTTAGGAAATTAATTTAGAACATTAAAGGTGGATTGTGCATTTGATTAGTGTATATTGACCACAAATTAAAATCTGGAATAGACTAACTAGATTGGACAGCACTACCGTATTTGGGCCGTAAATTCATCTTCTGGGCATGGATTGTGCCCAAATTTGACATAATTTATAAGACCTATTTTTTTATGAATAATACTTAGGATTGAGGGTTTAAGAGTTTTGGAGGTCAAATATCCAGTTCAAGTTGTATTAAAGCATTTGGCCAAATTTTCCATTCACACTTAAAAATTATTGAAACCCTAGCCTTCCCTACACTCTATAATTGTGTGATTTAATAATACTAAGGGGGTTATACATTCCTTATATAATTTGGAGGAGAGTAGAAGTGGTTCTTTTCCATTTAAATGCACCATTGGAGGAGGTAAGTTCCCTAGGTAGTATCTCCTCCAAAATGATCTTCTTTACTTCTTCTGTGTTGTTACATTGTTTTTCTTGCAAAAATATATATATTTCTCTCCCATTTATTATATTATTTTCAATTTCATTATTATTTTATTTAGTTATTTTGTTTATGAATCAATATTACAAATGTTAATGGGTTATACCCTTTCTTAAACATTGTGAAAGCAATTCATTTCTATGATGACTACACTGCCCATAGAAGAGTAGTTTCACATTAGCAACTGATGTACCTCTTACCTTAGCCATTTAATTATTTTTAATTAACGAGATAATATAATTAACATAATATGATCTATAAATTTTATTTTTTACATAAAATAAAATAATCAATAAATTTAAAAATAAACAAAAAAACACAAGAGGCCGAAAATTGTGTGGTCTATGAGAGTGCGATCTTAATCTGTAAAACAAACAACATGAGATAAATTTGCAGAGGTAAAAAAAATTCCCAAAACCAAATTCATTCTCATTCCCAGAATTAATATGTTCCCTAATTTACTATTGAACATTTTCTTTCCTTACGAAAAACTATAAAAGCAAGGTGCTATGATTGCATGTTCTGAAGCTATCATAGGTTCTAATTCATTCATTATTATGGTTAAGTTAACTCCCATATGATTTGAGGGTTAATAAATTATTGGATAATAATTAAGTATATTTTAATATTATTGAAAATGATTAATAATCATGTGAATAGGTAGAGTTAGATATTTTTCATCTTCTAAAAATTATATGTTAAAAAAATTTCTTCCGGCTAGAATTTCTCAATCTTATTTAAAAAAAAACAAAAAAATAAAATATTCTTACATCATACATCATCATGAATTATAAAAGTTAATAAAACCCATAATTTTAAGTATTTTAGTTATTTTATTTCCAAAATACCTTTAATATGTTTTTTAATTACTTTTTCTATTGAGTGATGCCCTTGGTCAGCTATTCTACTACACACAAGATGTAAAAATTAAACATCATTTGAGAGTGCCGATGACCCCAAATTTTATATTGAAGTCATTTTTGGGGAGGCAAGTAATAATATGAAAAAATTATAGGTATTTTTTAATTTTATTCTAATTATATTATTCATTAATATCTTCCACCTTTCCCAGTTCTCATTTCCCTTATTTTTATTTTTTTGACCATCAAATCAAATTTACATTCCTTTTATGGTGGTCCAATTTTATTTATTTAATGTTTATTTTATTTATGTAATGAAATAGTCTTCAGGTTCTCTTATATATTGAACCTAAGAATGCACACAACCTTAGGGATCAAATCAGATAGTCTTAGTCTATAGGAAGTCTCAAAATTCACCCAATTGGGGAATTCATCCATTATAAGAACATTGAAATTGGAAAAACATCTGAATAAAACATAAATAAAGAACCAATAATTTTGAATAATAATAATTAACTTAAAATTAACAATCAAGAATTGGTTATTCCAGATATTAAATATCAACCAAATTTTATTGCATACCCAAATCTTGAATTATACATTGATCTAAAATCTATATAGTTACACCTTCTTTTAACATTTCAGGTCATATCTATATAGGATCCAAATGAATATAAAATAATTTAATGTGGTTTTCTCAACTATAAAACTATGAAATGCCTCTGAAGATCAAATCGAACTCATAGAATTCCCATTATCACTACTTGTAACTTCAAAATATTTGATGTATTATTTAAAACTTGAATATGTAACATGTTGGAATGATTTTAAATGTATTTTCATGTAGATATTTTTTCTAACTTCAGGGACCACTACCATTAATAAGATGATATTGTATATTAAACATGAAC
This sequence comes from Viscum album, assembly GCA_963277665.1. Classification (NCBI taxonomy): domain Eukaryota; kingdom Viridiplantae; phylum Streptophyta; class Magnoliopsida; order Santalales; family Viscaceae; genus Viscum; species Viscum album. The sequence goes on from OY728151.1 coordinate 1,763,884,331, forward strand.
AAGAGGAGTCAGTGTATGAGTACTGGTTGAGATTAAAGAAGTTGTGTGAATGATTAAAACACCATAAAATCAGTGCGAAACTCCTCTTCCATTACATCTATGAATTCCTCACATCTATGGAGGGGAACATGGTGGGTGATACACTATAGAAGAATTAGTCAACAAAACACTAATAGACAAACATGTGTTGATTGAAAATATGTCACAAAACTCCCAACAATTTGGTGATATATGTACACCACATGTTAGAAGAGTACATTAGGTAAGTCCTTATTCTCATGAAAATTATTTAATAGATACTATGTTATAAGAATGAACCTATATGGTGAGATGTATTGATTTGGATCAAAAGGTATGCCAACCCACTCCAATGAGGCCTTGTAAAATTTTCACAAAACAGACCACACGACCGACTGTTTCCCCAAATTACAAGCGATGGAGGACTACACAATAGTATACCCTGGGACACCATATCCATAGAAACAACAACCATATGCCCAGAAGAAGTATGATTTCATTTAACCAACATATAAACAATGGTGAAAGGATAAATTAGACATGATTTATATTTGTAGACAATAAAAATGACCCATTTTCAATAAAACTTCTAGCATCCTCCACCTTACCAACAGGGGTTTCAACAAACCAAAGATATTTGAATCCCAAGAATTAATAAGACAACAAAAACATGGTTATTTTCACTCAATGATAGAATCTAATATTTTGGATATTTTGAAACAAATTTTTATTAATCAACAGAATGAGCTAATGTGTCAAGGTTCAGAGTTTGTGGAGTTAAAGACTCAAATGAGCCAAATTTCCACTGCCATCCAAGAATTGGTAAGTAAGAACACTAGAAATATTCCTTCCCAACCTACTCCAAATCCCAAGGTAATTTTTAGTTAGATTACATTGAGCAGTGGGAAACAAACAATTGATCTATGTGTTCCTAGAACTCCAATGTGATTCACCTAACTTGAGATGATTCCCCCACATCATCAGCCATTGAAAAACCAATGGAGAAAGGAAAAGGTAAGAATAAAATTTATGAAATTCATCCTAAATCTCTTCCCATTCCAAATAGAGTTGTTGAAACTAAAAATTTGGATGAATAGGTAAGGAAAAAATATGTTTTGGACACATTTAAGAATGTTGAGTTAAACATTCCCCTTATTAAGGCCATTAATAAAATCTCAAGGTATACCAAATTATCAAAGGAACATTATACCAATAAAATAGGGTTCAATGGATATTAGAGGATAAATCATGGAAGGAATGTCTCAATACTCATTACACCCAATCAATAAATTACAACAAACTACAAAGATTCAAGGATATTCAAGATACAATTCACCTTAAGGTTGTTACACTTTTCTAATACATTATTTTATTTGAGGGCTTTCAAAAATAAGACACATCACCCTGTATTATCTTCTATATAGGTTGGTTAGTTGAATCCGATGAAGGTATTGGTGTAGTTGGCGAGTGTAGATACAACATATCCAATGGGAATCCTTGAGGATGTGCTTATTTCGGTTTGAGACATGATATTTTCAGAGGAATTCCACATTCTTTTCAAGGATGATGAACACTTAAATTCACATGATCCCATTGTATTAGGTAATAAATTCCTATAAAATAAAAAAACAACCATAAATTTCATTGGGGGTATACTTTACATGGATTTTGGAGATCAAGTTGTGATATTTACTGATAAAGACTCCATGAAGTACCCCTCAATGGAACATTATGATTTTTTGTCTCCCATTTTGAACCACCAAGTAACAACAGCATGGATTTTGATTTCCCTATTATTAGAGATATTATGAGCATTGATTTTATATTGATTTCTAGTAGAAATTACACAACTATTTCGATTGAAAAAGCTCTCTTGGATTTGATTTTGATGTGGAATAATATTCTGTTTTTGAACAAGTTCACTTTGATTATGATATAGATGTTGAGTATGTTGATGGATTTGATGAATTATTCTCAGATTATGATGATTTCTATTCTAATACAGATGTTCATTGTATACATTTTTCATTTCCTTTAATGTATCTATCTATACATCACCACCTACATTGGAACTAAATCTATTTCCACAAAATCTCAAATAATCCCACTTGTTGAGTGGTGAGATATTACTTTTTAAAATTGCTCACAGTCTCTCTTTTGTAAATGAATAAAAACTATTGTATCATTTGAGGGAAACTATATAGAAATTGGATAATCCTTGGTTAACATATCTGGTTTTATCCATTCCATTTTCATGAATAGTATTATTTTGGAGGATGGAGATAAATTGGTTAAGAAGTAGTAACCGAGAATTAATCCAACTCTTCTAGAAGTGTAAAAAAATGAAGTTAAAAAATTTCTTAATGTAGGAATCATTTATCACATTTAAGATTCATAGTGTCTAAGTCCTATTCAAGTTGTGCCTAATAAATCTGGTGTTACTATTGTTTGAAATGAGAGAGGTTAAAAATAGTTGGCATATATGTATTGATTATACAAAAGTAAATCAATCCACTCACAAGGATATTTTCAGGTTCCTATAGCTCTGGAGGATCATGTAAATACAACATTAACATATCTATTCAGTTCATTTTCCTAATTAAAATTTCCATTTGTAATTTTAAATTCCCAAGGTACCTTATAGAGATGCATGGTGAGTATTTTTTTAGATATCATTGAGACCTAAATGGATGTGTTTATGGATTATTTTTTATTTTTTGAATCATCATTTTATGAATGTATCATTAGTTTGGTAATGGGGTTTTAATCATTGAATTGAGAAGAATCTAGTTCTGAAAATTGAAAATTGTCATTTCATAGTAGAGAATGGAATTGACTTAGGGCATGTAGTATAAAAACATTAAATGAAGGTTTATAGTCTATGTTAGATATTATTTCATCATTTCCATATCCTTCAGGTGTGCATGATGTTTGATCATTCCTTTGACCCACAAGTTTTTATCAATGCTTCATAAAATATTTTACTAAAATCACTCCACCCTTATCTCAATTACATAAAAAAGATAATAAATTCCTTTTTAATCATTCATACAAGGTATCATTTGATTATGTAAAGAATAATTATACCACTCTACTAATAATAAATCCACCACAGTGGGAGATTCCTTTTGAGATTAGGTGTGATGGATCCAACTTCATAGTTGGAGCTATCTTATCTCAGAGGGTGGAAGGGAGGTCCCATATGATTGCTTATGCATTGAGGACAATGGATTCTACCTAAGAAAATTAAAACACAATAAAATAGGAGTTTCTTAATGTTATATTTTCTCTAGGTAAATTTCATTCATATTTATTGGGCTTTAATGTAGTTGTTTTTTTTGACAATGTAGCTTTGAGGTACCTCTGGAAGAGGCTAGATGAAAAGCCAACACTTATCCGATGGATTCTCATTCTTTAAGAATTTGATATTCATATAAAACAAAATAAGGGTTTAGAGAACATGGTGGTGGACCACATGGGTACTATTAATCACACACGAGAGGTTTACACCTTGGACTAGATGCCAATTCGGGAAACTTTTCTGGATGAGCTTCTCTATGTCATCTCAGGTACGCATCCATTGTATGAAGTTTTAGTGAACTACAATATTGCCTTTGAAAATATTTAAAATTTAATGAACCATCATGTCTAACAATTAAAGAGTAAGTCATGGTTTTATGTTTAGTATGATCCCTACCTATAGCGCATGTGTAGTGATCAAGTAATTAAGATATGTGTGCACAATCTTGAGTTTGAGTCTGTTTTGAATTTTTTTCATACACTTTCTTGTGGTGGATCCTATAGACCCCAACAGATAGTTAAAAAAATATTTGACTCGATATTATATTTGTTTATATTGTTCTATGATGCTCATGTGTTTTTTATTTCATGCTCACATTTCCAAAACACTAAAAACATTTCAAGGAGACACGAGATTCCCCAACAAACCATATTATTATGTGAGATTTTTTATGTTTGGAGAATTGATTTTATGGGGCCCTTTCATGTTCATTTGGTCTCCTATAATTTTTTTTCAGTATTTATTATTTTAGAAAATGGGTGGAGGACAAGCCATCAATATTGATGAATCTCATGTTTTAGTGTATTTTTTCATGCCTCAATATTTTTTATTCAAATTTAGAGTACCAATGTAGATCATTAGTGATCAAGTGACACTATTTTTGAATTATAATAAGTATTACCTACTTAGAATGTATGAGGTGACTCATACAACTTCTACACCATACTATCCCAAAAAATATATCTAGGATGAGGTTTCAAATCTAATGTTAAAACAAATTTTTGAGAAAACCATGGAGTACAATAGGAAGTATTGGAGAAAGTCCTTGGATGATGTGCATTGGGAATATAGGATGACATATAAGACTCCCATTTGTATGTCCCCCTAACAGATCATTTTTGGAAAATCATTTCATCATCTTATGGAGTTTGAGCATCATTAATATTGGTCTACAAAGAAATTAATCATGGATTTAACCCAAGATGGAGATCAAAGGAAGATAAAAATTCAAGAGTATGAGGAGATTCAATTTTCCTCATGTGAGAACTCATGTCTCTACAAGGAAATATCAAAAGAAGATCATGAAAAAATGATCCAAAAAATGGAGTTTCATGTAGGATAGAAAGTCCTTCTCTACAGTTCACAAGTAAATTTGATGCCCCAAAAATTGTGTTCTAGATGGTTAGGTCATTATGTTGACATAATGTTTTCCCTTATAGTAAAATGGTGATTAAAAAATAGGACATAGGAAAAAGATTTATAGTTTGTGGTTAATGTTAGACGCTATACAATGATGGATTACCTAGAAATGAAGTTGATTCCATCACACTACATGAGCCCTTCATCACATGAAATTATCAGTATGTCCCTAACCCTTTCACTTTTATATTATTTTTCCTATTTAAAATTGTGAATTTCATGTTCATTTATCATCTTATAGGTGAACGTTGAGGTTAATGAAATATTTTAAGTGTGGGGGAGGGGACAAAATAATGGGGTATCTATTTATGTTTTTTATTTTTGTGTTATGTGTGTTTGATATTTATTTTCATGAAAAGAAAAAAACATATCATGTAACATGATCATTTTAATTTTGAATATATGGAAAATTCATGTTTTCTTAATTCATTGGTAGAATGATAATAATGAGAAATATTTCATCATCAATGGTTATTTTTATAAAAATAGAATTCATTAATGATATGATTGGTTTTGTTTTTATAAAACAGTTTATATTTTGACATCATTCTTTGTGATATTTGTTTATGGTAAATTGTGTCATTGATTTCTCCACAAAACCTTTTACACAAACAAGACTTCTGAAATTTTTCATACTAATGAAGTGGTATATCCAAGTTAGGTAAAAAAATTCATATTATATGAATGGTCGATCCATACATTTGTTTCCCTTTTGGTCGAATTCATTACTATAATAAATTTACCCTTCCCTGTGTACCTGATAATCTAAAATTATACTCCCTCAAAAATAAAATGCTCAAAAAATGAAAAAAAATGTAGATAAAAATAATATCTTAATAAATAGGGGAGGGATCAAATATACAACATGTTGGGATATCTAGGTTGGGAGCATAAGGTTTGACACTTTGGATTAATTAAGTGAGTGGGTCTTGAAATTTGATGGGAAAGGAATATAGAACCGGTTTGGTGGAATTAAACTAGGTAAGAAGAATTTTTTTACATGACATGAATATACTGAATAAAGGGTAGAGACATGATCTTTTAATGGTCAACACACACACATGGGGAATTAGTGTCAGAGTATATCCACGACTTGTTTTTCTAGGATTTGTGTCATTAATCTCACTATATTTTGTTTTGATACAATTTATGTGATAATTACCTTAAAATTTATTGATACTGAATATTTATGGGGTTATTATTCTTCCAATATTTCCACTATGGATTGGGAATATCAAAATGCATATCTTGTCATAATTTTTTGTAATACATGACAAGTGAATTTTACTAGGAGTGAAAATGGTATGTGTGGGGGAGTTTATAAAAAAAAATTTTATTGAATATTTTATTGATAAAAAATGACATAATTTTCTCAAATTTTGTAAAATATATTTATTTATAGAATTTTTTCTATTAGATCCTTAATTTAAAATTTTGATGAAACTTTCAGTTTTCCCCCTCTAATATGAACTATAGTATCTCATCTATAAATAATTTTTTATACTTATTTGAACATAACTTTTTTTAATAATATTTTTAATTAAATGGGATATGACTTTCATTTAGGAAATATGAGTTGGATCGTGCATTTTATTAGAGTAAATTGGCCATGAATTCAAAGAAGGACTAGACTGACCAGATTGGACACCACATCAGTATTTGATCCATAAAGTCATAATACTTACTTATATTGGGCCCAAATTTGGAAATAATATCTAATAAAAAATTTATGACAAATAAACCTTATAAAAGGATAGATGGTTCATGAATTTTAAATGTCAAACAATCGGTGAAATTTTGATTAAAATATTTTGATGAATTTCCCATTCACACTTGAAAAATATTGAAACCCTAGCCTGACCTCTACTCAATAAATATATTTTTCACATTTTATGGGGTTGTACGTGAATTATATTATTGTGATCATATTATAAAGGGTTCCTTAACGTTTTAATACACCATCAGATGAATGATGTTCACATTTTAGGATCTTCTCTAAAATTATATTCTATTTCTCTTCTTTGCTGTAACGGTGTTGTTATTGAAATAAAAGCCCTATTTCCCTTCCATTAATTATGTTATTTTCAATTTAAATATTATTTTATTCACTTATTTGGGATTTAAATCATGATTATAAATTATATTGGGTTATACACCTTCTAAACCTTTGCATATACAATTCATTTCTATGATCACAACACCACCCATGGAAGAGTAGATTTTATTTAGTAATCGATCAACCTATTACCTTCTTAATTTAATTATTTTGAATTAATGAACAAATGTAATTAAAATAATATGATCTATAATATTTTTAACTAAAAAGAATATATTTATGGAACTGAACCATTAACACAAAACATGTGAAGTCGAGAATTGTGTGAATTGTGTGAGAATGATCCAAATTGGTAAAACAACCACACAAGAACAATTTATAGAGTTAAAAAAATACTAAATATATATTAGTAATCATTTATATAATGGATATTTTCCTTAGATTTACACCAACCACAAAAAATCCTTATAAAAAAAATCAATGTAGGTTCCTACAAATCCATGTTCTAAAGCTATCCAAGGTTTAAATTCATTTCTTCATTGCGGTTAAGTAGACTCCCATAGGGTTCAAGGGTTAAACAATTTGGGGATAATAGTTAAGTGGATTTTAATTTTAATTATAATTATTAATAATTAATTTAATAGGTTATGTTAGATATATTATGTCTCCTAAAAATAGAGTTCTAAAAAAATATATTTGTATTGCATTATCAAAATATCATTTAAAAAAATACAATATTTTTCAAGAATGAAAATTCAAGTTTAATAGTTGTTAATAACCCCTATCCCTTTAAGTAGTTTTCATATTTTATTCTCCAAATACCATTAATATTTTGTTTTAATTACTTGCTTTGAGATATTACCTTGTTAAACCTCTCTACTACACCTTATAAGTAAAAATTACACATCATTTGAGAGTTCCCACAATAGAATCTTTCATTCTTCAATGAATAATAATTAAAATTGTGAAGAATAAATTTATTTAGGTGGGGTGGGGTGGGATAATGTAACATGCCAATATTATATTATATGATTACCATTAAATAAGTTAGTGTGTTCAATATCTTACTCCACATGCTAGACCAATCATAAATGAATTTCTTATATATTTTGTTAAAATATAAATGTAACGTATGAACATTATAACCAAGTCATTTAATAATTGGTAATTACTAATATTAACCAATTTATGATATATTTATATAAATAAAATAATTACTGCTTCAAAAATTAATTAAATTCAACTAGTATTTGTAAAACAACTAAAAAATCATTTAATTTTGAAAACCAATATTTCTTTAATTTTTTTTGTTTTATTTCCAGAAAATATGTATATTAGTGTCAAATAAAATACATTTTTTTGATTATATGAATATTTAATTATCAATAAATTAATTAAGAATTTATAGGAAATATGAATTAAGAATGGTAAATATTTAAAAAATCTATTTTCCAATATGAAAAGTTCTCCCATATATTTTAGGATTTTAATAAAATATATCAAATTTTTGAAATAGAATTTTAAAATTGAACATAAATTATTGATTATTAATAATAATATTTTCCTTAGATGATTTTTTGGTTTTTTTCTAAAAATGGGGGTTTATAAGGACAAAATGTTAAAATTAAATTTCCCTTCACATATTAATAATATTTTATAAAATGGTTTTTATTGAAAATATATAAGTATAAATTATATAACTAATAAATAACATTGTTATTCATTGGAGACAAATTACTAAGGATAATGATTAATTATCATGATAAAAGTAAAATTATTATTTTCAAACAATTAATTTTATAAGATATATATAATTTTTATAAAAATAAATTTGATTACTATACATTAAACTATGTCTTTAATATTATGTTTAAATACATAATAAAAATAAACACTCATTCAATTAATAATTAATAGGAAATAAAGATAAAATCACTTACTATATAAAAAATACATGTTTCCATAAATTGTTTTTTTCATATATCATATTTTATAATATTAAAGATAAAATTTCTCATATATAGAAACTAAATTATGAAAAATTTATATCTAATTTGGATTCATAATTTTAAATTTTGGTAATAAGGGTAATATTATTTTTATATTAATAAAATAATTTCTCGGGTTAAATTTTAATCAATATTAATAAAATTAAAAATGAGTAAATGAAGTATCTCACATTTTTAAAAATTTAAAGCTCAAAAGAACTATATTGAAAACATTTTTTAGTTATTAAATTCATACTCACAGGTCTCACCTACCATTTTTCCACATTACTCACCAACCTCCCATGAAATCCTATTTTTACATGATACATAACATTATTTTCAAAAGATTTACCTATCTTTTTCACCTATAAAGGAGATAACATCCTCCCACATAAATACAAACCTATATTTAGAAATTTTGATGAAAATATACCAAATTTACTTCTTCTATATCCCTTATAATATTTTACACCCCTATCCTAAACAGTGTTTCTCAAGTACATCATTTTCTAAAGGTACATCAAGAGAAGATCAAAATTCTAAACATATGTGTTACTCACCCTTTTACTTTTATTATTTATCCTTCCCATAAAAACTCCTAAAAAGTATTCCTACCATATTTATATAGTCAAATAAATATAAATAATCTTATTAAAGTTTATAATATTGATATTATAACAATGATATATTCCCCTCCCATTCAATTGAAAAATTAGAGCATTTCTCATGCGTGTGTATGGACTACCACCTCAATTAATGACACAACACATTTTTTCATCACAAAATTTAATGGATAGATATATAAATATATTTAAGGAATTTATATTTTATTTATGTCATGATTTTTATTCTAAATAGAATAATAATGAATTCTTTAATTAGTATTATAAATAAGTGATCACTATAACATTAACCATTGTAAATAAGCATACTAAGAGGAATAAAGTTTAATCCATACTACTTAATATTTTGATACCCATTACCTATTCATTTATTTCCTTATAATTTTTATATATCAGACTAATAAACACTAAATAATATCATTATTCTTCCAGTATAATGAATTTCTAACTATACTACATCATAACCATCCATTAATCATGGTATGTTCATGTTTGTGCTGGTTTATGATCCTACATCAACATTAATATACATTTATATCATGGATTACTATGTGAAATTATTTATTAGTATAATATGATATCAATATATAAATTATTATTTTTTGGTTCTTGTAATGTTATATCACTATTTAACACATTAATTAATAAATCACCCATTGTTTATTGAGAATCCCATAAACATGCTCATTGCTGATTTCAACATCATGGATAAAAATTTTAGGAAATGAAATTTCAAAATTATAAAATATATTTATACATTATTCCATTCCATTATATGTTTTAGGAATAATGGGAATTTGAAAAGGAATATATACCAACACCTATTTAATGAAACTAGTTCAAACTGATAACTATTACTCGTACCGAATGTTGACAATAGGTCAAATATAATTACTATATATATATAATGACTATAAATTAGAAGTATAATTTTTTTTATGAATAATGTAGCGCCCGACCAATTTTTTCACCAAAATAGTGCTCAAGGCCGGTTGACCATTGGGACTTAGGTGACTCTCCTTATATGCCGAAGGCTTATGACTAGAGGTGAGGGTGTAAATAGGGGATAACGGGGAGACTATAACCTATGGTGGGGATAATAATAATGGTCTATATGTATATAACATAGTCAAAAAATCCCCATAAAATAGTAGGACTATTAACCCACAATAGAGGAAGCACAACAAACAATTGCAACAATAATAAAAAAGATTAACATACTATTTACAGAATAAAAAACGTTTTGTAGCTAATCAAACAAAACATGACATGTCATATCTAGACATAAAAAATAGTAGATAAAAAGCAGGGTCTCCCATGGCCAACCATCAATACATTGATATAGTAAACCACCCGATGCCCTAAAAGAAACACAAAAGTAAACTCCAATTGATGCAAGAACCTCCAAGATCCCTTTCCATCCATCCCATGTAAAAGGTCCAGTTCTATCACTAAGGTCTAGATCCTTATATCGGACCCTTGCCAGATCATAGAGGCATAAATTCTAAAAATATCCTCAAGGTAATATGTAGCATGTAAGAATAAATCTCATTTGGCCACCACCAACATGTTCTTATCTTTTAAATGTGATAATGTAGGTGTAATAACATAAATAAGAAGAAAGGAGGTAAGTGCATAAAAATAAATAACCTTCTTCCCTTGTGCTCAAAATATACAAGGAAGATATAAACTAATTCAACCATAATTGGAATACCATGTGCCTATAATTATAGATATGGAATATAGAACATGAATACATATGTATAATTGCACTGGAGAGGATCCCGAGCCTAATGCCTAAGAAATACCCTCATGAAAATTAATACTAGGTAGACACTCAGGCTCCACCTCCCAAACATAACTCAACACATCATTCCATCAGTAATATCATTGGAATCCAAGAGGCACACCCAACATGTATCCGGTAACATGGGATTCAGCTTAAAAAAACACCATCGGCTTGATGCTCTTAATCATAAGGCATAGTAATGTGTTTCCTCTAAAAATAATCACCACCAGCTAAACCAATGTCATCCTGAGGAATGATGATATACTTTTCGCAAACAATATTATTCCAATGACCTCAATATATAGTGATCCTTTTCCCCCAATTGAAAATCTCATCAACTTTAGTCGATGGATCCTCACCATCCCCACAACTTTCTATGGAAATTTCCTCTATTATCACTGATGGTCAAAACCATCCTAAGAGAAAAATAACGGTAGCCGCTACCCACACGAGTGGTCAAAACTAACTCATATTTTGAGTCATATCTATGTGTACATGAATCAAATGGTGTTTCATCCAGTCATAATGAGTTGAAATCACCAACATAGTACCTAATCCACATCTTCCCAACACCCTATTCCCCTTCAACCAAGTCGCTCAACTAGATTTTCAACACCATCTCAATGTCCTAGGCTATGCCCTCAATTGTGAAAACCCCATTGCCTCAATCTGATGACCACATCACCCAACCTATGATCAATATCACTCATATAATCCAATCCTCTACCAACCCAATGAACCGGATCACCTCGTCCATGTGGTCATCACAATATCAATCATTGGTCCAAGACCATCAATTTCCTATGGAACCCTCACAAGAAATAAATATAAATCAAAATAATTTAAATAACGCACTTGACCTAACCTTATCAAGTGATTCAAATCCTCTCACCTGAATTATAAAATTTATAGATAAGCATGAGAATTCTTATAGGAATCTCATATATTCAATTAATGAATTGAAAATAAATAATTAAATTTATAGGGGGTCACTCAGACAACCCAATGGATGATCAAAAACAAATCCTTGAAACAATACAAAATCAAATAGAAATCTAGGAACCACCAACATCATACAGGTAGACACCCATTCATCTGATACCACCCACTAACTGAAGATGATTTAGAAGAAATCAAAATTTTGGTTGACCACCCTAAAAAATAGGGTAAAACAGCTGAAAAATATTTGGATAACTGTGTGGTGAGTGTGTAAAAAGGGGCTAGTAGATCGAAGGACTTACCAAGAATAACCCATATCCACCAATTAATTGATGACCATAGTACAAACAGGTGGTTTAGATCAAATCCTAGAAGGAGGGTGAAAGGTGCTCCTTGGCTGCTAGAGAAGAATCACACATGAGTGAGTAAGAAAGAGGAGAAATAATCACAATGAAAATAAGGGAAAATGGTAATTTTCACCTTTTATGGAGTCCAAATAGTTATCGTAATATTTGGAAAACCGTGTGAAAACCATACGGTGCCCACTTCCCAAGAACCACACCTCACACAATATGTACACACATTTTTTCAAAACCTACACAAACTATTCATGAATTCTCTACAAAAACAACTATAGACCCCACATTACCATGGACCCCCTCAAGAATGATTTTTCAAATAATGCAATTTAAAGAAGGGGGACTCACGGTTACTCTAGGGAGGTTTTACAGCTTATCCAAACCATTACATTCTGTTTACACACTATGGAAATTTTGGTTTTCATCCTCTGATGCACCAAAAACCCACTAAAAACCCCGAAGAACTTTCAAGGTATTAAAACCAATTTAAAATTTACATGGGTCAAAGAAACTATCAGAATTGGGATCAAAATATAAAACGGTAATTTGTTTGGCCACTAATATAAAAATTCAAACGGTTTTTTGGATTTCAACCCACTCAAAATTCTTGGGTCATTATTATCTCCCATCCTTAACATATCTCATCCTTGATCTATCAATCCTTTCCTAGAGATGGTACCGAACATACCCATATTAAGAAAATTAACCAGGTTTACCCTGGTCATCATGTCAGATGTCAAAACTCTCAGGGCTCTCCCCACATTAATAGTTACATACTCTGATCGCTTCCGGACCCAAAACATATGATTCTAATGGCCCTCTGACCATCCCTAGACTCAAAAGTCCTCTCATGTCGTTTCATCACTCGTGAACCTCCTTAGGTGATCAAATAAATCATATATCACATATAAAACCCATCAAGTACTACATCTCATCATATTCCCACCTTGTGCTCATGTCTCACATGACACCTATTCGGTCCGGCATCTCGAAAGATTCTCAAAATCCTACAACTCAGTAGATTCTCAGAAATATCTTTCATCATATATAAACATTCATGCCTAGGTAGAGTGTCCTAATGCCCACACATCTCATACAATTCGCACATCCATCAATGACCACAATAAATCTTGATACCACACAACTGATATATATGTACATATATCCTGTATTTGAGCCGATTACAACCTACTAAACCATATCTAGTTAGACCAAAACCACATTCCAAGCACCTCATTCACCCAAAATTGAACACGCCTATTAATGGGACATGGAAAAATAAAAACCACCCTAGTCAGACCAACGATGTACTTCTTACTATAGTTGGATCCTTGGCCTTCTCTATACATGAAATATCCCATGTTTTCACATGGCCTAATGATTGACTTCCTAAGTCCTATAATCCATATGGAACTAAATTAGACATCAGCCACTAATGCCACTAATGGGTCCCACTATATCTACCATGACCTTCGCATGCAAATGAATCTGAGATTCTAGATCCTGGTACCAGTCTCGCTTCAAAATCATATTCCTAAGTCATCCCAAGTCCTTGGATAGTAGTTGTCTGAGAAGGATTCATTTAGAAAATCTTGAGATTCCCAACAAGGTCACATGCTTGGTACTCCTTCTATGATATACTAGACTACATACACACATGTACTGACTACCCACACTGGAAGAAGACTATTAAAGACCCTATCTTTATTGGCCTTCTTGAGTCCTACGCCTAAAAAACCTGCTAACACTGTTTATGACCTTGTTTCCTACTATATGAAGCGTCACTTCTAACATCTATTTAAACCTTCACCCGAATCGAGTATGAATGATCCATAAATTTTCCATCGGCTATTAATACATGATTCATAGACTTTAAGAATGAATCCATCTAGAAGATGTTTATATAAACATTTATGGAATGACATAAACCATCCTCGAAACACCTCACCCTCGTGGTGTCTTTTCCCACCATACCAGGTGCAGAATGAGACATGTCTATGAAATTGGCTATGAAGTTCATAACAGACATATCTCCCTACTAATGGTTGAATAACTCATGGTATCTATCTACCATTAGTGTCTCTGGAAATAAGTTCTTGATGAACCTAGCCTAAAAATCTTTCCAATCAAGTCCATTGTGTCTTACACCTATACCTACAGATCCCACCATCTATTTTCCAGACCTATGATCATGTACATAGCCATCTTCACCCTACAGCCTGAGGGTGTCTTGAGCTGGTCAAAGATGGTCTGTACTGACTCTATATAGTTTGATTCTATCTGTGTTGGATCCTCCCCCAGAAATAGTGGTGGTTATTGTGAAGTAAAATCATGGGTTAGGTATTCTATTTGTTGTAAACTCCATGATCTACCCTATTGATACTCTTTATAACCTAAATTAGGCTTAACCTGAGCTTCTTTTCATTCTGTGGCCCACAAGCTACCATAACATGTGGCTGTCTTTCCAGTACTATATCCGATACCTATTCATTTACCAATGGATCATGATTTTCCCCACACTCTGAAGTCTTATATTGACCCTCAAGGGACTCATCTTTTGAACACTCTTGAATAACCAAATGACCACCCTCCTGACGCTCCACTAGAGCCTTTCTAGGTGATCCTGCTGAATACCAATACCATGGTTAGAAAACCATAAATGTATATATATATATATATATATAAGAAATACGTATCATATATAGGGAATGTGGAAATATGAAGCACAATCTCACTACCCTTACTCTCCCCTACCACAACATGTCACATATCATCCGACCTCAAGTCTCCTTACCTACCCGTATCGGGGTTTTGTATTATGTGTAACCCATCCTCATGGCCCCCTTCCATTCCACTTTAGAGTCAAGAATTATGTATCATCCAAACATACAGCCCCTCACCTTCCCATAACAAGGTTATATTTCACATATAATCCGTTGTAGCTTAGTAGAGTTCCAAAAAAGAGTGACTAAATAGAAAAACATTATTTAGATTAACTTGTGGAAACTTTAAAAAACCCAACCCCTATCATCATCTTTTCATATCCATATTTGGTTCAGGCCCATATATCACACACACATATATATAACATCACATCACATACATATTGAATTGGAACAATATGCTTGGGCTGGATGAGTGGAATTCCACCAATGAGAGGCCAATAAAAAAACCAATTTTTATCTCCCCTTGTTGACACATTAAACAACCCAACCCCTCTTTGCACAATCCAGGTTCCCAATGATGATCACAAGAAAAAAACATCCCATGTGCCTAAAATACAATCTCAAATAATAATCAAACCTACCTTTCCATATTGATCCAAGGAAAAAAAGCCATATAATGACAACCATAACACCCAAGTGCTCCAATTATTGTAGAAATCAAATCAACTATCAAAAGGGAAAAATAGAACAACAATTTACCACCCCTAAAAACTTGGTCTGTCCCCCATGCATGGGGCTACAGACACCGAAACATGATCTCTGTAACCAGTTACGACTATATCCTAGTCTCTAGTCTACCATATGCCAAATAAAAAGGCCAAATTAAAATATAAACATTTGATATCATTTGTACCCAACCAAACACAACTATTGATTACTAGTCAAGAATTTATCTAATAAATTTATAGATCCCTGACCCATTTTTTCACTTTAATAGTGCTTAGATATGGTTCAACACTAGGACACCAGAGAACCTCACCGTATTCCAAATTCTACTGACTATTTGTGAGGATTTAAAGAGATGATACTAGAGAGACTATACCCTATGTAGGTGATAATTATAATGGTCTATATGTATATAAGATAGTGGAATAAAGGCCATCAAATAGAAGAACTAGTAACCATGAATAGAGGAATCACAAAATACTATAGTAACAATAATAAAAAAGATCAACATACAATTTTAATAATAAAACACCATCTTTATATCCTAAAATAAAAGAATCCATGCCATATGTGGTCATACAAAATGAAAGATAAATATTAGGGTCACTCGTGGTTGACCATCAGTATGTTTATATATTAAGCATGATAATACCAGAAATAAACAAAAAAGTAAACTACAACTAATGGAAGAACCTCTAAGGTAACTTGCTATCCATCCCATGAAAATGGACCAACCCAATCACTATGGTCCAACCCATGAGCTCAGTCCTTTACTTGATCACAGAAGCATAAAGTCTATATGCATCTTGAAGGGTCTATGTATGGTGTGAGAATAGATCTTAGTATCCAACAACAAATGTGTTCCTATCTTATATCTTTGATAATGCAGGTGTCCAAAAATAAATAAAAAAAATATTGACGCATGAATAAAGAATAAATAACATGCTTCCCTTGGGCTTTATAGCCACCTTGAAGCGATTACCTCCTTCAACCATCACAGAAATACCACGTGCCCCCAATTATACATATGGAATACAACATGTGTCTGTATATATATAATTTTAGTGGTGAGGATCCTTATCCTAAATTATAAGGCATCCCATGATGAAAATTCATTCCAGGTTAACCCTAAGGTTCCTCCTCCGAAACATAATCTAGAACTTCATTCCATCAAGAATATCACAACGTCTAAAAGAAATGCCCAACAAGTAAATAAACCCCCAGACCTCATCTAAAAAAATATCTGATTGAAGCCTCTCATCCCAATGTAGGATGACTACTATCCTCTAAAAATAATAATTATTGGATCAATATCCAACATCTAGAGGAACGATGATATCTGTCCTCCAAAATAATCTTGACACAACGACCTCAATATACTGTGAGCCTTATCCCTAAGCCAATGATCTCGTCACTTTCAACTGATTTATCCTCACCATCCCTATGTATTTATCGTTAAATTACCTCCAACCTCACTAGTGGTCATCACCATCCCAAGTTGTAACTAACAAAGGCCTCTTCCCACATGAGCATTTAACACCACCTCATAATCTGATTCGCACCTGTGTGCACATGACCCTAACAATGAGTCATCCAATCATGGTGAGTTTCAATAACCAACATAGTACCTAAGACACTACATCCTAGCTTCTAAGTACTATGACACCATTTCAATCAACCTGAGGGTCAACACCATCTCAAAGTCTCGAGCCATTCTCTCAATCATGACGACCTCATTTCCTCAATCCAATGACAATGTTTCCGAACCTATGACTAACATCACTCATAGAATCTGGGATTCACCAAACCCAAAAAACAATGTTACCACATCTAGGTGGTCATCACCATCTCATTCCTCAGTCCAAGCCCATCATGTTCCCATGGAACCAGCACAAGCAATAATTATAATTCAAATTAAGTTAAATATCTCACCCAACCTAGCCTTCCCACGTGTTCCAAATCCCCCCACTCAGCTTATACCATTTTTTGAAAGAAAATAGCATAAAAAAAGAATCTTATATTATCAATAAAAGAATTTAATATAAATAATTTAATTTGTCGGGTCTCTCTCAAAAAATGTAATGACATGATCAGGAAGAAATCACCCCTAAAACTCCAAAAAAATAAAAGTGAAATCTAGGAACCACTACCACCTACTGGTAGACGTATTCTCATCTAATATCAGTCTCTATCTTGATTTGATTCAGAATAATACACATTTTAGATGAACGACCATAAAAATAGGGTAAAATGTATCACATGGATTTAGAACACCATATGGAAAGTGTAAAGAAGAAAATAGTATACTATATTGAATGCCTTACTGAGAAAAGTCATAGCCAACAACAGATTGAACATCATAGATCAAATGAGGGGTTTGGATCAAATCATAGAAGGAGGAGGAAAGGGGTTCTTTTTGATTCATGAAAATAAGCCCACATGAGGGAGGAATAAAAATTGGAAACCCTCTTAAATAAGATAGGGGAAAAATAATATTTTTTCCCTTTTAAATAGGCCATAAAGTTACCAGATGGTATGGAAAAACATGCACAAACCATGAAGATCCAACTGTCCAAGAACCACACCTCACAAAATTCATGCATAAAATTTTCCAAACCATGTGAAAATATTTTTTGAAGACTCTAATAAATCTAGATAATACCACACACAGTTGTGCACCCCTCCTGAATAGTTTTTCAAACCATGCACAATGATGGAGGGCCGCACATTTACTCTTGGGAGGTCGGACTATTTATCCAAATCAGGCACCTCTATCTAAGTACCCTAAAAGGTGGGGTTTTAGACTATGATGCACTTGAAACACTCTATAAATCATAAGAAACTTTTCAAGTATTAAAACCCATTTAAAACAATGACTTAGGTCAAATAAACTCTTAGAATTGGGTTACAAAGATAAAAAGGTAAGTTGGTCAAAAAAATAACACAAAAATTCAAACAGGTTGCGTATTTCAAACCACTCCAAAAACAACAGTCAATAAAAATATGGTTCTTGGTCATGTATTTAATGAAATTAATTTAATTATTCATCATGTTTATTGCGTGTTTACAATGGATCCAAACCTACATAAGGGTTTTCATATCAAATTACTCTATTTGAAGCTTATTTAATGTTATGAACACAATTTCATTTATATAGTGTATATATTTCATATATGAGATATAATAAATAATAATAGTCTTTTATGTTCAATTACAAGACCTATATTACAAGGTGTTTTGAATATTGTGTTACTAAATCCAAAAGGTATTTCTTTTTTTGAATTTAGATTCTTTGAGAGATGATACATATTATATTCCATGCTTCCATCATTTGAGTTTCCATTGATTTACTATCCATTTAATTTTATATAAATTATTTCCTTATCAGTAATGGGATAAGCTAATCCAAATCATGTAATTTTGTTAAAATGTCTTTGTACTCAAGTGTTACACCAGTTGTAAGTGTTTTTAGTTACACAATTTTCATTCATTGAGTTATGGTCATTCATTAGAACATATATTATATATGTTGGGTAAATTCAACCATTTCATTTTATTATGTGGTATTCTATCATTTAATAAATTTTACCATATAAAATCATTTTCAAAATTTTCATGCTACATAGAGTATGTTTTTTTTGTGAAGGATATTGAAAACTAAAATCTCATTTCTTTGATTTATAATGTTTTATCTTGAACTTTTCTTTTCTATTATGTGGATCTCTAACCCTAAAATTTTATTATATTGTGTTTTGTAATACCCTATTGTAAAATAATTATTTAATATAAATTAACGTTATTTTACCCTTATTATAATATGAGTTTAAAAAAATGTTTTTTCAAAATAATAAAATGGTTTTCCCTTTATTTTTAAAATGTTCATATTCTTCTCCAATGTTCTCTATGATAAATTTTATACCTTCTTCATGGATGAATTATTTGAGATAATTTTTATAATTAAATGGTTCCAAAAGCATTCAACTAACCTCTTCAAATTTCACCTTTTAATAAAAAAAATTTAAAATTGAAATTTTCATCAATGTTAAAAGTGTTTTGAAAATTATCTTTTCTGCTTTCAATTCCATTTACAATATCATTTTAAAAATTATTAACCCTAATGGGGTTATGTTTCATGATATATCATAAAAAATATATTTTTTTTCATTTTGGGGATTGAACACAAGGTACTAAACAATTTGATTATTGAATCCCTTCTTCTGTGATACCATTTAAAGTATTATTTTGTAATGATTTATTTCATCTATTTCAACATCCATCCATGATTCATCTATTACATCAGTGTAAAATTATTTTGAAACCATAAAAATTTTATATATGGATGGATTATGATCATGTTACTCTAGTATTGACGTCACCATATACTCATTGATCTATATGGTGTTTACATAATATTTTTATATAATTCATATTAGATGATGTTCACCCAGATAGAATTTTATTCTTTTTAAAAGGTGAATAGTATTTATATTTTATATGTTTTTATTAAAATAAGGATGTTTACTGAAAATTCACAATTAATTTTCATACTATCAACCTTTTTATCTAGTTGAGTTATGATAATTTGATCCATTTATTTTACATTGGGACAAGTAATGATGTTTTTTATGATTATTTATTTCTAATGAAAGTCGATTATTTATTGAAATTCTATATAATTAATTATATAGATAGCTATGTTTTATTATATATCATATTCCCTAGTAAATGGTTTAAAAAGTCTTATTGACTCTTATGGTCATTGAATTGGACATAAAAAGAGACATGTGGGACCCTGAGTTATATAGCCCCTTGATGCATTTATAAATCGTATGCGACAAAATAGTTTGGGTATATGTTTTATTCCAACCCAATTTCTAATTTTATCCCAACTAAGGTTCTGAGGACAATAAAATGTCTTTGAATAATTCCTTGAAAACATGTTTTTGATGATCAACAATATGAATTCTATCTATATGAGATAAGTATAATTTAAAAACATGTTTTTCATTTGTTGACATGGATATAGAATGATCTCAATTTATATTGATTGTGGATTTATATTATTTATCAATATATATCATAATATATATTTCACGTTTATACCATGATTACATCAGTTGAATATTTTTACTTACCTAGTATTTGTGCTCACCCCATCTTATGTTTAAATTTCTATAGGTTATGAATAAATGTATTAAAAAAGATATATATATATATATAAGGATAGAATGTTTGAAATAATTCATGGTAGATGTTTAAGAGTCCTTATGAAATAATTAGTTTAATATATAATGAAAATAAATTATTTCATATAATTAACATGGTCATTTTTAGTTAGTATTTCATCTATATTCTCTAAAGATCGAAACCTAAATGATATTTTATATGTATGAGATAGAAGAATCATTACTTATTTTGTAATTAAAGAAGGTTATATCCAGGATAGAACAGATGACATCAAAGTGAATATATAAGGCACGTTTTATGGAACCAGATCTAGGAGTGTGGGTATGGGGCATCATAGGAATGGCCTATAAAATAGTTAAATATTCTTATCTAGGATATTGAATATTTCTTATGGAGAATAATTAAATATACTATAATATGGATTATGTTGAGATTAATTACACCAATTTCATCTCATGATAATTAGATACCAAGTGTGCGTCACACAATTGTTTGACAAATATAGACTTAGTGATAGTAAGGAAGTGATGAATGATGATGTAAATCATTTTGACAGTAATAGAGAAAGAGTTATTTTACTAGATAAAGAAAACTATGATATGATTTTACCAAGATGATTGATCTAAGAATTGAAACACTATTATAATGTCCCCATCATAAATAGAAATTTTATTTATGTATCTTGTTTGGATAAGATGGGATTTTCATAAATTATTATGAATAAGGATTGTTCTATTTATAAGCATGAAATGTTTTATGGATTTTTAATGTAATGAATGGTTTATATCTTATTAATATATATACAACTATTTAAAACATTAAGAATAAAAATTCCTGGTTTGATTTTAATCCGACATACCATGGAATTATTTCCTTAGATATATAAATGTGAAACATATTGAAAGACTCCATTGATATGGATTATCAGACATAGTTTATTTTGAATCTTGTTTATTTGAGAAAAATATACAATTCACAATTTGGGAGACAATGGGAGAGGGTTAGTGGGATTTTGGAGTTCACACATAGTGATGTATTTAATAGAATGAGTATACTATAAAATAGTGTTTTTAGGAATATAATTAATTATAATGATGTCTTTAGTTAGTATAGAATTGTGTTTTTGATGATACAGAAGTGTGAAAATTTGTAAAAGTTCATTGAGTTTCAGAATTAATTACAAAATCAACTAGGTAAAAGTAATTAAAGTCCACTGATCATATCATGGTGGAGTATAAATAATCTAGGATTTCATAACTCATCTATAATGTTTTTTAATTGTTTCAAAACTCACTCCCCTAGAACACAATAATGTGATAGTTTGTTTGAAAGGAAGAATTGAAATTAGTTAGACATGGCTTGATCAATTATGATTCTATGGGATCATAATATCTAATTATGGGGTTATGATCTATAAATGTTTACATTCATACTAAAGGAAATTCTATAAAAAGAATACATGAAGATAATATTTAAGATATAGTATGGAAAACATCATATTTTGTCTTTTAGGATGATTTTGGGATTGTGAGGAGCTTTTTTGATGAATGGATTATGATAATTTTATACCTATGTCCTAAAAATTATTACTTATTTTTTATTCCAAGGAAACTAAGGGATATTATTTTTCAAACCCTTCTTAACACAATGTGTTTGTGGCCAATACTGGTGTTTTTCTTAAGAAGTAACAACTTATTCATGGTTTTAGTGGGAGGAAATTAGAATGTGAATAATTTTAATACAAAAAACCGGATGTGTTCCTGAGAAAGAGGCATAACCAGTTTCATATGGAGTTGAATATAATAAAATAACTCAAATTACACTTGTTCTTTGAAGGTATTGTAAATTTATCAAGATATAGTGATTCATGTATATCAAAAAGAAATTGATGATGATGTTCTTTTTCATATGTGATTGACCTTACACTAACCAGGAATCCATTGTGATTCATGATTCCATGAAATGGATAAAATCATCAGAATCTGAGATGGACTAAAAGTACACTAAAAATATTAGAGCTTTATAGATTCACTTAAATATGTACACCACATAGTTTTTAATTTGGTTATCTATATGAAGAAATGACATTGATCGTAGAGTTTTAACTTATAATTCCTACTAAGTGGGAAAAGGTTAAAAAATCATGTTGTTGACTATGAAGAAACATTTTAAATATTTGTGATGATAAATTAAATTAAAATTTTTATAGCCACAACAACTAATTATGATTATAATATATAAAAAATCGATGTCAAAATCATATTCTCTAATGCGAGTTTAGTCAAGGATGTGTGTGTAATATATCCCATAGTTTTTTATGTTAAAAATGAGTCTGTTAAAATTTTCAAGTTGAAACTGTCCATTTATGTAATGATAAAAGCCTCTCATAAGTAGAAAATATGGTTTGAATTTAATATCAATTATATTTATTTCATAAAAATTGTGGATGTTTCTTGTGTGTTTTAGTAGGCAAGTGGGAGTGTCTTAGTATTTCAGATATTGTATGTAGTTGATATAATACCTATAAAAATGATTTCTTAACACTAAATTATATAAAGTTTTGTCTTGTTAAATGTTTCCCAGTAAAATACATTGATGAGACTGTTTCGGTGCGGATGTGCGCCGGGTTTCTGTTCCGACGCTGTTCCGCCAGGACGCGTTCGCGCGTGCGCCCGTCGACCCGAGGGGATAGGCGCGCGGCTTTTGGCCCCGCAGTCCCGCTTTCCAAGGGCGGGCGGCATTCGTCCCTTATTCAGGGGCGTCTGCTCCTTGATCGAAACCGGGATAATGGGATGTCGGCTCCTCCTTCCGTGGACGTCTCCTCGGAACTCGTCGCCTAATCCGGGTCTCCCTCATAGATTTAAGACGTGCTCGTGAATCTCGTTCCCGGCGCCATGTCTCCATGGAGACCGGTTAATTACGCTGCTTCCGCCCGGACGCTCCAAGGGGTCTGGTCGGGGCAGCAACCTGCGGTGAGGAGACTGGGTAGCTCTGGGTGTTGGGGGCGTGTCTTAACACTGCGACTCTGCATGTCTGCCTTCCGTCCCTAATAGGGCTTCTTGAAGGCGTGATGGCCTGAGGCATCCCACGCTAGGTGCGGGGAACTGTGCTGCCTGAGGTTTTCCTCAGCTTCCCATGTTTAACACGGGGTATGCCGTGAGTTTAACGTCCAGCGGGGACGGCATCGGACTGATCAACACGAGGAGTGGTTCAGATGACAGAACCCCTTGCGGGGAACCTCCGACGCTGGGGCCAGCACATGGGCGGCTTCCCGAGTGAAGTGGAGTGGAATGAAGTGGCATGACCCCACCGGGATGTGGCGGCCCGGGTAAGGATCAGGATGGATGATGGAGTGAAGATCTTGGACCCCTTAGGGGCTTCCTACGTACCGCGCGTTGGCGTGGATCAAAGTCAGCATAGTTCGGGTATACAGTTTAACGTCATGCTGGACGTCGGCAAGCCGACTCACGAAGAGGTCGAGGCCGCCGGGCGGAGGATTGAATCGAACCACCTCGCACAGAGGGGGATGGAACGGCCGGGTGGATCACAGTTTCACGTCATGCTGGACGTTGGCAGGAGAAATAGAAAAAGGCAGTGGGGAAGCGCAATGGAGATACACATGTGCAGTCCCCCACAAGGGCGGATTCATAGGTGAATCGACGCAAATGTGAACCCGAGAGGGGTCCACTGATGGACGAACCGACGTGAATACGACCGGGACAACCAGGTGGTGGGCTTGAACCTCGGAGAGGCTTCCTACGTACCATGTTTAGGAGACAGGGATCAAAGTCCACGTAGTTCGTTCTGTCTGTAACACTCTACCCCCGTGGGCGAAGGCCACTCCAATCCCGACATCCCTGCAGAGACGCGCGGGTGGGGGCCACATCCAAACCGGGAGGACCCTGCGTGCGGGGCACGGGATCGGGTGATGCGGACGGTTTAACGTCCTGCCGGACGAAGTACAGTTTAACGTCATGTGTTGAGGATGAAGCGGACGGTTTAACGTCTTGCCGGACGAAGTACAGTTTAACGTCGTGTGTTGAGGACGAAGCAGACAGTTTAACGTCTTGCCGGACGAAGTACAGTTTAACGTCGTGTGTTGAGGACGATGTACAGTTTAACGTCATGTTGGACGAATCACTCGGCAGTTTAACGTCTTGCAGCGCGGACGTAGATGCTTGGCAGTTTAACGTCTTGTCGCGCGGACGATGGTGGCTAGGCAGTTTAGCGTCGTACAGCTTGGACGTAGGAGCGCCGCCAAAGGGTCCATGTCACTTCGCGCGAGCCTGGAGGGCCGCACGGGAAGACAACGCATGGTGCGGGGCACCCGGGATGAGGATCATCGGGCGCCACGCAGGCGGGTACCCTCAGGGGGTGAAAGGGGGCGACCCTGGCGGTTTGCGCGCAAATGAGGAGTTGGCGCGCAATACCGCGGGTCGGCGCGCAAATGGGCGGGCTGGCGCGCAATTGGGCCAGCGCTTTGCGCGCGGAAGATAAAGATTGCGCGAACCAGGCTTCGGACAGCGCGCGGGGGAAACGGCTCATTCTTTAACGAATGGCCACATTGAAAAGGGGGGGGGGTGCGCGCAATCGGGCTGGATTGCGCGCACCCGTGGGCAATTGCGCGCAAGAGGCTTCTTTTGCGCGCGAAGGCCTTTGGGTGAAGATTTATTCAAAAAGAAGGGAGCCAAAGGGATTGCGCGCGAAGGCGAACCCCAAGGATTTCTTGCGTGAAAGAAAGTAGGTTACCTGAAGATCGGCATTGCGTGCGGAGCGGGTTGGATTGCGCGAACGAGCGACTCTTTGAATTCCGGCCACCTTCAAAACGTCGGGGGTCGCCTTATATTTATAGGCAATCCCGGGCGCGGAATCCGGTTCGCGGGCGCGGAATTCCCTTCGCGGGCGTGGAATCGGGCCCGGCGCGCAAGGGAGTCGCGCGGGCAACGGGAGCGCAAAATTGCGCGCCGATCCAGCTCATTGCGCGCATCCCGGGAGGTTTGCGCGCGGCACTACAACTTTGCGCGCGGCTCTCCAAAATTCCGCGCAAGGCTTCTGGGCCCTCCGAAACGGGCTTCCAACTCCAAATATGACCTCGCTTCCCGCATCCGGAGCTTCGTTTGGGAACAACGGACTTTTCCGGCATCTACAAAAGCCCCCCCTCGGAATCTGATCGGCGAGAGGTCGCAACGATCGGGTTCCGAGGGAGACGCCGGAATGCCGAAGTCGTGGGTGGCGCGGGACTTTGGCGCTCAAAAAGGGGCGTCGGGCGCGAAATTCGCCAGTGCGGTTGTGCAAAGTGCTTTCTGCGCAGCGCGGACTCCCGGCCTTGCCTATAAATAGGGGCCTGGGTCCCTCGCACCGTACACCGGCCTTCCGCGCGATAAGCATTTGAGCTCTCGTGCGCGAAATTGCCCTTTCCGGCGCGGAATTCACCCGAAGCTGTATGACATCCTGGGATGCATCTCGCGAGGGGGGTCGCCACGAAGGATCTGTGGGCCCTTTCAATTCTTCCATGGTTGGGTGGCTACTCACCTCGGTGGGTACACGTTTCCAAACGCCGTCATTCCTCCGGGCAATGGCCTGCGACCCTCCCTTCTGAACATCGCGGGGGTCGCTCCGATGACCCTAAATGAGGAGGGCGTGAGGATTCGGATTGGCAATCACGCCAATTTCAACTTCAGCCCGTTCCCCACTCCCGTTGGCCAAATGATCGACAATGGGCAGGGTCCGCTGGAGCAGCACGAATACTTCCTGAACATGCGGGGCGGGGTTCTTGTTGCTCGGATCGACGGGAAGGTGATCTGCGAGCCTTACGTGCCAACCCGGTTCGCCAGGCAGTTCGGGTGCCTTCAACGGATGCCAAAGAGGGTATTCACTGCTGTTCGGGAGGAGACAAACCCTTGCGTCCTTCACCAGATGTGGCTGATGTTCGCCGCTTTCGGCTCTGGCGACGTCATCACTCTCCCTCCTACCGGGGTCGACGCAGGCTTGGCAACCGAGTACGCCGAACATTGGGCCATTGCCTACCCCGAGGGGCTTCTACGGAAGCTAGTTCGGCGGCTCGAGGTCACCCGTGCGGAGACCGGGCGTCAAGGAAGGAGGCGAGGCGCCGTCACGCGGGGAAGAACGGAGGCGTGCCAAACAGCGGAGCCGGCGCGAGCAGGGACTTCGGCGGCGGGCACATCGCAGGCTGCCGCTACGACCTCGGCGCCCAGAGAGGGGGCACGTGCGGTGGTCGAAGAGCGGCCCGGGAAGCAGGTAAGGCGGCTGCTCGAACCCTCCAACGATGCGGTCTTCCCAGCGCTGTGGTCGGCCTGGATGACCCTGCGGCAGTCACTGAGGACCGAAGCCATCTGGCGAAAGATACTCAGAGAAGGAATCCATCTGCCAGAGGTCGGGCGCCTCCAGATCGCCGACAGGGTGAACTTCAACCGGCAGTATGCGTATCTGACGGCCATGGACGAGTACGCGCGCCAACGTGGTCAGCGTGCGGAGCCATCCCTTCTGGTGAAGGTGATGCTCGGTCTAGAGCCTGCTCCAGAACAGATGCCGCCGGAGGAAGATGACAGTAACGACGACTCCGAGGAAGAGGAGGAGACGGGGGAGGATGAAGGCTCCGAGGGAAGGTCCCATCAGGGGAGCCCGCGGGAGAGCGGCGAGGTGGCCGGCTCTGGAAATATTGATATCAATAAGCTCCTCGAGGTCCGCTTCTATCCCTACTCAGCCTACTTCATCCATTCTCTTATGCAGCTTCTAACCCATTTCTCCACCTTTCTCAGGAGTGCACGGATGCTGGTCAGGCATCCTCGGCAGGAGTAGGAGAGGCGCCAGCAGGACAAGGCGGGGGTCAGACGCCCATCATTGAATTGACAAGCGCGGAAGGGTCCCCTGCTACAATTGTTCCTGCGGCGGCCGGGACAGCGGAAGATGACGCTCTGAATTCCCGTAAGTCTCCTTACTTTACTACGGGTGCTTGCCGTTGACAACCCGTGATTAACCGCGGCATGCCTTGCACAGTGATCTCAACACTGGAGGCTCGTCGGGCTGTCGAACCCGGGCCATCCACGAGTGGACCAGTGGCAGACCTGCCGCCTGCTCCGGAACAGACTTCCCAAACCGAGCCGGCCCCACCAACTGCTGATCAGGGGGCAGCCAACGCCGGCGGTGCTGCCATCGGAGAGAGTTCGGGGGCTGACGAGGGTGTCAACGCCGCTGGGGTGGGAGAAGAAGGTCGCCCAGATGTCGGGGAACCTATCCCCCGTGAGGACACCCCAGGGGCGGACCCTGCAGCAGACCTGCTGGCTGCCTTCCCTGCCTACCGACCTGCCGACCCCGAGGAGATGGACGACTCGGACGCGGAGGCGGTCGAGGAGAGCCGGATAACGCGCCGCAGGGGGTGCAAGTGCATCCAGCGCTTCCTCAAGCGAGACCCATCGGAGTGACTGGGGCGCATGGGATCACTTCAAACCTGGCTGCGCTTCCTGTGTGCCGGGGGAGCTGATGCTCAACGCCTCCATCTGACGGTCTGTGATTTCATGGCCGAAAAGATGCGCGAGAGCCGACGGCGTGCCGACGTCGCACAATGTCGGGACATGTCGGAGAGCACGCGGGCGCTCTTCGTGGCGGAGCAGGAAGTCCGGCGTCTCGAAGGGCAGGCGGCAGAGAAGGAGGCCTTCGTTGCAACGTGCACTGAGCTTGTGGAGCAACTAGCGGCCCAGCTGGTTGACGCCCAGGTACAGCTGACGGAGGCGGGCCAACAGATGGTCACACTTCAAGTCGAGCGGGAGCGTGCACAGGCCAGGATCGAAGAACTGCGTGCTGCGACCGCCGACGAGGAGAGGGCACACAGAGAGCGAGAAGCATCCCTGGAGGCCGCCAGCCAAAGGGTAGCGGCGTTAGAAAGACTTATCCAGCATGCTAATCCCTAGGGGCTTTGTTTTTTCCATTCCCAAAACATTTTGCTTCCGCTACTAAATATTTCAATCCATTTGTATGAATCACCATATTTATCTGCATCTTTTGGCTTAACATGCTCAACCACAATTCATTGTCTCGCGGGAGCGTTAACCAAGCTTCAGGCATCCGTAATTGGGCCTGGATTTCTAAAGAAAAGAGGGAGGTCATTCCTAGGAAAGGAGACCTCAGACCTAATCAATGTATCATCCCCCCAACTTGTTCCAACACACGAGCGGGACAACGCTAGGGGCGTTGAGATTTTATCCGAACATAGGGAAATGAGAAAGGGTGAACCGCGTGTCCTGAATTCAGAAATCCACAACGGTCGGCCTTCCAGGAAATGCCCAAGACGGAAAGCGGACAATGGATCAATCAACCATACTACTGCAATAGACGGACCGAAGGTCATCATTCATATTTGCAGGAGGCAGATCACATGTCATCATCAATGCCGCTTTGTGGGTTCTTTCAGACACAAGGGTGGAAATCCAGATCAACAGGGCATGCGAAGCGTGGGGCGAAGTGATGATTTGTTCAGACAGAATCCAATGCTCCCAAAATTGCGCCACCGTGGGGAAAGTGTATTAGGCGGATGCACTAATATGGCCGTGAATCACCTCAATTCTCAGACAGAACCTCTTTGACGAGGAAACTGTCGCTTCCCATTATTGCAATGGGGCATCCCGAGCTGAATCGGGGAAAATATCACAATCGCACCACTCTACCAGAAGCCAGGCCAGACGGCCGGCGACGAGGAGGGGCGGGACTTAGCGATCCCTGAGGCTGGACCCGAGTCGAGATGCCCGGGCGTTCTTACGTACTCCATCAGGCTGGAGATCAAGCCACACATAGTTCTCAAAGTGCAGTTTAATGTCATGCAGGACGTAAAACCCTGTTTGGGGAGATCTTAGTTTAAGGTCGTAGAGCTTGGACCATAGAGGCAGATCTTATTTTAAGGTCTTAGAGCTCGGACCATAGGGGCAGATCTTAGTTTAAGGTCTTAGAGCTCGGACCATAGGGAACCTCAATGTACGCCACATCGTGGTCCTATCCCCTGGATATGCGAAGATTCACTGAGGGATAGTTTCAAGAGTGCCGAGATTTTTCCTGGTCGGAATGGGGGGCAGAAAACCTAATGTGAATCATGCGGCCATTCACTCAAGGACTGGGGGCACCGGCGTAACGATATGGGAGTACTGCCGACCGTGGCGGAAAAGCAGCATCAATATCGTTCTGACCGTTGATGGAATGAGGTAGTAAATGAGCATCAACCGCTCAAGCGCAGGATTCATATCGATTTGCTACCCGAGGCCCTTGGGGGCACCAGCCCGAGTCGGTGGGAGAGAACTGAGGCATTGTGTCCAGACCGCTCACGGGGGCTCCACCCAGGGCGTAGGCGATGGGTCCGAATGAAAGGGAGCACGAAGCCTGAAAAGTGGAAGGAACCTGACCAAGCTGAACCTGACCCTCCTGGCAATAAACCAGAGTACTCTTGACACCGGTGGACCACTGCAAGGGGTCGAGGGACACGCCTTGAGGGTGACCCGAAGGTGGCGGATTCCCAAGAGAAGGGGGAATCTTTAAGAGGTGGAGGCTGGACCCGAAGTTTCAAACATCCGGGCATTCCTACGTATCCCATAAGGATGGGAATCAAGCCACACGTAGTTCTTGAAGCGCTGCGCAACACAATCGGGCACCAGCGTGGGGAAGGGTGCGGGTCTGGCCCTCGCACACAGAAGAAGCGGTATTTGATATTTCTTGTTTGTCCTTAAAGGTGGATGGTTTTTCTTTGTGCAGCGACATGCCTGTGATTAAGGAATCCCAGGCGTCGCCACAATAATCAAGCCATGAAAGGCATTGATGAATGGTGTGGTTATTAACCAGCGCCCAACGTGAGTGTCCCCTGAGGAGAACATCAAGATGCAGTGTCGTTTCTCGTCGGGCAGCCAAGACGATCACAGTTTACGGTCGTGTGGTAGGACCGGACAACGCAGTTTAAGGTCGTGTGGTTCGGACCATGGAGGAATCCGCTCATTGCGATATGGCGGACTCAGAGGAGGTGGGAACATACCCATACCTGCGGTCACGCACGATTCCAGGAGAAGGATCCTGGGATAGGGGCCTGCGTATGTCCATCACCCGAGGGGAAGAGATGCTAGCCTCCAGCTATACTGGGCCCAGAACGCGATTGTTCGGGCGACTCCTTCCTCCTTATGGGGACGAGGGTCCAGCTACACATGGCCCTTAGGGAGGACATCAGCATATATCCTTGGTGCTCAGATCGTGGGAGCCTCGAAAGACACCATTACCCTGGTTGGCCTGCCTAACGTGTAGAGGTGTACTGAAGGTCAGTATGAAGAGAGTGTCGAGATTCCACTACAACGCACAAAGGCGGAGTGTGATGAGGACTGCGCAACCAATGTTCAGAGCCTGAAAGAGCCGACATGGCGATCAAGGATGTCGCTGACCATATTCGTCACACAACATCCGATCGCGTCAGCCTAGAATGGGACCAGCAAACGAGCATCAACCGCTCAAGCGCAGGACTCATATCGATTTGCGGCCCAGGACCCGCCGGTAAATCGACCCGGAGCGGTAGGAGAGCACTGAGGAATCGTACCCAAACCGCTAACGAGGATCCCTTTGAGTGAAGGCTCGAACAAGAGGAAGCGCGCGGCCCGACAAGCAACACAGGACTTGTCGGGATTGAATCCGACACCACGGGTTCATAGACCGAAGTACCCAAAACATGTTAGCAGATCACCGGAAAGGTTCGGAGGACTCATCCTGAGAGCAACCAAAAGACAGCAGATCCCCGTGATCAACCAAGAGACGGGGCTGGACCTAAAACACAAGCGTCCAGGCGGTCCTACGTATCCCATAAAGATGGGAATCAAGCCGTACGTAGTTCTTGAGAGGCAGCTTAATGTCATGCAGGACGATGAGGCGTGTGAGGTAGTCTCACACACGGGGGAGGCGTACGGCGCGGCCACTAGACCAACATGAATGAGGACATAATCCCCCGCTCACGCCACACGCCTCACACAAAAAGGAGGGGAACTTGGGCCAGAGGCCCAACGCGGGATAGAGATTCCCGGGAAATGGGGCTGGGCCTGAAACATGAATGTCGAGGCGGTCCTACGTATCCCATTAGGATGGGAATCAAGCCGCACGTAGTTCTTGAAGTGCAGTTTAACGTCATGCAGGACGAAAAGAGAAAAAAGGGGGGAGTAGAAGGCATCCCCAAACGTGGGGGGCGTACAGCGTGGCGAGCAAACCGACGTGAATGAGGGCATAGCCCCGCGTTCACACCATACGCCGCACACCCGGAGGCAACTGGGCCAAGGGCCCGAGATGGGATGGAAATTCCCGAAGGATGGGGCTGGGCCTGAAACATGAATGATCCGGCGGTCCTACGTATCCCATAAGGATGGGAATCAAGCCGCACGTAGTTCTTGAGGGGCAGTTTAACGTCATGCAGGACGGAGACGCTTGGCAGTTTAACGTCTTGCAGCGCGGACGTGGTACAGTTTAACGTCATGTTGGACAAATGCTGAACAGTTTAACGTCTTGTAGATTGGACGAAGTGCACTCAGGCAATGTACTGCTTGAGGAACCTAGCGTTGGTGGGAGGAGTGACACGCTCACCATCCATAGTCTCTAGGGAGTACGCTCCATTGGGATAGACCTTGTGGACAACAAAAGGTCCCTCCCACTTGGGCTCCAACTTGGGCGGCTTCCTGCCGGGGATCATTGGTGCTCTTAGGGCTAATACCAGGTCACCCTGCAGGAAGGAGCAGAGGTGAACCTTCTTATTGAAAGCTCGAGCCATTCTACTCTGATGCCTCTCCAAGTTGTGCAAAGCGCGAAGTCTTTTCTCATCCAGTGCATCCAACTCGACTAGACGGGCTTCAACAGCTCTGTCCGGTGCTTGCTGGTCGTAGACCGCAGTGCGCAAGGACAGTAACTGGATCTCGATGGGCAGGACGGCCTCAGCTCCATACACCAGGGAATAAGGGGTCATCTGGGTGGAATTGCGAGTCGTCGTCCGATAAGCCCAGAGGGCGTTGGGGAGCTTGTCCGGCCAACTCTTCTTGTTCTAACCAACCATCTTTTGCAGAATGTTAGAGAGGGTTTTGTTAAACGCCTCAATCTGTCCATTCGCCTGCGCATGATAGCGAGATGTATGGTTCGAGCGAATGTTGTACTTGGCGTACAACTTCTTCAACTCGGCTGCTCGGAAATTGGCTCCGTTATCCGTGAGGATAGCGTGAGGCACTCCAAATCGATAAATGATGTTGGAAGTCACAAAGTCAGCGATCGAACAGGATTTGACCTCTCTGAGCGGAATCGCCTCTGCCCATTTGGAGAAGAAGTCCGTAGCGGTCAGAATGAACCGGCACTGGCGAGCCGTCGTCGGCGGGTAAGGTCCCACAACGTCCATCCCCCAGACTGCAAAGGGCCAAGAATACCTAGTGGTATGGAGAAGCTCCGGCAGCTGATGCACAAAGTTCGCATGAACCTGGCACGCATGGCACCTCCTGGCATACTCGATGCAGTCGTGGATCATGGAGGGCCAGAAGTATCCCAACCTCCGAATCTGGTGGGACAGCTTTGGCCCAGTCTGATGGGCACCGCATGAACCAGCATGAACCTCTTGCATGACTCGTGGGATCTCAACTCCATGAAGGAAACGGAGGAGAACACCATCAAATCCGAATCTATAGAGGATCTTCTCCAGGCCGGGACTGCTCTGGAGGACAAACTGCGATGCGCGGCGTCGAACTCGCTCGCGCTCGGCCCGATCCGATGGGAGAATTCCATGTTGGAGGTACTCAACCAAAGGCGTCCTCCAATCAGGGGCTGGTTCGACTGCCCTATCTGGGGTACTCGGGGCTCCGGGCATAGGGGCAACCGTGGTGAGATTACTTACCGACGGGCCACGATCTCCCTCCGGGATAACGGGAGCGATGAGCCTGCGGTGCGTCACGCGGATGATCAGGTTATCCTGTTCAGGCTCTGCAAGTGACGCAGCAAGGCTGGCCAAAGCATCTGCTCGACCGTTCTGCGACCGGGGAATATGGACAATTTCTGGCCGAGAAGGGAACTGGGCCATCAGCAGGAGGGTGCACTCTAGCAATGGCACAAGTTCCGGCTTCCTAACAACATAGTCTCCATTGATCTGCCTAACGACCAGCTCGGAGTCCCCTTTCACACACAGATGGGGCACGTCGATCTCGAGAGCTAACTCGAGGCCGGTGATGAGGGCATGGTATTCCGCCTCATTGTTGGTACAGCCCACTGACAACAGGAAAGAGTATGGCAGCACGGCTTGCTCCGGGGTAATGAAGACGATACCCAAGACCACTCTGTTGAGCTTAG
Organism: Viscum album; assembly: GCA_963277665.1. Taxonomy (NCBI): domain Eukaryota; kingdom Viridiplantae; phylum Streptophyta; class Magnoliopsida; order Santalales; family Viscaceae; genus Viscum; species Viscum album. The sequence continues at coordinate 1,763,918,740 of OY728151.1, forward strand.
GATTATCGAGCCTTCTACCGGTGGGGCTCCGGGAGGCACCGTCAAAGTGCATCTGCCAGCACGGATCGGCATGATCGACCGAGAGGATGGCCTCATCAGGAAAGCCTAGATCCAGCGGCTGATCCGCGGAGGTCGGGTGAGCAGCCAGAAAGTCTGCCAATGCTTTCCCTTTGATGGCCTTCTGAGACACATACCTGATGTCGAACTGCTGGAGAATCACAGCCCACCGCGCTAGACGGCCAGTCAACATAGGCCGGCTCAGGATATATTTCAACGGGTCTACCCGAGAAACCAACTGTACCTCATGGTGCTGCAAGTAGTGCCGTAATTTCTGTACGGCAAATACGAGCGCCAGACAGCTCTTCTCGATGGGGGAATACCTGAATTCCGCATCGAGGAGCATGCGACTGAGGTAATAGAGGCTATTCTCTGTTCCCTCGTTGTTCTTCTGGGTGAAAAGGGCACCCAGGGACCGTTCTAGGGCGGTCACATAAAGGACCAGCGGCTTCCCGGATACAGGCGGCATCATAACTGGAGGTTGAAGCAGGTACTGCTTGATTTCCTCGAAAGCGGTCTGAAACTCTTTATCCCATACATAGGTGGCACCTTTCTTCATGATCCGAGAAAAGGGCTTACACTTGCCGGCCAGATTTGCGATGAATCGGCGTATATAGGCTAAGTGGCCTTGGAACCCTTGCAGTTCCCGGATGTTACCTGGGGGAGGCATCTGGCTAATCGCCCTGATCTTCTCCGGGTCGATCTCAATACCCCGGTATCTTACCACAAATCCAAGGAACTTTCCGGAGGTGACCCCGAAGGCACACTTCAACGGGTTCATCTTCAGGCAGCGAGACCAGAGGAAGCCGAACACTTTATCAAGATCTTTGAGATGGTCCTGACGCTGGTGCGATTTGACCACCAAGTCGTTGACGTAGCATTCCACCAGTGTGCTGAGGATTGGCTTGAATATGCGGTGCATCGCCCGTTGATAGGTGGCACCTGCATTCTTTAGGCCGAAAGGCATGACCTGGTAACAAAAGATACCTTGGGGGGCCCTGAAGGCAGTGAACTCCTCATCCTCAGGGGCCATCCGGATTTGGTTGTATCCGGAGTATCCATCCATGAAGGAGAGGGCTTGGAACCCTTCCGTGGCGTCAATCAACAGCTCTGTCACCGGAAGGGGAAAATCATCCTTCGGAAAGTGGCGGTTGAGATCGCGGAAGTCGATACAGACTCTGATCTGCCCGTTCTTCTTCCTGACCGGCACAATGTTGGCCAGCCATTTGGGGTACTGAACTTCCCTCACGAAGTTGGCTTTGATAATCTTGTCAACTTCGGCCTCAACCATGGCACCGTGGAATGGGTGCATCTTCCTGGGAGGCTGCTTGAACCCGCGATGGTTCGCCGGGAGACCAAGGCGGTGGACGGCTACCTGAGGATCTAGCCCCGACATCTCGTCATAGCCCCAAGAGAACACATCAGGGTGCTGTCTGAGGAAGTCCACGTACTACTGCCGCTCTTCAGAGGGCATGGCGGCACTGACCAATGTGGGTCTTGGATCTGCTTCGGTTCCAAGGTTCACCTGTACTAATTCATCGACCGTGGCGGAGACGCCCTCCTCAAAGGCTGGGGGTGCATCTTCCACGTCCTCTCCACTCGGGGAGGGATCGTCCACGGGAGAGACTGTGTTGGAAACTGCATCGAGGCTACCAGATCCTACTGGGCCGCTGGTGCTGGCATGGGCGGTCACGGTCATCTCATCAGGAGACTCACAGGCCGTCGAGACCATGGCCACGTCCAACCGATGAATCGGGAGGACGTAAACGTCATCCAAACTTTCCCAGGGATCACTTACAACAGTGACAGGCTCAACCTCACCTGCCAAGATCTGCTTATCCTTGCTCTTGTAATAGTCCGCGTCCAGATAGCGGGCTTCACATGAGGCAAAAGGAGAGGCATCTCCCTGAAGCACGCCTACTCGATCGTTAAGGGAGTATTTGAGGCATTGGTGGTATGATGAGGGAACCGCCGCGTGAAGGTGGAGCCATGTCCTGCCCATCAATGCGTTGTACGCAGTGTCTTGAGAGACTACCATGAATTCGGTGTTGGCAACCAAGTCACCGAACTGGGTCTTCAAGCGTATCTTGCCGATCGGGGTTTGCTCGGTGCGGTCGTACCCCTGGATCCTGAGGTCGGAGGGGATCAAGTCATCCTCAGACAACCCCAATCTCCGGAGCGTCCGAGTTGGAATCAGGTTAATCCTGGACCCCGTGTCGACAAGACAGCGCCAGACTTCAAGGCCATTGAACTGGCTAGTAACATACAGCGGACGAATGTGCCCCTGTATAGGAGGGTCTTCATCCTTACCAGAGAACGAGATAACTGCCTGACATTCGGCGTCCTCAATCGTTTCAGCGTGAAAGGCCTCTGCAGCCGCAACCTCTGTCTCAAACTAGAGGGGGCTTTTCAGGGCTTCAGCGAGTGCCTCACGCATCTCAGATGACATTCGCAGAGCCTCCAGGATGGAGAGCCTTGCTGGGATGTCGGCCAAGTGCTTCAGGACATCATACTTTTTGGCCAAGCGTGAGCCCCTGGTTGCAGGAGGTTGCTCTGCGGTTGGAGGCATGACGGGCCTTGCTGATTGGACCGGCGGCCGACTGGTGCTTGGCGCATCCCGCTGTTCATTGGTTGAAGCCCGGGAAGTAGTCACCGTACTGGGGTCAAGAGGCCGGGACGGACTTGCGGCAGGGCGGAGCTGATCGCGACGCGGCTGAGGCGGTTCTGCCTGGTCCCACACCACAAACAGTGGCGGAGACGAATCCGTCATCCCCGGATGGGGGGGGGGGGGGGCTGCGCACGCTGAGCTCGGTTTTGAGCCTGCTGCCTAGTCTCAGTGGCGTGCACGTCCTTGTTGGAGGTACAAACTGTCGTGCCCCAGCGGCTCCTGTTGTTGCGGTTCCTCCGATGGTGGCGACGACCAGGGACACTAGGGAGGTCCACCTGGTGTTCCTCAGCGTCGGGAACCGAAAAGGGATTTACCAGCTCGACGGTATTAACCGAAGCGTACCCAACACTGTCATCAGACGAATCATCCATCGCCGGGAGGATCCGAGGAGGGGCCCCCATCTCTGGGGGCAGGAAATCGCCGAGAGTGCGGGATAGTGGTGGAACTGGCGGGGCGCGCTCTTCCTTCTTGCGCCGCCGCCGTTTTCTCTTCTCGGAAGAGGAAGGCTGGGATGACGATGCCGAAGCAGCACCCGCAGAATCTGGGGGCTCAGGCTGATTCAAGCGTGCACGGATGATTCCATGGGCGCGAATGATCGTCTTGCGGGCCATCCAGTTATTATACTTCTGGGATCCGCGGTCGGAGACCAGCTGCCATTCGTCCTCATTGCCACTGTCGTCATCTGATCCCACGAACACGCCCGCCACTTGTGCTGGAGCTGGGCCCAACCTGATTACATTGTTGTTAATCTGGTATTGGAGCCAGTCCTTAAACACGTAGCACCGCCGGATGGTGTGCCCCAGGGCCCGATGGTAAGGGCAGTAGCGGGGGTTATCCGTGAGAAGTGCCTCCTCCGGCCTCCAACACTCAGGCAGTCGCACAATCCTCTGCTCCAGGGCGCTCCGAAAATAACCGGGGACCTGATCCTCGTGAAATGAGTAAGTCAGGTATCGCGGGCCCCTGGGAGCGTGGTCTTGACGAGGAGCTGGAGGGGCCTACCGAGGAGGTGGACCCTGATTATCTCGCCCGGGTTGTGGCGGTACATTACGCGGAGGGGCCGGCCGGTTCTGGGGCTGCCGCTGCTGGGCCGGGAACTGAGCCCGTGGAGGCGGAGTGCCCGATTTCCCCTCCCAGTCCCTAGCGGGTCCCGTGCCCCGGCGCAAAATGCTCGGCCGGGCAACATGCCAATCTTCCAACACCTCTGAAAGCCATCGGTCTTCGTATTGAGGAGAAGATATTCACGTCGGGTTCACCATTTTTATGTTTCGGTGCGGATGTGCGCCGGGTTTCTGTTCCGACGCTGTTCCTCCAGGACGCGTTCGCGCGTGCGCCCGTCGACCCGAGGGGATAGGCGCGCGGCTTGTGGCCCCGCAGTCCCGCTTTCCAAGGGCGGGCGGCATTCGTCCCTTATTCAGGGGCGTCTTCTCCTTGATCGAAACCGGGATGATGGGATGTCGGCTCCTCCTTCCGTGGACGTCTCCTCGGAACTCGTCGCCTAATCCGGGTCTCCCTCATAGATTTAAGACGTGCTCGTGAATCTCGTTCCCGGCGCCATGTCTCCATGGAGACCGGTTAATTATGCTGCTTCCGCCCGGACGCTCCAAGGGGTCTGGTCGGGGCAGCAACCTGCGGTGAGGAGACCGGGTAGCTCTGGGTGTTGGGGGAGTGTCTTAACACTGCGACTCTGCATGTCTGCCTTCCGTCCCTAATAGGGCTTCTCGAAGGCGTGATGGCCTGAGGCATCCCACGCTAGGTGCGGGGAACTGTGATGCCTGATGTTTTCCTCAGCTTCCCATTTTTAACACGGGGTATGCCGCGAGTTCAATGTCCAGCGGGGACGGCATCGGACTGATCAACACGAGGAGTGGATCAGATGACAGAACCCCTTGCGGGGAACCTCCGACGCTGGGGCCAGCACATGGGCGGATTCCCGAGTGAAGTGGAGTGGAATGAAGTGGCATGTTCCCACCGGGATGTGGCGGCCCGGGTAAGGATCAGGATGGATGATGGAGTGAAGAGATTGGACCCCGTAGGGGCTTCCTACGTACCGCGCATTGACGTGGATCAAAGTCAGCGTAGTTCGGGTATACAGTTTAACGTCATGCTAGACGTCGGCAAGCCGACTCACGAAGAGGTCGAGGCCGCCGGGCGGAGGATTGAACCGAACCACCTCGCACAGAGGGGGATGGAACGGCCGGGTGGTTCACAGTTTCACGTCATGCTGGACGTTGGCAGGAGAAATAGAAAAAGGCAGTGGGGAAGCGCAATGGAGATACACATGTGCAGTCCCCCACAAGGGCGGATTCATAGGTGAATCGACGCAAATGTGAACCCGAGAGGGGTCCACTGATGGACGAACCGACGTGAATACGACCGGAACGACCGGGTGGTGGGATTGAACCTCGGAGAGGCTTCCTACATACCCTGTTTAGGTGACATGGATCAAAGTCCACGTAGTTCGTTCTTTCTGTAACACTCTACCCCCGTGGGCGAAGGCCACTCCAATCCCGACATCCCTGCAGAGACGCGCGGGTGGGGGCCACATCCAAACCGGGAGGACCCTGCGTGCGGGGCACGGGATCGGGTGATGCAGACGGTTTAACGTCCTGCCGGACGAAGTACAGTTTAACGTCATGTGTTGAGAACGAAGCGGACGGTTTAACGTCTTGCCGGACGAAGTACAGTTTAACGTCGTGTGTTGAGGACGAAGTGGACTGTTTAACATCTTGCCGAACGAAGTACAGTTTAACGTCGTGTGTTGAGGATGATGTACAGTTTAACGTCATGTTGGACGAAGCACTCGGTAGTTTAACGTCTTGAAGCGCGGACGTAGATGCTTAGCAGTTTAACGTCTTGTCGCGCGGACGATGGAGGCTAGGCAGTTTAGCGTCGTACAGCTTGGACGTAGGAGCGCCGCCAAAGGGTCCGTGTCACTTCGCGCGAGCCTGGAGGGCCGCACGGGAAGACAACGCACGGTGCGGGGCACCCGGGATGAGGATCATCGGGCGCCACGCAGGCGGGTACCCTCAAGGGGTCAAAGGGGGCGACCCTGGCGGTTTGCGCGCAAAAGAGGAGTTGGCGCGCAATACTGCGGGTCGGCGCGCAAATGGGCGGGCTGGCGTGCAATTGGGCCAGCGCTTTGCGCGCGGAAGATGAAGATTGCGCGCACCGGGCTTCGGACAGCGTGCGGGGGCAACGACTCATTCTTTAACGAATGGCCACTTTTAAAAGGGGGGGGGGGGGGTGCGCGCAATCGGGCTGGATTGCGCGCACCCGGGGGCAATTGCGCGCAAGAGGCTTCTTTTGCACGCGAAGGCCTTTGGGTGAAGAATTATTCAAAAAGAAGGGAGCCAAAGGGATTTCGCGCGAAGGCGAACCCCGAGGCTTTCTTGCGCGAAAGAAAGTAGGTTTCCTGAATATCGGCATTGCGCACGGAGCGGGTTGGATTGCGCGAACGAGCGACTCTTCGAATTCCGGCCACCTTCAAAACGTCAGGGGTCGCCTTATATTTATAGGCAACCCCGGGCGCGGAATCCGGTTCGCGGGCGCGGAATTCCCTTCACGGGCGCGGAATCGGGCCCGGCGCGCAAGGGAGTCGCGCAGGCAACGGGCGCGAAAAATTGCGCGCCGGTCCAGCTCATTGCGCGCATCCCAGGAGGTTTGCGCGCGGCACTACAACTTTGCGCGCGACTCTCCAAAATTCCGCGCAAGGCTTCCGGGCCCTCCGAAACGGGCTTCCGACTCCAAATATGACCTCGCTTCCCGCATCCGAAGCTTCGTTTGGGAACAACGGACTTTTCCGTCGTCTACAGAGACTACTTACATACTCGTCATGTTGATCCTTATTAATATATCTAAATAGTTTCTTAAACTGAGTCATAACACATATAATATTAATTTCCAAACTCGTTTTAGCATAGAGAACTCTGAGATGTTTTCTTTAACTAGGTTTAATGGTAGGAATATTAGAAACATTAAAGATTATTATATAGAGTTAGATAGGATATATAACATTTCTTATATACTATCTATATGATCTATCAGGCATGTCATGTTGTGTACTAAACCTAATGTCTCTTTTAACATTAGAAAAAAAAGAAGATACCAATACAATTATTTTAATAATCACTTAATATCTCTGAATAACATTATTAATTACATAATAAGGATTAATTATATCTTCTTGTTCTTTAGAGGAGTGGATGATCTTTTTATAAAGGGTTACAAATATTATAGCTTCTAATAAAAAAGGTTGATATGAAATCTGAATCTTGATTCTTATTTTCCTTTAAAAGTGAAGATATTATTTCGAATAGTTTTAAACAATACACCATAGTTGACTCAACAATAAGCAAAGAGTATATCACTGGATTATATATTTTGAGGGAAGCTATTTTGATAAAGAAGGTCAATTCTAAATATGGGTTAGTTCATATATTAAGGGAGAAATTGAGATATATTTTCACAATAATGGATATATTTCTCTAGATAAGGAACCTCGAACTCTCCAAGTGGAAAAAAATATACGTCACAAATACCATCTCATACTAGTGATCATTGAGAGGGGGATGTAAAGATCATTTTTCAGGATACTGAGGAGAATATACCTAATTCATTGATGAAACTGTCAATGAAGAAAAAAAATCAAGATTATGTTATATATTTTTATATGGAAACAATAAGAGATTAATATAATAGTTGTAAATGTACCATGTTGTTATAATAATAGAAAACTCCAATTATCATTCATTCATGTTTGTAAATTTTATTTTACAAAATTTATCAAATAATAAAATTTCCTTCATGTATGCCCTTGATTTATCCCTAATTGATGTCCATCATGGAGTATTCTTGGATGTGATGAAATTAAAATATTAGGATAAATTAAATATTATACCCAATTCAAGTTGTTTTATGTGAGTTACTAAGGCCATATTCTTGAGGTAAAAAGTATAAACTTTTTACTTGAATAAATTCACAAATGTATATCTCATGGAATGTCATACAGTCTTTGAAATACATATGGGTGTATTATTATTATCAATTTTTATTACGTGGTGTTGGAGAGGTACTAAGAATGAGAGCCTTCATAAATTTATCCCCTATATATACAAGTACATATATGAACATATCTAATAATGGGGTTGTTGAGTATGTTGTTGGACATGTAGTTATATTACATTACAACCAAGATGAGATTTGTTCACTTTTATGTTGAGAAAAGATATTTATACTTTGATTGAATTAGACTGATTAAATAAATTTCCATTATTTGTTCTATTATATGTGATCTGATCAAATACTTTGATAAGTGACATATGTTGTGATTATCAGATAGAAGAATGAAATGTGAAGTATTCATGGACTCGGTCAGTGTTTTTTCAGAGAATATTGAAATGATGAGGGGACTATACTATATTGACGTGTTACATGTCAAGTAGTTTCTCTATGTCATGGAAAAAAATTATTATACAGGTATGTATATAATTTATATAATATATATTTTTGTACAAAATTTCCTATAGATATATGATTATGTCTAATTGAGATTACACCAAAACCCTTACTAGCTAGATTGGTACTAAAACTTTTCTCGATGAAAATACTTTCATACATATATGAAATATGGATCACATAGTTTTTATCAATACTTATATGGGATGTAGAGTCACATAGTAAGATTCTTGGGTACGTATTATGTTTTGGAAATAGTTTTTAATCCCAAAGTATGAGATTTTGATGAAATAATATATAAAACTTGTTTTGGAAGGATGAAAAAAAATTTCTAAAGTTTTTTATAATGTATTTATGGGATTTTAGCACATGTGGGTTACTTTTGGATATACAATAAAAGTGTTACCACAATTCCATGGTTGTGCCTTTGATATCATGGTTTAAATCCACATCTATTTTATCTTGCATATTATGCATGATTGGAACCACGTCATTCACCCACACATTTTTATAAGATATGAACGATGTTTTTGGTTTTTATAGGTATTATTCCTCATTAATTGATGTATTAATTAAATGAACACTCTAATAGGTGTAATTTTTAAGCAACATTAGATTACACTTGATCCCTTTTATATGCATCATGACCATTATTCAATGATGAGTCTTAATGATGGATATATAAAGGGATGTGATCCTTCACCAGTTTGGGTGGAGTGTGTAGTTTATTCCTTTGAATCATTCACATGTTAGTAAATACTCTATTATATTATGGATGTTTGATCATCACTCGGTGAAGGTGTTATCACCCCATTGAGAATGTAGAAGTTTCTCTGAAGCATTTATATATCAATTTCATAGTGTATTTCAATTAGAGGTATGAGGTATTAATCTACTTATAATAGTGATCATCCTAAATCTAGTTACATTAAATAATAATGATGGATGCATTTTATGTTCAACTATTTTAGGTATACAATTTATATACTCTTTTTTTCATACTCTTTAATATTTTATTCTTGGTGATAAATTATTTTTTTCTTTGTGTTCACTTCCACATACAATGATAATTATATTATTAAACCAAACCCACTGGTAGTAATAAGAATATAGTTTCAATAAAAAAGAAATAAAGTTGGAAATTTTTCAAATGATGATTATTATTCCATTTATAGGACCCAAAAATTAATAATAGATAACTATTGATATCAAGTGTATCAAAAATTACCAAATAAATCATGTTCATTTAAATTATACACTTATAAAAAATCATTCATTGAATATTATTATTGAGAACATCAATTATAATAATACATTAATTAAATTAATATATAATGTATGATGTGAAGATAAAAATAATTTATGAGGATATATTTAAACCTATGATATCTTATATTGCAGTGATATTTACTTATATGATGTCTTATACTATGAATATTGATATATTTGTATCGTCACTTATTATTTGGGCTACACTTTTCTGTAGATCACCTAATCTCTCTTTATTAAGATTTCATTATCACCATCATGTGATATAAGAATGTCATGTTGGTGAACATGATTTCTTTGTGTCATATTATTTGGAGCTTTTGAGTTGAACAAGGTCACCCTCTTTCACTGATAATGCCCATGTGAGTGGACGTACCAACATATTTAGGAAGAACCGAATGATACTAAGGTAAAAAATGATTGTGAAGAAAGTGGTGAGAATATCCAATGAAAATAGAAGTCACAACATAACAAGAATAAATAAAAGTATCCAAAATTTAATTATTGTGAAAAAACCCACCGTTATAAAAGAATAAAAACATGGGGAATCTTTAAAAATATACAAATAATTAAATGGTTTAAAATTATATTCAATACCCAAATATGAATTGCCTAGACAAAATAGAAAAAATAGTATGAAATCCACTCCTTAAATTCATTCTGTCATATCATTGGAAATAATCCCATGATAAAACATGAACACATAAAGACCATATTAAAAAACGTGTTACTAACACAAACATACTTAAATATATTCATCCCCTTTCCATTGTGTATCATTTTCAACCTCCTTATTACTACACACAATGACGTTCTTACCTATAGCATGGTCTATGGAAACTGATCACACCAAAACAATCTCCCATATCATTGTACACCTTTTAAACTCAAAGGATAACATATTTGAAAAGGTTCATCTATTTTAAACCATACATGGAACTCTATATTCATTAATTTTTCAAAAAATAATAAAAAATGTGGACAACCAAATCATAAAAAATATCTCTAATTTAAAATACATATTATATGAACCTCATAAATATCATAAAAATATAATTACTTAATAAATCATTCATTTCATAGATCTAAACAGTGATAATAAATGCTAACTAAATGTTAAATTCCCTAAATATATAAAATATTAATATTTCTATCCTTAGATTCCATTTCACATCTCATCTATTATTCTTTTTGGTTCCTTTTCCAAGCTTTATAGAACATGACATGACCCACCATTTTAAAATATTAGCACATAATATTTCCTTTTTCCACTGATTGGAAGATCTAATTAATATGTCCATCTGCCACATCCAAGATGCTGTTATTACTTCAAATCTCTCCATCCTTGGTATTTTATGGGGAATTTTTTTCAACAATAATAAAACCACATAATTCAACATCAGATTATATTTCAAAAAAATGTGGCGATGATATTATCAAATTAATTTAGAAATGAAACCAATAGAAGTAAATCATTATCTTCAAATTTTAAATTCTACAGGTATCATATTTCCTTTATCATTATTCTTGACAACCACTAATGATAGACCCATTACAATGTTAGTGAAATCCTATTAATGGTTTCATAAATATCAATTCTCAAGAATCCAAAGTTGATAAAATTAATTCTTTAGATATAAATGTAAAGTAATTTTTTTTCTATACTTACTTTCATGCATCATCCATATCACCTCTAGATTTATCAAATAAATTAGTGTTCATGGTTTATTATCAACCAAATTTATCTCTATAGTGTCCATTTCTAAATATCTCATATACTTTCAATTATCATTGGCAATATTGTGTGGTTAAATTTTTTTTACACAACACCTTTTCTATTTTTTCATGAGTGAATATTTTTTACCTATTATTTACACATAGTAAAATCATTTTTCCCATTAAAAATATCAGTTTAGATAGTTTGGATTTGGATTGAATCAAATTTATGAAATCATTAAAAAATATTAATTACCTCACATTCATAAAAAATAGTCTTGGAAGAACCAATTGACATGAGGATAAAAATTAATGCGATAATTTTTTTTGAACATTCAATGAAAATGTAATTTATAAATTAATAATAATAAATAAAGTTAGTATACAAATATTTAACCTGAAAAAATAATACAGAGAAGCAGATTGAAAAACATTGGAAAAAACTAATTAGAGAATAAAAAAATCATGTCTATTCCCCAACATTTATAACAATTACAATGTATAGAAAACCTCTATGAAAACCAAACCCCAAATTACTTTCATCTTCTCTATGAAAATTAACCAATGGAAAAACAAAACCTACCAAATATCAATTTCAAACATGAATCATCATCATGGAACATCATAAGTTGATTCATGTCCCTTTTATATAAGATTCAATACATTTGTAAGAACCCAATTCTTCTTTGAGGTAAAAATCTTGTGTTTTCCATCAATTCTCATTTTAAATTCTTAAATGGGGCCTAATGTGAGTGCTCATTGGGTTCATGGAGGGATCTGAGGTGTCTGAGGCTATTTCAGAGCCTAGGACCCAAATTTTGGGTGATTCATGACTAGAGAATGGTTAATGAAAACATTGTGCGGGTATGCTGTGTGACTTGAATAAATCATGTGAGTTTGAACAGTGGAATCCTATTGGATGCACCGTTTTATGAAACTATGCGGGAGGAGTCTCATGACCATGCGACATGTCTGTAATTTTTAGAAGATTTGATAGAGGAATTTTACATGGCTTATTCATTGGTTTTAAATCATGCGATTGCCCCTTTATCCTACAATAGACCATGCAACATGGCTCAGGGTTTCACAAGCTGTGCGCTTAAACCTTACGACCCTATTATTTTGGGTAATATTACCATTTTGAAAACTAAAATTTTTATACCTTAAATTTATTCTCCCGTAGTTAATTTCACAAAATGGTGAGCCCTTGGGGAGCCTATTTGAAGACTAATCTTCAATTTCAGATCCCCTTACTGTCTGACCTCCAATTTGAAGACATTTTGTCTCCTTGGATTCACAATAGTAAGGCCCTGATTCCATTTTAGATGTTCTTGATTAGTATAGAAAACAATTGCACTATTTGGATTTTGGATCATATTCCAAAATTTCGTATTATTCATCCATTCTTTAGATTTCTTCTAAACCAGGACGAATCATATCATGATACTGGATGAGCTATTAATAACAAACCTAAGGTAAGTAGTCATGTTCTTTTTGCTGAAAGTTGAATAATTTATATATTTCAGAGTGTCGTGCACCCATTTTTTGGGTATCACATTAAATTTAAATACTGTTATTTCCTATCATGGTTTAGGTAATTTAATAGGCATGAAAATGAATTTTATATTTTTTACACCCTGATTAGGGACCACCCATGGGCGAGTTTCCATGAATAACCCTCTATGACTTCTGGCCTCAGATTCTTATGAGGCATTCCTTTTATCCCTTTCATGGGTTGGTTAAATTGGAATTTGATATAAATTATATTACAATATTATTATATTTTAATTGATTTGGTTAAGGTGTATGGGATGGAATAATTTCCCCTTGACCCATGTATACATTTATTTTTTAAATCATGTTGCCTTGCCCTTGAAAAATGGAGGCCATGACTTAATTTGGGGAAACTAGTTTGAATTTATCAAATTTTTTCTTTTATCACAGGAGGTAAATAATGTTTTATTAGTTTGATTGAGTGATAGGATTCTTAGGTTTGTTATTTTGAATGTTCCCATGTGATTATTGGAAGTCAATCCCTTGAGCTTGTCCTTATTTTCTAATTTCATTAATTGAAGTGAATTGAACTTTATATCACTTTTCTGAAATGAGTTAAATGAAGTTAAAGACATGTAATAGTTTTTTATACATCTATTTCCTATTATATGTGATATTCTCACCTGAATAAATGAATTTCCAAGCCTTATGAGGTTAGCCTATTCTTGAGTCAGCCCATTGAGGTGAGTTTTGATACTAGATTCCCTTGGTTTTGAGCTTGGAATGTTTAATGAAATGTTTAAATGGAATTTAAATGGTTAAATTATAGTATCCTTAGGTGACACTTTGATTCACATTATAATTTCGTGTATGGACTTATGTGACTATTTAAATTTATACCTTGAGTGATACATGGATCCATTAAGGGATTCAATGGAAAAAATCTGTGGTTAATATCCACAATCATTTTTTTAATTTATTAATAATCCACTTTGAGGGTAAGTGGGAACATACAGAACTACCTCTCACAAATACTGACAACTACAAAAACCAATAAACCAGCCATAAACCAATCCCAACCACTGCAAAATAGAAGAACCACTTCCAAAAAAATATTTTCACATTTCAAAATTTAAATTTCAAATGCGGGCCATGTTCTAGGCCACTTCACAAACCTTGTAACAACCACCCACCATCCATCTCCTTTTTTAAAAAAACAAAGAAGTCACAAGAAAAACCATACCGATCCACGTGATGTGCTCTATCTGAGACACCATCCATCGATCACTTCACCTACTATCATCAAGTTTCATGCCAATCACCTCATCGTCAACACTAACACATCACTAAGGCAGTCAACCACTTATCCAATTCCCAAAAAGAACATACCACCAGAACCAAACACCATCATTTTTTAAACAATCCATCATCATCGTAGATACCTCGACGTCACACCATAGCTCCACTGATGGCGACATCACAACATCTCAAGAATCACTATCTGGAGATGATATCGTCAGCCACTATACCATTAATCATCATGTACCTAACAACATCACTAACTCCCATCCACCATCACTGCAATTTTTGTTATAAAAAACCCACCCGAATGATGGAACCCATCTACAGAAGCCACAAACATCCCTCACCAGAAATACCATCGAAGAAAATAAAAGTCGCCATCGAGAATGAGGACGCAAAAAGAGAGAATGAAACTGGAGAAAAACCTAAAGAAGGATGGGAATACAACCCTGAAGATAGATGGGGATGAAACTCTAAAAGAAACCTCGATGAACAAAAACTGTAGTCCCAAAAAACTATGTACCCATCCCTCCACATCTGACCATGAGATGAATGGTAAAACCTTAGGTCAGAGCAGTTTTTGGCAGTTGAGGATGAAAGATAATCTCCGGTATCAGCTGGAGACCCAAAATCCACCAAACCATAATATAGAATCCTCTAGGATACCTCTATACCATCCCTAACGTAGAGAATCATAAAGAAATTTGAGGACAGAGCGGGAAAAAGTGATGTGGTCCTTCCAAATCACAAACCTTCAACGGATCAAACAAGAGAACCACTGAAGAAAGCCACCGTGACAAGCCCCAGAGGAGAGAAGAAACCAATAGATGTGGGGATAAGCTGAGAGTGTTGGGTAAGATCCATGAGTGAAAGGGGAAAGATGTTGATGAATGATGAAACACTAGTGGAATGGGGAAGATGGGCATGGAGAGTGATCTCAACCAAGAGCATGTAGAGATTTCCGTTATGGTTAATGTGATTATGCCATGGGTGATACAAAGATCCATTGAGGGATTCCATGGATGGACTCATTGAGGATGGACTTATATACCAAGTGATACAAAGAACAATTTAAGGGATTACATGGATGTAATAAAGCGGAATTTGATTATATGTCATGGGCGATACTTGGGGATTCCTTATAGGACTGCCAAGGATGGAATCAAATGAACTGTATTTATACCCCACCTATAGTGATACCTAGTTCTTGAGAAGTTCACCTAGGATATTCCTATAGGGTGTTGGTTAGTATATCACTTGGAGTGAGATTTTAGTTCCAACTTAGGAATGAAAATTATAGACTCAGGTTCTGAATTGAATTATAAATGAAATGACTTATGAAACGTCTGCCAAGCCGAAGTACAAGGTTGGATTTAATTTTCACATGTACTTATTTAGATAACCATATGAGATATCTATTATGCTACCAGTTACACATGGGATACATGGTTTGAGCCATATCTAGAAATATTTAAATTCAATGTATTGAATTAACAAATTAAATGAATGTAATTGAAAGGTAGATTATGTTGGATGTTACCATTGAGTAATTCCTTGCTTACTATTTTCCTTATTTTACACCACCTACTATATATATATATATATATATATATATATATATTCACGGACATATTGGAACATAAATTGGGTTTTTACATATTAGGATTTAGTATTAGAACCTATTTGGGTCATGTTTTGGGCCAAAATAGATTATATGATTTCAGGTGTCGATAAGGGAAAGAACCCTCTTTTTGGTACTTGATATGCTACTTAGGAGCAGGAGAGCATGGGACCTAGATGAGACTTTCCCTTCTAATGATATTAGTTTATAAATTCTATAATTATGTTATATGGATTTTAAATCTACATTGTATTCCTAATCTGGATGTTTTATTGGAAACATGTGACCTGTATTCTCATTTTGTATATGAAATGACTTCTAGTTTATTTATACTAGCAGTATTGCGCTGTTGTATTCTATTGTATGGATTTAATTCATTCACTATTTACCTATTATTGTTTTACACAATGTTACAATCTAATAATTAGGGAATAGTCTCCCAACTATCATACTTAGGCCCTCGCTTCTAGTCGGTAGCCTTTGGCATTTAGGGAGATGTGCTTGAGGCCATGTGGCCAACCGAGTATGGGGCACCTTTGAGTGGCATCCAAAACTGGGATGTTACAAAGTTGTATCATAGGAACTATTTTATTATTTTTCTTTAAAATTTTATGAAAATATAAAGGGATTGGAAGGAATGAGAATTTGGTAATGTGTTATGCCTGGGCGTAGCTAACCGGTGTACAGGGGAATGCCAAATTTCTATGAATTGAATTGTTGATTTCTGGATTTTGAGCTATTATAGTTGATTTCATTCAAACATTGGGTGATAAACATAATTTATGCTATAATTATTGATATTATTTTGTGTTTTATTGAGTTTCAACCTAATGAGATTATGTTATTCCATCTCATTCATCATATAAAAACTTGTAAGAAATCACATGCCATGCATTTTTTTCATTCCATTTGGAGAGCATTTCTTATTTAATTCTATTGTGAAAGATATTGTGATAAATATTACTACTATTGTGTTATGTATATTTTGATATATTATGGTGTGATACCGATGGATTTCAATCTCTAGTCCTTGATGCATATGATCCCTCTTGGATTAAAATTCTATGGATCATGGTTCAATGTTAAAATAAATTGTGTTATGATATGCTACATGTGGATGCCAAGCATTGATTATTAGGGAGTATGGGCCCCCATAGATAAGAATTAATAATAACATTGGTTCACCCCTTAGAGGGATGGTGATAAATATGAGATGAGTATCAGTTCTACGAGTGCGAATATGAAATCAGTTTGAAAGGAAACGAATATGAATACAAGTGAAACTGATATGGATTTTGATAGGGAACTTAACCAGACTAGGCCCTAGTAGTGGGATTTTGGTAGTGTCTCTCACGTGTTTGATTCCTAGACATAACCCATGGGGAATGAATAGGGGTGATTTCTTATATAGGAAGATTTTTACCTGTCCTATTTTGATATCTTTTATTTTGAGCTACAAACCATAATAATGACCATATACTAAGAAGTGTGTTTCGAATTGTAGAGACATGCCACCATGAAGACCTCTAGATGTATGCCAGGATGGTGGTAATGATCACACTATAGAGGTGGTAGGCCATGGGATACCATCGAGTCCTCTAGTAGTTCTAGATATGATACTAGTTTTCATACCAAACACAGGTGTTGAGGCACAGTTCCAAGAAGTCTTTAGGCAGTTCATGAAAACCACTCAAGGAGCACCATGACCTACCCTGACTATGGTATAGTTAATGCACGATTTTTAGTTGTAGAATCCTCCGATGTTTTCGAGGGATGGAGGACCATATGTTTTAGAGTCATGGCACGAGGACATTCTATGTATCTTTGAGAATTTAGAGAAACCTCCTGAGTGGAGGGTAAATTTCACTATGTACATGATTCATGATTTTACCAAGAGATGGTGGGATGTTATCACTAAGAATGATATTCGTCAATATATGTCCAAGATGGAGTTTCACATGACCTTCTATGATTACTTCTATTTGGAGAATTTGAGGGCCGATAGAGTCCCGGAGTTCTTACATCTTGAGAAGGGCACATTATCAGTTATGAAATACTCGACCCATTTTACTGAGCACTAGAATCTAAAACATTTTCTAATGGGAGATGAGTTATCAAAAGCTAGGTGATTAGATGATGGTATTAGGTATGACATCTGATCGTAGGTGAATGTCTTTAGGTTGACTACTGTTTTTGGAATAGTGAATTAGGCACCGATCATAGAGAGTAACTTGAGGGAATCTAGTGGTGCGATCCAGGGAGGTTTGACAACAAGGTCTGGTACAACATCAACCGATTGTAGGAATCATCGTCTAGATCTTCCACATGATGATATTAGCAGTTATAACATCTCTTTAGGTAGCCAGGTGATGTGCTACCACTGTGGTATTCTAGGTCATATGTGGCCCCAATGTATGAAGGAGCCAATCAAGTGTTGATATTGTGGATGGATGGGTCATCTACAATGGTTCTACAGAACATCTCCACCAACAGCTAGTGAGAGAGGGTCTACACTGACTCCACATTATGGAGTAGGCTTAACAGCTTCTCACCGAATAAGAATTTGGGGTACATCAACGATTTAAGCCGAGGTGGTGGTCATGGTCGTGGTATCCAAACCCTAGATTCATAGTGACAGGTGGGAAGATCGGCTCATGGTATCTAGGCAGTGTCACATGGCTATGGTACAAGCCAATCATATGTAGTGAAATAGACCTACTTGGAGTAGGATCCTAACCCTTCTACTGTATGAGGTACTATTCAAGTAGTCGTTGTTTTAGCTTCTTCCCTTTTTGATATAGGGGCTTCACAAAGCATTATATATGTTCCCATTGTGGAGAGCCTTGGGAATTGTTTTCATACCTTATATATCATGATGATGCTAGGCACTCCATTAGGGAATATTATGATAGGATTGCATTTGTTAAGGGAGTGACCCTTATGGTTTGTGTGTGTTGCTTCATATGGGATTTCTACATCCTTGAGATGACAAGTTTCGATGTCATTCTTAAGATGGAATGGTTAGTTCTTTTCACGACTTTGTTGATTTTTATCACCACAGGGTGAGTTTCAAATCACCATAGGGAAGAGAGTTCATTCACAAGGGTGAATGGGATGTCCAGGTGAGCCAAGATGGACCTGAGAATCATGGGTTAGGTAGGATGACAACCCATATTTCAAGTTTATATCAAGATGATCCTAGAATATAATAGGCTAATTTACACTCCCTTAGTTGATAATTTAAAGGGTGTTTTCTTGGACTACTTTTCATGATTACCTCTGATGATATATATATAGAGTTCTCTATCATTCTCTAGGAGTACACCAGTATCCATTCCTCCTTATAGGATGGTTACGATGGAGTTGTGAGAGTTCAATAGGTAGTTAAAAGATCTAGAGGAAAAGGGTTTCGTCTGAACCAGTACTTCTCTCTGGTTCCACTGGCCCTTTTTGTGAAAAGTCAGAGGGTACCCTTAGGCTATGTGTGGATTACTAGAAATTTAACTAGTTAGAGGTTAAGAACCAGTATCCACTTCCGATGATAAATTAACTGTTTAACTAGCTCTGAGGATATTGGGTCTTCTCAAATATTTATTAAAGATATGGTCATCATCAAGTGAATGTTAGACCAACAGACATACCTCAAACAACATTTAGGGGAAGGTATGGTCCATATGAGTATGTGTTAATGCCGTTCAGCTTCACGAATGAACCAACTATCTTCTCATAATTAATGAAATAAGTGTTACATACATATCTTAAATCTTTTGTTGTGGTTATTGTGGATGATATCATGGTGTATTGTCACAATAAAAATGAAAACTTCAAAAATATTGAGATAATTTTGAATACAATGAAAGAGAATCAGTTATATGCTATTCTTAGAAAGTGCACTTCTGGATGGAATACATTCACTTCATAGGTCACATAATCTCAAATAAAAGAGTATCAATGGAACTATAGAAGGTGGGAGTAGTGGATTCCTGGGATCATTCCAATAACACCCTTGAGGTGTGAAATTTATTAGGGATGGTTGGTTACTATAGGAATTTGAAGCGATACTTCTCAGAAATATCCACACTATTGACAGGGTTGACTAAGAAGGGTGAGAAGTATGTAGGGATGAATTTTCTATGAGATGGACCTTTAGGAGATGAATGTGAAATTGAATTCCTCACAGATACTACCTTTTTCAGATCCTGGAAGGAGTTGCATTGTTTTTTGAGAAGCATCAGGTATCAGGATAGGGGAAGTTATTCTATAGGGGGAATGAGTCATTATGTACTAGTCTCGAAAGTTAATTCTACGTGAGATGAATTACCTGATACATGATCTCGAGTTAGCTATAGTTGTTCACCCATTGCACTCTTAGAGACATTACTTACAGGGAGAGAATTTTGTGGTGTACAAGGATCACAAAAGCATCAAGTATATATTTACAAAGCATGATCTGAATCTGAGGAAGTGAAGGTGGGTGGAATACCTTCAATATTTTATCTTCGAGCAGGACTACATGCTTGGTAAAGGAAATTTGGTGGTAGATACACTATGTAGGAGGACTTAGATAAAGGCAGTGAAACATTCCAATAGTGAGTATAAAATTATGGAATTGTTCTCTGAGATGAACTTGGAGGTGCACGCTAGTTAGGGTCATACATTTCTATCATCTTTATCATTTTTATCTACAATATTAAACAGAGTGAGGATGAAGCAAATATCATATTTTTAAGGCCTATTTCTATAGGAGATTGTGGTAGTGAGGAACTTCCTACAAGTTGGACCATAGGCAAGGATGAGGTTCTATATTTACATGGTTTTGTGTGGGTTTATTCATACATGAATGAAGAAATATTTTAGGATTTTAATTCCATTGTATGGGTAGTGAATCCTAGTGTCACCAATATGTATCAGTATTTCAATCATCAATATTGGTGGCTGGACATGAAAGGAGATGTATCTAGTTTTTTTATGAGATATTCCACCTGTCTTTAGGTGAAGGTGGAACACTAGTGACCAGCCAATAATTTACAATAGATACCCATTATTAAATGGAAATGGAATGATGTCATGATAGATTTTTGGATAGGGTTACCAATATATCCTTGATGTAATGACGTTGTGTGGGATGTTGTGGAAAGTCTCACGAAGATTTCACATTTCTTTATGATCAAGGAAAACTTTAGTTTTGATGAGTTTGGGAGATTTTACATCCATGAGATTGTATAAATACATGGGGTTCTGCATTCTATATTTTCATATAGGGATCCCCAGTTTACTTCTCATTTCTGCCAAGGGCTATAGAGGGAGTTGGGACCATATGTGCTTCTGAGAATGACATAACACCCCTTGATAGACGGAAAGTTAGAGCACATGATTTAGGTTCCTGGAGACATTATACGAGAATGTTTCTTATATTTCAACGCCTCTTGGGAGAGGAATATACCCATGGTTTAGTTCACCTACAAAAAGAGATTTTAGGATACTGTTTAGATGGCACCTTATGTGGATTTATACAATAAGACATGCCGATCACCCCTGTGTTGGATAGAGGTATGAGTGGCAGCTATTCTGGGACCTTATCTTTTCTAGGAGACCACAAAACATGTTCAGTTGATTTGGAAGTAGATGGCTACTGGTCGATATCGTTAGAAATCTTATGCTAATCACCACATATGGCTTCTAGAATTCGAGGTCGGCCATCGAGTTTTCTTAAATGTTTCACCATGGAGGGACAAAAGAGGATCAAGATACAGGAAAATATTTCTCTTAGATACATTGGGTGATTTGATATTTTTAAAAGAGTTGTGCTGGTAGCCTATCAGTTGTAGTTAAATCAAAGTTACAGGGCTATGCATGACGTCTTCCATGATTTTTATCTGTGAAAATACTATTAAGGCGCATCTCATACTTTTCAGACTGAGGAGGTTGAGTTATAGGTAGAATCATCCTTTGAGGATAATCCTATTTGAATTTTGGATTGTAGCATGAAGGTTCTCAAAGGCTAGTCTATTCCATTAGTACAGGTGTTATGGATGCACGACTGAGTGAAGGAATATACCTAGGAGTGGGAGGCCGACATATGACCTTAGTGGCCAGAGTTATTATTTGATATTTCTCCACCACCATTGGAAGGGAAATTTGGTAAATAATTACTTTAAGGGGGATGTTTTTAGGAATCCAGTTCATATTTGAGGTATGAATATTGTGTTTTCCATCAATTCTCTATTTAAATGCTAAAATATGACCTAACGTGAGTTCCCATTGGGATCACAGAAGTCTTGGAGGTGTCCAGAGATGGTTTAGAGCCAATAACCCAATGTTTGCGTGTTTTATGTCATACACATGGTTAGTGAAAACCATGAAGGGTAGTCTAAATGACTTAACTAAACCATTCGAGGATAGACAGTGGGGGCCTACAGGCCACACAGTTTGATGAAACTATGTAGAAGGGGTCGCACGAAAATGCAGAAGGTCAATAGATTTAAATAGATTTGATAGAGGCGCATCCAATAGTTTTTCATAGGTTTTAAACCATACAGGTAAACCATGTGAGTTCCCCTTTCTACTACAGTATACTATGAGACGTAGCACATAATTTGAAAAATCGTGTGCCTAAACCATGCGACTCAATTATTTAGGGTAATATTCCCATTTCCCCTAAAATGTTTAAAACATAAAATTATTCTCCCTTAGTTCCTTTCATAAAAATGTGTTCCCTAGGGGAGCCTCTTTGAAGATTATTCTTCAATTTTAGATCCCCTCTCTATTCGACCTTCAATTTGAATGCAGTTCGTCTCTATGGATCTGCAATGGTGAGGCCTTGATTCCTTTTTATAAGTTCTTAATAGTTATGGATATCAATTTTGGTATTTGGACTTAGACTAATATTCCATAATTTATAATGTTCATCCGTTATTAAAATTTCTTCCAAACTAGGATCAATCAGAGATTGATACTGGATGATCTATCAAGCACATACCAAAGGCAGATGTTCATGTGTTTTTCATTGAAAATTAGATTGTTTACATATGTTGGAGTTCCATGAACCGATTTTTGGGGCATCACCTTTAATTTGAATTGAACCTTGTTATTTCCTATCATGAATTAGGTAATTATATAAGCATGATTATGCATGTTATAGGTTTTAAACCATGATTAGGGACCACATAATGGGTGATTTTCAATAAATTCCCTTTATGGATATTGGCCTCAGATGCCTATGTGGCATGCCTTTTATCCATTTCACGAGTTTCATAAAATAAAATTTATTATAGATTATCTTAAAATATTTTCATATTTTAATTAAATTGGTTAAAGAGTATATGATAGAAAACCCCCCCTTGACCCATATATTCCTTTGTTGTTTAAAGCATGTTTTCTTTCCCATGTGAGTAAAATAGACGCCATGACTTAATTTGGTGCAACTGGATTGAATTTCTCAATTTATTTCTTTTCCCACATGAGTTAAATAATTTTTTTTCCATGTGCATGATTGATTTGATTCTTAGGATTATTATATTGAAAATTCCCCTGTGAGTATTTGAATGAGATCCCTTAAGTTTGGCCTTATTTTTTAATTTCATTAATATGAATGAATTGAAATTTATATAACCTTTTCCCAAATGAGTTAAATGATATTACATCCATGTATTAGTTTGTCATACATGTGTTTCTTGTTATATGAGATATTACCATGTATGTAAATGGAAGGCCAAGACTTATGAGGTTGGACTATGCTTGAGTTACCCCTTGTAGGTGAGTTTCGATACAAGATGCTCACAGTTTTTGACTTTGTTATGTATAATGAAATGATTAAACGAAATTGAAATGGTTAAATGATAATAGCATTGGGTGACACCTGGATTCAATTTATAATTACATGGACAGACTCATGTTACTATTGACCTTTATACCTTGAGTGATACATGGATCCATTGAGGGATGTCATGGGAAGAAACTATAGTTAATGTGATTATGTTGTGGGTGATACATGGATCCATTGAGGGATTCCATGGGAAAAATCATTGAGGATATTCTAATATTATGAGTGAAACATGGATCCAAGTGAGGCATTCCCTGGATGGACTCAAGGGGAATTTGATTATATGTCATGAGTGATACCTACGGGTTACTTATAGTACAACTAAGGATGGACTCAGATGACCAGAATTTATACCCCACATAGAGTGATAGCATGTTCATGAGAGGTTCACCAGGGATAGGTTTATAGGGTGTTGGTTGATATAACACCTCGAGTGAGAATTTAATTTCAACTTTTGAATGAAAATAATGTACATAGGTTCTGAATTGAATTATAAGTTAAATGACTTACAACACATCTAACAAGCCAAAACACAAACTTGGATTTGGTCTTCACTTGTACTTTTTTAGATGACCTTATGAGAGATCTATTATTTTAGCAATTACATGGGGTATGATGTGTTTGAGCCAGATCTGATGACTTATAAATTCAATGTATTTAATTGATAATTGAAATGAATATAAATGAAAGACAGAGTATGTAGGATGTTACATTTAAGATCTCCCTTGCTTAATGCTTTTCTTATTTCACACTATTTGCTATATATATATATTCATTGAACGATTGGAATAGAACTTGGGAGGTTTCCAATGGGGATTTAGTCTCACACCATTTTTGGTCACGATTTTGGCCTAACGAGATTTTATGATGTATGTGTTGATAAGGCAAATCACCCTTCTTAAGTTAGTCTATATACTGCATAAGAGTAGGAGAGAATTGGACCAAGTTGAGGCTTGTGATGATACTGAGATACTTTTTGACATTTTGTACCTTTTTTTATTGTGATTGTATATCAGCCTTGTATTCCTGATCTAGATATTTTATTAAAAACATGTGACATGTATCAAAATCTCATGTATATAAAGAATTTTGGTTTATTTTTACTATCTGTCTTACATTGTTATATTCTATTGTATGGATTTAATACTTCCAATATTAAACTATTATTGTTTTTTTCTATGTTACACTCTTCTAATTAGGCCATAGTCTCCTCACATTCACGCATATCCCCTCACTGATAGTCGACAACCTTTTGAATTTGGGGACATACGCTTGAGGCCATGTGTCCAACCATGTACGGGGAACCATTGATTGGAATCTGGAACCGGGACATTACAACATTCCCCATTATTATCCCCATGATGAATACATTACATCTTATATTGTCTAATCAAACCTTCCCAATTTTCCATTTCAAAACATTTAAAATCAAAAGATATGATATTTAAACACAAGTGTTCTCTATTTTAAACCATGCTTGATACCCCCTCTCAAATATTTTTTCAAAAAAATAAAACAACATATTGGACAAATTATCTTCAAAAACATGACCCCAATTTGAAATTTTAGTGGTTAGACCTTATCAAAATTGATTTTATTTAAATATTATTAATAATTATTACTATTCCATGGGGGTGGTCCCACTCAACTCTCATTACCTAGTAAATTGGGGATATAGATTCATCCAAAAGACATAGTCATAATGATTATGTTTGTGTGATCAGACAACCATAATCCTATATTTCATTATTATTGAGAAACCACATGTGGTACCGAATAACCTAAAAATTATGTTCCCCATCCTAGAATCAATAATAAATAAAACAACCAAGTGTTCATAATTTTAACAAACGTGTGAGATCTCTATATCCACATTTGGTATCTATTTCCAGAGAAATCCCAACCACCACTAGTTTCTTAGATGGCTAGTAGTGGAATTAATATACTAACCCCAATAGGCCTTCATATATCCTCATGATCTACTTAAAATCCACTAATGAGGATATTTACAAAATAAAATCCCCTCAGCTTCCCAGAGTCCTCTATCACCATACTTCTTCACCATTATTCACCACCTATAATGGTGGTTGCAAATCAAAAATTGTTGGATAAAAAAGCACGTGTTGTTAACCCTAGTCACTAGCATGACCGAACGTCATCTCATTGATGGTGGGAGTAACATTTTGGTCTACACCACAAAACACCATTAAAAATAATATCAACTATTTTATTATTATTATAATTAATTGCTTATATTATACAATATGTTACAATTTTATGTACTATGATTTAAATGCTTAAATATAAATGAATACTGTGTTTAATAATATATCCTCAATTTGGAATGATTTCACTATGCATCCAATATAATTGAAACCATCTTTAAAACCATTAGTTTATGTGTGTTTATATATACAAAACATACCTCATTAAGGTTCAAAACATGAACTTTTTTAAATTCACACACGAATAAGACATATTATCTTAAGAAATATTATGCTAACATATTTCTAATTTGATAAATGTTGTGGATGATATTTTCATTCTTATGTTAAATCCCTTTTTGTGAAACATTTATTTCTTATATTTTAATTACATTTGAATTATAATACATAAATAAAACATATAAGGATAAAATTCATCAACCTCTAAATCCAATATCAATAATTAAATAAAAATGTAGACTAAAATATGATAATAAGTTATGTGGTTGTCTCATAAAAACCAAATAATTATAATTAAAAAACTAATGTTGAAATTAAAATAGTAATGTAGTCTTCATAGTGTCTGATAGATCAAAAATTATTTCTCTAGGGTAATTATTTAATAGTTAAATTTCATATATATATACATATATATTAATATAACTTATATATCAAATTTAAAATTAGATAATTGAAATTAGGTATTTTTGAATGATTATTTCATTTGTAATAGATGAATTCTAACAAGAATATTGAAATGGTATACATGTACAAAATATATTTTTTAGTGAATTATGTTTTTAAAATGCGG
The DNA here is from genome assembly GCA_963277665.1 of Viscum album. Classification (NCBI taxonomy): domain Eukaryota; kingdom Viridiplantae; phylum Streptophyta; class Magnoliopsida; order Santalales; family Viscaceae; genus Viscum; species Viscum album. The sequence continues at coordinate 1,763,945,158 of OY728151.1, forward strand.
TAATAATTGTGAATATTATTTCCATGTATTAATATATGATTTATTTGTCATGATATTAATATGAAAATATGATAATCAGCCACTTACCCATAATGTAATATGTAAATAAAAAATATATTTTTTCCATTAAGACCCATTTAATATTTATTTCAAAATTATACATTATTATCTAAATTCTTATTTCTATTTTATGTTGTATAAAATACTATAAAATAATGTTTTTTAAAGTAACTATCAAGGGTTACTATTTAAAAGTCATTTATTGAAAACCATTTGTTTATTGTCAAATGTGAATATTTTATAACCATTATTTCATTGGATAAAATAATAATTATAAAACGATTATAAAACATTCAATATAAATACTCCCCTACCCACCCATTTATCTGCACACTAATTATCATTATCACAGTTATTCTATTATTTTATCCATCAAATATTTTTCAAGGAATATATTGGGAATTCCAGTGATTGTTTCTCATCTTCATTAAAGAATGATGTAAGGTAATGGGTTTGATCTTTTTACCCTCATCAATTTTTTAGTTTCTTTTATAAGAATTTATTTTTAATTTTTGTTTCATATTTACTTCTTATTCTATATCAATTTTCATATTATTCATTTTATATAATATTCATCATTTTTTTTTCATTAAACTACTATAATTGTTACTTAATTTAACTAGAATAATTCTTCATTGTTATTGTAAAACTATTTTCATTTAATTAAATTTTATATAATATTTCTTTATTAGAGTTATGATATTTTTATGTGGGTGATTTTTTATAGGAAGAATATAATGTATCTAGTTCAACCTTTATAATGTCCTTTGTGGGTAATATTTGAATTTGAGTAATTGAACCATCAATATTGATTCTAGTTTGACTAGGAATTATTTTTTGACGAGTTTTGTTCCACCAATGTAAATTAAATATATGAGTTACATGCTCTAGATTTTAGAGAATATTTTTCCATCACTAATTTTGTCTTATATAATTTTAATAATCCTTATAAATATAAATTTAATCACAAGGTTTCAATTCTTACAATAATATTCCTTTAAGTTAATATTCATGATCTACCTATTACATGTTGTATGAAAATACATTAAATAAAGATATTATCTTCCAAATTTATCGTCTTTATTTGAAATTCTACCAATTAAAGGATAATGATTTCAACAAGAAACTATTATTTGATTGGGGTTTCCTTAAAAAAGCACACAATTTCGTTGTTTATGTTTTACCTTGGATGATTATTATTATTTCACAAATATTTAATTTTATAATATATTTGAAATTTATATGAGTTATTTATTAGAGCGTTGGAAAATATTATATGAAAGGTGAACTTAAAATTATATATCCCTAAATTCATTATAAAAAGATTAATATTTTAAAATTATGTGTATGTTTTATTTATAGTGTAATAGATTATACCTTTTTCACTTATTACAATGAATTATTTGGTTCTTGGAGGTGTTTGGATGAACATTGGATAAATATAGGTGTTTTTTGAGTTGATATTTCTATTAGGATATGGATGTCATAACATGGGTGGTTTGGTAGTGGTTTGTGAGACTAGGTTGCAATAGAGGGTTGTTCTACAATGGATGTCTCAATGGATGACATTAATGGTCATATTTTATAGGTTTTTATACATGATTTTAGAATATATGGATCCTAAAATTCTAGGTGATGAACCTTAAAAAGTTACTACTAACCTTATGAACATCCCATTATTGATTTATTTGTCATGGAATGTGTATTTGGGTAATGGTGTGATGTTTCTTGACTATTGGTGGTGTTTTTCACTTGGGGGACCATGGTATGATGTTTTTAGGTTATTCTAGTTGGTTAATCATAGAGAATTATCCTTTTTCATGGAATTCATGCATAGAGGTCAATGTTTTGGTGGTTCCTCCTTGGGTGTTATCACATCAAGGACCCTTGGTCATTGTGTGACCCTTTTTCAATCATATTGTTTTTTAAATTTTCAATGTGTTTAGGAGGATAAATATATATGAGATATATATTGTGATATTTAAAGGGTAGTTTAAGATATCCCTACCATGGTTTAATGATATAATTTTATACCATGATGTGATGTTTTCTAGGCTTGGTATAAATTTGAACAATTCCCTAAATCCCATTGTTTAATATTTTTATTTAAACCTTGAATAAACTCAACATTGTTTTTAAAAGACCATTGAATCCCATTATTCATCCTTGATCCCCATCATTTAGATCTCAAATAGTGGGGATCCAAGGCAATTTCTCCTTCCTTTTTTCCAGGTTCTCTCCCTATTATCCCATCGTGGGAAGCTTGTATATATATATTTTTATTTTAATTAGGTAGAGTAATTGATGGATGTTGATTCACTCTAGGTTATTGAGAATTACATGGAGTTGTTTTAGTGATGTTAACATATTTTTCAGTCTTCATATCAATCATGGGATGTTAATGATTTTATTGGGGATGGGGATTCAAGAACTATCTTTATTCATATATAAATTTTGGAAGTTGCAGGCTCATTTATTATTTTCATGAATTTTTTGGATTTAACTAATAATTATAATGATCAATAATAAATAAAATTTATGTTCAGGGGTGATCAATATGGGTTTATAATTTTCTATGATGTTAATATATAATTATTGCCTACTAAATGTTGTTAGAAATATTTTACTAATGAGATGTGTATTTCATTGTTCTTGGTATTTGATTAATAGGATAATATTTCATAAAAGGTTAAATACTTAATGATTAGAAAGTATGATCTATATTAAATCTGTATTATTGTGTTATTACCCGTGAATGTGAGGTTAAATTAATGTGATGGCATGTTTTGGAAAGAGTATTTTCGAATTTCTTGTTAATAGAATTTTTTATTATGGGGCTTGATACTATTTTTGAGTCACTCTTATTGTGATCTTGTGGTTGTGATGATGGATTGATGTGGAAATTTTGTGATGTGATATGTTGAGTAGTGGGACTATAGATAACATTACATGTTTTTAAAAGGGATAGGTGATTGTTGATGAGGAACGATGGTGTGGTTGTTGTGTTAAAAAAGGAGGTGTAATGTGGTTATTGTGGTTTATATTATCATAAGAGGCATGGAAGTTGATGAAATATATATTATTTGTGATATGGGATAATTTCCTAGTTTCCTAATGGTTATAGAATATTATTTTAAATGTAAAATATTGACATGAGTGTGGGATGGAATTGAATAAACCATTGGATGTAATTGAAATTTCCAATACTTTAAATGAATGGGTAATGAACAAAATAAACATGGTTATTGTTAAGAGTTTATTTTTCATTAAACATGGAATTTAATGTTATAATAATTATAATATGTTTTTAAAATTTAAAATCTAGATTTATACAAATGTATGATTAATATTAAATTTTTGAATGAAGCGTGTCTTTAATATTCTGGGGGAATAGTACTAGTTTGGTGGTTTGGTAAATACCTATGATGGTTAGTGTGTGGTAGAGAATGTGTGGTGACATAGATGATTATAATTGTTTTATCTTAGTTTAAACCTACTTTGTTGTGTTTGAATGATATTTTGTTATACCTATATTTTCATGGGATTTATTTTTTCACCCCACCTGAGCTAAATAATGTTATTTATTCCCAAATGGATTGGGTTTTGGTTATTTGACCCAAAATCCATGTTAGTAAGGGAATGGATAACTCACTACGAACACTTCTACTCTTTACCTTCTAGGTGTGGTATGGGCTGTGATAGCCTATATGACATTGTTTATGTTAATGTGGTGGTGATACTTGATGGGGTTCATATATGGTAGTTGGAGGGAATGAGGTTGATGAACTACAGGTTTACAATACCCTAATAAGAAAGATATGTGTTATGGTTCTGATGTATGATAGAGATGTGGATATGGGATATATGTTTTTGTTTATAGATATATAATAGGTGATATCAGATACAACTAGAGATTCCAACCCTGTGCAGGTTAGGGATGGTAGGGACGTGGTTCGACCCACATCAAATTTGATAATAATTGTATAGAGAGTTGTGGTATGGTCGTAAAGGGGATTAGAAGCATAGGTGGTCAATGTTGGGGTGAGAGAGTAAAAAAATATGAAGTGATTTAAAGGAACCATTTCAGTATATTAGATTTTTTTATATAATTATACTGGGATACGCTATTTAGTGAGTTATACATGCTAGGGATGGGTGATAGATTCCTCAGTAGGTGATTATTGGTTTTATTGTTTATTCACGAGAGAATTAGTTTTTTCCTCCAAATTTTCTTGTGAGATCATGAATATAAACCTTCTAACTTTCTTTATATGCCCTACCCTATATCTAAATTTGTTTTATTGCTCATTTGGAAGCTTGGACTAACTGAGATGGATATAACTATCTTGGAGCTCAGGGTTTCTATTGGTGTTTCTACCATTGGAAATACTTTTTGTTCCTTACATGGGGGCCTGTATCTACATGAAAAAGCATGAATTATGGATTTTTATGGGATTTTGGGTTTTTTTATATTATGGTGTTGATTTGTGGTATAATCACAATTATCCTGGGATATATGTGGGTAATTCCTCCAAATTTCATGTTTTATACCGAACGTTACAATTGCTTACTTAAGGCCTATAAGATGTAGGCCATGGGGGACACTATCATATTTACACGAGGACCGGAAGGGATTCCTAGTTGTATAGGTTCATGAAAAAGTTGAATCAAATCCATGTTGGGAGTTTGGACAAATAATTTAATTATTCACTGCTGAATATTTCAAGAGAATGGTAGGTAAATTGTTTTTTTCACATAGTGTGTGATGTAGTTGGGAAGAACAATTAGGTCACATGTGATAATGACCCTTATGATCAGATGTAAATATGTTAAGCTTACTAAAAAACCAAGGAATGATACTACCAATCGTAGGGTAGATATGTGGGAGAGGTAAATTCATCATGATTGTATTGACATGTGTTTAATTTTGGGTGATATTGGGAAAGTATGATAAATATAACTAAATGAGGGTTTGAAAAATATGAGGTGAGCATATTCAATTTGGAGATGAAGCACTGGTTGATGATGATCAAAATTATTTTTATTCTTATAAGAGATAGGGTGAAGTATCTAGTTCTGTTCATAGTAATCCAAATGCTAAGAGAATCTCACTAGTAGTGGATTCAGTATCGCAGAGAGTGAAAGGTATAATATGTTTGGTGGGATGTTTTTTAGTGGTTGTTTCTTGAAATGTTTTTTCATCAATGATGAGGTTAGGGAATAGGTAGAAGATGACCTCACTTAATCAAGAGAGACTGAGAATATATGAGAATAGTACAAGATTTTTGGATCATCACCCATTTATTTTCTATCATTTTCCAAATGAGGAGTTGAGAGTGTTTCATTTAGAGGATGCACAATGCCCTGTTATTTGATATATGGTAGCCCCATTTACACTGCCTATGTATTTGGGGGTGAAAACGAAGGTTAATATTATTAAAAATATGCATGTGTAACTAGGATCATTTCAATAGGGGATTCATAGAATCTACCTGGTGAGTAGGGTTATTTGTGGATAATCATTTGTTCCCAATCCATTGATGATTCAGATGATAGAGAGAAACCATCTATAGTTTTCTTCCTATATTTATGAAGCTAGTGGTTAATGTGCATTCACTAGGGGCTCTTCTCTTGTGATATTTTAATATGGAAAAAAAATTCATTTTATTTTCCATTACCCGAGTATCCTCTAGTAATATTTCTATGTGGGTAGTCAAAATCTATTTTATCCTTAAGAAAAATTTCTTTCAGTGGTCATATCATCAACACAGATGAAATTAATATATTCTACCTAGGGGAGATTAAGAATTGTGTAGAAAACCCCATGATTTTCACAACCCTTAGGGAAAACTAGTTGAGAATGGCCATATAGGTGGTCTTTAATAGTGAGGTAGAGGATCTTTATGTAGATATTTTCATTTTATAGATATTTTAGCACTAAATGTTCAAGAGATTGTTTGAGATATCATTTACATATAATCTACAATGTATTTTATTTATTTAATTTTAAATCATCTCACTACTTTATTTCACTCATCATGGTTTTTTCATTGGGATTAAATATATAAAGACTTTGAATGCCATTATTTTTTCATATATTAATTGGTGTTCATCCATGCTTGCTTGGAATTTAATTAGGTTGTGAGCTGATGACAAGGAATCATTTTTTAGGGAGGGATTTATATCTACATCAAATACAACTCTATGATGTCATTTATAGAATTGAGTTTTTATTTTTCTTGTATTCCATCATTTATTATTTTTAGAGAAGATTTGTGTTCTCTAATTAGGAGGGCCTTTATGGGGGTCTTATTAGTAATAATTATTAGTAAATGGGTTATTGTCCATTAGAGAATTTATTGACATAGTTAGTAGAACTATATATGGATTCATTGAATGTATATCTAGTTTATTTTCCAAATGTCTTCGAAGAGTATCCATATTTCATCCCCTAAGAAGTTGTAACCCTACCCCCTCTACGTTACCTAATGTCTAGGATAGGGTTGTAGCCCAATGTATCTTTTTTTTGATGGCTTCCGATCAAATCTATCCTTTTGCGATACATGATTTGAGGATCTATATTGGGGATTTGGTGTTTAACGGATTCAATAGGTCCGGTATATCATCAAGTGGTAGTTATAGTGTTATTCACCAAGAATGATGATGGTGGTATGAGGTTGTGTATAAACTACTAGAAATTGAATCAAGTAATAATGAAGACAAATTATCTCCATCTAGGGAAAGATGATTTGGTTGACTAGTTTATGGGAGCCTACTCATTTTAAATGATGGATTTGTAGTTTGGATATCACATAAAGTGGTCAAAGGAGGTAATATATACCAAAGTCTTCATTCAAGTGTCTCTAAGGGAACATTGACTTCATAGTTTTGTTATTTTGTCTCATGAAAGGACTAAATATTTTCATGGGACTCATGAACTCTATGTTTCATGACTTATTATATCCATTAATGGGAGTGTTCATTAGTGACATGCTCATATAATCAATGTATAAGGAGGAGCATGAAGTGAATATTATGGTTTCTTTACAAGTATTTCAAAAAAAGAACTTAATTAGGTAATGTATTTCAAGTGATTTTTTTTAAATTGGAGGTGGATTTTGTTGAGTATGTGGTATTCTAGTTAGAAGTGGATGTGAATCTTTTAATGATCAATGTTGTTGATTCTTGGGAATAACCTTTTATTTTTTGAGATTAATAACTTCCTTGTACTTGGATCATATTATCAGAGTTTAATATCCAATTTATCATGGATTATATCCCCATTTATATCCTTGAATATTAAGGACCTATATTTATTATATATTAAGAGGGGTTAGGTATTTTTTGTCTAATTTAATTGAAAATTGATCCAAGCTCCAATTGTTCACTTTCTATATGGGGGCGTAATTTTCATTTTTTAATTCTCATATTCTTATCATAGTTTGTGATTCATCCTGATATAAAAGATAATATTGAACTCAAATGGGAGAGGTAGTTATGCATCATTGATCCCAAATATGCCTTCCATGATCATGAGTTAGCCGATGTGGTGTTTTTTTGATGATATAGTGACATTACCTCATTGGTTATCACATTGTTCTCCTCACAAATCCCAATATCCTATAGTACATTTTCACTAATCATGATTTTAATCAATATTAGTAGTATTGGATGAAGTTATTGTAGGAATATGATTTCATGATGTCCTACAACAAGAGTAAAGGGAGTGTGGTTACTAATTTATAGAGTGTAATGTGATAAAGATATTTTGATGAAGAGTCTATAGATTATTAGAGAGTGATAGAGTATCATGAATCAATGAATATTGTTTTAGTGGCTGCTGGTGGTAGAGTTTTACTTTAATATATTGTAGTGTTATCATGTTTGATGTATTAAGTGGAGGAGTCTCAGTGGGGATACTGGGAGAGAGATGTGATGTAGGAATATATTTTTCATGAGAATTCTTCAAAAAGATGTTTGGAGCATGACGTACATTTGATGGAATACTGAGGTAGATTTATTGTTCTATTAGTGATGGAAGAGAATGTTCTTCCATTATTTCATAGATTATCTTTGGTAGTGTATCTAAGTATATTAAAGATGTATCATTCTTAGATGTATTATTTTTTTTGGACTAAAATGAAGAAATCATTAGTGGAGTTCATTTCATGATGTTTTTTCATCTAAATGTTAATGGAAGAGAATATTGTTCCTAGTTGTTTATTGCAGCAATTAGATTTCCCCGATTGGATGTAGAAGGAAAAATATCTATATTTCACCATTTATTCACCTCAATCCTAAGGTTTTAATGAAGTCCTTTATGTGATGATGGATTATTTAATGATGATGGAAAATTTTCTTGCAATCAGAGAGACAGGTTATCTAGATGTGCTAGTAAACGAGCTTATGGACGAGACAATGATACTTCATAGGGTATTAAAGAACATCATTTCTACATGTTCCTCACATTACATTGTGATTGTTGGGAGGTCTTCAGTATACTTTTGTCTCCCATATCCACATAGAACTAACATCCATGTTAATAAGGATGAACATATAGAGTCAACTATTCTGACGTGGGAGGACATCCTGTGAGATTTTGTTCAAGAATACGGTAAATTATAGTAGTACCACTTTCCTTTATTAAGATTTATGTCAATAGAAACTATCACTTATCAGTTGGAATGTCCATATTTGAAGAATTTAATAAGATTAATTTGAAATACATTTTATTTTAGAATGATATTGGAGAGTCAACGATTCATAGACCCAAGGTAGTATAGGGAACAATAGAAAAGGCTCAGATGGTTTGAGAGTGGATGAATGTACTATACGATTTTCAAAAGTCTTATATAAACCATATGTGGAAGACACCAGAGTTTGAGGTTGGTAAATATTTGTTCATTGGGGATTCCCCTTTGTATAGTCAGTTTAGGTTTGGCTATGAGATTATGATATCTCAATTCATCTTCCATTTTGATGTGTTGCATCACGTTGGAGAGGTTGATAATCTAATAATGTTTCCCTTATAGTTGTACAAGATCCATGGTGCCTTCTTTGTATTTCAACTTCAAATTATATATTCATGAAAATTTCCATGTTTTTTATTAGGTAGAGTTAGATATGAATGATGATGCATCATACATGGGTCATCCTATTAAGAATTTGGGTCATCAATTAAAGGTGTTGTGTGGGTGAGTTGTAATATTGGTTCACGTTCATTAGAGGCATGGTTTCCTAGAGGGGACTTCATCGGAACATGAGTTGTAGACAAATTCTTAGTATCCAAATTTATCTCGAGATTTGTTTTTTGTAATGTTTGAGGTGATTTTTATGCTGATTAATTTATGTTATTTATTCTCTTCTTTTGTTTATTCCATAGAGGTGGTGTTTTATGTTTCAGAGCTATGTCCTTGGGAGAGTAGGTATTTGATGTAGTTTTTTATCATTAGTTATGGTTTTGTTCCTAGGGATGACAATTTTTTAGAGATATTTGTTGTGAAAAACTATGAAATTATGTAATTTTACATTTCTTGATTCAGTTGTTAGAAATGTTAGGATGATATTTGGAGGGAGATAGGTGTTGTTTGAGCTAAGACTTTATCTGGGATAAGAAATTCATGACATAACCAAATTGGTCATTGTATTAGAGACCTCACTATAGTAGAGGGTTGTTCTATAGATGACAAGTGACATTGTAACATCAATGATAATAAAATGAAGTTTTTTATAGTGTATTTTGTTAAATTATGACACCTTAAATTTGATTAGATAAGCTTTATGAAATTACATTTAACCTTAAGGGAATCCCATTACTGATTTTATGGTCATGTCTTGAGTATTTGGTTCAGGCTGCAACATTTCTTGGAAGTTAGTGATTTTTTCCATAGGGGGTGAGGGGACCTTTAGGGTGCGGTATATACTTATAATGGAATGAAATTTGGAGGATAAATTTAGAGTTTTTACAAGAAGGTTAGCCATGATAAATCCTCCTCTATCATAGTGTGAGGACTTGAAGGTCATTTTTTGAGGGTTCTATCTTGCGAGTTATTAAATTGTGGTTCCTTGGTTACATTGTGATCCTTCCATAATCAAATCAATTTTTGAAAGTTTATCGAGTTTATCATTGGAGATGTTTTTAGGATAAATGGAATGATTCATAGAGGAATGTTGATATAGCCTCCTCATATAATGAAATTTCTATTTCATGCAAGAACATAAAGTTTTCCATCCTAGGTATAAATTCTACATAACCCCTGAATCCCAACAGTTTCCAATTTTTTCTCCACGCATTGGGTTCCATAAAGTGATTTTTTGCGATACCTTTCACTACTCTTCATTGATCATAATTATCTTCTTTAATAAATCGACCAATGATTGTAACGTCCTGACTAGACTCACCTCCAAGATGGTGGTCGGACCGGTGCGTCACATGACCTCAAGTGCATTTCCCTGAATGTCAGAGGCTTCCAAATTACAGTGAGGGCCTTTTTCATGTCTGTGGGGGAGACAATTCCCTCATAGGTAATTGTATTATCACAGTTGAAGTAAACATCAAATAATAATGAATAACAGAAGCATATGAATGAATAAACTACAGCCTAAGCAATGTGAATAATCTAACAGAATAATAATCAAGTGGAGAAGCTCACAAATAAAACCAAATACAAAATGATGACATGCCATGATTTCTGTCTAAACTAAAAGCACATAAATTAAAAAATCAAGTATACTATCGACAAAAAGAAAAGACACAAATTGATACAACTACATCACGAGCAAGGATCAGTCCTCTGCCCTAGTATCCATCCCAAGAAGAAACTATCAATTAAGAATTGGAAGAAACACAGTTCCCTTTGTCAATACTTGTAATTATATAATCTACTCGGGTGTCAATGAAACCTGAGAAGGGTGTGAGAAAATATCCCAGTAGGCAGGAACATGTGGTGTCTAATCCTTTCTATTTCGTGCAATAATAAAATGCAGTGTGCCATTATATAACAATTGTGTATAATTTATTAAGTGCAATAAAATAAATAACTCGGCCCGGGTTCCAAGCGGCACATGTGCCTAATCACCTGCTTCAGACTAAGCCATATGTCTCAAAGAAGTACATAAAAGTAGAATGCACGTATACACACACACACATATATATATTAAACCAAAAAAGAAACAAGGTTAACAAGAAAAAGGTATACCCCAAGATTGTTCTTTAACTTGGGTGTAAGTCTAGTGTCCAACATGTGAACTTCCACATATCAGAAAAATATCTCAATTCTCAAGTGACTAAAATGGAAATAATATAATCCTTAAGTGTATCGTTATTAACGTTCATGTCGAGAGTTGGAGTTTGAGATCCTCCCAAAGGTATCCCTACGGAACATCTGTCAATTTATCCAATGCCATCGAGCTCATCCAAGGAAATATTTCGAAAGACCAAGTATCACCTGAGTCTTGGCTTTACCCTCTGTCAGTCCCAATGTCACAAAAAGGGGTCGGGCACCATCTGAGGCTGGCATATCCACATTTCCAATAGATCTGTCCTGATGGGCCCTTTTGGAACCGATATCACTGATAAGTATTAGAAAACCTAGGGAAGTCTCGATCGGGAAAAGCCATTAACACTGCCCCCTGGCACATAGAAGTAACTATTAGGAACAAAGGGTCTAACCCTGGCCCTTAATACGGGACCGACCTCCTTACCCTCCATGAATTTAATTAAAGTTTTCACAGTAGTATATATGACATAAAAATTTGTAATTGTAGCATAAAACTAAAAAGGTACACCCGTGCATCACACAATGCAAATTAAACATTTCAGCATAACAATATTAACTAGGAAAATTACCCCATCAACATAAATAGCTAAGTGTAATTTTAAATAAATAAACAAATCACACCCACCAACTACCAAGATCCAACAATTCCAAAGTTCATAATTAATCTAAATTAATTATTTAAATTAAACAAAATAATATAGGTTGTGAAAAACATGAAAATGAAGACACTTTTTAAAAATAGATAAACTACCATAACCAACTACCAAATATTCAACAGTTAAAGATTCATAATTAATCTAAAATAATTATTTAAATCAAACACAATAACAAAATAGGCTGTGCAACACATTCAATTAAATAAATTAAAAGTTTGGGCTTACTTAAATTATACTGTCCACATCGGCACACCCCAAGGGGTGTCCGACCTTGTTGCAACAAATTAAACATTTTAATTAATGATCAATATGGCTACAACAACTAGGAAAAAAAAATTAATTAATGAATTTTGATGAATTTTCACAACGCCAGTCAGCACCGACTAAGGACACAACGGTGTGTTTTTATAAATCGTAATGAAATGGAGGGAAAAAGGGTAGACGCCGTACCTTATGGTCATAGATGATCCTATGATCTGCGGTAGGTTTTGATTTGACCAAAAACGGAAGAAAACATAAGATTTTAGAAAAACCCCAAAATATGGTAAAATCTTTCCATGATGAACTGCGCATAGGATACACAAGGAAACCCTATTATTCAACTTTCAACAAGTTAGTATTTCCCTAAGGTTTACTGCACACCGGATGGCGTAGAAAACAGATGAGAGACGGAGGAGCTGCAGTTTTTCGAAAGAGGAGTATCGTGGTGCACAACACCAATGGAAGAGAGGTGTGCCATGAACAAGAGAGGATGGGGAGAGGATAAATAAAAAATAATGGAAATAAAATAAAAAGGAAAAATAAAAAGGAGATAAATAAGTAAATTAAAAAAATGGTGGAATAAATTGATTAAATAATAAAAATGGTTTTACCTCATTTTAATTATTTTTAATTGTTCTCCAACCATATATATTATATTATTTATTTTTCCCCACTTTAAATTACATTAATTTCCATTAATCCTTTTTAATTATTTTAATCCTAAATGATTCACTATGTCGCGATGCACGATTTTTCATAAAACTCACCAGTTATTTAATTAATTATAATAAATCTTCCCGGGACCAGCAGCGGGGTGTGTAGGCGTGCGTCCTGTTTGCTTTAAAAAAGACATCAAAAACATAAAAGGTCAACACATTAGTTTAATATGAGACGTGAAAATAATTTATTGAGATAATTAATAATATTTTATCTAATCCCAACAATAAATATTCACCCACATATATACACGTGTTATGTATATATATACACATCTATATATTCAAATATATACACCCACATATGTATATATATCACTATATATATATATATAATCCCACACACACATATATATACATATATCATATACATATATCTTCATGTTTTTGTTCTAATAAAATAATATTAACAATAATTAAAATAATCATTATTTAATTCAACCCATCAATGACACCATTAATATTGAAAAAAAATTACAATAAAAAGGATAACAGTTATTAAATAAATATTGATTGCGCATTTGTAGTTAATTCGAATAGTCAACAATATCACATTTATTACATTGCACAATTATAATTTACACCGCAACCTGATTTATTAATTTTGGATGTGCATATTAATTTATTGTATTCAAAATAAATAATAATATTAATAATAAAATTATTAATCTATGTAATTTCCAATAAATTATTTAAAACAGTAATAAATTATCTTCAGGTGTGTTATGACTAAATGTCCAATGCTTGAAATGGATATACGCTGCTTAGGGTAAACACCACGTCCCAGAACTATTGGTGGTGTCTGATTTATCATTCGATGAACCGTTTGATAGAAAATAATTATTTATTATTTAAAAATTCGAATAATTAATAAATTAAAAATAAATACATTATTATCATGTGTGAGGGTGCCAAGCACCCGATGTGAGTCAAGGATATACCCTACCTAGGGTAAACCCGACATTTCTGACCTAACAGTAGTCTCAAATTTCTCATACGATGCAAAATTTGAGAGAAAATAATTATTTATTATTTAAAAATCACAATAATTAATTAATTAAAAATAAATATGGAATTATCATGTGCTAGGGTGCCAAACACCCGATGTGAATCAATGTTATAACCTACCTAGGGTAAACCCGACGTACCTAACAGTGGTCTCTGATTTCTCGTACAATGCACCGTTGGAGAGTTATTTCATTTTTTTGAAAAGAAAAAAACATGCGTATCAATAAAATAAACGTAATATTTTTATTCAATCAATGTCGCAGCGTCGACTATCGAAAACAAAAAGTTCTGATGCTTAGATTTAAAACAATCCAGCCTAGTTAATGGAAAAAAAATTCATGCGTTTTTTTCATCTGGTTCAAAATAGGGAACGTTACAATCTTCCCACCATTGAAATTCTTGTACCCAATAAGCCTTCGGGAACAACATAACTCTCACACAATCTACAACGTCATGATGTCTGATACAAAATATATTGAAATGCTCAACACATGTTCTAACATTTCTTTGGAAATCAGCACCTAAGACATTATGATATGAGCCAATGATTATTTACCAACTGATACATCGAGACGGTAATTATTCAAAATCGTTTAGCTAGAGACACAAAAATGTCATCATCTCATTAAACATTTAGACAACATACATACCACCTTAGGTTTTAATGTTATAAGATAGAAAATTCCAGGTCACAACACCTTCCTCCGCCCAAATTTCATACAAGACACACCATTAAGTGTTCTAGCGATGCTTCTTGCTTGATTTCTGAAATGGTTAAAACAGTCGATTCCCCATCTCTTTTAAAGCCCAAGTTGAGACATATTTTTATGAAAATCCCTATTTGACCCAAACCGTACTTGTCTCACCTAATGATGTGTCAGAAATAGTTAATTCACTGACCACTTCATTGAGAAATAGAGAGAGAACTATTCAAGCCACTCTGACCGACGATTTAAGAAGTTTCTCATTTTAGATGGAATGTTTTTATAGACTAATATTTGATGTCTTCTTCAAAGGTATCTCACATTTACCGCGAACATCTACACCGAAGATCATACCTAACCTCCAGTGACCTTCATTGATTTAGGCATCACCGAGCCCAACAATATGTATAGGGTGACCTTGGATTGGAACAACAAGAGTGAAAGGATCTAACGCAGGGTAGCCCATAATCCATCTTTACGAGTGAGACATTGGTATAAGAGAAAGATGCAAATATAAAAACATTGATTGAAGCCAGAGAAACATTATCCTGGTAGTCACGTTAGATGAACGGTTGTAGTAGAAGAGTTCGTTAGGAATTCCCACATGGAAATCCAAAGGTCACTCAAGACTAAACAATCCTTAATAAGAATGAAGCATCAATGTGAAACACTGAGAAAAACCACCCTAACAAATCCCAAAAAATTTAAAAGATTTAGCATGGTGTAAGACCGATTTTCTCTTAGTGAATCAATGATGAAGGAAAGATAAGGGACATGCTCATCACATAAGGAAGAGTACACTAAGAGGATTAGAATATTACCATAAGGAAAATAATTAAACAAAAGGCATGAAAGCCCAAACAAAATGGTGGGTGTGTCAAAACACCTGAGTCTCTAGAAGTCATCCCTAGCACTGGGAAAAACATTATTCTTTTAACAAAGAAGTCACTGTATTACTTAGATTACCTGAAATGCATTTAACAGTTCAAGACATGATGATTACACTCAATTCATCCAGTTCATCACAACATTAAGAACTCGACGACATCGTGTACGTGAACAAAAAATATCCTGAGGTGATACAAAATCAAGATGAATTTTAACTCGTATGACAAAGTACCGAGTCATCCACTGCTATGGAGAAGAGAGGGTCAAACGACCTATGAAGAAACTGACCATTCTTAAGTCATGCCTAACCGGTTGGAAAAAGCATTAACTGATGATCAAACTCAAAAGAATGTAAAGGAAAACATGTCCACCCAACCGTACAACGGTGACATTTGTTTAATCAAGGGGGTCCGACTTGGTACAATGACATGTGAAAAGTTCTATTCCAATGCAACTCAAGGAGAAACTCAAACTAACCTTCTACCAAGGTCTTAAATAGAGTACATCACTACAGGTTCCATATCCAAGCCCTTTATATTTAAGGACATTTATTCTTTAAATATAAAATTATTTAATCAAAACATTAAGTACTATTTTTCAAAACAAAACACAAGGTACTTGATCTTAATTAATACCTCAAGGGTAAAACAAGAATTCTTTATAAAACTCAATTTTAAAACATTTTACATTAATTGACATCATGTCCTTAATTAGGAAGTTTATCACATGAATTCCTTTTAAGCAGATAAGGAGACCTACAGGGGTCCCACTATGCTGACCTGGGTTCATTATAAGGAAACCCAAAAATAGTTTTTTAATTATTAAGAGTCACAACACCCATATCAGGTTATCTCATAAGGAACATGGACCAATTAACTTACTTGGTCCTAGTTCTGCCTTTGGGTAGTTAACCAACTCATTTGAAATTATAACATGCTAAAATACATATCATCTGAGATATATGGGTGGATATCATCCTATAAAGTAACTATAAACATTATAGTTTTTGGAATTTGGATCCCATTAAAAAGAAACCAATAAATTTTAGCGAAGCAACCAATTACATAACAAAAAAGCTATCAGGTCACCATAAGAAGATAACAGAGAGATGTGTTGTAATCACATAAGCATAAAATGTTAATCATAGAGACATGATAATAGGCACAAAAACATGATATAAGGAAAACCTTGTATTAAACAGGAAGCATGGAAATATGCTAGAATGCTAAATATATCACTGAAACATGGTATCTAAAAGGAATTCTAAATAATTATAAGACATGGAATATATTCAAGGAAAATAATTTGAATCAAGAGGCAACCTAAAATGAAAATACGTGGCATGGAACTATGCATGGAATGTGAATTCCTATGTGCCTATTATGATCCATGTGATGCTTCATCATTACCATAATAGGCAAAGGAAAAATATCATAAATACCATAAATTCATAATCAATATAAATTAAAGCAATCACTCAAGGTGAAATCATATCAATTGTAACATCGAAAATCTTGAATCAACAATCCCAGCCCTGGACACTTGGTCATTTCCCGTACATAGGGTGATCAGTCCCAAGCATGACTATTAACCAACTGCCGACACATTCCTAGTCTCTGGTCTACCGAACCAAAATAGTAAGACAAAAGAAAAAAATACTACCTATGATACCACTTTGTAATGTCCCGACCCGGATCAACTCTAAGATGGTGGCCAGAACGGTGCATCACATGACCTCAAGTTCATCTCCCTGAACTCCAAAGGCTACCGACTAGGAGCGAGGGCCTTTTTTGTGTCTGTGGGGGAGACTATGCCTTAATAGGTAATAGCTATTATCATAGTGGAAGTAAAAACAAATAATAATGAATAGAGGAAGCATATGAATGAATAAACTACAATAGAAGTAATTTAAATAATTCAACTGAATAATAATCATGTGCAGAAGCTCACAAATAAAACTAGATACAAAATGAAGTCATGCCATGATTTCTGTCTAAACTAGATGCATAGAAAATAGAAAATGAAGCATACTGTCAGTAAATTAAATAACACAAAGTGTGACAACTACATCAGGAGAAAGGATCAGTCCACTTCCCCAATCTCCATCCTAAGCAGCAACAATCAATAAAGAATTAGAAACAACACACTTCCCATTGTCAATACATGCAATCATATAATCTACTAGGGTGTCGATGATGCCCATGCAGGGTGTGACATAAAATCCCAGTAGGGCGGAACCTATGGTGTATTAACCGTTCCATTTCATGCAATAATATAATGCAATGTGCCATTAAATAACAGTTTCAGATTATTTATTAAGTTTAATAAGCTAAATAACTCAACCTTGGTTCCATGGGGGCACCCATGCTTAATCAACTACTTCGGCCTAATCCAGATGTCTGAAAAGAGTTCCTGTAAGTAGAATTCATGTACACGTATATATATAAATCCCTAAAAGAAACAAGGTAAACAAGAAAGCGGTATACCCCAAGCATGCTCATTAAACTGGGGACTAAGTCAAGTGTCAACCAAGTGCACTTCCACATATCAGAAGAAGATAACAATTTTCAAGTGACTCAAATGAAAATAATATAAACCTTAAGTGCATCTTTATTAAGGTTCAAGTTGAGTGTTGGATTCTGAGCCAGTACCGAAGGTATCGATACGAAACATCCGTCAATTTATCCAATGCCACTAAGCCTATCCAAGGGAATCGTTTGAAAGACTAAGTATTGCTCGAGGCTTGGCATCACCCTGAGTCCGTCTTGATCTCGCTAAAAAGTGGAAAGCACCACCCAAGGTTGGATTAGCCACATTGCCAATGAATCTGTCCTGGTGGGCCCTTTTGGAATTGGTATCACTCATAAGTATTAGAAAACCCGGGGAAGTCTCGGTCCGACAAATCCAAGAACAACACCCCCCGGCACATAGAGGTAACCGTCAGGAACGAAGTGTCTAAGCATGACCTTTAATATGGGACCCACCTCCTTTAACCACCATCAATTTAATTAATGTTTTCACTGTAGTAAATGTGAAATAAATATATGTAATTTCATCTTGAAACAAAACAGGTACACTCTTGCATCACAAAGTGCATAATAAATATTTCAGCATAGCAATCTTAACAAGGAAAAGTATCGCATCAACATAAGTAGATATACGATGTTTTAAATAAATAAATAAATTAGACCAACCAAATACCAAGATCCAACAATTCCAATGTTCATAATTAATCTAAATTAATTATTTAAATTAAACAAAACAAAATAGGTTGTGCAAAACATGCAGATAAAAACACTTTTTAATAATAAATATACAACACAACCCACTACGAATGATTTAAAAATTAAAAATTAAAAATTAATCAAAATTAATTAATTAAATCGAACACAATAAAAAAATATGTTGCGCAAAACATGAAATTAAATAAATTAAATGTTTGGGCTAACGAAAAATATACTAACCACGTCAGCATTCCCCAAGGGTTTTCTCACCAAGTTGCAACAAATTATTCAAATTAATTCCTGATGAATACGGCTATAACAACATGGCGAAAGAAATTAATTAATGAATTTCTGTGAATATGCACAATGCCAGTAGGCACCGACTAACGACACAACGGTGCATATTTATTAATTGCAACAAAACAGAGGGAAAGAGAGTAAATGACATACCTTATGGTTATAAATGATCCTATGATCTGCAGTAGGTTTTGATTTAACCTAAAATAGAAGAAAATAGAAGATTTTAGAAAAACCCCAAAATAGGGTATAATCATTCATTGACGAGCTATGTGTAGGATACAAAACTAAAACCTACGATTCCACTTGCGTAAGGTTAGTATTTCCCTAATGTTTAGTTCATACCTGATGGTGAAGAAAACAGATGACAAACGGAGGAGATGCAGTGTGCCGATGGAGGAATAGGGTGGTGCGCTCCACTAATGGAGGAGAGGTGTGCCACACACAAGAGAGGAGGAGGATAAGAGAAATAAAAAGGAAAGGGAAGAAACGAAAATGGAAAAATAAAAAGAAGATAAATAAATAATATAATAAAAATAAAATGGTGGAATAAATAAAATAAATAATTAAAATGTGTTATCTCATTTTAATTATTTTTAATTTTTCTCCAACAATATCTATTTTATTATTTATTTTTATCCCTCTTTAAATTCCATTAATTTCTATTTATCATTTTTAATTATTTTTAACTCGAATGACGCACTATGTCGCGACACAAGATATTTCATAAAACTCACCAGTTATTTAATTAATTGAAATAAAGCTACCTAGGACCCGTAGCGGGGTGTGTAGGTGTGCGTCCCGACCACTTTAAAGAAAAGGAAAACAAAAACATAAAAGGTCCGCACATTAGTTTAAGCCGAGACGTTAAAATAATTTAAGTATATAATTAATAATATTTTATCTAATCCCAACAATAAATATTCACCCATATATATACACCTATTATGTGTATATATATACACATCTATATATTCATATATATACACCCTCACATGTATATATATCACTATATATATATTTATTTAATCCCACATATATATATACATATATCATATACAAATATATTCATGTTTTTGTTCTAATATAATAATATTAACAACAATTAAAATAATCATTATTTAATTCTACCATTCAATGACAGCATTAATATTAAAAAAATAATAACAATAAAAAAGGATAACGGTTATTAAATAAATATTTATTGTGAATTTTTATTTAATTTGAATTATTAATAATATCACATTTATTAAATTGTGCAGTTATTATTTACATCGCAAAATGATTTATTAATTATGGATGTGAATTTGCATGTATTTTTTTCAAAATAAATAATAATATCAATAATAAAATTATTAATACCAATAAAATATTTATAACACAAATAAATTATCTTCAGGTGCGATATGACTAAACGTCCAACGCTCGCAAAGGTTATCCCCTACCTATGGTAAACCCCACGTCTCCATACTATTGATGGTGTCAGACTTCTAATTCGATGCAGCGTTTGAATGAAAACAATTGTTTGTTATTTAAAAATTGGAATAATTAATTAATTAATAATGAAGACGGTATTATCAAGTGCAAGGGTTCCAAACACCCGATACGAATCAAGGTTATACCCTACCTAGAAAAAACCCAGCATTTCAGACCTAACAGTAGTCTCATATTTCTTATACGATGCACTGTTTGAGAGAAAATAATTATTTATTAATTAAAAATCAGATTAATTAATTAATTAAAAATAAATATGGGATTATCATGTGCGAGGGTGCCAAACACTCGATGTGAATCAAGGATATACCCTATATAGGGTCAACCTGGAATTCCTGACCTAATTGTGGTCTCATATTTCTTTTACGACTCACCGTTTGAGTGTTATTTCATTTTTTTGAAAAGAAACAAACACACATATTAATAAAATAAACTTAACATTTTTATTCTATCAACACCGCATTGTCGACTTTCAGAAACAAATATTTCTGACACTCGGTTTTAAAACCAACCTGTCGAGTTAATGAAAAATTTCATTTCCTACATTTTTTTCATCTGGTTCAAAACAGACAACATTATAATGATGATCTAAGGTGATATCCCCTTCTATTCCTTTTGGTTCTCATCTTGATATCTAATCTAGGGATGGATGTGAAATGGTTTTTATTTGGGTTGGATAGATTAATATATGGTGATTTATGCACTCTATTTTAGTGGGTTTTCTCTTTTGTTGTTGGTCTTTTATGGTAATATCTTACATTATTTTTATTATTCAATGGTTGATAAATCTTTGTTTAAGGTATGGGATTCAAAAAACATATTTATTTATGTATAATTTGGGGATTTTTAATAGTCATAAATTAACTGAGTGAATGAAATAAATTGTAGAAATAATTAAAAATAACCAGATTAAAAAGAATTGATTGGAATGGGTGATCTTTATGGGTTTATATGTTTCCATGAAATTATTATATAATTATTCAGTAGAGAAATTTTTTTCATATAATATATTCTTATTGATATATTTATTTTTTTATTTCTATGATTGGAATAATAGGATAACCTTTCTTAAGAGGATTAACACATAATGGTGGAAAATAATATATTTTATGAAATTTTTATTATTGTGTTATCACCCACAAAATTGAGGTTAAATAAATGTGATTATATGTTTTTGAAATGGTACTATCGATGTTCTTCTTTATAGAATTTTTTTCAGTAATAATTCAACGATTGAGTTGTTATAGATTTCATTGTGTGGCAGTGGAGATGGATTAATGGGGTTTTTTAGAGATAGTATGTTTTGAGTAGTGAGTATATGCATACCATTCCACAGTTTTCAAGAGGGTATATCATTTATAATGTGGAATGATTGTAGTATTATTTGAAATAGGTGGTTATGTGTGATTTTTATGGGGGATATGTTTGTATCAGTTGTTCATTAGAAGCCAAAATCGGTGGGAAATTATAAAAAGTCACCTTAATAGATGAAAAAATTTCATCATGGAAAATTAATACCCAACACACAACCCAAGAATCTAATGTAATTAAATTAATCACATAAAATTAAAATTGATACTATACCTCATTCAATTTCATTTAAACATGAATTCTTCTCATTTAAAGTATCATTTATCAAAGGGATTATGGTTTTATCCCACTATATCAAACATAAAAACATCAAAAATTTATTTGTACATTTATATTTAGACTTTGGGTGCTAGCATGGAAAAATATTTACACTCTTGACATCATTGTGATCACTGGAGCATCGTTCCTTCAATCTATAATGAAGAACTAGGATATGTGTTCTCAGATCTCCTATATTACTCAATAATTTTTTAATAAATATAAGTAGTATTTCAATTGAATGAATATTACATCAAATATGGGATTCTCATATGTTGTATAGGTAGGTTTTAAGTCCTAGAAATTTCACTTGGTCCCTCAGATAACATAAAAATTCAAAATAAGACCAAAATGACACGAAATCACTTAGTAAATGTTTTATAAATGTCAATTGTGTTTTATGAAATAATTTTAACATAAAATATATTTTATGTGATAATATTAATGTCATTAACATAATATGATTCTCCCATTAAATACCAAACAGAACTTGAATAATAATATTCATTCAAAAAATACATTGTTTGTGTATTAACTTTATTTTGTTACAATATATTGTCTAAATAAATTAAAAAATAATTATTTTATAAATGAATAATACGGTTTTTATTTATTCCCTAGAGACCGGGAAGACTCTGACATCATCCAAACCACATGGTGGTCCCACGGTTTTCTAAACTTATATTAACAGAGAATTTTAAAGACTATTCAATACTATTTGTGTGTGACCATTATAGGTTCTTATCAAGGTTGTAGAGAGTATTGAACATAGACTAGGAGAGGAGTCATATAACCTATCAACACCACTAAGGTGGTAATATATATAAATAACAATGAAAAATCTCGCATGAACACATGTTGTGTAATGTAATCTATTTGTTATACGGTATCTCATAAATATTGATACATAACTTGTCTCACCATACTTTTCTTTTTTTATTTATACTTCGTTTGAACATACCTGATAAAATATCAACTTCTACCATATAGATTGATTTAGTAATGTTATTAACATCCTATTCCACCGGGCCTAACATATCTCATCCTCTATTTTGAAGAGATAAGTCATTTTTTGATCAGTCATCCAATACAATTCCCCCAATTACATACCCAATGAAAGCTACAACACCACAACATAAATACTATTGTTTACATCTTACATAACATAATGTGATGGAATAGTATAAATTGATAATTTTATCAAGAAACGAGACAACTGAAAAATTTTATATATAGGAATAAATAGTGAAACCAATATGATATGATATTCATATTAGTGGTTTAGTCCACATGATATCAATTACTTGAGATCATGATTTATGACACTTCACGAGGAGATATATCAATGTTAATAGTCCCCCAGAATATGATAGTTATAATGAATTTGTGTCTTGTAAGAATAATATATCTAGACAATAGGATGTATTTTTAATACTACTGTAACAATTTCTCAATGTTCTCAGTATTGTTGGGAACTATTATAACTATTTGATATCACCAGTAATCTAAGGAAATTTCCATTTATATAGTATGTAATGATGCAATGTTACTATAATTGTAACAGAAAAAACATTAATACATAAAAGTTTATACATGTAGTACTAATCAATGTACATATAAGAGTTGGGCCTAGGGAACCAACTCTCAACAATACCAAATACACAAGATACCACTAATAAAAAATATCAACTTGATATCTCTCATATGACAAACATACATATGATGACATAAGGATTTCATCAAAGTGTCTTCCATATAATACCATTTAGATACTCTTCTAAATGTGAATTCTCCTCTCGAAGTAAAATCCCTCAAAAGATGAATCTTTTGTATTATATAATTTTCCATCAAGTGTAACATGGGCTCCATAGAATGTACCAGTACTGCAAATATTGTTAGAAAATAAATAAATAGTGTCTAAATTTATGAGGTACCATGAAAATAACTGTGAAAAATATTCATATCTATATATATTTCATAGATACCTCAAATTATGGTATATACTCAGATATAAGAGTTGAATAAGTAAACAATGGTCTTTTTAAGATTCTATAGATCACCGAAATACCATTTTTGAAAAAGGAAAATTTTGACTATTATTTTAGATCATCATGATCTATCTGGAATCTAGAATAAGCTCATACACTAACTACTATCTTCTATCCTCCTATGTATATCGTGAACATCTTCTTTTTACATATAAAGTACTTTGAGGGAGTTTTTACCACTTCCCAATTCCATTCTCCTGGATTATCTTGATATCATTGAAAAATTGAATAATGTAATGACAAAATTAATACTAGTATGTAGCATAACTTAAATGATATATACAACAACCAAAGGATATGTGAGTCTACCGTTTATAAAATATCCTCTTTTATTTTTGGATAAATTTTATTAGAGATATTGATACTTCATGGCATCATCAAAAACTATCTCATGGATTTCTCTATATTGTATCCTTTGAGTACCATGTCAATATATGTATTTTGAAATTTCATAATAATCCTTTGAATTCTACCTTGATAGATCATGATTCTTAGAATATATGTTTCTTAACCAATGTCTATACTAGAGAAGCATTGGTTTAACGAATAATATTTGGATTTTAAAACATGAACTTCATTACCCATTATTAATTTATCATCCAAATATAATAGTTGTAAGATGATGTCATTCAGAGTATGATTCTTGGATAAACATCTCTCACTTCAATTGAAAAAAATATTATTTTAAGGCACATAAAAATAAACATTGGACGACCATTATTCATTATTCAATCTATAAATGGATCTCTATATATTTCTTAATTTATTATAACTATTAAACATGATAAACCATTGTAGTTATGTTATATAGAATTGTTATACTAAATTCTTATTTGGAAAACATGTTTTTAAAACCATTTGTAATATCTCATTATCATGGAGGGATACTACTACAAGTAATATTCTGATGGATTTTAGAATCATGATTTGTGGGTAGGTTTATTCATAGTCAATTCCCTGTTGTTTCTAAAATTATTCAAAACAAGTCATACATTATAGGTAATTACATGAATATAAATTTACAACTTTTTATTGAATACACAATTGAACCCAATTAGTTTTACATCTATTGGAGTGTCCATAAAAATTCAAATATGATTTGGGTATATATAATCCATCTCAGAATGCATGTATAATTTTTAATTTGTATAATCCATTCCAACCACTACATCCTTGAAGAGAATTGTAACTTTATTAGAAAGGAATAATGTGTAACCTGACATGATTATAATAAACAAATATCTATCTAGTTCTCAATAATATATTATAGACTTTTCCAGTTATTATTTATCTGGAGGTCCTCTCTCTCCCATTGTCTCTTGTGAAGATATTCATTATACCAAGACCTATACATTTTGAGCATCAAGATCATTAAATTCAATATATCTTCCATTATGTTGAGTGGAAATGCGTTCCCTTTATATAAATTTTTGATTCCATTCGATAATTACTCTTTAAAATAAATATTTATGTAGGAAATTTCCATTATTTTAATTAGGATAATATATAAAGCAAAAATTAAATCTTTGAGATTCCATTTATTCATTAATTAAGATTTAGTAAATCACCACACATCCCTATACATGTATATGTGATAGAGTGGATTTAATTATATACCATTACTCATATGGAATCTCTTAAGAATATTAAGTTGGAACTAATTTTTGTGTATATGCCACTTTATATTCTGCATATCCCCAAAAGGATAATAGTAAATTTTAAAGAGTCATCATGAATCTGACCAAATCAAGAAAGGTATAATTACACTTTTCACTTACCCCATTCCACTATGATTAATAAGGTGGAGTTAGATAAAAGACTATCATGCATGTCATAAACTTAGTGTAGAATGAATAGTTTAGATATTCTCTACCTTTTTATGAGTGGGGTTTATTTATTTTCATAACAATCTGGTTTTATACACCATTTTTTCATTCCTTATCACACCCTAGATTTTTATTTCAGCCTTTATTCCGGTTCAATTTTTCATATTGGGGTTCCTCTCGAGTTCTGCATGTTCCATGTATTTTTTGTTTTTATTTTATTTAGTTTTGTTACCACGTTTATTCCTTAGTTTCCCCATATGTTTTTTGTGAAAAAAATAATGTTTTGAGCTTGAATGAAGGTGGTTTATGGTTGGAACATGGTTAGGGGAAACTATGAACCATGCTACAGGAAACTCTGTGAGCCTTGGGATGCCTCTGGATGGGGGAGGGGGGGCACATCCCACACAAGGTTTGAAAAACTATACAGAAGGTGTGCACATGGTTCTACCATGTTGGATAGAATCATGTCACAAAATTGGTGCATTGTTTACCAAACTATGCAAATAAAACCATGGGAAGCTCCCAGTGTGTCTAGTAAGGGGTGCATGGTTTGTTCACAGTTTGTAAAACTATGTGGCCTAAACCTTCATAGTACCTTGATCATAAAAATTGTGAATTTTATATTCCATTATATTAGGATTTTTACAAAACAACTCCCATTATTACCTTATCATACATTTTGAAACCCAAAGGTAGCCTTTTCCATTTTCTACTTGCCTCTCCTCCTCTCCCAGTGTGCGGATCTAGTGATTTATTCAAGTTTGGGGCTATATTTCTTAATGTAATCACCTCTTCTCTCCTCTATATTCCTCTTTCTCAATTTTATCTAATGTTTCTCTTCTACCTTTTTCATGTGGATCTATGTTTTACATTTATGTTGGGGTTTTTCTTGTCTAGGGTTTCTCTTGGTTTCTCTTGTCTTTTATAACCTTTGTGTAGAGGTTTTGGGTTGGCATTATTTAAGTACATGAGAATTGAGGTTGGTTATCCTTTTCACTTTCCCTTTAAATTTAAGAATTGTTGTTTTATTTCTTTTCTATCATTAATTTAATATTAAATAGTGATTTTTGATCATTGTAATAATTTTTTGTATGAAATGGGTAAATTTCATTATGGTTATGAAGTGAATGGAACTGTTTTGATAAATGTTGCACATCAAGTGTTTGATAAAATTGATGTTTGGATTTTTCATGTGATTTTTGGATTGAAATGTATGGTTTTGATTTATGAATGTTTTTTGAAATTTAATGTGGATATTTGGTTTTATCAAATATGTTTATAATGGTTTTGAATTGAAAATGGTGTGTATTTGGTTCTTAAAAATTGTTTTGACATGAAATGATGATGTGTGGCCTGTTTGGCACTTTTATGGAAGTGACATGGTTTGGAAATGTGGTGTGAGTGTTAAATGGAATTTTCTAAAAGATTGTGAAATGGAAAGAAATGTGTTTTCACTTATTTTGGAAATTTGGATTTGGTTCTTTGAAAATGAATGAATTATCGAAACGTGTTTGAGGCCAGATTGGAATTTTTATAAAAGTTTTTATCATGAAAACTCACCATGGGCAATATTATTGCCTTGTTTATATTGAATGGATGGGATATAATCATAATGGAATCCTTGTGATCCATTTATGTGAATGTATGGGACATACTCACTGTGGAGTCTCTATGATCCATTTAATTTGTATGGAATGAGTAATCCTCGGTGTGGACTCCATTGAGATCTGTCAGCTTTAAGGATAGTGATTGATCCTTTTGGTGGTATGGGGGTGATTTGTTTTGTGATTTAATTATATATGATATATGTTCATGTGATTGGATTCTCATTTGGAATTATTGGATCACTCCCACATTACCTTATATCTCAACTTGGAAACTTATCGTAACTATATATTTTTTTGAGAATGTTTTTTGTACTAGTTAGGATTATTCTCTGACTAGTGGACCATAGTAGGTATTGGATATTGTGATTTTTTTATCATTATAGGATAGTTCTTCTCATTCAGACTCAGAAGATTGTGATTGGTCCTGTGGTATTTAAATATTTCATCGAGTGAGGAATGATTTTCAGGATGAGTCATGATGTATAAAATGATCTGTATTATTCACGAGTTCCTTGGTTCTCCCATGTCTTTCAAAACATAGATGTCTATAGATGATTACTGAGATTATTATTGGTTATTTATCCTTGTGTTATATGTTCCATTTCCCCTTTTGGATCATCATGTGTGATATTTTCGTTTTTCCATTATTGGCATGTTTTCCCTTGTCTTTCCTTTGATGTTCTCGTTTCCATGAGTGGTTTGGATTGTTTCAAAAGGTGATAAAATAATTTCATGTGTTTATAGAAAAAGGTTTTGGAACCGTTTTTCACTCTTTCTCATTTTTCTACAAGAAATGTAAACATTATTCATGGAAATAATTATATCTCTTTATTGGAAGAGATTTTGGGAAGAAGTGATAAAAAGGTAAATGGACCACGTTCTATTTTAAAGAAGAAAATGCGGTGAAATGTTTACCATCATAAATTCAATTTCAAAACATAATTTAATGTATCTTTTATTTAAATTATTTTCTTTAGGAATATATTTGATCAGGAATTCCTACTAAGTTTTAATACTCATGCATATAGTTCTCAATTGTTTTTAGATTTTGTTAAAGGTTCTAGCATGGTTTTGATCACCATGGGTGATGGTTGGTTTGGGTATCAGAGAGTGACCCTAGGGGTCACATGGAGTGATTTTGGTCATTAGTTCCAGTTTGGTTTTCATTTTTTAGTTGTTTTATTTCTCATCTTTTTGTAAATTGTGTTATGTTTGGATATGTATAGAAATATATATTTGTTCCCCTATTTATTTTTCTATAATGTCATTTATTTAATTGGGAAAAATTATTCCCATAGTTTCTATGTTGATGTCCTAACACTAGTTTCCATCCCATGGGGATCCGGAATTCTCTTAGAGCCTTATCTTGGATCAAATCAATTGACTCGTTCATGTTCAGCTCAGCTTGGTACGTGAGAAAATGGTATTATATGATATTAGGTTGTTTAGAGGACCTTGGATTTAGACCGCCATATGTTATTTGGGATGTAAAGGTAGAAGGATTAGGATTTTGAAAACCTTTTGGTGTAGGTATGAGGGAGGGTCTATCCAACACTTTCTATAACATGCCTTGGGTTTCTATGGGAAGTCTGTTTTTATTTGGTTTATTTGGTTTTATAGATTGTTTGGTGTTTGGGAAATCAAGGTGGAGTTGGGATATTAGTCTTCATGTGATTATAGGGCCTGGAAGGATATGTAGAGTAGATTATAGGGTCCTAAAAGACTCTCCATGAGGGTGGAATGATTGGAATATGTTCTCGAACAATATTCCCACATCAAATATTGATATTAGTTCCCCCTTTTGAGTTTTTTTAGGGACATCCTTGATTCTGAAAATTGTTTTGAAAAACTGTGTTTTTGAATTGTGAAAACTGGATTTAAAGTGTCAATTATTTGGTTTTAGAAAGATGTAAAATTAGTTTTTAGAATCATTTTGAAGAAATCATTGGGAAAAGGATTCTTATAAAATGATCTTTGTGTGAAACAAGGATGATTTTAATGATATTATATTTCTAAAATCAAAACATGGGATTTATCAAAATTTTAGGTCTGGAAATGATATTTTATTTTTAAGAGGACCATGGAAATATGTTTATAATAGTATGAAATGAGTTTTTAATCAAATTATTTTGATGAATTGAATTTTTTTGAGATTTTGGAAATGTTTTGAATATGATGAATTAGATTTTTGAATGACACTCAAGGGAATTTCATTATTGAATAGAATGAAATGGATGATGTTTCTGAGTTTGAAAATAGGTTTCGATGTGGTGGATAATGATCTTATAAAACGGTTTTGTGAAAAATGTAAATGGGAGGTGGATTGAGAAGTTTAAAAAATGTTTTGAATGTTTGACCTATAAGTAGAAATGCTTTGTTTTGACCATTGGTATTCGCATGTGTGACCACATGAATAGATTTGTGTGAAATGTAAATTATTAATGGCATGTGAAGATGATTTCCGAGATTGGAATGAGTGGATGAGTTCTCGGATTGGCATGATTGATGGGTGCTTAGTTTGGAATGAGAATATGCATCTGTGAGGCTCCATGGGATAACTTTGGTGAGTGTCCAAATTATCATTTTTTTCATTTAAAAAATGTTTTAATATGAAAATCATGATATTTTGAAAAACCAATGGTAATGTAGCATGTTTCCTTGTGATTTAAGAATTTTTTATACTGAACATTGATTTTGATAAATTATTATCGTAAATTTGTTTTGAAATAGTGGTTAGTGGGAACTTTTGAAATAATTTTTTGGGTAACCCTTGATTTTTTCCCACGGCGTGTTCACTGTTTGTTTGTGGTGAATTTTGGCCGATGGATTATTTTTTATTGGGTTCTTGGTTTTATTCATTTGAGAGTGTACTCCCCCAAAAATATTTTAGGGATATTAGAAGTGTGTCCATGGGTGGTCATTATTGGAAAACCCTCTAGTTTAAGAACCCATAGAAATAATTCTTTAGTTTTGGAAGTTGAAACTTCCTCTCTTCTATGTCCAAGTGGATCCTCTCCAAGAGGAAGAGTGGATGCCAAAAATTTAAAGAAAATTTAGTTTCCTTGAGGATCCTAATTATTGAAAGGATATGTTTTCTACCTTTATTCTTAAAGGACCAAACATGAAGTGGTGCAATTTAGTCTCTCAAAAAAATCCTTGGAAAGATATTACCTAGGAGTTCATCATGGATTCATTTATTGTTCGGTATATCTCAGTGGTAGTGAAGGTAAGTAAGGTTATGGAGATGTGTAGTTTATAGAAAGGTGATGGATCAATGTTGTCGATATTTTTTCATTTTGTGGACCTTGTTCCCTAACTTCCAGAGTTGGATAAATATGGTTCCTTAAAGGCTTGACATTTTGATTTTGGTTCTTGATCTGAAATTGAAGGTATCCGACTTCAGTTTATTGTATTCTACTAATGTGGTGAGGAAAGATGTTTGAATTGAACATTTTCAAGTGAGAGTTCTTGAGGCTATAGACCTTTCTATAGTCTCCAGATGTTGTGAAGTTAATTCCATTAAGTATATGAGAAAGAGTATTGAAGATACAAATGTTAGTCGTGGATTTAAAAGGATGTTAGACCTTTCTTCAGCTTCTTCTAGGATAGGATCATGCTATGCCATCAGTGTGGAAAGTATGATCATAAGAAGAAATCATGTCTGAGTGCTCTAAATACCTTCTATGTCTATATATTCATAGGTCACTTGAAATGGTAATATTAGTGTGTTTCCAAGAATCATCGTGGAGCAAGATCATCCTATTTCAAAGAAACACCTACACATTTTCTAGAGTAGGGTACTGTTTTGGTATCAATTTAATGTGCCCTTATTTGAAATGTATCATAGTTGTAGAGGTTGAAATTAGTGGTGTTTTGTTTTTTTGTGTTTTCCTTGAGTTTTAGAAGTGTATATTGGGGGTTTCCTAAGAAAATATATGATAATGAAAGCATGTAATTCTTTTGGAGGTTATGAATTTTTCTATTCTAAGAGGATGCATATTCTACATGTTCCTTGTTTCTTTTGACTCCCTTTAGGGTGGAGGGAGATGATGCATGAGTATTTTCTAAGTCACTATCGTGGAGGAAGTACCTTGCGGGAAAGAAGTGAGTTCCATGTAATGTTGTGTTATTTTGGTTCGACATGGAGTTTTGTGTGGCTACTTTTCGCACCAAATTAAATAGTCCTGATCCAAGATTATCTACTTCTTAATTTAGCACAACAGATCCTTCATGACATAAGGACTCCGACCATAGGTCCTAAAGTGAATCTTTTCATATATTTAGGAAACTAATGGGGGTGTAGGGGAACCTTGTCTCTACTCTTGTCTCCAATATTGGTGTGTAGGTGTTTTGAAAGATCCTCTTTAGATGTAAGGAGGTGTATTGGTCTTCTTTTATTGAAATTATAATAGTATTACTTTTTGGATCCAGGTCTCTGATTAGTTTTTCATGGGTGGTTAGCCCAAGTGAGTAGATTTTGATTTTGATTTGTGCTCTTTGGAGATGGCGGTTTCCCACATAGATAAGGAATCATGTTTTTTGGTTTCTCCTTTATGTCGGGGGTTAATCGGTGTGGGGTGTTGTCCTGGTGTGGCTAATGTGGGGTTTTACAAGTGACTTAGTTTCTTATGGTGCGGAGACCCACTATGGGTCTCATTGTGGACTATTTCAATGTTACTTGATTTTAGTAAGTTTCATATGGAAGGGAGTCCATTCCGGCCTCCCATATTGTTAATATGGTTTGGTTTTGGGGGTTTTCTTGGAAATGAGTGGTTCCATTCTAAGTTTCCTAATTTTGAGTTCTTCTCTATTTGGGAGAAAGTTGTGATTTTGGAGTATACCCAATGATATTGTTCATTTCCAAATTGTACAGGCTGTATCTTGAATTTTTATGTTATTTCTAAAAAATTGATTTGGTTTCATTGGTTAGTTTCAAGAAAGAGGTTTTATTTTTTTCAGTGGTGGTTGAGGTGTTCTCAGAGTGAGAGGTTGGATTCATGTGGTAGTGTGAATTTTTTTTTGGAACGATCAACTAGAGAAGTAGTGGATTTCCAAGTGTGAAGAGTTTTATATTGGAGTTTTTTTCTTCCACCCTTTGTTCTGGTTCATTTTTGGAACTTGGTTTTTCTCTTGAGTTTTTGGGGTTCTGAGTTTCCTTTTTGAGGTTTTATTTTCGTTAGTTTTGGTTCCACATTAACTTCGTAGTTTCCCCATGATTTTTAGTGGAAATGGATTATTTGGTCTTGAAAGTAGGTGGTGAATGGTTGGTGCATCGTTAGGGGAAACCATGATCCATGTTACAAGAACATATGAATGATTTATGAAACCTCTGGATAGGAGTTCACAACCCACATACAGTTAGAAAAACCACAGGGATGGTGTGTGCATAGTTCTATCATTTTGGATAGAACCATGTCACATGATTGGGGAAGAATTTACCAAATTCTGTGGTAAAAACGTGTGAAGTTCCTAGTGTTCCTAGTAAGGGGTGCATTATTGGAACACGTTTTGGGACAGCGTGAGGCCTAACTGTATACAATTACATGATCTTAAAAATTGTGGAATTCATATTCTACCATCATCGGATTTTAACCCAAAAACAATCATTTTTCCATTATACTGGATCATGTGACCCCAATGGAGCCTCCCCCTTATTCCCCTTTCCTCTCCTCCTCTCCCATAGTGTGGATGTAGTGATTTATTCAAGTTTGTGGCTAGATTTCTCAAGGTAATAACCTCTTATCTTCTCCCTCTCTATCTTCCTTCCATTTTATATTGAGTTCATATTCTCCCATTTTCATTTGGATCTAGAAGTTATTTTTTCCTAGATTTATGTTTCGAATATATCTTGGTTAGGGTTTCTCTTAGTTTCTATTCGATTTTGGGTCCTTCATTGAGTGGTTCTGAGTTGGTGTTGTTGAAGGGCTTGAGTTTTGAGGTAGGTTTCCGTTTTCACATTCCTTTTAAATTCTTTAATTGTCAGCTTCTTCCTTTTCTCACCTTCCTTTAATATTAAATAGTGATGTGTGATCTTTGGAATAATTTTCTGTGTGAAATGTTGGGATTTATTTCTTGTTAAAATGTCAATGTAAATGTTTTGTTAAATGTTTCAAACTAAGTCTTTGATAAAATGAATGGTTGGATTTCACATGGTATTTGTGGATTGAAAATATTGGTTTGGATTTATAAATGTTTTGGGACATCTAATTTTTTGATTTGGTTCTCTCATATGGTTCTCCAATGGTTTTGGAGATGAGAATGTTGTGAGCTTGGTTCTTGAAAAATGGTTTGACCTGAAATGATGATGTGTGGACCATTTGGAACATTGATGGATGTGTCTTGGTTTGTAAATGCGGTGTGAGTGTTGAAAAGAATTTTATCAATTATTGTGAAGTGGACAACAATTTTTTTTCACTAATTTTTGAAATTTGGATTTTGTTCATTGAAATAAATAATTTATTGAAGGGTATTTAAGGCCCATTTAGATTTTTTATTAATGTATTTTTCATGAAACATATCCTTGGATAACATATTATTCACATAAAGTTGCAAATATTCATTTTTAATATCTTTAAATTAATTTTTCCAAAGTCCATAAACATTGTTTTTAGTGCATTACATAAATAGAACTTCATTTCTCATCTAAAATGTAATTCTTGATTAAAATGAAAATTTGGGCCGAATCATTCATTTGTTTGTGTAAAACATTATATTAATTTTTTGAATTTTAAATTTTGGGATATGATTGATCACTTTGTATGGAACATTTTATCTTTTAGGTCTGATGCATGAATCCCAAGGGAAGATGGATAATTTTACGCCCGAATGCAAAATATTTCTGGAGAAAGAATAATGGGCCTAAGGCCCATCAACCAAATGGGGGGTTCAAAAAACAAGCCCAATGAAGCTAGAAGTTATACAGTAAGAAGATAACAATATGAGGATCATTTTATTCAATTGTGTCCGGAGCTAATTCTGATGTTTTTTATGATGATAAAGGGATCTGAAGCTGAGATTTAAATGGTGGACCCAACATTAATGCACAAAAAGTCGTCCCACCATTTCGACCATAACATCCAAACGGCTAAGCCAAATGTCCTGAAATATTTACATTGGATATAGGACTCATGGAAGAAGATATGAGTCTTCTACGACCCCTCAATATTCCTCTTCCATCAATTAAATATTTGAAAGTCAAAATGGTGGATGAATCTGGACAGTTTTCCGGGTCAACTTCGAAACGTCAATTTCCTTTTGATTATTCACCCTAGTTTTGACTCTATTAATTTTTGGCACTGAATTGATTGTGGGGGGTGGACCTAAGGCTCCTAATATACCTATATAAAAATATGGTGGTGACGGTAATTAGCATATAACATTTTTCACTGAATTCATGTTTTTCTTTCAATTGTAATTTCCCACTTTCGTCTTGTAATGACATCGTCAATTTCTCTAATGTAAGTTTTTCATTCATGTTTAGTATTTTAATAAAATTTATTATTCATCACTTTAAATTTTCATTTTTTACACTTTGATACCACTGAATCGAAGTGTGAATTTCTTCACACCCGCACTTGTGAATTCATCACACAACGGTAGTGTGTTCATTTTGATTAATTTTTTTCTTCTTCAATCCCGCTTCTTTAAGTCAACTACCATCTTCCATTGATAGAATAGCATCAATGGAGGGCTAAACGTTTATGGTTTTATACTAGGGAGTTGCATGGGCGGGATTGAATGTTATTTTATGGTCTTAAATTCTTAAATTCTTTCTTTATTTTATGGGTTCCTTTCTTTGATTTATCTTCTACTTTGTCTTCACCGACATTAACGACGACACATTTTATGTGCCAGTATGATCAAATTCCATGGAGTGATCATTTAATTGATCCTCTAAGTGAATTCGTGATTAGACTTGAAATTGTGTATAGATCAAATCATAGAATGATATTGAGGAATTATTTCATTTAATGGATACCTCTTGAACCGATGAACAGAAAATCAAATGAAAAACAAATACATCCAATCAAGCCCTAGAGACAACCTAGGATCAACTCACCTTAATTAGTTGTTTTAATTCAAGTAATTTTATTGGTTTTTTTCTTTAAATTAAATAAATATTTCTTCAAATCGATCAACACCATAGTTGGCCACTTTATACCCAATCCTGCATCTAATCAAAGTGTCTCAAGGTTTCTTCTTTGGTCCCTGTGGATTCGATCCCTACTTGTACTTCAACGTACTCTTTTACCGGTAGGGTAAATTTGGGCGCAACCAAATTTTGGCACCATTTCCAGGGACCCAAGTATGAACCTTAGACCCTCATCTTCTTTTCACACCCCAAATTCTCTATTCTCACCCTAATTTCTCTTCTCTTTTCCCCTTTCTGTTTCTATGTGTCTGAAAAATCCCAAAACCAATTTTCAATCAACTCCAATGGATTATCCTAAAAAATACCCCTTCATAAACCAATTCTATAATCAAATAGGAAATCAACAATGGGAATCCCCTCACATAGAAAATTACGTTGATCAACACTTGAATGATTACCCAACACTCAATAATATGAATGATCAATGAGATAATGAATGTTTAAAAGATCAATTTCCATACCTATCAAGAATGATTGAAAATATAAATAACGAGGAAGTCCATGATTTACAAACATCTATCAACTCTATTCCTAAAAAAATTCTTGAACGATTGTGTAATCAAATGGAGATAATGAATTCTAAGGTTTCATCTTTGAGGTTAGAACTACAAAACTTTACAACATGTGAAGAAGTCACATTAGAATTTGGGAATTCAGGGTTAGATAATGAATTGAATTGGTCAGGAAATGTTGAAAGTCGAGCTGAAGAGTGTTTAAATTAGGATGAAATTGATTTTTTGAATTCAAAAGATAATAACTTGACATCACGGATTGAGTTTCCTGAACATGGCTCCATTAGTGAATTTTTAGGACCAGCAATCACTGAACAATTGGGAGAAATACAAAACATTGATCCCATACACACTTCTAATTTTCAACTGGAAAAATTTTAGGATGAATCTTATTTTCAAAATGAACCAATTATTTCTAAATTTCATGGAGAAGAAACTGTTTTTGATTCAAATTTCCATTCTTCTTTTGTAAATTTTTGTCAACCCGAACTCAAAATTTTTCTCCTTTATTCACCACTCTTAAATGTTGATAACCAATACCATGAAATTTCAATTTATTCTCCTCTTGAAACTAAAAAATTGGGAATGTTCATTGATGTCTTAGGAAATACTATATATTCAATTCAATCAACCATTTTTGATATTAAATGGATTTTACCGCTCATTGTAGAACAAAGGATTTCACAAGAAACATATTTCAAGCAAATAATCAATCTCAGTCTTGTTGAGGTGGACAAAAATGGGGTCCTAAAAATGTTGAATGTTGGAATTGGATAAGTTGGGGGGTACAAGTCGAGCAAACAATGTTAAACAAAAGCGCTGCATGGGAGGCAACCCATGGTTTCCATTTTTCTAATCATTTTGAATAATATTTTTTCATATAATAAATTACCATAGACTGTTGACCTGTTCTTCTTTTATTAGTAAGGATGAGTATGAAAGGGGGGCGCCATATTCATCCGTGTCACGTGGCATGATCTCTGAGTAATACCTTACCCAGAAATCTAAAAAGAAGACAATGTATCATCAATTAATTTTTTTTTGTTTATTTTTATGTTTTTCATAGGTTAAAAAAATAAAAGCACATGTTGTAAGTAATAATGAAAATCCATTGACCACCATCAAATCCACTGAGACTCGAACCCATGATTGAAGGGAGACATTGGCATGTGATTTCTTCATCAACCACTAGGTGACTTCATTCCATGATTATCATTTTCAAATTTCCTCTTGGAACTCCTCTCCTACCCCCTTCTAACTTTTCTTTTCTTTAAACTCTGGGGACAGTGTTATTCTGTGTTGGGGGGAGATTAAATAAAAGTTGATTTTTTTAATAAGAACATGCATGGAAAGAAAAATTCCATTAACCTTGAACATGATAACACACATTGAAAACTCTGAAATTGGATATCAAATTTTTTTGCATGCCTTGATTCTGATTTTAATGCAAGTTTATGTTCGTGAACATAGTTTTTGGAAAGTGCGGTTGTCCGATGTGATTTATCAAAGTTTACATTTTCATCCTCATAATAAAAATGCCACAATGCACATCTACTGGATCATGGGTGTAAATTTGAGTTCCTGGGTCCCTTTCATTATAGCATAGGGTTCTGGGGTCACATTTAGTTTAATTTGAGTATCAAGAAAAAAAACTAACCACATAGAGAAATGTTTTGTCCAAATGCGTGGCTTCCGACACTTGGGGATCATGACTCCATAGTTGTCTTGCCCAGAGTTAGGCTTTATATCTCTATTGTAGAGCATTAAATTGACAATATGTGTGGCTTCCGACACTTGGGGATCACGACTCCATAGTTGTCTTTCCCAGAGTTCGTCTTTTCATATCTATTGTG
This sequence comes from Viscum album, assembly GCA_963277665.1. Classification (NCBI taxonomy): domain Eukaryota; kingdom Viridiplantae; phylum Streptophyta; class Magnoliopsida; order Santalales; family Viscaceae; genus Viscum; species Viscum album. The sequence continues at coordinate 1,763,983,372 of OY728151.1, forward strand.
GACAAAAAAAATCATCAAAAAAAAAATCATCAAAAAATTTTAAAAAAAATGGATACTCATATTAAGGTTTAATGTGATTCCCACCCAGAACTTCCATTTTTTCCCCTTGAACAATAAAATGGGCCCCATATCTTTTGTGATGCACAACACATTATCATGTTTAATTGAAAATGGATGAAATGTGGGAATGAATTTGAACAAAGGAATGGGCTTGGGCTTGGGATATGCTTATGGAACTAGCTTGTTTTAAATGATTTTTATGGGTTCCATAATTTTTTTGGTATGAGGTCTTTGGGTGAGCAATGTGTATTTAGATGTTTTTGGAAAAGGGGATTTGAATTTCATATTTGTAATTTATTTTGCTCGGGACTAGAAAAACACAAGTTGGGGGGTGTGATTAGTCACTGAAAGTGGCTAATATTCATTGTTAATATATTTAAATTAATTGTTCCAAAATTTATAAACATTGTTTTGAGTGCATTACATAAATAGAACTTCACTTCTCATCTAAAATGTAATTCTTGATTAAAATGAAAATTTGGGCCCAATCATTAATTTGTTTGTGTACAACATTATATTAATTTTCTGAATTTTAAATTTTGGGATATGATTGATAACTCTGTTTTTAACATTTTATCTTTTAGGTCCAATGGATGAAACCCAAGGGAAGATGGATAATTTTATGCCCGAATGCATAAATTTGCTGGAGAAAGCATAATGGGCCTAAGGCCCATCAAACAAGTGTGCGTTTCACAAAACATATCCAATGAAGTTAAAATTTATAGAGTAGAAATATGAAAATATTAGGAGCATTTTATTCAACTGTGGCCGGAGCTAATTCTGAATTTTTCATGATGATAAAGGGACCTGAATCTAAGATTTAAATGGTGGACCCGACATTAATGCACATAAAGTCGTCCCACCATTTCGACCATAACATCCAAACAGAAGAGCCAAATGTCCTGATATTTTTTCATCAGATATATAACACATTGAAGAAGATATGTGTCTTCTACGACACCTCAAGATTTTTCCTCCATCAATTAAATATTCGAACGTCAAAATGGTGGACGAATCTGGACAGTTTTCCGGGTCAACTTCAAAATGTCAATTTCCATTTGATTATTCACACTAGTTTTGACTCTATTAATTGTTGGGGGTGAATTGATTGTTGGGGGTGGACCTTAGGCTCCTAATATGACTATATAAGAATATGGTGTTTAAGGGAATTAGCATATAACATTTTTCTTTGAATCCACGTTTTTCTTTCAATTGTAATTTCCCACTTTTGTCTTGTAATGGCATCATCAATTTCTCTAATGTCAGTTTTTCATTCACGTTTAGTATTTTAAAACAATTTCTTCTTCTTCACTTTAAATTTTCCTTTTTTACACGTTGATACCATTAAATCGAAGTGTGAATTTATTCACACCCGTAGTTGTGAATTCATCACACAACGGTAGAGTGTTCATTTTGATTAATGTTTTTCTTCTTCAATCCTGCTTATTTAAGTCAACTACCCGCTTCCATTGATAGAATAGCATCAATGGAGGGCTAAAATTTTATGTGTTGATCCTAGGGAGTTGCATGGGCTGGATTTAATGTTATTTTATGTTCATAAATTCATAAATTTGTTCTTTATTTTAAGAGTTCCTTTCTTTGATTTATCTTCTTCTTTGTCTTCACCGACTTTAACGATGACACATTTTAAGTTCTAGTACGATCCAATTCCATGGAGTGATCATTTAATTGATCCACTAGGTGAATTGGTGATTAGCCTTGAAATTTTGTATGGATTAAATCGGAGAATGATATTGTGGAATTATTTCATTTAATGGATACCTCTTGAACCGATGAACAGAAAATCAAATGAAAAACAAATACATCCAATCAAGCCCAAGTGACAACCTAGGATCAACTCACCTTAATTAGTTGTTTTAATTCAAGTAATTTTATTGGTTTTGTTCTTTTAATTAAATAAATATTTCTTCAAATCAATCAACACCATAGTTGACCACTTTATAGCCAATACCGCATCTAATCAAAGTGTCTCATGGTTTCTTCTTCGGTCCCTGTGGATTCGATCCCTACTTGTACTTCAACGACCGCTTTTACCAATATAGTAAATTTGGGAGTAACCAATAATATTACTACCATTTTATATTGAATATATGGCTTTTCCTTACTATGGAATCCTCATGATCCATTTATGTGATTGGGTGGGACATCCTCACGTTGGAGTCCCCAAGGTCCATTTAGTTTGTGTGGAATAATAGATCCTTGGTGTGGACTCCTTTGAGATATATGGGGTTTAATGAATGATATTGATCCTTTTGGTGTCCTAGGGATGATTTGTCGTATAAGTTTATTATATATAATATATGTGCATGTGATTTGATTCCTAATTGGAATTCTTTTCTCACCTCCACATTAATTTATATCTCGACTTGGGAACCATTCATAGATAGCGAATTTTATGATAACAATTTCTTCACTATTAAAGATTATTCACTTGTTAGTTTCCCATAGCATGGAATGAATAATCTATTTTGATTTATTACTATGGGTTAGTTACCATTGGTAAGGCAAAGTATGGTTCCTTCGAGCGTGTGGACATCAATGATGTCATAAGTGATGAATTCATTTTGGAATGAGTCAAGATGTATATTATGTTCTGAATTATTCTCGAGTTCCTAGATTCTCCCATGTCTATCAGTAGTTATTTTTCTATGGTGGTTGATTAAGATTCTTGTTGGTTAGTTATTCATGTGTGATATTTCCCATTTCCATTATATTATGATTGTTTTTATTGTTTCCATTAGTAGTGTGGATTATTGCAAAAAGTGATAAAATGTTTTCAAGAGTTCATGGAGAATTTTTTTGGAAATGTTTTTAATTTTATCTCACCTTTCTAAAATAAATGTTAGCATTTTTATTTGAAATTATTATGTCTCCTTCTTAGAAAAGATTGTGTTTTGAAGTGATAAAAAAGTAAATGGCCCATTTGTTGTTTTAATGTGGATTTTTTTTGGGAAAATATTACCCTCCTATATTTTATTTCAAACCTCTGGTTAATGTTTCTTTTATTTAAAGGATGTGATTTGTGAATAGATTTAATTTGGAAAGCCTACTAATTTTTCATACTCACACCTATAGTTATCTCTTATTTTTATCTTTTTATGTAGGTTCTATCTTGTGTTTTATTGTTGTGGGAAATGGTTGGTTTTTGTATTAGAGAGTGACCGTTGGGGTCACATGGAGACGTTGTGATTGTCAGGTCCAGTTTGGTTTTCATTGTATGATAATTTTATTTCTCAGATTTTTGTTAATGATTTTCTCTTTGGATATATATATATATATATATATATAAATATATTGGGATGATCTATTTTTTTGTTGTTTCATTTATTTTATAGGGATAAATCATTCCCTTAGTTTCTCTATTGATTCCCTAACATTATTTTCCAGTCTATGGGGATCAACAAATCCCTTCATGCATTTTCTTAGAGAGATATGGGTGACTAGTTTGGGGTCGACTTAGGTTGGTTCCTGACATTCCTTATACATGATAGATCAGTTTTACTTATTCCTAATTAAGTAGAGATATCAATATTAACTAAATTCATCTATAAAAGTAATGAAGTAATAAAATTCCCCCATTCCACCTATGGGGAAAGGACTGCATACATCAGTATGAGTCAATTATTATAGTTTTATGGATCTTTCTCCAATCCTAGTGAATGTTGCAATGGTCATCTTTCATTGTAAACAAGCATGTCATATATCATGTATTTTTTAAGTAAATAAATTATCAACACATTTTTTGGGTAATTTCTGTAAATGATTCACATTTACATTGAAGATGTTTAAAGTTCCCTATATTAGAATGATTTGAATATTTTTATTTAAGATTAATGATTGATTTAAAAAATAGGATTTTAGGTTTATATATATACAACTATAAGGGTTGGTGTCCTCAGAACCAACTGTTTTGTACTTTGATTACATGAATGTTCACTTATTATATATTGTTCATTGTTCTGCATGAATATAATATAATAATGTCCTAGAATATTTGTTTCATTGATAAGGTCATGAAAGATCCCCACTGTGATGAGAACCTTGAAATGCTATAACAATATTCCTAAATAATGTTCTACAGTTGGATGACATAATATGACATGACACATAGTATACAGACCGTCATGTGCAGTACTCGTAAGAAGACAAGACTCTATCTCATGGAGTTCGCACTTGGAAATCTCCAAGATGGGAAATTATGAGAACATACCCACTAGTAGAAATTTAGCATGTCTTGGTGTCAGCAGAAATTGCTATCTATGAGCATTTGTAATGGTCCTTAGATTGGAACATCATCATTGACTCATGTCATGACTGACACACTTAGATTTACTGACGAAAACCATCACGCATATAGTTGGCGGGTAGTAGGGTACGTTGGGTGAATCACGAGTGACATGTTGTTAATGGATAAGTCGAGGAAGTATTTGTCCCTTCCATTTATGGAAGTTGATATCTCGGCCCTTTTATTGAAATATAACTGTCGCATTAAATTCCATGGCCATGGTGTATATGAGGAGTTTATTTCAGCTAGTCAAAGAACGACAGATCAAGCATATAGGTTTATGACACTATCATGAAACCTGCTTGATGAGATATAAAGAAAAAGTGATTAAATTACACAGTAAGCGTTCATATAAGTTGATATGTCAATGCAGTGTCAACTTCTTTCTCTTGGGTGCCTTGAACCATTGCTAGAAAGTAATATTGGACTTTAGGCAAGCCCGCCTAATGTCAATGAGAAAGAGGCCTAGAGGGTCACACACTATGTGTATTCAAGTATCTCATGTAGAATAAAGATTATTCTCATATTTGGATTAATAATTATTCAAGGAAGCCTAAATCATTTTAATGTTGGAGGAAGAATAAAATAAAACAAGTACACTCCACGTATCAATGATTACACGCCGTGTAGTTTTATTTTCAAAAAAGTACACAATGTGTTTTATTAAATATACACATCGTGTAGTTTTTCATTTTGGAAATGAAATGAATAAATGAAAACAAGATATACATGCCGTGTACATTGAAAGTACATGCCATGTTTTTTTCAATGAAAAAAAAGTACACACTGTGTATTTATTAATACACGCTGTGTAGTTTTTCTAGTCGTGATTTTGAGGAAATATCATTTTGTTAAATGATATTTGTTATAATCAGTGTGGGCGTATGTCAAGGAATTAGTGAATCTATGTGGGGTTTTCAAAAAGGAGTCAATGAAATAAATAAAAAATGTAACACATTTATTTATTGTCATAACTCTAAAACCTCAAACCCGATTATAAATATCCTCACAACCCCATATCTTTTCCTTACCCACAAGAGAATTGTTGGGCACAACAAATCTAGAGAATTATTTCAAGGCCGAAAGAACCTCTTCCTCTAAGAACGCTCTCAAGACCGAGATGGATAATATTCCATCAGTACAAGACGATCTAATACGGACAATGCAAGCAAAGGTTTCCCCATTCTAGCACCTGGAGACTCCTTTGGCGACGTCCTGTGATACGAGGTACACGTGTGGATCACCACTAGAGGAAGTCTACACCTGGCTTCTGTGACGTAACGACGAATCACATCAGAACGTGAACATGAACATCAACGAAGAAAGAACACCCAAAAAGTATTTCTTTTAAATTGATTAAATTAATTATAATCAACCTGTAACGATCCTACATTGTGGTTCTGGGACTTTAATTTTCTTTTTCTATTCCTGTGATTCGATCCGTGGAGACTGGCGTTTATCGTCGTATTGATCTAAGATTGATCATTGTTAATGACTAAAATCCAAGTGGGAACATCCACCCACGCGCTTCTGCTGCACCCATAACCTTAAATTAGTATCAGAGGGAGGATACAATGTTGATTATAGTTATTTAATATTCCTTGATAATTTACGCATTTATATTTGATTCAATTCGAAATAAATCATTCTATAAATATGAATAAACGAGATCGGTTCTTCCTCCTTTGTTTCTGGATTCATATCATAGAAATGTTCTTTTAATTTTAATTTTCATTAAAATAAAAACTATGATTTCATCTTGAAGATCTGTTCTTTCTTTCTGTACAACATGGGAATACACTGCGTGTAATGAAAACTACACGCAGTGTACTTAGGTTCAACGAACCAGTACTGGTCCGCCAAGCCACGTCATGTGAATTGATTACTCCTATGTATTTAACACCCTATGTTGACCAGAATAAATGGTGCATTGGAACAGGAATACACAACATTTATGTTGGAGCAACACATCGTGTAGTCCGATCCGGCCCAATTGAAACCCTTTACAAAGGAGAAGTCGCGTACCACGTACACGGGATCGCCAGGCCGGTTACTGCATAACAAGGATGTACACGCTGTGTACTCCAAAATTTCCAAATTACAGAGAACATGCAAAATCCACCAACGTTTACTTTGGATAAAAAGTTGAAATAAATACATGCCGTGTAAATATAAACAACACGCCGTGTACTTTCCAGAAATTTCACCAGGTTTTGTCCAAAAGTAAAATGACCTGTATAATGTATATGGATGAGAAGAATCTCAAGGAATTTCAGAAAGTAATTTAAGATAAAGAATGGATTAATTATAAGATCATAATTAATTGAATTCAAGCACGACTTATCTTTAATATTATAACAATTAAAAGAATTTGAATTCTAAATATGCGTAAATGTCATTTTATGCTATGTATGATCATGAGATAGACCAAAGACCCATTTTATGTCTGTATGGTTTCATTTAAATTTATTTAATTTAAATTCGTTACCCTGCGAGCCTTGTTCAAATAAAATGTAGGGCCTTTATGCCCATGGTTTCTTTAATGTAAACCCCTTGTAATGGAGGATATCCCAAGCCATAGGAGATGGTTCGAAATCCAATGTTGAGGCGAAACCAACCCAAGAAGATACAAAGGTGGACAAGTGGGGGCTGCAAAACACGAACCATCAGGTTCATGGTGTTTTCCCTAGGTTAGGGTTAGCTTATCAAAACCTCTAGATAAGCTAACCAATAGAAGCTCATGATCATTCCATCTTATTTTATTTCTGTATGATTGCGTGGTTTATTTATTATGTATGTCTTGTCGCGATCACAAAATTAATAAAATGAACAAGAATAAAAAGATGAAATAAAATAAAAACTGGACTATGCATAAACATTATCAGAACATGGTTAATCACTTAAGCTAGAATCACTTAATATTAATAGGAATGTGATAAACTAAAACTACTATAAAATATTAAAATCTTTCAATACCATATTATGTCAGACCAAACATTTGGTTACTTGATTAAGGGCAGGACTCCATAAAACTATGTGTTTAACCAACCCTTGTAGGGACACTTACTTTAATAAAAGAAGCCCTTATGAAAGGTTTCAGGTTGACTTAACCATATTACATTAAGAAGAGTAGCCCTTTCTAGAGTTGATGTAATATTGGAGGAAAGAGTTGAGAAAATCCATGTCAGGATTTCAGGAAAGTGGAGTCCACTCAACAGATCAAAGAATTGTAAACTCACAGTTGGTAAAGACCTGCCTACCTAAATTCCTTCAAAATAGCTTGACCAAACCTTTTTGGGGTTATGAGAAGGGATATATGGATCCTTTCCACTAAAATGTCAATGAAACTGGACATTACATGTTCAATGGTGAGGGCCATTGGGACTTGATAAAATAGTGGGAGAATTAAAAAAAATTAATTTATTATTTCTCATAAAAATGTAATCAAGAAAGTACTGATAAATCTGCTGTTTTAATTAGTAGAATCGAAATGAAAAACTCGTCAAAATCATTTTTTCTGTGATCAATTCTGGATAAAGACATTATCCACAACAGTAGTAACTTTTAGGAATCGTTTAGGCACCTTTGGGTTATCCAGTTCAATGAACGAAAGTTTTACGTGCTGGAGTCCTCACTTCCTGATCCGCCGGCCCAAGGGGTGAGTGATAAAGATTTCCTGGTCTATGATCAACATTTGAGTGATGCACTCGACAATCAATGTTTGAGGCTGTCATCAATGTCTAGTGATCTCATAAAGTCTCATGATGACATGGATTCCTACAGCATGCTCGAGCACCTCTATGGTCTATACCAGGAGAGATCAAGACATGAAAGGTTTGTGATCTCCAAGGCTCAATTTCCGAGCAAGGATAGAGATGGTGCCCCAGTAGGGCCTCATGTAGTCAAGCTCATTGGCTACATTGAGCGCTTGGAAGTTCTAGGGTTTAAACTATAACAAACCTATATTTTATGATAAGTATTATTTTTAATTTATTTGATGTCATGTGTTTTATGGTACAACAAGATTATCTTGTTCTATACACCAAACTATATTAGTTTGAAGTATACACAACACTATTATTAGATTGTGTTACACACAATTTCAAGTTCGTTTTATAATATTCATTGTACGCAACATTGAGTGTATATATATATATTCGGTGTATAAATGAAATATAGTTGGATTCTGTTATACGAAATAATAAAGGATTCTTGCACAACACGCAACCCTGACTTGGCTTGCATTACACGCAATCGTGACCTTCCTCGATAGAGTGTGTTATACGCAACCCTGGGTTTTACTAAACAACGATATATTAATATAATATTATTTTGAACTAGCCATTATAAATACTATTAACTAAATTTTTAATTTTAAAACATCATTATTAATCTTAAACATTTTCTAGAATATGGTATAAGAACAAAATAAAATTTTCGGGTAAATAAGTATTTTTAAAAAAAATGCAGTTTTGCCGCCTTTTGATGGCACACCCACATTAAATCTAGTTTTTGAAAAGTTTATAAGTTAAATTTTACAAAATAAAATTATTATTTGGAATCAGGATATAAAATTTTACCTTGGATAAAATTTTCATATTATTCTGACAACTTTTATATTTTAATGAATAGTAAAAACACGCTATATTTTAATTAAAAACAACTTTTTTCATCGTAATAACTTCTATGATTAAATTATAATATTGAATTGTTTAAAAGTATAAATAGAATATATTTTTACCATTTAATATAATTTATGTCATTAGCCTTGATTTTACATTGAATTCGTAGGTTAAATAAATTCAATCTTTTGTAATGTTTTAAACAAAAACCCGTTTTCTTTCGACAACGGGATTAATTTTAATTTAATTTCTGCATCTTCTGTGTATTGAATTTGAAAAAATGGATTCAATATTTGTAATCAGTGGATCCAAATTATATTAATAGACTACTTTTTATTTTTGGGCTTTATGAATAGTAACAACTGTAAATTTTATTTACCATAGTTAAAGGTAAATAGGGTAATTCAAGGTTAAAAGAATAATATAATAATTAAAAATTACATTGACACTTTTCCTAACATTATTGGATGAGTAGAGGCCGACCATGTTCATCCTTGGGTCGATTTTGGGACTCCATTGAGCCACTTGGTAGTGACAATGACAATTTGGATTAATTAATTTAATGTAAAGACAAAATTGACATTAACAAAAATCCTTTAGTAATTAATTTTTATAAGGGGTTATATAAATTATATTTTAGACAATAAATGTTAATTGGAAATATAAAGAGATTTCCTACATAATTATATTTTTTTTATAATTTTTAGACACCATATAAATTAAATTATTTATGACATAATAATGATGAAGTATTTACCTCATTAATAAATGATTTAAATAAATAAGATTATAATGATTTAAATATTTTCCAAAACTTGTCCAATTATGATTGGATGATTTTATTTCTACCATGAGTCATCTTATATTCATCTTTATTTATTTTTGGACCTTTTTAAACCGAATATATGTTTATAATAAAATAATATTTCCACACTTTTCAAAGGTGCCCCTCTCCTCCCTTATAAAATGGCACCTGCTCCCTCTCTTCCTCACACCAATTTGAGCCTTCAAGCTTGGCCAACACATGCCCATTTCACTTCCCCACATCCATATAAACCTACTAGAGGTACTGGTCTTCTCAAAAGACCAACTCTAGTGCCTTAAGAGAAATTTTAAAGGAGACACTTCGAGAAAGAGGTAATACCTTCTACCATTTTCTTCAAGTTCCATTCTTCTTCTACTCCCTCTTCTTTAGTTGTTTCATTATGAGGTAATAACATCAGTAACCATAATATACTGATATGTTATTATAAATATGAAACAAACCTATTTCACCTCTTATCCATCCTACGGAAAATGAAATCACAGCGCGTGCGTACATATAGAATACCGTCTCCACGCCGTGGTGTAATCTATTTTACACCACCACCTTACTTGGATTGGTATAATGGTGTAAATAATAACTATATATGATTATTGTAAAGTGATATTGATCCTGTAATAGTATACATACACTCCAATAAAATTCCACGATCATGGGAATGATATCATCGCTTGTGCGTACGTACGGAATACCGACTCCATGACGCGATGAGATTCATTATCAATGATTAACCATTCATAAATGATTATAAAGTATATATAATAAGTAATCATGAAATATACGATATAATAATTATATTGGAATTATTTATATATATATGTATGTTATCCAATTAATTCCATTCAATTCAACGAGGAAATGAAAATAGCGTTCATGCGTACGTATGGCCTACCGTCTCCTTGAACAGTGTATTTCTTTCCATTTCACGATCTGTTATATATATTTATATTCTGAATATATATTATATATAAACCATGTTTTATATTCTGGAATTAAGTAATCATGATCTAAGTAATCATATGAATAATTACAAGTCAAAACACGGACGACAAATGAAACGATTTTACCCAAAACGCTACTTTAACTTAAATTTACAAAAGAATGGGAAATATAAAGTCATAAGTGAACCATATATTATATAATAACAATGAATATGATTCTGTAATAAGTAAATGACATTATTTAAATCATTATACAGGAGGTTTGGATACGTATGAAGCATATCAGACCTACGATAAGGGATAATTTTGCAAATCTCATTTTTATCCGAGATTGCTTATTCGTAAGTATTTACTGGGGTTATTTCTATCATCCATGTAAATGTTTTATAAAATTGTATTAATGTATGTTTAAAGTCCATTTTACCCATTTTTTACTTTAACTACATGGTATGTATGTAATCTTTCTATTACGAGGTACTTTTTGAGTTTTCCGTCCAAAGTACGAGAAGAATGTTTTTTAACGTATACGACATGAAAGGATTTTTACGGTTTTATAAAACCTTATTTTCATGAATCTTACTCCAAAATATTTCATGACTATTTTCAACAAAATCCTTTTCTTTTAAAATTGAATGAAATTTTGTGAAAAGAAAATGATTTTTAAGAAAAAAGGATATTTTCCTCAAGAATTCATTTCAAGTGTTTTATCAAAACCATTTTCCATCTAAGATGACATTTTTTTCATATGTGTATGTTTCATGTATAATGTCTCTTTGATTTACATGGTTTCTCTTTTCTTATTATAAAATTATATCCATTTCTTTTATATGGATTATGTGATGATGTGATGATGTTTATGAAACCCATTTTATTTATTGGGTTATTCTGAATGATGTATGTTTATTTTGTGGCACAAGTAAGAATTATTTAATTATGAGATGGGTGGGACCTATATCTCCCTCCAATTTATTGGGTAAAGATTTTATATCTCATGAGATAGACATGGCTGTAATGGTAAGTTAATCCGGTTCAATGTTACAGGACTGAAACGAGGAGCGAACTCGATTCAGAATGGGACTTTGTCCACTAAGATGTTCTTGGAAGCAATGCCTTGGCTACTATGGAAATCAGTAAATGTGCTCAATGGATTCCACAATTAAATTTTTTATTCCCATGCTATTTTATCATGGTTTATGTTCCATTATGATCTATGCCTTGTGTACTTCCATGTTTTATGTCGTTGCTCGAGATTTTTGATGTTTAAACATTATGTTCATGTTTTTTAAGTTCAAATGTATATGGTATGTTTTATTTTATCCATGATTACCCTTACTGATCATTTGAGCTCACCATTTTTATGTTTTATTTTCCCCCAGGATCAAAATAAAGGATTTAGGTAAGGAAACAAAAAGTGGAAGATCTTTATGGGAGATGTTGAAGATCTTGAACCATGATTAGAAGATTACGTTCTATGTTTCCAAAGACACTAAACTATTACGGTCCATGTGTGTCCGTTTTTGTTATGTATTAAGTATTCCACAAAAGTATTGTAATGTCCATGTACGTCAAGCTTCGGGTCTCTACAGTTGGTATCAGGGGAAAGGTTTAATTAACCTTTGGAATCTAGGATGCGAAAACTTTAGTGAGATCCCTAGAGATATTTATAAGGGATGTCCTGGGATGTACCTAAGATTAATTATACGTATAGGTTATAGTCCTTGAATTTCACTAACGATCATAGAATTTAACCTAAGATGTTATATATTGAGGGTACTCCCCCTTTACTATGTTGTTTTCCCTATCATGAATTTTGCCTCTCATAGTATTCTTTTTGGGTTTTAGATGATGGCTGGAACCCGAAGGAACCGTGTTGATCAATGTAATAGAAAATGCAATGATTGTCCTCCTGAACAAACCAATGTTATGGGAGATGGAGTGAAAAATCATATTGCTATACTTACACAAGCTATGAACCATTCTGGACTTCCAAATGAGCATAGAAGGGAACAGTATTCTATTGAGTCCCTCATGAGGCAACGTCCACCTTCTTTCAGTGGGTCTTCAGATCCACTTGTTTCTGAACAATGGATCAGTACCACTGAAAAGATATTTTCAGTTCTTTATTGTTCTGAACATGATAAAGTCATCTTTACAGTATATCATTTGGAAGGTGAAGCTGATCAATGGTGGAATCTTATCAAGAATACGAGGCCAAGATATGAAATCGATTCCATGGAATGGGACGAGTTCAAGAACTTATTTTTCAATAAGTACTTCCCTCATATTCTTCAAACAAATATGGAGAATGAGTTTCTTGAACTAAAGAAAAAGGATGATGAATATGTGGGTATATACGAAGCGAATTTTACAAGGCTTGAAAGGTATACATCGGGATTTATTATCCAACCTGAAAGTAAATTTGATCGATTCTTAAGTGGCTTAAAACCAAATCTTCGAAGGGAATTAGCTATAAGAGAGTTCAGTAGCTATGAAGAAATTGTGCGTTCTGCTATCAAGGTAGAAATGGTAGTTGGTGTTACATATCCATCTCACAGTTTTGACAAGAAACGAAAGATGGAGTTCAAGGAGAAATCTCAGAATAATGGTGAAAAGAAGATGAATGTTTCCTTATGATCAATGTGTGGAAAGAATCATGGTGGAGATTGTCTTAAAGGGACTAGAAAATGATTTAACTATGGAAAATAAGGTCATCGAGCAGCTGAGTGTCAAAGTAATGGAAAAAGGGTTTCTAATGACGTGAATAAATAAAAGACTACCGAGAACACACCACCAACACTTCAATGCTTCAAGTGCAAGGAAATGGGGAATTATGCTAATAAATGCCCTAATCCAAGGGTTAGTGATGATCGACATGAGCAACCACTTAAGGAAAATGACAAAGGGAAGTCACATGTGATCACTATTGGCGATGTTGAATATGACAATGATTGTGGTGGAATGATTAATTGTTTATGTAATGGGATTCAAAAATAATGTTGTATATTGTATCGTGGAATATTGGAATATTTATGTATTGGTCTATTGTGGTTTTCAATAATTTTATGGTACTAGTAACCATGTAAAGTGATTGAGATATTTTTGGAAAAAATATGTTATGCACATAATGAAGGGATAAGGAGAAAATGAGATATTTTATAGTATTAATGAGCTCATGACTGATATAAGGAAACAATTATATCATGGTTTGAGGTTTTGGTATCTGAAAAGAGTTAAATTTTGACAGAACTCATGTTTTCACTAAGATTCAATGGGTATTTATTTTTCAAGATAATACATGATTAAGGCCTTAAAGTGTTTGGAATGCGACCAACAAGACATATCTTATGATATATGGGGATCAACGATGGTATTAACATGCGTGTTATATGAAATCTTTGGTAATCATTTTCACTATAATATGAGAGTAGACTGCAGTATTATGGATAAGACTAAAGATTGTAATGGATTATGTTGGACATAAGTTAGTATTTTTAAGGATAGGAGTTTTTTCGATATTATTGATGGGATGTTATAGTAATGTAGTTTTAGAAAAAGGAAAACCTCAAGGATGGGCGACAGCCCATCACGTCAGACAAGGCTGTGGGAATCGAACCCATAACTAAAGTGCGACTGGTTTTTATCGCCTACCACTGGCCTACAGGAAGTCCCTGTTTAGTAGAAACTAGTTTTATTATATAAAGAAATATGATATATGAAGTATAAGTCCATTTTAGGAACCATATATGATTAATCTCACTATAGATGGACTTATGTATTTTTGATAACTTTTATAACCTTTTGTTTGAGACAGATGGAATGACCCATAATTCTATCACATGATCTGCTAACACTTCACAAATGACAAATTCAACTTCATTTCTATAAGAGATGAAGATGAAATTGTCCAAATAACGAACAACTGTGAGACTGTACAAAAATCACGAAAGTATTTCTTCTAATTCCAATTTCATCAACTTTAGGGAAATGATCTTAAAAAACAAAAATGTTGTCCTAGTTCCCTTATATCTGATGAATCAGATGGTACCTTAGATCATCACAAATCTATGGATTTGTTATTGATGGATTTTTCATAGCCATGTTCTCTACCACTCTCCATCAGAACATGATGGTCAGATTTCTCTTCCATATCCATATTTTCACCTATGTTCTCCTATGTGGAAACCCAGTGATGAGTTATTTGGGTATCCATTATGTTTCTAACATTTTTTTTCAATGAAGTTTTGGTATTATTTTTTAATATGTGGGTTTCTATAAATGAAACTTTTGAGTAGTAAACCATTTATAACCCCGACAAATTTCGAGGGCGAAATTCATTTTAAGGGGGGTAGAATGTAACAACCCGATATTTTATGATAAGTATTCTTTTTAATTTACTTGATGTCATGTGTTTTATTCAACAACAATATTATCTTGTGCTATATGCCACACTGTATTATCTTGATTTATACACAACACTATTCTTAGATTGTGTTACACACAATTTATCATTCGTTTTATAATAGTCATTCTTTGAAATATTAAGTGTGTATATATATATATATTCAATGTATAAAGGAAATATGGTTGGATTCTGTTATACGAAATAATAATGGATTCTTTCACCACATGCAACCCTGACTTGGGTTGCATTACACGCAATCGTGACCTTCCTCGATAGCGTGTGTTGTACGCAATATTGGGTTGTACTAAACAACTATATATTATTATAATATTATTATGAACTAGCCGTTATGAATAGTATTAACTAAAATTTTAATTTTATAACATTATTATTCATCTTACACATTTTCTAGAACATGGTATAAGAACAAAATAAATTTTTCTGATAAAATAATTAGTTTTCAAAAAAATGCAGTTTTGCCGCCTTTTGATGGAGCACCCACTTTAAATCTAGTTTTTGACATGTCTATAAGTTAACTTTTAAAATATAAAATTATTATTTTAAATCAGGATATAAAATTTTACCTTGGATAAATTTTTCATATTATCCTGACAACTTTTATATTTTAATGAATAGTAAAAACACACTATTTTTTAATTAAAAACAAATTTTTTCATCGTAATAACTTATGTGATTAATTTATAATATTTAATGTTTTAAAAGTATAAATAGAATATATTTTTACCATTTAATATAATGTATGCCATTAGCCTTTATTTTACATTGAATTCGTTGGTTAAATAAATTCAATCTTTTGCAATGTTTTAAACAAAAACCTGTTTTTTTTCGACAACGGGATTAATTTTAATTTAATTTCTGCAACTTATGTGTATTGAATATAGAAAAATGGATTCAATATTTGGAATCAGTGTGTCCAAATTATATTAATAGACTACTTTTTATTTTTGGGCTTTATAAATTGTAACAACGGTAAATTTTATTTACCTTAGTTAAAGGAAAATAGGGGAATTCAAGGATAAAAGAATATTATAATAATTCAAAATTACATTGACACTTGTCCTAACCTTATTGGATGAGTAGTGGCCAATCATAGGCATCCTTGGGTCGATTTGGGGACCCAATTGAGCCACTTGGTAGTGACAATGACAATTTGGATTAATTAATTTAATGTAAATACAAAATTGACATTAACAAAAATACTTTTGTAATTAATTTTTATAAGGGGGTATATAAATTATATTTGAGACTATAAATATTAATTGGAAAGTTAAAAATATTTCCTACATAATTATATTTTTTTTATAATTTTTAGACACCAAATAAATTAAATTATTTATGACATAATAATGATGAAATATTTACCTCATTAATAAATGATTAAAATAAATAAGATTATAATGATTAAAATATTTTCCGAAACATGTCCAATTCTGATTGGATGATTTTATTTAAGACATGAGTCATCTTATATCCATCTTTAATGATTTTTGGACCTTTTTAAACCGAAGATAAGTTTATAATAAAATAATATTTCCACACTTTCCAAACGTGCCCCTCCACTCCCTTATAAAAGGGCCCCTCCTCCCTCTCGTCCTCACATCAATTAGAGGCTTCAAGCTTGGAAAAACCCTGCCCATTTCACTTCCCCACTTCCTTAGAAACCTACTAGAGGCACTGGTCTTCTCAAAAGACCAACTCTAGTGCCTTAAGAGAATGTTTAAACGAGACACTTCAAGAAAGAGGTAATACCTTCTACCGTTTTCTTCAAGTTCCATTCTTCTTCAACTCCCACATCATTAGTTGTTTAATTATGAGGTAACAACATCATTATCCCTAATATACTATTATGTAATTATAAATATGAAACAACCCTATTTCACCTCTTATCCATCCTACGGAAAACAAAATCACCGCGTGTGCGTTCGTACGGAATACTGTCTCCACGCCGTGGTGTAATCTATTTTCCACCACCACCATACTTGAATGGGTATAATGGTGTAAATAATAACTACATATGATTATTGTAAATTGATATTGATTCTGTAATATTATACATACACTCCAATAAAATTCCATGATCATGGGAACGATATCATCGCTCGTGTGTACGTACGGAATACCGTCTCCACGACACGATGAGATTCATTCTCAATGATTAACCATTCATAAATGTTTATAAAGTATATATAATAAGTAATCATGAAATATATGACATAATGATTATAATAGATTTATGTATATATATGTATTTCATCTAATTAATTCCATTCAATTCAACGAGGAAACAAAAACAGCGTTCATGCATACGTATGGCCTACCGTCTCCATGAACGGTGTATTTCATTCAATTTATCTATCTGTTATATATATGTATATTCTGAATATATATTATATATAAATCATGTTTTATATTCTGGAATTAAGAAATCATGATCTAAGTAATCATATGAATAATTACAAGTCAAAACACGGATGACAAATGAAATGACTTTACCCAAAATGCTACATTAACATAAATTTACAAAAGAACGGGTAATATAAAGTCATAAGTGAACCATATATGATATAATAACAATGAATATGATTCTGTAATAAGTCAATGACATTATTTAAATCATTTTACAAGAGGTTTGGATACGTACGAAGCATATCGGGCCTACAGTAAGGGATAATTTTGCAAATCTCATTTTTATCCGAGATTGCTTATTCGTAAGTATTTACTGGGTTTATTGCTATCATCCATGTCCATGTTTTATAAAAGTGTATTCTTGTATGTTTAAAGTCATTTTACCCTTTTTTGACTTTTACTACATGGTATGTATGGAATGTTTCTTTTATTAGGTACTTTTTGACTTTTCCGTCCAAAGTACGAGATGAATGTTTTTTAACATATATGGCATGAAAGGATTTTTACAGTTTTATATAGAATTATTTTCCTGAAGCTTCCTCCAAAATATTTCATGACTATTTTCAACAAAATCCTTTTCTTTTAAAATTTCATGACATTTTGTGAAAAGAAAATGAATTTGAAGAAAAAAGGATATTTTCTTCAAGAATTCATTTCGAGTGTTTTATCAAAACCATTTTCCATCTAATATGACATTATTTTCATATGTGTATGTTTCAAGTACAATGTCTCTATGATTTACATGGTTTCAGTTTTCTTTTATGAAATGATATCATTTTCTTTTATATGGATTATGTGATGATGTGATGATGTTTATGAAACCCATTTTATTTATTGGGTTATTATGAATGATGTATGTTTATTTTGTGGCACAAGTAAGAATGATTTCATTATGATATGGGTGGGACCTATATCTCCCTCCAATGAATTGGGTAAAGATTTTATATATCATGATATAGACATGGTTGGAACGGTAAGTTAATCCAGTTCAGTGTTACAGGACTGAAACGAGGAGTGAACTCGATTCAGAATGGGACTTTGTCCACTAAGATGGTCTTGGCAGAAATGCCTTGGCTACTATGGAAATCCTTACATGTGCTTAATGGATGCCACAATTACATGTTTTATTCCCATGCTATTTTATCATGGTTTATGTTCCATTATGTTCTATGCCTTATGTACTTCCATGTTTTATGTCGTTGCTCAAGATTTTTATGTTTAAAAATTATGTTCATGTTTTTTAAGTTCAAATGTATATGGTATGTTTTATTTTATCCATGCAAACCATTACTGAGCACTTAATCTCACCGTTTTTATGTTTTATTTTTCCCCAGGATCAAAAGAATGGTTTTAGGTAAGGAAACAAAAAGTGGAAGATCTTTGTGGGAGATGTTGAAGATCTTTCACCACGATTAGAAGATTACGTTCCAAGTTTTCAAAGACACTAAACTATTACTGTCCTTGTGTGTCTGTTTTTGTTATGTATTAAGTATTCCACAAAAGTAATGTAATGTCCATGTACGTCAAGCTTTGGGTCTCTACATAAACTCCTCAAAGAACTGGGTACCGATCTCATTCTTGCATCACTTTCCCAGAGCTTCTCAAATGTTGTTGTGAACTTAAACATGAACAACATTGAAAAGTCTCGGTCTGATCTTCTTATCCTCATTAGACAAGTTGATAATTAAATGAAGCGTGAAAAACCTTCTTACTTATGGTGAATAAAAGGAAATTAAAGGTGATGAGCTTTAAGACCAAAGCGTCTTAAAGGCCTACCAAGAAAAGGAAGATCAAAGGCAAGGCAAGGGAACAAGATGTTGTTTTTTTCGCATGGGGAAAGTAGGGCCACAGAAAGAAAAATGGAATCCAGCCAAGGAAGCAAGGGGAAGAATCAGGTGAATTTTTCATCGAATGAAATCTATCTGTTTCTACAAATTGGGTATTAGATACATCTTGTGGTTCTCACATTTGTATCCAAATATAGGAACCATGTAGATTCAAGAAGATTGATCGAGTGGAGGTAGATCAACGAGCATCCAACGGATCCAGACTTGCTATTGTAGCTATTGGGGACTACCACCTAACATTTCCAACTAGAATGATCTTGGTCTTAAAAGGTTTTTATTATGTGCCTTCTATAACCAAAAACATTAATTTAGTATCCAGATTAGATAATAATGGATTCATCTTCATGTTTGGAAGTGGATGTTGCTACTTTTATAAAGATAGCATTTTTTTGGAAGGGCACATTTATATAACGGTCTTTATGTGTTAGACTACATAGACCATGTAATGGAAATCGATGAAAATGTAAATTCACATGACTCATACTACTCCCAACTTTGGCATCACCCTCTAGGTCATGTCAATGATAAAGGGATGACAAAATTACATCTAGATGTGTATTTATATTCTTTCAAACTAAAACCACTTGGTTTATTTCATGAATGTCTATAAGGAAAATTTTCAAAATAACCATTTAGTGGGAAAGGTGAAAGAGATAAAGAGCTTCTAGAATTATTTCACACAGATGTGTGTGGACCATTTCTAGTTGAAGCAAGGGGTGGGTTATCGTACTTCATAACTTTTACTGATGATTTTTGTAGATATGGATATATCTACTTAATGAGGTATAAGTCAGATTCTTTTGATCAGTTCAAAGAATAAAAGAATGATGTTGAGAACCAGCATGGTAAGTAGATTAAGAAACTCTGGTAAGATAGAGAAGGAGAATATCTTAATCTGGACTTCATTTATTTCTTACAGGAGTTTGGGATTCTATCTCAACCCACTCCTCCTTACACACCTCAGTGGAATGGTGTAAGTTAAAGGAGGAACCACACCCTATTGGACATGGTGAGATTAATGATGATTCATCCGAGTCTTCCATTATCCTTTTGGTGATATGCATTAAAAACAGTAGCACACATACTAAACCATGTTCCAACTAGATATATAAATGGTATTCCTTACGATTTATGGGGTGGATGCAATGCCATGTTATTGAATTTAAATGTGTGGGGTAGAGAAGAATTTGTTAAGGCCTCTTCAGGTAACAACCTTGCACCCTAATGCACAAAGTGTATCTTTATAGGATATCCCAAGAAAACAAGGGGATATTACCTATACAACCCCTCAGAAAAAAGGTTACAGTGGAAAGACACGCCATATTTCTTAAGAGGGATAACATATCCAAAAGAGATAGTGGGACTGAGATAGACTTTGTTGAAGTTGAAGATCAAGATACATAAGAGTTGGTACAAGAAGAGATTCCACAATGCCCAATGGAAGAACAATCTGTTCCAAGGACACAAGAACTACGTAGGAGCACGAGAGAGGTGAGAGAACCAGAATGATATGGTTTCTTGTAACTGAGGATGGTGACTCATTATTGGTTGACAATGATGATCCTCTTACCAACAAGGAAGTAGTTGAAGGGACAAACATTGCCAAGTGGCAAGAATCCATTAATTCTGAAATGGATTGCATGTACCAAAACCAAGTCTAGATTTTGGTAGATCCTACAGTTGATGTAAAGCCTATTGGTAATAAATGGGTATTCAAGAAGAAACTGGACATGGAGGGGAAATTCAGCACCTATAAGGCATGATTAGTTGTAAAGGGTTTTGGAAAGCATCAAGGAATTGGCTATGATGAAACCTTTTCAACGGTTGCGATGCTAATATCCATCAGAATCCTATTGGCCATTACCGCTTACCATGAATTTGAAATTTGGAAAATGGATGTAAAAATAGTATTCCTTAACGGGAACCTCCAGGATGATTTCTATATGAAACAACCGGAAGGGTTTGTGACACCAATGGAAACCAACAAGGTATGCAAGTTGCATAAATCCATTTATGGATTAAAGCAAGCATCATGGTCATGGAATATTTGTTTTGATTAAGCTGTAATAGAATTTGGATTTTGTAATAATGAATGTGAGCCTTGTGTATACAAGAGGTTTAGTGGAAGTGCAATCATTTTCTTAATAGTATATGTTGATGACTTATTACTAATTGGAAATGAAGTACCTGTCTTACAGTCAATTAAGGCATGGTTGCGTAAATTCTTCACCATGAATGACATGGGAGAGGAAACATATATTCTTGGGATCAAGATCCATCGTGATAGATCCAAGAGAATTCTGGGCCTAAGTCAAAGTACATACATTGACAAGATACTGAATAGATTCTGTATAGAACAATCCAAGAGGGGATTTTTACTAGTGTCACATATCATTTACCTTTCCAAGAAAATGTTTCCTCAGACACATGAGGAAAGAAAGATAATGGAAAGGATGCCTTACGCATCCGCAATTGGGTCTGTTATGTATGATATGCTATGTACGAGGCTAGATGTTTCTTACGCATTAAGTGTGATAGGCAGATATCAAGATGATCCATGAGACCTCCATTGGATGTCAGTCAAGACTATCCTTAAGTATCAGAGGCATACTATGTATATGTTCTTGGTTTATGGAGGAGATGAGGAACTAGTCATCAGAGGACATGTACATGCTAGTTTCTAGACTGATCAAGATGACATGAATTCACAGACAGGATACATCTTCAGTTTGAATGGAGGTGTAGTGAGCTAGAAGATCTCGAAGTAAAGTGTGGTGGCAGATTCTACAGTTAGGTCCGAGTATATCGAAGCTTATGAGGCAGCTAAAGAAGCTGTATGGATGCGAAGCTTCATCCAAGAGATGGATGTAGTACCGAGTAGTAAAGATCACATCACACTCTATTGTGATAATACTACAGCGGTGACACATGAAAAAGAGCCAAGGTCACAATAGCGGACAAAGCACATACATCAGAAGTATCATCTCTTGAGGGATTTTTCTCAGAGAGGTGAAGTTCCAGTGAGCAGTATTTTCATAGAAGACAGTGTGGCATACCCCTTGACTAAAGCCTTGACTTGCAAGAAACATGATCATCATTGAGGTCTAGAGGACTAAAAGTTGTAGGTAGTTGGATCTAGTCCAAGTGAGAGTTTGTAAGGGTTGGTGTCCTGAGAACCAACTATTTTGTACTTTGATTACATGAATGTTCACTTATTATATATGGTTCATTGTTCTTCATGACTATAATATAATAATGTCCTGAAATATTTGCTGCATTGATAAGGTCATGGAAGATCCCCACTATGATGAGAACCTTGAAATGATATAACAATATTCTTAAATAATGTTCTATGGTTGGATGACATACTACGATAGAACACATAGTATACAAAACATCATGTCTGAGTACTCATATGAAGATGAGACTCTCTCTCATGGAGTTCGCACTTGGTAATCTCCAATATGGGAGATTATGAGAACATACCCTATAGTAGAAATTCTGTATGTCTTGGTGCCATCAGACATTACTATCTATGAGCGTTTGTAATGGTACTTAGACCGGAAGACTATCATTAATTCATGTCTTGACTCGCACACTTAGATTTACTGACGAAAACTGTCACGCAGACAGTTGGCGGGAAGTAGGGTACGTTGGGTGCGTAATGAGTGACATGTTGTTAATGGATATGTCGATAAATGATTTTTCCCTTCCATTTATAGAAGTTGATATCTCGTCCCTTTTATTGAAATATAACTGTCGCATTAAATTTCATGGCCATGGTGTAAACGACGAGTTTATTATAGGTAGTCAAAGAACGATGGATCATGCATATAGGTTTATGACACTACCATGAAACCTGCTTGATGGGATATCGAGACAAAGGTATTAAATTACATAGTAAGAGTTTGTTTGAGGTGATATGTCAATGCGGCGTCAAATTCTTTCCCTTGGGTGCCTTGAACCATTTCTAGACATTAATCGTGGACTTTCGGCAAGCCCGCCTAATGCCAACGAGAAAGTAGCCTAGATGGCCACACACTATGTGTATTCAAGTATCTCAAGTAGAATAAAGATTATTCCTGTATGTGGTTTAATAATTATTCAAGGAAGCCTAAATTGTTTTAATGTAGGAGGAAGACTAAAATAACACAAGTACACGCCGTGTATCAATGATTACATGCCGTGTAGTTTTATTTTGAAAACAAGTACACGTCATGTATTATTAAATATACATGCCGTGTAGTTTACATTTTGGAAAGTAAATGAATAAATAAAAACAAAATATACACATCGTGTACATTGAATGTACACTCTGTGTAGTTTTCAATGAAAAACAAGTACACACCATGTATTTATTAATACACACCGTGTAGTTTTTCCAGTTGGGATTTTGAGGAAATATCGTTTTATTAAATGATATTTATCATAATCAGTGCGGGCGCATGTCAAGGAATTAATGACTCGACATGGGGTTTTCAAAAGGGAGTTAATGAAATAAATAAAATGCGTAACGCTTTTATTTATTTTCATAACTCTATAACCTCAATCCCGATTATAAATATCCTCACAACCCCACTTCTTTTCCTTACACTCAAGAGAATCGTTGTGCATAACATCACTGGAGAATTATTTCAAGGATGAAAGAACCTCTTCCTCCTAGAATGCTCTCAAAACTGAGAGATATCGTCTTCCATCGGATCAAGACGATCTAAGGCGGACAACGCATGCAAATGTTTCTCCATGCTAGCACCTAGAGACTCCATTGGCAACATCCCGAGATGCGAGGTACACATGTGGATCACCACTAGAGGAAGTCAACACTTGGCTTATGTGACGCAATGACGAATCACATCGGAACGTGATCAAGAACATCAATGAAGAAAGAACACCTAAAGGGTATTTCTTTTAAATTGATTGAATTAATTATAATCAACCTATAACGATCCTACTTTGTGGTTCGAGGAATTTCTTTTTCTTTGTCCGTTTCTATGATTCGATCTGTTGATACTGGCGTTTATCGTCGTATTGATCCCGGATTGGTCATTGTTAATGACAAAAAGCCAAGTGGGAACATCCACCCACGCGCTTCAACTGCACCCGGAACCTTCAACAACAATGGGTTTTAATGTTCCAAACCATTGTATATGTTATTATAAAAAATAGAAAATATTTATTTACAAACATGAAAAAATCCTATAGTGTCTATACATGACACTGATATTTTTATTCTATCAATAGAAGTTACATAATATCAATTGATTAATACACAAACCATGCTACTAAGAAGTGGAAGATATTAATTTCCCTCTACCAATGCTTCTATTATATCACCATTCTCAACTTGGAGACCCACACAACCCACTTCAATATTCTTGAGTCTACCTAGTTTCTAGATTTTAAAACAAATTTATGGTATACATGCAGTATCCTACACTCAACTTTGAAAATAGACTGAGTGAATTCAATAGAAAATATAACTAAAGTAGAATAATCCACATTCTTCTATTTCCCAACCTTGAAATCCATTTTTCAGTGGAATTTCATTACACATAAATGGTAAATACCTCCTTACTATTAACAACCATTTTTATCATTCAATTCATAGAGGGTTTGTGTATTAGTTCTTTGATTTAGTCATATCCCTAGACCCCTTAGGCACTTCCTCTATCCACTTGTTCACCATATGGGATAGAGGGTTGGTATTTTTCACATACTTATCATCCTTGAGAACTATATAAAATAGATTTGGGAGTGACTTATTCAAGTTATTCATATTTTAATTAGTGATTAATTTCCAGAGGATAGGCATTAAGGAGGAAAGAATAAGATTAGTTTCTAGTTCTTTTTTCAATATGTTACAAAGGGAATCTAGTATTTTAATTTGCTCAATAATTTTGAGTACATGAGATATATCCTGATTTATTTATCCAATCCAACACATATATAGTGCACTCAATATATCATATATTTCATGTTGTTCTTTATCCTATTAAATATCTTATATATGATACAATATTTAATAGTCATCATTGTCCTCATGCATTTTCTGTAACTCACTAGACAATGATGATAACATTCACATGGATATATAGTTTATTATCCGTATGATTCTTATAATTATCTTTACCTACCTTTTTTTATCCAGTATTATGCTAATCATAAATTGGTATTATAATATATATAGATTCCTTTACTCTCGTAGTACTATGAAAATTTTATTGTACCACTTCTGATTACTATATTTTGTAAAGATATTATTTTTATTCAAAATTGATCATAGTGAAATAGAATTGGTGATGGTATCCATTTGATAGAAAAAACAAACTTTATCATATTAATAATCATTATTATCAATTTATTTAAATGTCACATTAAATATTATTTTATTTTATTTGAGTATTCAGTCAAATTATTCTATCCCTCAACATAAAAATATTGAATCTTCAGACACTTAAATATTATAGTTGCAAGGATCCTTAAAACATCTACTGATAATCTAAGATGTGGCATCATAACTACTCAAAAACCTTAAATATAGTATTTTGAATAACCAACTATAGTAAATCATGGATCCTTACATTTTTGGGTGATGCCTAATCTTATAGAAAACATATCCTTGATTTATGCAAAACATTGCCACTAAAATTCAATCCAGGTAGCTATGGATTCATATTTATTTCTAACATTACTCAAATTTACTTATCCTTTAAAAATAACAACCCAATAGTAATAGGAACCCTTAAATAGAACTTATTAGAACCTCATAGTTATGGGTTTTTCATATTCAAGAAATCTACGGTGTCTAGAAGTAATATATTATTGAAGTGATTTTAGTTTATATCATAAAAATAAATCCATTTTCTAAAAAATCTACATACATAATCATTTTATAAATATAAAACATTCAAAATAAATTAATAGATTCTATGTATTCATGTTTATTTATTATTCCAAACGATAACACAAAATAACCATGAAAAAAGAATAATAAACCACACATAAATAAGTATTTGAAGTGATAGATCATGAGAAATCACTACTATTTGATCCGTTGAGTGGATAATGGACCAACTGATTTCCAAGGGGTGACTCCTTAAATTGTGTCTGAGTCGAGTCATAATGCATACCCCCATCAAATGTATATGCATAATTTCACGTTCTTATCTATTGATTAGTGTAGTCCACCACTTCTTACATCATTTTCATTATACATAAATACTCACACATAAGTGAGGGGGTCTCGTGAATAAAATATACACATTAATAAGATCACTGATGGAGATGAATTCCCTTATATATATAGAAAAAAATGTGATGAACATAACCTAATTTAAAATTTTATTATTGTAAAAAATTACATTTAAATAAAAAAATGAACGAACGAATGAGTGGACCTATAAATACATTGGTTAATAACTCTCATAATCATTGAAAACAGAATATATTATCAGTATAATATTAAAATTATAAATTATTATGTAATGATAATTAAATAAAAATAAAAAATTATTAGACTAATTTAAATTTATACATTATTTGTTGTGTCATCCACAAATATTTTTTAAATAATTATAAATAATTTGCATTTTTTTGTAATTTTTTACAATTTTCTAAGTTACTTAAGCCTTAATTTTACCATGGAGGGCTTTATGGTTTGTGGTGAAATTTAAATGGAGTGCATGGGTCAATAAAAGGTGGACATAATTTAAGAAAACTTTTGAGGTTGGTGGGTCCGTGGTTGGATGCTTCCAGTGTGTGTGGTGTATGGACTTTAGGATGTCCAAGGTGGTTCCCCATCCCTATTGAAAAAAATGAATTAATTACAAAATTCAATTTCTAGTTGTGTGAGTAGTTATATAGCCGCTATCGAAAATTTTGTAGGAAATTGTCAATAGATAATGGCTATACAACCACTCACCATTGTGGGTAAATATTATTTTTTTAATCCCTCCCACGTTCAATGATGGATTCACAACAATTATTTTTTTAATCATGATTTTCAAAATTAACCCCGCCCCCCATAAATTATATATATATATATATATATATTAAATTTATATAATTTTTTATGTTCCAAAATATAATTTTGGATCTTTAGATTAAAATTTTTAGGTCATCTGACCTGAGATCAAAGAACTATGAGTGGCATTGGGACCGTATCAATACACTATAATTCAATTTAAATAAATTTAAATATAAATTTTTTTATTAAATATAAATTTCATTCATACTAATTTTTGGTTCCATGGGTGCATTTAAATTGTGGATTTGTGGGACGTTAAAATTTTTCACTATGATCATCGTTATAACATTGTCACGGTGAAGAAATAACTGATGAAAATTTAAAATATATTTTGTATTTTAATTATTAATAAAAAAATAATGAAACCATACATTATTATATTTTTTAAGAGGTTTTCCAATCATTTAAGATTTCATTTTCCTGAATTAATCGTTGTATATTACCGAGATATCATACAAACACAATTCAAGAGACTATTGTTATATAAATCATGGGACTTAGGGTGCTTTATTAGAGAAAAAAGAGGATTTTTTGTCCTTATAATCCTTGGAGCACAATTCCTTTGATCCTGAATGGTGAAGATGGATTTTTACTCAAATATGCTCTTCCTCTATATAATATTTGAGAGAGAAGATAAATATTCTCTTAGATTTGTATGAAATAATTTTCCCTCAAATATGGGATTCTTATGTTTAATATAGGCTTGTTTAGGGACCTAGAAAATTAAATTTGGCCTCTTGAAAACTTAAGAATTCAATATAAGTCAAAAATAATCCTAATAGTCTTAGTAATTATTTCATGAAGGAAAATTAATTTTTTTTCAAAAACTCATAACCTTGAATATATGTTCTGTGATAAAAAGTGAGTTTTTAACATCACTCTCTTCCCTAATTAAATACATTATGAACCATGAATAATATTATTAATACTAAATATATTTATTACGTATTCACTTGTTTACATGTAAATATAGTGAGTAAAAAATTCAAAATTCAATATTTTAAACCCATATAATATTTAATTTATTTATTTATGAGAAATATTTAAAAATTGGGCAACAATTGAACCCCATAGTCAGGGGAAAACACATCCCGAACTCAAATTCACATATAATTGGAATCAATTATGAATATTCATTGTTTTTGACTCTCTAGGTCATTATCTTGGTAGTAGTGTGTACTATGGATAGACAAGGATTCTAGTCTAGCAACCCATCAAGGCCCCTTATAAGCTATGTTATTTTAATTTTAATGAAAACCAATCCTATGAAAACATGTTGGGAACTATAATATTGTTTTATACAATATCCCATGATGTAGGATTCCAAACATGAGTAACCATATTTACTAGATTTATTTTTTATTTATATAAACTTATGGGATTGACACATACTCTTCTACTATGGACATCAATTTAGCAAATGTAATACCATCTTGGTTAATTAGGCTTGATATATCTGTTCCTCTACCAAGAAGTGAAAAATCATATCCTGATCATTCAACTAGTGCCATACCACCAATGACACAAAACACACAAGCTACCTCACAACAACAAAAATGTTCCTGGTTTTATCTTGAATCAATCCACATGATAAAATGGTACACATTAATAATTATATAATATCAAGAGTCCAATTCACATGTTCATATATATAAATAATCAATGAAACATGTCACATGTTTTATTCCTATATGTGGGATAGTCTCCATGATCTCAACCACTCAAGATCAATGTGTTTGAATTTTAGGAAATAAATATCAATTCTTATGAGACCTCAATATATGATAGAAACAAATATTGTGTTTCATATCATCATGATATATATAGACCATAGTAAGTATGATAATGACTATTTTAGGGGTATCTGAAGGTTCTCATTATAAATGGTAACTGCAATAACCTTTTGATAAAATTTTCTAAATTAGGAAATAGAAATTTATATAGTTCATTCAGAATTAATTTTACTATAATGGTATTATAAAGACATGTATATATCAAAATATATACATGTAATTGTAATTAATGTACATAAAATAGTTGGGTCTTGGGAACCTGCTCATAGGATGTCATCATGAGAGGTATGAAGGTTGATGTGGTGCCTATTTTTGTAGTGTGGGACAATATTATAGTTTCCCAGAAGGTCATGGAATATTATTGACATTAAAAATAGGTTAATGGATATGGATTGAAATTGAATAAACCATGGGTTATACATGAAATTGAAAATACTTGAAATGAATGGGTAATGACTGGATTAAACATGCATAATGGATGGGGAATGTTTTTCCTTAAATATAAAATTGATTGGAATAATGAATGTGTTTTGGTTAGAAAATAGTAAATCCATATTTGGTTTCTTACATGATTTAAATAAGAAATTTTGAATGGTGGATATGATTTTTTTCAAGGAAATGGGTTTCATTTGGTGGTACAACAAATTGAATCAATGGTTGGTGAATAGTCACATACTTTTTGTGGTAGATATGCTATTGGATGTATTGTCTTGGTGAGATCCTAATAGGTTGGGATTGACTGTGATAGTGTTATAATTTTATTATATTGTTTATTCTTTATACCATCAGCTAAATGATTTGGGTTCTTTGGGATTTTACCAACATCTTGGTTGGAATGTGAATATGTGGTTTCATACTACCTCTACTCCTTTCCCCATTATAGCTTTGTTATAGGCTATGATAGACTATATTACATTGGTTTTGTGGATGTGGTGATTATAATTTGAGGGGTAATTCATTGAAGAAGGGTAGAAAAAGGTTTATGTCCTTCATTTTCAAGATACCCTTTTGAGATGTACATGTGATGAGGTAATGATATGCTATAAATATGTTGTTATTTGATATAAAATTGTGGTTTTGGAAACGGTTTAACTGACACTAGTTCCAATTAGTGTATTAGACCCTTCTTGGGATAAGGATGTAAAGGATATGGTCTGACTAATATTAAATGTGATGATATTGGTATGGTGTTTCATTGCATGACCACGGATGGGAAGTGTACCACCAGATTTCTCAAATTAGGATGTGAGAGTGACAAACCATTGTGTTTTTTTTCAACGTACATTTTTACTATAGTATATCATTTTTATGTTTTTTTAAATGGATTTTCTATTAGGTGAGAGAGACTTGGTGGGGATGGGTGATAGATTCTTTTATAAGTGCTTTTTGGTTTGGATGATTATTCATTGAATCATTAGTATACTTCCTCAAAATTTTCATGAGATATATTAAGGTGGTTCCAACTAATTATACACGTATTTTCACCCCTATAGTTATAATTCTATTTACAGGTTTTCTAGAAGGGATTGGGAGACCATGCTGAAAAGTAATAGCTCGGATGTTAGGGTTTTTGTTGGTGTTGTAGCCTTAGAATTTAATTTTTTTACATTACATTAACTACTTTTATTTGTATGACATAAGATGAATTACATATTATTGTGGGATTTTGATTTTATTTTATATAATGATGGTTCTCTCATAAATATCCTTGGACATATAATAGTATTGTCTCCTACATTAATGTTTTATTTTTTTAGTGTTAGTCTAAAACCTAGGTCATATTGGAGGTGGGCCTTAAGGGACACTATCTTCTTTACAACTATCCTAGGAGGTGTTCGCAATTGGAGTGAGTAACGAAACGGAGTTTTTCTTACCCATAATTATATGAAGTATTGATAGTTTACATTGGATATACAAAACCATTGTGATTTTCTTTAGTATTATGTTATTATTACAAAATTAAGTAATTACTTATGTAGCATAAATATTATTGACCACCCTCATGTTTAATGATAATTTCATTTTCTATTCAATGTTATATTAATTTATCTTACATGACATGGTATCATGATTTAATGAAACCCATACTAGTTTTTAAACTCAATTGATATTAATTTAGGTAAATTAGTCGTGAATAATGAAATTTGTATACAATATTATGTATATTTTTTGCAAGAAATTCATTAAAATTATAAGAATAAAAATAAATAATTTTTTTCTATTTTTTCATACATTATATATCTAGTTTTTAAATACACAATAATTATAAAAATGGGAATCAAATAATTATTTCATTATTAATTACATATAATTAAAAAGTATTCAGATAAAGCATAAGATCATAAATTTCTGGTTATGAGTGCTTCACAAGACACATTTTTCATTATCAATTTCATTAAAATGATGTTTTATGTAATTCAAAAAACATAAAAAAATAAGGAAAAATCAAACCTAAATAAATGTTATTACAACAAAAATGGTTTTGAATTTTATAATATCTTATTAAAAAATGATGTAAAAGAATATAAATAATTTATTATTTTAATATTTTCACATTAAAATTATAATATATATATATATATATAATATTTTAATAAATCATAAAAATTAAAAATATAATCGTAGAAAAAAGACTTGTCATAAAGAATAAACTATATATATAAACGAATAATAAGACACAAAACAAGTATATTGTGTTTCTTTTTGTAATTAAAAAATACAATATTTAATAAAGAAAGAGGTAAAAAATCTATAGAGGCCCATGTTTTCTTTTCCCTCTGCTTTGGGATTTTTAGGTTTTAGAGGTGGTGAAAGTGAGTTTAGAAGTGTTATGATAGAGAATAGATGGGTGTTAGCATATCAAGAAAACAAACCTATGTTTTAGTAATCATTTTATTGTGGGGTGTTTAGTGTTTGGTTGCAGTTTGGGTATGGTAATTGCAATCAGCCATTTTTAAAGGAAACTAAGGTCTATATTTGCTATTATCCACATTGAAGGGAGTTTATTTCTTTCTACGAAATGAGAAAATAGTGGTTCCATTAGGGTTGTAATTTTTTTGGTTTTAGTTGTGGTTAGATATCCATCTAGCATTAGGAATATAGAAAGGATCATTTTGTTAGTCTTGGTAGATTTTGACATGGTTTGGAAGATACCATGTAATTGTCTTGTGATGGGGGATTGTGAATATATATGGAAAATGTCATGACTGGTGGTCATTATTCAAAAGTTTTTTTAGTTCTAGTGGATATATTTAAGGACTATGGGATGCCCCATTCCTGAAATCCTAGATCTAGTGCCCATAAAAACATAATTTACACACTGGGTTCAATATGAAATGTATATTCTAAGATATAACTATCCCATTATTACATGACATAAAGGAAATGTTTCACTACATACATTACCAATACCTAACAGGTTTAGTTATTTTGAGAGTTAAAACAAAACCTTTATAATAAATCCCAAAAAATGTACATTTTTTACCAATACATAAGAAATTACTTATTCACTAAAATCTTTTAAGTATGTCCCATAAATTCAATAGACAATATATCATTTTAGAAATATCAAATGTAACACTATGATTTTTAAACTAGGGAAATTAAATCATAAGAATTGGTGAGAAAAAACACTCAATAATGGAAATCATACAACTGAGGCAATAATGGAATAAAAATAGTGTAAATATTATAGCAGGATTATAAAATAAGAAATAACAACATTATATAATGAAACTGAAATCATAATACATCCATGGATAAAAATTGAAATAAATATATCACATGGATGTTAGTAAATTGTTTCTCAGTGATTAAATACATAATTCTGAAAACTAATTTCATACCATAATCCATGACATCATGATCATTGGAATCATAATCTTACGATCATTGTAATATCTTATTCTAGGCAGGAATATACCAAAATATCCAAAAAAATTATCTCATGAGACATACCAATACATCAAGGGGCTATATAATGTTTTTCTCCATCCATCACTTATTTTTGTATAGTTAATTCATCATTTGAAATATTCAGTAAATAATAACTAATAAAAATTTCTAAGAATCATTCATATTAGAATAATAACATAAAAAATTCCAATACGTTTCCCAATGTGAATAGAAGGGATAACATGATGATAAAATATCCAAATAAAGGAGGTGAATGGTCAAGAAATACATATTAAACATTATAATAATCATCTTTATTAAAATAAAATCATATAGAATACTAATATTTTCAAAATTAAAATAGAAAGGAAATAATTATCATAACTCATCCAACGAAATAATGTGGATGTTCAAACAATAAATAATCAATATTCCAATAATAATATTTATTAGAATATTGACATATATAACACCAATACATTTCCCCATTTCAATAAAAAGGATAACATGATCATAACCTATCTGGAAAAAGAAGGTGTATTTTCAACCAAGACATATTCAACATCTAAATAATCATCCATATTAGAATAAAAAAGTATGAGATTCAATTAATTTTCCCCATGTCTATAAAATAAATTAATTCTTGGTGAACATAATCCATTCTAAAATAAATAAAAAGATATGATCACAATTTATTTAGGAATAAGTATACCGCTAAGTCAGTACAAGAATAACATGATAATAATCCATCCATATAAAAATTTTGGATAGTTTCAAAAGATAATATCCCAAGTGTACCAAAGTAAACCCCAATGGATATTGATAGTGGAAAAAACCCTTGTTAAATAACGATTCGAATGGTGTCATGGATGAATGGATCAATAATCAAATTGTTTTATACTATGAGATTAGTCCCCAAAAATATATATATTTGAGAATAAATCATGGAACATGATCCCCAAGAGGGTAAATACATTTCTTTATGATAATCAAAATATATGAGAAAATATAAATCTATTTTTAGATAACATTTTTAACATTTTCATAAGAGACAAATATAGTGGCCACAATAGAATGTAATATTCAAAAAGGGTGATTTGGTAACTTTTGAAAGCATATACTTTTATAAAGAATTTGAAATAATGGATCCTTTAACATTAAATAGTGTTTTCCAAAAATAAATGTGATTAAAAAGATAAAGCACATGTGTTTTAAAAGGTGAAACCCTTTAAAACATCTTAATATAACATTTCTAAAACCCATACTGTAATAATATTACAAAACAATTCTTTTTATTAAAACATCATTAACCAATTTAAGATAAAATATTATATAATATAATATTATATTGGAAGAATCCAAGAAGAGAAGAAAAAATTACAAGAAAAAATATTATAACCCAAAGGATATTTGAGTTACCAATAACCCTTTTGGGAAACATATCCCAATAAATGAAAAATATTTTTCAAATTTTTTATGCGATAGGAATGTATATCTCTAAAAAAAATTAGAGAATAAAACATAAAGTAATCAAAGGATACAATGTACCCAACTTAAATTAAATAAGTTATGGAGGACGATTATTACTCAATTAAAAAATTATAATGAACAGAACACCTTAAAACGAGGGTAAAAACTAAGTCAAAATACATTTTACTAAATGAAATTATTTATTTAACACCCGATGATTTTAAAAGAAGAACATCATGTTAAATAGTTCATTCAACACATAACAACAAGTTTATACGATCCATGAAAGATATGACTGTTATAACCTAGGTATTAAATTATAGGGTACTAATATTATTTTCTATGTAATGAGCCAATTATTCTTAATTTCATGAGAATACAATGAATAATTACTAGGTATTAAGAAACATACCCAAGATTCCAAAGGATGGTAATAAATTCTAAAGGGGTTTAAATGCATGTGGTGGATGATTTACCCTTTAGGAACTAAAAAAATTAACCCAACAAACCATTACCAAAAACATCACTATATGATGAAAAAATAAAAGTCGGACAACACAAGAATTATCTTTATAACAAAATCCAATCAAAAAGAGATACGATAGAAGACAAATAAAACTCAATATAAATAGAGGAAGAAAAACTAAATACTTCATGATGACCATGTAACAACCCAAGATTTAACGAGAGATATTATTTTTAATTTATTTGATGTATTGTGTTGTACGCTACACCAAGAATAGCTTGTTTTATAAGCAACGTCATATTAGCTTTTAATATATGCAACACTATTCTTCTCTTATGTTGCACAAAATTTCAAATTCTTTTGATAGAATTTATTTCACGCAACACTAAGTATAGATTTTTTCAATGTATAAATTAACCTTGTTTAGATTATGTTATACGCAACACCAAAGTAAGCTTGCACTACATGAAACACTGACCTGACTTACGTTACACGAAAGAGCGAACTTTATTGATAGCATTCCTTGTATGTGAAACCGAGTTTCACTAAACAATGATATATTATTAAAATATTGGATATAAACTAGCTTTTATGAATGGTATTAACCAAATTTTTAATTTTATATAACATTATAATCCAACTTACACATTTTCTAGATCATGATATGAGAAATAAAATCAATTTTTCAAATACAAGAAGTTTTTTTAAAAAAAATGCAGTTTTACCGCCATTTGATGGCACAACCATTTTAAATATAGTTTTTTCACTTTTTTATGTTAGTTTTAAAAAATATATTTCTTATTTTGAAAAGGAAAATAAAAATTTACTTTGGGTGAAATTTTGGTATTTTTATGACAAAATTTCTATTTTTATGAATAGTGGAAAATACTATATTTTAATTCAAAACTGCCTTTTAATATAATTTATTTATTTATTTAGATGGTAATTTTATTTGGTTTTAATGTATAATTGGATTAAATTTTTTTCATTTTATCCAATGTTGGTCATTTTAAGTAATTTTACTTTCAAATTGGACGCAAACAAATGTCAATCAATAGATAGTTATTGTTTCTTAAAAGCCCGCTTTTTGGTTTTTACAATGAGAATTAATTTTAAATTAATTACTGAAAATTATGTGTTTGGAATTTGAAAAAATTGATTCCATATTTTGAATCATAAGGTTATAAATGTGAAAATAAATAGCTTTTATTTTTGGACATTATGAATAGTATGTTTAGTAATTATTTTATTTACCATGATTAAATGGTGAATATGGTAAATAAGCGTAAAAAAATAATATTATAATAATAGTAAACTACCCTAACACATGTTCTAAACTTATTTTACAAGATATTTATAACCATGTTCATCCTCGGTTTGATTTTTGGACCCCATGAATTCACTCAGATTTGAAAACGATATTTTATAAGAATTAATTTAAAGTAAAGATAATCATAACATAAACACATATCTTTTACTAAATATATTTTTATATGGGGTTATATAATAGATATCTTGGAATATAAATATTCATTAGAATTCTGAAAATATTTCTACATCATGATATTTTATTTATAATTTTTATACATTAGATAAATATATTTATTTGTGATATGATTATGTTGTAGTGATTACCTCAAAAATGAAAGATACAAATAAATGAATTTATAAATATAAAAATAAATTTAATTTGAATATTATGATGTCATCCATGAATTTTCTGGATTACAATGACTTATTAGGGATAAGTTAATGTCTTTTTTTAGAAGGAATAATGTTGTTATGACTTTAACAAAAATCAATTACTAAATAGTATCAAAATTGAAATAAATGTTATTTTAAATAAAATACTATTTTATTAAATGATATAAAACTAATAAAAAAATAAAGTTCTTAAAAATAACATTAATAGTGATACAAATGTCATTAAGGATCCACTATAGGTTCCATTGGTATTTTATAGTAAATATATCAACCATGTAGTATAAAAATACAAGAAGACATGGAAAGAGTTTAATTAGTTAACTAAGGGTTAAAGCTAAAAGAAATGGTAAAATTTGAGATCTAAACCTTTATAAATCCTATTATTGGTAGGATTTTTGGATAAAAATAAATTATCTTTCAATTAAATTAATTTTTTACCTTTTGAAACCAAAAATCATTTTATAATAAAATTATATTTCAATACCTTCCTAGCGTGCCTATCCTCCTCTCTTACCAAAAGGCATCTCATTCCACATTTCCTCACACGACCATGAGCTTTTTATCTCGACTAAAACCTGAAAAAATATCCTATAAACATTATTAGTTAACTTTTGGTGGTCTTGGTTTTCCAAAAAATTCCATCCCTAGTTTCCATAATAAGATATCCAAAGGATGTCCAACAAACAAGAGGTAATCGCTTTACTAATTCAATTCAATTTCTTTTATTCTTCTACTTCCACTTTATATGTTGATTTTGTACTAAAGTAATAAATAAAGTATGCTTTACATTATTATTTGTTATTTTAATTTTTTGAAAAATTTATACCTTTTTCTATCAACACTACAAATAACAATATCACTATGCATGCGTACGTACGACTAAATGTCTCCACGTCGTGGTGCAATTTTTTATTAAAAAGACATTATTAAGATGGGTATAATGATGGATATGATGGATTTAAATAATTAATGTAACATGTTAATTATTATTTATAATTAATATACTATCCAATTAAAATCAATTTAACTATTAATATAATGATACTGTCGCTCGTGCCTACGTAGAGCCTACCATCTCCACGACTTGATGAGATTCGTTCTCTATATTAAAAATTAAAGAATTATTATAATATTATGAAGGAAAATAATAATTATGAACTAAATTTAATGTATAAAATACATCCAATGAATAAAAAACATGACTTAAATGACAAAATAAGAATGGGAAAAAAAGCTGTTAACAGCAGAAATCATGGTAATATTGAAATACCGTTAACAAAATGATATAATATGATCATATATGATATATTAAATAAGGATATGATTCTAGTATAATTTAATAACATGAATTAACCATTATACAAGAGGTTAATGTACCCTCGAATAACTAAATGTAAAATTAAAGGGATAACTTTGCAAATCTTGTTTTTATCTGTGGTTATTTATATGTCAGTATTTACTAGGTGTATTTTTATCATGCATTTATATGTTTTATAAGAATATTCACATAAATTTTTTATTTTTATTCAATTTATGTTTAATGTAATTTTTACCCATTTTGACTTTTACTACATGTTTTGGAAGGAATCATTGTTACATTTACTAGACGAGGTACTTATTAACTTTTTCGGAGAAAGTAAGAGAATAATGATTTTTTAACTTATATAACATTAACTGATTTTTATGATTTCATAATTCATTATTCCCATGAATATTGATTTAAATTATTTTATGTTTATTAATAATTAAATTATTTTCTTTTTAAATTACACGACATTTGGGGAAATGAAAATGTTTTAGAAGAAGAAAAGAGATTTTTCTGAGGAATCAAGTTCAAGAATTGTATCAAAATTATTTTCCATCTAAGATGACTTATGGTTATGTTTTTATACCTAATATTACTTTTATTTGATTGTTATTATGATGGAATTATTTTATAAATTACATTTATCTTATATATATTATGTTATGATGAAATGATGTTTAAGAATCCCATTTTATTTCATGGGTTATTATATAGTGAATGTTTTTATGTTTTGTGGCACATGTATGAATTATTTCATTATGATACGGGTGGGACCTATATCTTACTCCAATGCATTTAGTAAAGATTTATATCTCATGAGAGAGACATGACTGTAATGAAAAGTAAATTCGGTTTAGTAATACAAGGCTTGAACGAGATGTAAATTTGATTCAGTAATGCATGACTAGAATGACAAGTAAACTTGATTCTGTAATGGAATATATCCACAATGATACTATGGGAAAAAATATGTTGGATACTATGGAAATAATATTATGAACTTATTATTTTTCCACAGTTACTTGTTTTATGCAAATGTTATTCTATCAAGGCTAATGTTCCTTTATGATCCATGCCTTACATACTGCCAATATTTTTTTCATGACTCATGATTTTGATGTTTCGACATTATGTTCATGTTTTTTACATTCAAATGTTTGTGGGTTTCTTATTTTATCCATGTCTACCCTTACTGATCATTTGATATCACCCTTTCTATGTTTTCTTTTCCCCATGATATAATCAAAGGTTTTAGGTAGGAAAACAAAA
The DNA here is from genome assembly GCA_963277665.1 of Viscum album. Taxonomy (NCBI): domain Eukaryota; kingdom Viridiplantae; phylum Streptophyta; class Magnoliopsida; order Santalales; family Viscaceae; genus Viscum; species Viscum album. The sequence continues at coordinate 1,764,022,728 of OY728151.1, forward strand.
GGGGATGATCCTTATGGGAGATGTTTAAGATCTTTAATCATGATTAGAAGATTTTAATTCGAGTTTAAAAATTCTGTAAACTAATATGATCTTTGGGTGTCTATTTGTTTCATTTATTAAGTATTCCAAAAATGAAATTTAATGTCCATGTACATCATGCTTGGGTCTCTACAGTTGGAGTCGGAGTGAAGGTTAAGTAAACCATTAGAAACTAGGATGTGAATACTTTAATGAGATAAATAGAAAATTTTCAAGGATATTTATAGGGATGTCATAAGGATAAGTAATTTATAGGTTAAATACATAGTTTTTAGTGATAATCATTACTATCCTAGGATTAAACTGAAGATATCATAGACTAAAATATTATATATAATTTACATTACTTATGTGTTTCTAATCTCTGATATGTATTTCTCACTCTTTTCACTCTAATATTATTCAATATCCAGAACTATATAGAACATAGTTAACCATTGAATTTTTCATATGTGAAAATTATGGGAATTATGAAGATTAATATACTAAGTGGAAATATCATGAAGGGAATCAAAAATATGATTCAAGTATTGGTCATACATTTGAGGATAAATAGATTGTAAATGACATGTGAACGGTATGTGATGTTATTCCAGTATTGTTTACATTAAACCAAAAAAAATATTTATGTTAAGAAACTATAAGAAATGATTCATATTTTAGGAAAGACGAAGCTGATGGATCCTAAGTAGTGGTTTATGAATAAATTTGGATTAATGAGGTGTATATGTTTCTTATATCAACGATTATGTTAAACGAGTCTTGAAATATATAAGTGTTCCCAGTATAGGTTTTTCATTAAGGATTTGCAAGGATATATTGATTATTTATATGGATCCAAAATTTGATTTAATGGTAATGTGATATACTTGTATAATTCATGATTAAGTATAAGATAAATTCTAATATGTCCCTTATTTTTAGATAATGTTGTTTGGATAATGATATGTTGGATTTGAATAAGTAAATTGGATGATTCCAGTTTCTTGAGAACAAATTATGGAGTTATTGATAGGAGGGTTATGATATCATGGATTAAGTATACAACATTTTCGGACCTAATGAAATATATAAAATATGTTTTTGAATAAGGAAGAATTCATGTTTTCAATAAGGATATCTGACAATTCAGGTTGTTACTGTGACTCAAGGGAATACACGATTAAGGTATTCACATGTTTGGAATGTTGGAACCAAGAACTATATTATGAGATATGGGAGGAAAATGTTATGTATATTTAGTTCACATTTTTCTAAAGCTTTATATTTTTAGTTTTTAGGAAGGATTGTAATGTTATCCATTTATGGATAATATAAGTTATATTCCGGTTGAAGTTTGTCAGATTAATGTATTATCTCACTATAGGTAGACTTATGCATACTTGATAACCTATGATAAATTTTTTGTTGTTGAGATAGATGGAATGACATATCATTCTATCACATGATATTATACCACGTCAAGAATGAAAAATTGAACATCATTTCTTTAAATAAGAGATGATTTGGAAATTGTTCAAGACCCAAAAAACGGTGAGATTATACAAAATTAAAGTAAGTATTTATTATCATGAAAAAATAATCATCTTCAGGAAAAGGATATTGGAAACCAAAAATTCTATCAAGTACTCTCTTATCTGATGAATCAGATGATCCCTTAAATCATCATAGATATATGTATTTCTTATAGTTAACTTTCTCTCAACCTTATTCTCAATCACTATCCCTCAGAACTTGATGGTTAGATTTTTCTTCCATACCCATGTTTTTACTTCCCACCTATGTTATCCTACATGGAAACCCCATGATGAGTTACATTGTGTAACCATCATATTTCAACCTTTCCTTTTTTATGTTTTGTTTTAGTATCCCTTTTTATGATATGGGATTCCAAGAAAAAATCTTTCAAGTAGAAAACCATTTATAACCCTAATGAATTTCAAGTGAGAAATTCATTTTAAGGGGGGTAGAATAGAACACCTTGAGATTTTAAGAGATATATTACATTTAATATTTTTTTATGTCTTGTGTTGTACATTACACCAAGATTATCTTGTGCTATATGCAACACTGTATTAGTTGGCAATATACACAACACTGTTCTTGGCTTGTGTTGCACACAATTAATGTTCTTTTGATAGAATTTATTTTATTGAAAATATGAGTATATATTTTTTTTCAATGTATAAATGAACTAATTTTGGATAATGTTATACTCAAAACCAAATTATGCTTTCACTACACGCAACACTGACTTGGAAAGCATTACACGCAAGAGCGATCTTCCTCGATAACTTACATTGTATGCGATAATAAGTTTCACTAAACAATGATATATTATTAAAATATGGGATATAAACTATATTTTCTGAATAATATTAATCAAAATTTTAATTTTATATAACATTTTCATTCATCTACAAATATTTTCTAGAACATCTTTTGAGAACAAAATCAATTTTTCAGATACAAAAAGTATTTTAAAAAAAATGCATTTTTACCATCTTTTGATTGTGCACCCATTTTAAATTTAGTTTTTTTTAAATTTTATAAGTTCAATGTGACAAAATAAATTTCTTCTTTAGAAGCGGAACATCAAAATTTACTTGGGATTATATTTTGGTATTTTTTTGATAAAATTAAAATTTTTTTGAATAGTAAAGAATACAATATTTTAATTCAAAACCACCTTTTAATCTAATTTATATATATAGTTACAATGTAAATTCAATTGGTTGTAAAGTATAATTGGATTATATTTTAATATTTTAATCCAATTTTATTCACTTTAAGTAATTTCACTTTCAAATTGAATAGAAACATAAGTCAATCTTTTGACAGTTATTACTTCTTAAGAACCCGCTTTTTGGTTTTGAAAATGAGAATTAATTTTAAATTAATTACTACAAATTATGTGATTTGAATTTGGAAAATTGGATTATATATTTTGAACTATATTTTTCAAATTTTTTAAATAGGTACCTTTTATTTTTGGACATTATGAATAGTAACTTCAGTAATTATTTTATTTACCATGGTTAAAGGGTAAATCTGGTAAATAAGGGTAAAAAATAATATTATAACAATATTAAACTACCCTAAAACATGTCCTAATGCTATTGGATGAGATATTTCCGACCATAGGAATCCTTGGGTTGATTTTGGGACCGCATGCATTCAATTGGATTTGAAAATGACATTCTATAAGAAATAATTTAATGTAAAGCTAATAATAACATAAACATATATCTTTTACTAAATAGATTTTTATATGGGGTCATATAACTGATATATTCAACTATAAATAGTAATTAGAAATTTAAAATTATTTCCTACATCATGGTATTTTATTTTTAATTTTTAGACGTTAGATAAATATATTTTTATTTATGACACAATTCTGATGTAATTATTACCTCATTAATAAAAGATTAAAATAAATGAATCAATAAATATTAAAATAAATTTAATTTGAACATTTTGATGTCATAAATTAATTTTTTGGAATACAATGACTTACGTGGGATGAGTTAATTCCTTTTTTTCTAAGGAATCAAGTTTTTATGACTTTAACGAAAATCAATTACTATATAGTGTCAAAATTGACATAAATGTGTTTAAAAAAATAATATTTTATTAAATGATATAAAAATCCAAAAAATATACTTTTTGGACAAATAACATTAATAGGGATAACAAATTCATAAATAATCCACTTTTGGCACTCTTGGAATTTTATATTAAATATATCAACCATGTAGTATAAAAATACAAGAAGATATGGTAAGAGTTAAATTAGTTAACTAAGGGTTAAAGCTAAAAGATAAGGTTAAATTTGAGACCTAAACATATATAAAAGAAATTTTTTGGGAGGATTTAGAATCATAATCATCATAAATTATAATTAAATGAGTTTTGGACCATTTGAAACATGACATCATTTTATAATAAAATAATGTTTCAATACCTTCCAAAAGTGCCCCTCATCCCCTCCTGTAAAAATGCATCCCCTCACACATTTTTTCACACCACCTTGAGACTCCTATATAGACCAAACACTACCCAATTCGCCTATAAATATTATTAGTTAACTATTTTAGGTCCCAATTTTCCAAAAAATTCAATCCCATGTGTCCCTAAGAAGATATCCAATGGAAGTCCAATGAACAAGAGGTAATTGCTTTACCAATTCAATTAAATTTATTTTCTTCTCATACTACCTCTTTCTATGTCGATTGCATACTACAGTAATAACTCCATTATATTATACATTATTAGATGAAATTACAATTATGTTACAACCTTATAACTCCTTATATCCATCCTACAAATAACAATATCACCATGCATACATATGTACATCTTACGTCTCCATGTCGTGGTGTAATTTGTTATTAAAAAAACATTATTACGATGGATATAATGATGAGTATAATGGATTTAAATAATTAATATAACATGATAATTATTCTTTATAATTAATATACCATCCAATTGCATATCATTTAACCATAAATAGAATGATACTGTCGCTCATGCCAACATACGACTGCCGTCTCCACAATGCAATGAGATTCATTTTCTATGTTAACAATTCAAGAATTATTATAATATTTATATTATTATTGAAAGTAATAACAATAACATAATGTAATGAATAAAATACATCCTAGTCATAACAAACATGACTTACACGCAAAATATTAATTGGAAAATGAAGCAGTTGACACTTGAAATAATGGTTATATTGAAATTCCATTAACAAAATGATATTATAGGATCATATATGATATCATAAATATGGATATGGTATTGGTATAATCTAATATCCTGAATAAAACATTATACAGGAGGTGAGGATGCCCTCGACTAATGAAAAAAACAATGTAAGGGATAATGTTGAAAATCTCGTTTTTATCTGAGATTGTTTATACGTAAGTATTTACTGAGGTATATTTATCATATATTTCCATGTTTTATAAGAATATGCTCATTAAATTTTTACTATTGTTATATATATGTTAAAATTAATTTTTACCCATTTTGAATTTTACTACATCGTTTGGAAGGAATATTTCTTACGTTTACCATGTGAGGTTCTTTTTAAAATTTCCATAAAAAAGTACAAGAAGAATATTTTTTTATCTTTTACAGCATGAACGGATTTTTACACTTTCATATTGCATTATTTGTATGAATCTTAATTTATAAGATTTAATGTTTATTTTCAATTAATTTATTTTATTTTAAAATGTCATGACATTTTGTGAAAAGAAAACATTTTAAAAGAAGAAAATTTATTTTCCCCAGGAATTATGTTCAAGCATTTTATCAAAAAAAATCCATCTAAGATGACATAGGGTTATATTTATATACCAATTATATAATTGAAACGATTGTTCTTATTATGGAATTTGTTTTATGAATTCCATTTATCTTATATTGATTATGTTATGAAGAAATGATATTTAAGAATGCCATTATATTTCATGGGTTATGCTATGGTGAATGTTTTTATGTTTTTTGACACATGTAAGAATGATTTCATTATGAGATGGTTGGGACATATATCTCCATCCAATTCAATGGGTAATGATTTATATCTCATGATATAGAGATGACTGGAATGAAAAGTAAATCCAATTCAATAATGTAGGGCTATAACGACAAGTAAATCTAGTATAGTAATACATGTTTGGAATGACATGGAAACCCAGTTCAGAAATGGACTATGTCCACTATGATGGTCATGGAAGCAATGCCTTTGAAACTATCAAAATCTTATTATGTGCTTAGTAGTTTTTCAAAATTACTTGTTTTATTTCAATGCTATTCTATCATGGTTAATGTTTCATAATGATCCATGCAATTCGTACTGCAAAGATTTATTTCATGATTGAAGAGTTTTATGTTTAAAATTTATGTTCATGTTTTTATATTCAAATGTTTATGGTTTGTTTTATGTTCTACATGATTACCCTTACTGAGAATTTTATCTCACCCTTTCAATTTTTTCTTTTCCCTGGGATATTAATAAAGGTTTTAGGTATGAAAATAAAATGGGAAGATATTTCTCATATATGTTGAAGATATGCCACCAGGATTAGAAGATTTTTTTTAGAGTTTTAAAAGAAACTAATATAATACTATCTTTGGGTGTCTGTTTGTGTCATGTATTACGTTTTCCACAAAAGAAATGTAATTTCCATGTACATCATGATTGGGTCTCTACAGACCACGAGATTCCATTCTCCACAACATCGATGCCCCAACATCACCAAACTGCCCACGTACACTAAGGTGGTGCTAAAAACGTCAAACAATTTACCTTTTCCCATGTACCAGAAGATAGAATATGAAAAATCCCCAAAGTTAAAAGGAAGGGGTGAGTATAAAACATTGTAGTCATTCCCCCAATGACTTCCCTACTCATTTCAATATCATATAATGGTTAGATACATTTATATAAAACAGTTTATATAAAACAATTTCCAAAATAGTTAATAACTAAATATATGCAAGTCTCAAGACCATTTAAAACGAAGTGTATACAAGTACTATTTTCAAACAATATCTAACATGTCAGATTTCTAGAAAAACCACCATGCATTTCCTTGAAACTATTCGTCATTAATGTTTTGTCAAATCTATTCCATTTCACTTATTCACACATCTAACTATACATGCTTCATTATGACAGTTACATACTCATGAGAAGTCTCTCATCGATATACGATGTCGTCACATGATAATTATTACCCATTTTTCATTACACATTTGGAACCATGAAAAAGTTCATATTCTAACCAAGCCTCATAAATGTGATCTACACACACACCACTATTATGCTAAACCCATTTTAAATTAAAATTTCAAAAAAATCGTTCTTTTATTGAAACCCATTTAAACAAACCAAATTCAAATCACCCATTAAATTTCAATAAAATCATTCCTTTTATGGAAAAACATTTTATCAAATCCAATCACCATTATTCTAGAGAAATCTCATTTTAAAATCCACATTTTAAAATCTATAATCAATCACATTAATCAAAATGACTTATTTTATAGATTTTCTACAACCATTACAATTGTGGGTTTCTAGAAATCATAAATCATCCAATTAATAATAAAATACATGAGTAGAAATAAATTTCAAACCATTACATTTAGTTATATAAAAATTAATTGATAGTGAAGCCACCTACCTCAACTATTTTAATGAAAAACAAAAACGAACGAATAATGCAGAAGAAAACCAGGTCAATTCTCCATGAAACCACCTTAGATCTCTTATCTCATCACTATCAAGACAAAATGAAAAAATATTTGGAATTAAATATCTTAGATATACCCCAAATGAATGTATATCTATGAAACTGAGAATATAGGAGATGCATATTTAATTATATCTAAGAAATCGATCAAGAACGATGAAGAATGATCACATACCTCAAGAATACAGCTTCAAATAACCAAGGGAAGACATCATATTCCCTTCAGATTGATGGGAGATCCTTATTTGGCCTTAGTTGAAGAAATATACTGAGTTATATTGAGTTTGTGGGAAAACATGTGGAGTGATGACAAGGTGGACCTAGATCCACTTTTTAAGGAGGTGGTTTTTAACTCGCACGTGGTTAGTCTGCACAGTTAGGCAAACCTAGTGCTAACCATATATTAGATAATTCCTTATAGATTAACCTGAACATAATCCTCACATGATGTACCTAATCATTCACACACCATATCGATGCCACTTTCCATAATTTCCTACTTTTCACAGTCTCTACTATGTTCTCCGCACAATTTAGAAAAATCGTGTGCCTCCTGTACACCTATACTTTGGACCCAAAGACATATTTAACGTTCCCCAAAATCTCCCATAATTACAATTAATATTTATAAACCTAAATGGACAATGTAATGGTTACATAACAAAATCTGGGGGTACCACATTCACCCCACCTTTGGTATTTCCTTCATTAGAATGTAGAAAACCATCACTTCCCTAAAAAAGATCCTACCGTTGATCTTTAATTTCAATCTAAAGTTCCCATGTCTCTTCATTAATCTGACCATATTTCCATAGAACCCATGATAGACTGAGTATTTTTCCATGCAATACTTTCTCTTACCTATCAAAAATATGCACTGGGATATGTACCAATGAATAATCCAACTCTAGGTCAACCTGATCTGATCTGATCACATGGTCATGATCAGTTCAATACTTTTTCTACTGAGATACATGAAACACATTGTGCACCAAACAAAACTATGGGGAAAATTAAAACTGTTATTCCACCTTTCTATCCTATTCCAATATCTCAAAAGCTTCAATATATTGAAGATATAACAATCCCTATTTCCCAAAATGATGATGTCCAAGACGTGGAGAGATCCTCAAGAACACATGATAACTCACTGAGAATGAAAATGGTATTCAACGATGATTTGCATACTGTTTTTGATGACTCTCAACTATCCTCATCTTCTTTATGATCAATTTAATATTCTCCATCACTTCATGGAGAGGTCTTGAAATAACTAGTGATGTCTCACCTTCTTCCACCCAACAATGTGGATAATGACACATACACCCATACAATGCTACAAAATAAGCCATTTGTATCGAGGTCTGATAGGTGTTATTATATGCAAACTCCACTAAGGGTATATTCTCTTCCCACAAGACAAAAAAATCCATTACAGAAGCCCACACAATGCCTTCCAATGTTTGTATCATCCTTTATGAATTCCCATCCATTTGAGGATGATACGACATACTCATAGTAAACTAAGTCCCAAAGGGGTTTCTTTGAAGATGTCTAGAAACGAGATGTGAACCTTAGATATCTGTCAAAGACTATAGAAATTTGAAAACCATGTCATTTCACCACTTCTTGGATATAGATGTTGGATAGATCCTCCATCATATGAGTTTCACAAATAGTAATGAAATGGTTTGACTTGATAAGATGATCCACTGTCACCCTTATGGCATCATGTTTCCAAATTGATCTTGGGAGACATGTAAAAGAATCAATCTCTAACTGCTCCCATTTCCACACTAGGATTGGTAAAGATAATAACATACCCTCTAGTTTCGGATAATCTTCCTTAACATACTAAAAAGTAAAGCCTTTTAAAATTCACTCATCCTTTTTCCTTTTTATTCCACTCCACCAAAACTGAGACTTCATTACCTTATACATCATATGTATAACTGGATTAATAGCCTATATCGAATGGGGGTATACATGAAGAAATTGCTCCTAACAAATTATAGGTACAACTATCTAATCTAAGAATCACAAAACTGAACTCCCAATAAGTTTCCATCACTCAATGGTCTCCTAACCACTGAATTTTGAACTCATAAACAAGCATTCTGCATCAGATTTTTGTGACTCTTTATCAATATTTACCAGATCAGGAACCACATAAATTGAAAATAAAACCACATCCTCACCTCAGTCTTCACATTTAACATTCATGTCACCTAGTACGACCATCAACTGCTACTCATATGAAGATTCTATTTTCAACTGTGCATATGAATTTATAGTTAATACATCTGCTACCATATTTCCTTTAGCCGGTGTATACATAATGTTAAATTAAAAAATCTTAAGATAGTACATCCATCTTATTTTCCTCAGAATAAAATCCCACTGTGAGAAAATTTGTTTAAATCTCTTATGATCTGTAAACACATAAAATTTCTTAGAAAAGAGAAAATTATTCCATGTCTTTAAGGAATGGACAATTAATGATAACTCCAAATCATGTGTTGGGTAATTCTCCTAATGCACTCTCAAATTCCTTGAACCATAAGCAACCACATGGTATCCTTGCATGAGAACACATCCCAACAAAGATCCCAAAACACCACAGTACACCACATACCCATATCATGATTCTGGAAAAATCAAGATAGGTGTTGATGTAAGAAAAATATTCAGCTCTTGAAAAGACTTATAACATTCTTTATTCCATTGGAATGGATCATCCTTGTTTTCCAAAGATTCCATGGGAGAGTCTAGTCATGGTAAGTCGTGAATAAAGCATCAGTAATAACCAGATAGATTAAGAAAACATTGCATATCAAACATATTCCTCAGTGGTTTTCAAGAGGTAGCAGCTTCAATCTTTTCCAGATCAAGGAAAACACCTTTTTCAAAAATAACATGGCTAAGAAATATTACCTTTTATATCCAAATATCACACATGAATAATTTGGAGTACAAAATGTGATCACTCAATATTTCCCACACTATTTCTAAGTGTTCCTCGTGCTCATCCCTAGTCATTTAATAAACCAATATGTCGTCCAAAAAAACCCCAAAAAAATAACAGAGTTATCTCTAAAATATCGGATCAATCAATTCCATAAAGACCTTTGGCTCATTTATTAGATCAATAGGCATGAATATGTATTCATAATTTCCATATCTTCTTTTGAAAGATGTCTTCAGAATATCGTCCTTCTTAACTTGTAATTGATGATATCCCAACTGCAAGTCAATTTTATAGAACCACTGAGCTCCCCTCAATTGATCAAAAAGATTAGGAATCCATGGATGTGGATATCTGTTCATTATCATAATGTGGTTAATAATACAATAATCAACCCAAAACTAAAGATTTATATATTATTTATTTATGAAGAAGTCATGTGATTCCCACAAGGACATACTTGGCTAAATGAATCCTTTTCTTTTCATCAATTGCAACCACATTTTCAATTCTCTTAATTATTTTGCATCCATAATTTAACATGGAAGAAAAATATGACCGGTCCCAAGAATGAGATCAATCATAAACTCCACTTCACTTATAGGTGGTAACCATGAGATGTTCTTGGGAAAGACATCTAAAAATTTAGCCATGACTACTGGAAAACTGTTATCCTCAATCTCTTCCATCAATGCCAAAGTCAACAATGCCAACTGGTAAGAGATCATTCCCACTTTTGTTTCCAACAAGCCTATTGCACCTATCATTACAACATTTTTTTCCTCTAAAGAGACGTTCAATTCCATCCTTAGTTGTGAAACTAAGTATTCTTCTATAATAGTTTATGTCGGCCTTGAATGTTTCTAACCAATACATACCCAAAATTACATCATAGACACCCATTTCCATAACCGAAAAGTCCCATTTCAGCTAAGCTTCATGAGTAATTATAGAACATGCTCTACATAATAAGGCTCTACATTTTCATTCCCTGATAAGAGTTTTAAGATTTAACATTGAAGGGAATCATCTGGAGTTTTAAACATAGAAAATAAAAAAACACGAGAAGTAATGAAGGAATGTAATGCACTAGTATCAAACAAAACTTGAATAAGGGTAGAATTAAATAGAATAATGATTCTCACCGTAAATGGTCCAGTTTGATTATATACAATCTTCTGATCAACTCCAAAATATTTCTTCTTCACTGCACTCTTATCCTTATTTCCTTAATGAAATTGACCTTACTGAGGAGTTATGGTGTTCCTAGGATCACCATGTTCACCTCTTCTCTATTGATGGAATTGATACTACTAACCTCATCTGGTTGAAGCATAAGACGCCTATGAGACATGGGAAGGGTCTCGAGCACCTGAACTCATAGCACTGCGACAATAGTGCTCAATATGTCTCATCTTGTTGCAGTTGTGGCATTCTCTCAGTTGTGTTGTACACTCTCACTTCATGTGGTCCAGGGTCCCACATTGGAAACATCCTTCATGGATTTTTGGTCATGGAGGAAGGTTCACTAATCCAGCCACATGATTCTACATCCCAATCCCACCTTGGAAATAGGTTTCCATATTCCACTTTCTTCCAGCATTAGAGTTCCCACAATTTCTCATAGATATCATTATACTTACTCCTACCAAAGATCCTGGGATATCCCATTATGCCATTGTCTCTCTATTCACTACATATGTAGAATCTCTAATATAGAGAACCACATTCTTCAAGAGAATCTCTTATCTCATCCCCGATTAGAAAATGCATGCCTTCTGGGCCACAGTCGCCACAACTTCGGGGGGAAAGTTCACTAAATTCACGAATTTATCCATATATTTTGTGAGAGAAAAATTTTATTTCTTTAGGCGGAATAATTTCATCATTATCAGGATCCTAAACGTGTGATGAGAAAATTTTTGGTTAAAAAATTCCTCAAAATCCTCCCATGTAAGGACATTATATAGTTTATTTTGCACCCCTGGATCCCACCACCGACATGCAAGATCCTCGAGCATAAATTTGGCTGGTTGAATTTCAGCTCTGATGGTGTGATGATGAAATAGAAGATATAATTCATCCAATTCAGTCACAGCTCCACCTTTTCAGGTTCAGAATCACCCCAGAAGATGGGTGGATTCTGCTCATGAACTAGATGGAATGATCTACATGCCTTGGATCATACCTTCAGTTCCTCATATCCACACCTTGAAATGCTTGAACGATACTCTGAACCATCTCTTGGATCACTCGTTAGTACGGTGCAACCATATTCTTCGTAGCTTCTTATGGTTGGTTTATACGATTCCTATGATGTGTCATTTACAAAACAAACAACAATCGCTATATGCATAACTCTCTAGCAACTCATGTCTTACCATTTAAAATTATATCACATTAACAACCACAATATAGATTTCCAAAATCAGCCATTTTTTAAAACTTGAATCATTATTTTTGAATATCAAACCACTTTAAAATTATATCAACCATGCTCTTATCAAATTCATTCATTTGAAAAAAATCTCATGAGTTTCAAAAATCAGAACTTTTGGGAAAAATATAAATCATTAATCTAAATGAAATATGCACTCTTAGTGGGAGGGAATTCATCTATAATTCATTTCATGCCCATCTCATTAGATAAACCATTGACAATGCGATTTCCAAATTCCTATTAGTGTCTCTAAAACACTTATGTACTCAATGATCTAGTAACATGAAGTTCTATATAAAAAGGTTTTCTATTTATTTTAATGCTACACATTTCTCGTTTCAACAATCCTACTCCATTCAAAAATTACAACCCATGAAATAGAAAATAATGAATTATAACTCCAAGACCAAGATATATGTGGAATACTTGTTCTAAAAGGGAAAGAACAATATGAAACCAAATATATCAAAAAAAAATTTGGATTGAAAAAATTATACCATTTGTAGTGACACACTTATTCTCATTGTCGTGAGAATATGTTGAATCATTACTAGGCCTTAGGCAACATCCCCAAGATGCCAAAGGATGGAAATAAATGCCAAAGGGTTTCAAATGCAAGGGAGATATGATTTACCCTTTAGGAACTAAATTCATTATCCCAACAAACCATTACCAAAAAATTCACTATATGATACATGAATAAAAGCAAGTTAGCTCAACCATTATCTTTAAAACAAAATCCAATAAAAAAGAGCTTCAATGGAATCCAAATCGTAATAAAAGTAAACAACAAAAGAACTACTAAAGACTCCAATATGACAACAAGACTCCATGCTCCACAAGCTCCATGTTGCAACATCACTAAAATTCCCACGTATCATATGGTGGAGCTAAAAATGTGTGACACTTTACCTTTTACCATGTACCAAAAGATATCATCCACAAAAGAATTGATGTTCCAAAGCAGGGGTGAGTATAAAAATCAGTAGGATTTACCCAATGACTTCCTTAGTAATGCTACTACGATAGAATGGTTAGAAACTTTTATATAAACTAGTTTATATAAAAAATCTCCAAGAACAGTTTATAACTAAATATAAACAAGTATCAAGACCTTTTAAAACCAAATGTAAACAAGTGCTATTTCAAGACAATTTATAGCAAGTCACATTTCCATAAACACCATCAAACAAGGCCTGAAAAATATTTATCATTAACGTTTAGGAATATCTATTCCTTTCCACTTATTCACACATCCAACTATGCATGATTCATTATGAATGGTCCATACTCATGAGTGGTTTATTGTCGATCTACCATGTCATCATACGATAATTATACCCCATGAACTACTAGAAATATGGAACTGATCACAAAGAAATATTCCATCAAATCCTCATAAATGCGATCTACACATAGAAACTACTATTATGAAAATACAATTTCAAATTACCATTTCAAACCATTTGAATAAAACCATTCTTTTATTGAAACCCATTTAAACAAACAAAATTCCAATCAACCATTACATTTCAATAAAATCATTAATTTTATATAAACTATTTTTATCAAATCTATTCACCATTATTACAGATATATCCCATTTTAAAGTCCACATTTTAAAATCAAGAATCAAACACATTAATCAAAAGCACTGATTTTATAGATTTTCCACAACCATCACCAAAGAGAGTTTCTAGAAATCGTAAATCATCCTATTCATAATAAAATTAATGAGAATAAATCAATTTGAAACCATTAAATTCAGTTCTAAAAATTGGAGTTGAATGTGAAGCCACCTACCTCAATATTTTTGACGAATAAAAAACTGATGAAGAACGCTCAATAAAACTAGGTCGATTATCCATGAAACCACTTTAGATATCTTATCATATCATGATAAAAACCAATTCTCAACATATTTTGAATTCAATATATTAGATCTACCCCAAATACATGTATATATATATATATATGAAACCAAGAATAGAAATGACGTATATCTAATTAAATCTATGAAACTGACCAAGAATGATGAAGAACGATCACAAACCTCAAGATTTTGGGTTCGAATCACCAGGGGAAGCCTTCAGATTACATCTGGATCAGTGAGAGAACCTTCTTTGGAATTAGGAGAATAAAAATCCCACGTTATAGATTATTTGGGGAAAAAGTGTATTAATGTCAAGGTCGACCTGGATCCACTTTTTAAGGAGGTGTATTTTAACCCGTGCACGATTAGTCCACATGGGTAGGAAAACCATGTGCAAACCATGCATTAGCTAATTATTTAAAGATTACCCCTCACAACCTCCTCACATGGTCTCCCTAACCATGCACATGATATGATGAAGCTGCTATATAGAATCTTAAACATCATACGGTTTCTACTAGGCTCTCTGCATGGTTCATACAAACCATTTATAGCCATTTCACCTCTCCTATAACACCAAAAACTTATTGAATGTTTTTAAAACTCTCCCATCCGACGCCCTTACACATCATAAACATAAAAGAGAAATGTACGATTTACATACTAGAAACCAAGGGTACTAAATTCTCCCCACCATTGGTATTTTCGTCCTTAGAATGTGGAAAACCATAACAGCCCTGAAAGATTTCAGACCACTTATCTTTCATTTCCTTCTCACGTTATTAAGTCTCTTACTGAATCTAACTTGGTTTCCATAAAACACACACTAGACCGATTGTTTTTCAACATAAGGCTTTCTTTTACCTATCCATAATCCACCTTGGGATATGTACCAACAAAGTATACGACTCTAAGTCAACATGATCCCATATGATCACTTGGTCAAGATTAGGTTGATACTTTTTTCAATTGAGATTAATGAAGAACATTGTGCATCAAACTGATCTATGGTAAAAATTCTAACTGATATTCCTCCTATGCAACACATTTCAGTATCCCATAAGGGACAATATATCAAGGAGATAACTTTCCCTACTTCCCAAAATGATGATATAAAATCCTTGGAGATATCCTCAAGAACACATGATCACTCACCGTGAATTACAACTGTCTTCATTGATGAGCTACGTACGATTTATGATGACTCCGAGTCATCACTATCATCTTTATGATTAACAAAATCTTATACATTATTTCTGGGAAAAGCCACGACACAACTAGTGAAGTCTCACATGTTTCCACCCAAAAAAGTATAGAATGACACATACACCCATATAATGCTTCAAAATGTTCCATGTGTATCAATGCCACATAGTTGTTATTACATGAGAACCCTACTAATGGTATATTCTCCTCCCAATATCCACTAAAATATAATACACATTCCCAAAACATGTCTTCCAAAGTTTATATCATCCTTTCAGATTTCCTATCCATCAGAAGATGATACACCATACTCATAGTCTACGGAGTCCCAAGATATTTCTATAAGGATCTATAAAAATGACATGTGAACCTCGAATCTCTATCTAAGACAATAAAATATAGAATTTCATGTCTCTTTACCACTTATTGGATATAGATTTTGGATAGATCCTCCATTGTATGAGTTTCAAAAATAGGAATGAAATGATCTGACATGGTATGTCGAGCCACTATCACCCATATGGCATCATGTTTCTGAACTATTTGTGGGATACATGTAACAAAATACATTGCTAACTGCTCCCATTTCCACCTTCAGATTAGTAAAGACTAAAAAATACCTACTAGTCACTAATTATATACCTTAACATGCTGACAATTTAAGAACTTTTAAATGAACTCATCTACATTCATTTTCATTGCTCTCCCCAAAAAATAAATCTTTAACACATTATACATCTTCTGTAAAACTAGATGAACTTCCCATATTGAATGGTGGTAAGCATGAAGAAGTTGTTCCAGACAAACCATAGGTAAAACCATATGATCATTGAACCACAACCCTGAACTCCCATTATGTTTCTAGCCCTTAATAGTCTCCCCACCATTGAGTTTTGAACTCCTATCCAAGAATTCTACATCATATTTTTATTCCTCTTTAATGATATGTACCAAATCTGGAACCCTATAAAGAGAATATTAAACTAAAAAATCACCCATTTCTTCACATTCCACATGCATGTTGGAAAAGACCGACATCAACCACCACTCATCTAAATCATCTTTTTCCAACTATGAATTTAAATCTCTACTCAATGAATCTACCACCGTATTTCCTTTTCCCAATGAATACATCAAGTCAAATTCAAGCATCTGAAGATATTCCATCCATCTACATTCCCTCCGATTCCAATCTTGTTGTGAGAAAATGTGTTTCATGTTCTTATGATCTGTAACCACAATAAATTTCTTACCATAGAGATAATGATGTCAATTATTCAAGTCATGGGAAACTATGGATAAATCTAAATCGTGTGTTGGTTAATTCTTATCATTCACTCTCAACTTCCTTGAACCATATGGAACCACATGGTCTCCTTTCATGAGAACTCATCCAAACCCAGATCTTAATGGATCATAGTACACTATATATCCCTATCCGGATTCTTGAAAAATCATTATAGGTGTTGATGTAAGAAAAACATTCATCTCTTTAATGGTCTTTTAGCATTCATTAGTCCATGGTAATAGAGAATTCTTCTTTTTCGAAGCTTTCATTGGAGAGGCTAGTCGTCAGAAGTAATGTACAAAGAAATGGAAATAACTAGCTAGACCATGAAAATAATGAATCTCCAAGACTTTATTCAATTGTTTCTAAGAAATAATAGATTATATCTTTTCCATATTGACTGAAACACCATTTTCAGAAATAATATGGTCGACAAAGCGTACCACTTATATCAAAAAATCATACATTCATAATTTTTCATAAAAATAGTAATATCTCAAAATTTCAAAAACTATCTCTAAGTATTCCTCATGCAAAACCCTTGTCCTTGAATACACCAATTAATCATCCAGAAACACCATAACAAAAAAGTCAAGATATCTCTAAAATATTCAATTCATCAATGCCATAAAGACTACTGGTGAACTTTTTAGACCAAAAATAATGACTTCATATTCATAATGTTCATATATTATTTTTTAAATCTATCTTCATAATGTCTTCCTTCTTAACACACAATTGATGATATCTTGACCGTATATCAATGTTAGGGAACCACTTTTCTCCCCTTAATTTATCAAACAGATCATAGATTTGTAGAATTGGTTATATGTTATTTATCCAATCTTTTTTATGCTTATGATAATCAACACACAACTGAATATTTCCGTCTGATTTCTTTATGAACAAGACTGGTGGTTCCTATAGATACGTACTTGGCTGAATGAATCATTTGAACTACATCACTTCCCAATTCACTATAAATTCCATTAATTCTATTGGTTCCATCCAATAAAATTGAAGGGAAATAGGACTGGTCCCCAAAAGAAGATCAATCATAAACTCCAATTCCATTATAGGTGTTAACCATGAAAATTATTTGGGAAAAGCATCTATAAATTTATCCATGACTACTGGAAAACTATTATCCTCAATCTCTTCCATTGATTCCATAGTCAATGTTGCCATCTGGTAATATATCATTTCCGATATTTGTGACAACTTGCCTGTTGCACCTGTCTTTACAACCCTTTGTCCTCTGAGGAGATGTTCGACACCATCCTATGTTGTTAAACTAACCGTTTTCAATAATAGTTTATGTGATCCTTGGATATTTCTAACCAATCCATACCCATGGATACATTAATGAAACCAATTTCCAACCCTGAGAAGTCCCATTTTAGCTCAGCTCCTTCAACAATTATAGAACATACTCTACACAGGAAGGCTCTAAATTGACTTTCTTGAGAGGAGTTAGAAGATTTTACAAAGAGGGAATCATCTTGAGTTTTAAACATATAAAATCAAAAACATTATATGAAATGAAGAAATGTGACACATAAATATTGAACCACACTTTCATAAGGGTATAATTCAATAGAATTGTACCTCACACCATAGATGGTCCAGTTTGATCATCTACAATCATCTTCTCAGCTCCATAATATTTCTTCATCGCTGCACTCTGCTCCTTATTTCCATGATGAGATTGACCTTCCTAGGGAGTCATGGTATTCCTAGCATAACCATGGATAGATCAACTCTATTTACAAGACTAATTCTATTATCCTCATCCGGTCAAAGCATACGATGCATGTGACACCTGAGAAGTGAATCGAGAACCAAACCTTAGAGTACTAGGAAAATATCACTTAAGATTTCCCATATTTTTTAAATTGTGGCATACTCTTTGTTGTATTGTACAATCTTTAATCATGGTGTCAAAGAAACTACATTGGAAACATCCCGCTTGGCTGTTTGTTCATGGAGGGAGGTTCACTGATCCGTGCATCTGATTCTGCATCCCGCTCCCACCTTGGAAATAGGAGTCCCTCTTCTTCTTGCTTCTAGCATTAGAATTCCAACCATTTCCCATCAGTATCATCATATTTACTCCTCCCACTGATCTTGGGATATCCCACTGAGAAACTATCTCTCTGTTCACTATCTCTTTATAATCCATAATACATAGCACATCATTCTTCAAGCGAATGTCATATCTCAGCCCTGATTTGAAAATGCATGTCTTCAAGGCCGCACTCACCACAACTTCTGGTGAGAAGAACACTAAATGGAATAATTTATCCACATATTCTATGAGAGAGACATTTTATTGCTATAAGATGAATATTTCCATGGTTCTCTGGATCCTGAACGTGTGAGGACAAAATTTTTGGATAAAAAATTCCTCAAAATCCTCTCAAGTAAGGTCGTGATCTAGTTTTGCTTGCACCGATAGATCCCACCACCAGTGTGAAAGATCCTAGAACATATAAGTTGATATACTGAATTTCAGATTTGATTGTGTGTTGATGAAATTGAAAATAAAATTCATCATATTCATCTACACATCTTCCTTTTCGAGTTTAGAATCACCCTAGACGATGGGTAGAGTTTTCTTCATGAACTAGATGGAATGATCCACATGCCTTGGATCATTCCATCAGTTCCCCATATCTACATCTTAAAAAACTAGAACGATATTTTGAATCATCACTTAGTTCACCTATGTCTCCGGTGCAATAAAATTCTCCACAGCTTCTTTTGGTTTGATTCTAAGGTGCCTACCATGTGTCATTTACTAAAAAAATAAAAAATCAATAAGTATCACTCTCTAGAAACTGATTTCTTTGCATTTAAAATTATAGCACATTAATTATCATAATATTTCTTTCCAAAATCAACTATTTTCGAATACTTGAAACTTTTTTTGGAAGATGAATCCACTTTCAAAATAGATCAACAATTCTCTTTTAAATGACATTCATTTGAAAAAAAATTTCATGCTTTTCAAAAATAAACACTTTTGGACTAAATATAAATCATTAATCCAAAAGAAATATGCACTCCTAGTGTGAATTCATTCATCTATAGTGCATTTCATGATCATCTCATTAGAAAAACCCTTGACCTTGATATTTCCATAATCCTATACGTGCCTCTAAAAAACATATGTAACCAACTTCCTAGTAAAATAAAACTCAACATAAAAAATGATAGCTATGGTTGTACTCCTCAAGTGTTAATCATGTTTTAATGATAAAAAATCCTACACATTCTTTAAATCATGTTAATTCTATTTAATCGTTCTCAAATAACGTGTACATATGATTGGTTTCATTATGATTTAAATAAATATATAAAAGATCCCAAGTACTATGTTTGATTATTGTAAACTATTTTTAATTTGTGTTTTAATGGATTTAATTGATAAATGATTAAGTCTAATCCATTATATGAATATCATTGTTTATGTTTGTATACAGATATTTCTCTAAATCAAATAAATCGTGAGTCGACCACCGGTTATGTTTTTCTAGAAAATAACCTAGACACTCTGACCCGACACCATGACCAAACACCATAACCCAGACACCGTGACCCAGACACTATGACCCAGACTCCGAAACTAGACACCGTGACTAGACACCGAGAACCAAACACCCTGACCAGACACCACATTTGTGATACTGGTTCTTGATCTCTATAAAAATATTACATCATTACTATCTCACCGATTAAATGAAAATAAGGAGACATTATTCCATAAAGACACCGTTTCATGGAGAAACATTTCTGACTGACTCTGACATAGTTCATTAATCAATTTTTTTTTCATTTTTCAATTTAATTTCTAACAGTCATATTTGAGTCTTTTAAATGCACTGGCACAATTAATATTTCATTCTAGACGTGTCACCTAATAGTATGAGGTACAAGGTTAATAATACATGTATCATGTCGGCTCCAACACATGCACTCCATGAATATAAAGAGAAGTGCGTCCCAAAAGCAAAGGTGCATGATAAAAAAGAAGCACGATCATTGTTGAGAAAATAACCGAAACATGAAACTCAACACATCTGAAGAAAACACAATAAATTCTCAAATCCAAAAACATGGGATATAATATGCCAGATTCAAAAAACATATTCACATTACCAACTCCATGAAGAACACAATCCAGATCTAACTAGATACAAGAGAATCAGACTTTCAATTCTATGTTTCTCGCAAGAGGACTCGATTTAGACATCTGCTTCATCCGAGAAGTCCAGATCTATATAGAGTAACACTCAGTGCACTTCTAATCTTATCTCATCATTTTTTCTCTATTGTGTATTTTTTTTATCTCTTGAGTAGTGTGCGTGGGTCTGTTTAAAAACACACACAGTCTCATAAATTAAACTAGATGATACAAAATATCCTTCCACTCACATCCTTTTACAGTTGTTTACTCCCACAGAAAACTGTGGAAGTGGTCCCTATGTGACCTATTTGTCTATACCCATGAATAACATTGGAATAGGTCATGTGACCTGGACATTCCTATGGACTATTATATACCCCGATCCAGGGTGTGGATCAAGTTTATTAATATAAAATTCTTGGTGGAAGGTGATCACCATGTGGAGTGGATTTGGTGTCCACTTGAGACTGAACCACTTTTTTATATCTGCTATGTTTATTGATTTATTTTTCTCTATTTTACTATATAATTTAGAAATCGCTAAATTTACATTGATATTTAATCATTAAAATAAGTTATAATTGTTTTTCCTTATTAGAATAGCTTCAAGAGAAATGTTAATAACAGATATTAATATTACTAAGAATTAATCTATCTTCTGAGAAGTTATTTAAACAGTCAAAGTTTTATTACCATATTACATTGATTAACTGGGATGTATTTATTTTATTAGGGAAACATTTAAGAATACTTTTCAAATAGAAACTTTTATAGATACTCAATTCACCCCTCTTGAGTAATCTAATTTGACCAAGATTTGGTATCAGAGGAGTTCTCTATTCCTATTAAGACTCTATTTTTGACCCTATTCAACTGTGATTTTTTTTGTACATCAACGACCTGTAAATTTCTATTAATTCTAAATTCTAGCCCATTTTATGGATTTATTTATTATAGATTATATACTGGAAGGTGATGCAACATACAGAACACCATTCTTTAATGGAACCAATTATTCCCAATAGACAATTGAAATGAAAATGCATTTAGAAAGTATGGGTTTGGAAATTTGGTCTTCAATTATATATGAGTATAAATTTCCTACTACTGATAGAATCACATGGGATGACTCATCCAAGACAGCCTACAATAAAAATTGTAAATACATGAATTCATTTTATTTTTCCTTAGGAGATGAGGAATTTTACAGAATGTTTGCATGTAAAACAACCCATGAAATTTGGGATACGTTGTCTTTTTCACATGAAGGAACTTCTAGTGTGAAAGAAATGAGACTTAATACTTATACTATTAAATATTATAACTATAAAATGAAACCTGATGAACCTATTTCTGACATGTATCTCAGGTTCAATGAAATTGTCATCACGATGAGTTCCCTTGGAAGAGAATCACTGCCAATGAACAAATTATAAGGATTCTTAGATGTATGCCTCACTTATGGATATGAACCACTGTATCTATTTGATAATCATGCGACATAAGAAAGTTTCCAATAAAATAACTCATTTGGGAATTCATTATGTATGAAGAGGTATTTAAAGTCAACAAGGAAGAAGAGGATGAACCTACATGAAAACATGTTGCATTTAAAACCACCACCTCTAAGAACAAAGAGAAAGGGATATTGGAAGTCTCTATATAATGTTCAAGAAGTGAACAATTATCACATGAAATTGATGAAGAGATGGCTTAATTAGCCAGAATATTTAACAGATTTTACAAGAAGATGAAATTTTTTAGAAATCTTTAACTTCAAGGGAAGATATGATCAAAAAGGATGTTGGAAGAAATATTGGAAAATAAGTGAGAAGTATAATGAGATAGTACGCTATGAATGTAAGAAAAAGGGAAATATAAAGTCTGAATTTCACGAGCTCGATTACAAAAATAAATATGAGGAAAAAGATAGAATGTATTAAAAGGAAATGAAAGCAACATGGAGTGCCTCTAAGTACAGTTCAAGAGAATCATAATCTTCTCATGATGAACTGGCTAACAAAACCAATATGTGTTTTATGAAAAACACATATGAGGTAACACTGTAATCTCTTGTACACAATTTCTATTAATCTAGAGATGAGAGTGACTTTGATAATTTGAATAATAAAGAAATGTTTGAGTACTATAATATTCTTGAAGAGACAGGTAAAGAACTAAAAGATAAATACAAATCTTTAAAAAAACAACATGACCTTACCTCAATTGTTTAATATGAACATACTCTAGAAAGAGAAAAAAATTCTCAATTACTCAATGAAAACAATAAACTAAAGATATATAATGAGCAATTGAAAAAGGATATTAAAAGGTTTATGAAGGTAAATGATACATTGGTACAAATGATAGGAAAATAGATTGATCCTAAATATACTTTTGGTATTGGTTATCAACTCGGTAAAAGAAAATTTGGAAGAACTAATTTTGTTTCTATGTCTAGGACACACGACATTACTCCTAGTTCTCAAAAACATTCAGCTAGTTCATGTTATGATACACTCTCTAAAAATTACAAATTTTTTATAAGAAATATTGTTTATTTTTCAAGCACATTATATAATGCTTATAGGAAACCTATGAGGCAGATGTGGGTTCCTAAAGCATTGGTCAATAATTTTACTGGACCCAAACATATATGGGTACCAAAATCTATTTTTATTTGAAAAATTTGTTCGAAAGCATCTTAAAGAGATCCTTTAAAAGCTTATGGTACTTGGAAAGTGGGTTTCAAAGACACATGACTGGAGAATATTCCTGCTTCACGAATTTAATAAAACATTATGGTGGGAATGTCGCCATTGTTGAAAATGAAAAAGAAAAGATCATTGGTCGTGGCCAAATCTGTAACTCTAAATCAGTTTTAATTTCCAAATTAGTTTTTGTTGATGAATTTAAATATAATCTTCTTAGTATTTCACAACTATGTAATGATTTATTTCATGTTAATTTTGAAAATGACTCTTGTAATGTTTTCAATTCTAAAAATGAATTAGTTTTTTCTGAATTATTAAACGAACATGTATACTCTGTTAACATAGATTATTTAGTCTCTCAAAATGTATCATGTTTAAGTGTATTTCATAGAGATTCATGACTTTGTCATAAGAGACTAGGACACTATAATATTCACTCCCTTAGAAAGATAGATAGAAAAATCTTAGTTAAAGACCTTCCCAAACATGAGTTCCAAAATGATTATGTGTGTAATCCTTGTCAAAAGGGAAAGAAACACAAAATTTCCTTCAAACAAAAAATGAATTGTCAACATATCAACCTCTCAAATTGATTCACATGGATTTTTTTGGACCATATAGAGTTTCTAGTTCAAATAGAAAGAACTATGTTTACGTTCCAGTAGATGACTTTTCAAGATATACTTGGACTTTCTTTTTGTCTCACAAAAGTTAAGAAATCTCCCATTTTACCAAATATTCCAAAACTGTAGAAAATATTAGTGGACATAGAATTAATTTATTAGGAAGTGATATTGGCCATGAGTTTGAAAATCAAGAGTTTGAATCCTTTTCATCACAAAATGGATGTAGTCATAATTTCTCTGCCCCTTGAAGACCTCAATGGAATGGAGTCGTAGAAATAAGAAATAGAACCATGAAAGATTTTTCTAGAACCATGATTAGTGAATATGACATACCAATATATTTTTTGACTGAAGATATAAATAATACATGCTATATAATCAATAGAGTATTGATTAGACCAATTATTAAAAGAACTCCATATGCGTTATGGAACAATAGAAAACCAAAAGTTAGCTACATCAATGTTTTTGGTTACAAATTATATATCCATAATACTAAGGAAAATATTGAAAATTCACAACCGAAAGTGATGATGGAATATTTCAAGGATTTTCAATCTCTAGTATTACCTACAGTGTTTTTAAAAAAATAACTAAATGTTTGGAAGAATGTGTCAATTTCAAATTTTATTAAACAGATCCACATGAGCCTATGACCACTCTAGAGAACCTGGAATATGATGTATCAAATTTGGGCATTAATTAAAAATCCTCTAACAATCCTTTAAATGAATCTATGAAAAATTCCAGTTATGGAATTTCTTTAGATTCAAGTCATAATGAACCAAAACCTGTTGAATATCCTAAAATCACTAGTCCTTATTTTTCAAGAGCTGTTATAACTCTTTAAAACCATCCTTTAGATATTTTTGTAGGATATTTAGATAAAAGAACTAAAACTAGAGATTTTCTTAGAAACCATGTCGAACATTAAGTCTTTTTATCACAACATGAACCTAAAAACATTAATGATGCCATCAATTATGAATTTTGGGTGATGTCTATGCATGAAAAGTATAATCAGTTTGATAGAAACAATGTTTGGAAACTTATTGATTGAAAAAAAGTAACATTCATAATAGGCACTAAGTGGGTGTTTAGAAATAATGTAGATGAAGATGGTAACATAGTTAGAAACAAGGCTAGATTGGTTTCACAAATCTATAGTCATGAATATGGAATTGACTATTAGAATACCATTTCACCAGTATTTAGACATGAAGCCATCAGAATTATCCTTGCTTATGCTGCACATCTGAATTTCAAACTATATCAAATGGGTGGTAAAAGTGCATTCCTAAATGTGTATATAGCTGAGTATGTCTTTGTTAAGAAACCCCCTATTTTTACAAATCCTTATTTTAAAAATCATATTTTTAAATTATCAAAAGCTTTATATGGTTTAAAACAAGCTCCAAGAGCTTGGTATGCTATATTAAGTGCATTTATTATTTCCAATGGTTTTACAAAAAGAATAGTTGATCCTACCCTTTTTATAAAATGATATTCCCATAATGGTTTAGTAGTTTAAATTTATGTAGATGACATTATATTGAATCTTCATGAAATTATTTATGTATTGAATTTTCTAAAATAATGCGAAACGAATTTTAAATGTGTTTAATGGGTGAACTAAAATTTTTTATTGGATTTCAAATCATTCAAAATAATGACGGTATTATTTTAAATCAAAGAAAATATACTAGAAATATTTTAAAATGTGTTTCCATAGATATCACTAAAAGTAGTGACACTACAATGCGCACTACTTGTAAGTTGGATCTTGATGATGCTGTAAAATCTTCTAATAAATCCACTTATAGAGGAATTATTGGATGTTTACTCTACCTAACTACTAGTCCACATGAAATTATATTTAGTGTATGTGTGTGTGCTCATTTTCAAGAAGATCTTAAGGAATCTCATTTAAACGTTGTTAAGAGAATTTTCAAATACCTAAATTATACACCCAATCTAAGATTGTCCTATCCCAGAGGAAAACCAATTGAGTTAGTTAGTCATTCTAATGTTGAATTCAGTAGTTTTAAAATATATAGAAAAATCACCTATGGAACATGTCACTTTTTAGGCAAGTCACTCGTATTATGGTGTAGTAAGAAAAAAAACTATGTTTCATTATCTACTGCCGAATCTGAGTACATTGATGCTGGTAGTTGCTGTGGACAAATTTTGTGGATGACACACACATTAATATATTGTGGATATCAATTCAGGAATTTACATTTAAATTTTGAAAATACGTGTGCTATTAATATCTCAAAAAATTCTGTTTCACACTCTAGGACAAAACACAATGATGTAAGACATCACTTTTTGAGATATAATTATAAAAAATGTGATATTACATGGGAATTAATTATAACTAAATATCAACTTGTTGATATATTATCAAAAAAATAAATTATGAAAGAATAGATTACATCATACATGAGTTTGGAATAATAAATCTTAAGTTGTAAGTGTACTGTTTCACAGTATATGGTTTCACAAGTCACTGTATTATGATTACTATCTAGAACTAATAGTTCTATAGTTTTATATTCATATAAGTTATTGTGTCATGTTTACGATCTCACTGTTACTGTTTGTTGGTTACTGTCTGGCACATACTATCTCAAACAATACGGTCGCACAGTTTTGAAGTCACACTGTTATGGTCTCACTCTGAAAGACTGTTATGGTCTCACCATGAAATTATGTTTCAATATAACCATAAAGTTGATTTATTGTTTTATCTACAAATTATAATTCACATAACTATAATTAATTAATTTATTCTTTTACTTCCTCTCAATTTTGATTTTTTGATGCCTGATATCCCTAAATGATAAAAATTAAAGAAGTTGTTCTCCTTTATTCACTTGATCCTTCTTCTATGAAACTGTAGAAGTTACTGTAGCAGGTACTATTCAGTACTATAGTAGCTGTAACTATTCACCTTGGGCCACCGGTTTGGTCTTGGAGTCCTTAAGGATTTCGGGCCACCCAGGCCTTCGGGTCAGTAGGGTTTTCGGGCCACCTTTAAGGCCTTCGGGCCACCTCAATGACTTCGGGCCACATGCTGTTTCCCCAAACACACTACACAAAAAACTGAGAAACCCCAGAAGAGGATTCAGAGAAAGGTGTACTCACCGAAGTAGAGCCACATGGATTTTTCAGAATGAGAGCATATGGCAATTCCATCGGGACCAGCCTGTGCTTGCACGAGAAGCCTATCCAGACAGCCATGCGAAGGTGGAGAGCTACTATCATGATGTAGATGCTAGAGAGTGGAAGTTCCTTATAGATAATCTGTTTTAATTACCTAATACCTTCAGGTCATGTAATCTCCTAAGACTATGGGCCATGTAATCTATGAGCCTACGGGCCTTGTAAGGGTTCCCCCTCATCCCTTGAAAGATGAGTTATCAAAAATCAAAAAAAAATGAAGGCCTTCGGGCCATTCGGGATGATTCTAAGTAGGTCATTATTATTTAATGTACTAAAATAGAAAGGGTTGCTGGGTTAGTCTAAAAAAGAGGATAGAACAATATACCAAAATCTAATTTCACAATTTTATTTGTCCGTTCAATTTTCATTTGATACAGAAGATGGTTTTATTCTGAGAAGTTGGATTCATGGGGAAAGATGTTCCTTTTTTTTGAGGCTATGAGCTACATGCCTAAGGATACCTCATGAGGGTATTTTTGTGGATTACCAAAGAGGCCCTCCACCTCTATGTGAGATCATTGTTTTGGAAAAATCCTTGAGAAGCTTAACCGGGAATGAAACAAAGAAAAGAGCTATAGCTGCTGAGCTAGATTGGGAAACAAGACTATTGTTTAAGTTTTTCCAAAATTTGATTAGCCCCAGAAAAGGTTATTTTTCTACACTCAAGCATTAGGATGTATTTTTGATACATCTTATAAAGAATAGACACAATATCAACCTATGCAAGTATGTTATACAACATATGTGTGAGTTGATCAAGACAACCTCCAAGTCAACCTCCCAATTTTACTCAAGGTTAATCTCTTCTATACAACATGCAAAAGGGTTTGTTGGACCAGATGAAAATGTCATTAAGGACTATAATTTTTTTATTTCAAAAGTTACATTCAAGATAATTAAAATAAGCTTGAATCCAGGGAGAAAAGAATGTGAGGAAGATAATGAGATGGTCTATGAGAATTTAAACCCGATTGAGCACTCCTCAAGACCTACGAACATTCCTAATCCTGGTTTGGAACCTCACAAAATCATTGAATAATATGATGAGGATGAAGAAGAAGTTGTTGTACCTAAAGGGGAAACTATCCTAGATGAAGAAGACAGTGAAACGACTCTTCAAGTGTTAATTGAGGAGGAAGTACCTATACCTAAAGAGATTTTTGACCTAGAGGATAAATGTATCTATATAGAAGAATCAGTTTTTGCTGAAAGGGAAGAGGTTGTTCTTGAAGAACATTTAGAAGATGATGTTTCTCTTGAGAAAGAAGCTGCACTTGAGGAACCCATAGAAGATCAAGTTGTTCTTGAGTTTATCCCTTATACTAAAGAGAGAGTGGATCTAGACTTTCAATTATATATAAAGTAAATGAGTGAGGATATTGGGGATGAAATCATAGAATTAGATCAATGATCTAAATTTTTTAGTCCTGAGAATGATTCACACATTGAGGGGGAAGAACACTTGAATTTGGAAGGTGTTGAAGTGCCAAATCTAGCTGATTCATGTTCTGTGGATACATGGTATTAATTTCCTAGATATTTTGAAGCAAATTATTCCCAATAATCTTTAGATAAAGGAATAGATATGTCTACTATGTTTGAGTTGAAACTAGTATATTCTCTTGATGTTATATCTGCAACAAAACCAGAGCATGTCTCAACTCTTATCCTTGACCCTTCACAAGAACCTTCCACCTTGGTGATTATGGATGATTTGAAAGAATTTGGAACTACCCTATTGGAGAGTGTTCAAAATATCATGAATACTAAAACTAATCTTATGACAATCTTCAGTGAAAGAGATTTTTCACTGTTGCCAGAGACGATTATTTGGTAGATCCTGCAAAAAATGATTCATGAGATTCCAGAAGTTAGAATTGAGAACAAATAGCTCAGTGATGAAGTGAATTCTCTCCGAGGTGTGGTTGAAGAAATGCAGAGAGTGACAAACTCAAGACTAACACCTATTGCTCATTCTATTGAGGATGTTAGTGGTCAGATTCCTCAGGAAGTAACATCCCTGATTAAACCTAAACTATCTTCCTTAGATAACATGGTTGCTGAAGGAAAAAAAGAAAATATTTCGAGAGATGTGTTATCGTGTTATTGGTCTTAACATGTTTACTAATGAGAATATGGACTGCCTCAAAAAAGTTCGGAATCAACTGAATTCTCTTACTTAGACTGTTACTATTTCTAGTTCCTCTGTAAAATCATCTCAACGTTACATGGATAGTGATCTACTTAGAATAGTTGTTAAAGAATTACTTTATTCTGTGCTCAGTTGCATTGATAAAGAGTCTCTATCTGTGGTTATCAAGAAAAGTGGTAGGGTTCTTGATTTTTTGAGAATTCATTGCATGATTTCCAATCATGATAAAGAGGAAATTTCTAAGAAAGTGTACTTCTACTTCAATAGGACATTCTCTAAGAATGATATGAAAAACCATTTCATGTTCCTTATAAGGAATATGAAATCCTTCCAATCACTCAAGAATTCAAAAATCAGGTTCAAAATCAAAAATATTTCACTCTCTTATTGTAAATGTTCATGGAGAACAAGGATGACATTGAGAAATTGATTTAGTTTGGTGGTGAGATTATTGCGGACTTCATCAAGACTTTGAGGACATGTCTTCTTGTCCAAAGCACTGCTATTGTGGATACTTCAGCAGCACCCTTGTGACCTGGTTTTCCTACCTTCTCATCCACTTACCTTGCCTCAATGTCTATGCCAATATCTTAGGTTCTTAGTCAGATCAAACCTCTTTTCATTGAGTAACAATTTTTTTGATCTTCCACTACACCTAACACGACCCCCTCTATTTTTGAAGGACGCCCTCTACCTTCTCTGTTAGTTGGTTCCCTTCCTTCTTCCACTTCTATAACTGCTCCTATGGATTCTAGTGATGATGTTTCCATAGGAAAAGAGAAGACAAATAGAGGTGAAGAAAAGTTACTACTAACTTTTGATATGAATAATTGTTGTATTTTTGTTGCTTTCTATTTATAATGAGACTTTTTTATCCATCTAATGAATTGTGAAATCTTATTCACTATTCTCTTATTAACTTTTGTACTCTTTTTGATAATCCCAATAAGGGGAGAAACATGCACTCTAACTACACACTAAGGGAGAGACACATTCACTAAGAATACATATCTCACTCACATGATTTGTTATCATCAAAAGGGGTATATTGTTGGAATCATGTGTAAAACATGTTTTAATGATCAGGAATCATATACATTCTATAGAGCGTGTTAATCCTATTTAATCTGTCTACAATCATTTGTACAGATGATTGGTTTCTTTATCCTTTAAATAAACCTATCCAAGATCTCAAGTGATATGTTTGATTATTGTAAACTATTTTTATTTATGTTATAATGGATTTAACTGATAAATGATTAAGTCTAATACATTA
Organism: Viscum album; assembly: GCA_963277665.1. Lineage (NCBI taxonomy): Eukaryota > Viridiplantae > Streptophyta > Magnoliopsida > Santalales > Viscaceae > Viscum > Viscum album. The sequence continues at coordinate 1,764,054,004 of OY728151.1, forward strand.
TATGAATATCACGGTTTATGTCTGTAGACATATTTTTGATAATGTCTGGGAATATATGAGTCTGCCACTGTTTATGATTTTCTGGTAAAGGACCCAGAAACCCTGACCAGACACCGTGAACAGACACCATGACCCAGACACCATAACCCAGACACCATGACCCAAAAACTATGACCCAGACACTGTAACCAGACACCGTGACCAAATATTGAGAACCAGACACCATGACCAGACACCGCATATGTGCTACCGGTTCCTGATCTCTATACAACTATTCCATCATAACTATCTAACCTCTCAAAGGAATAGAAGGAGACACCATTTCATGAAGACACTATTTAATGGAGACACTATTTCATATAGACTGTGACACTGTTCTTTAATATGTTTTATCGATTTTCAATTTAATTTATAATGGTCATATTGGATTCTTTTAAATGGACTAACATAATTAATATTTCTTTTTAGACCTATAAATTGACAGTATGAGGTACAAGGTTCTGAATACGTGCATCCTATCAGCTCCAACACATTCACTCTAAGAATAAAAAGAGAAGTGCGACCCAGAAGGAAAGGAACATGGTAACAAAGAAGCACGACCATTATTGAAAAAGGAACTGACACATGAAACTCAATACATATGAAGAACACATGAAGCATTCTCAAATAAAAAAATCTCAGATACCAAAGATCATAGTCAAGAAAATATTCACATTACCAACTCCATGAAAAACAAGAGCCATATCTAACTAGAAACCAGAGCATCATACATTTTTTACACTATTTATCACAAGAGGAATATATTATGACATCTTCTTCATCCTAGAAATCCATAGATGCATGGACTAACACTCAGAGCTCTTCTAAAATTATCTCATCATTTTTCCCTATTGTATATTTTTTATCTTTCAAACAATGTGTGTACGTATGTATAAAAACACAAACTATATCCTGCATTAAATTGGAGGATACAATATATTCTTAATATCACATCCTTTACAATTGATTATTACCACAGATAAGTGTGGAAGTGTACCATGTGTGACATATTAGTTTATACCCATGAAGAACTGTGGAAGAGGTCATTTGACTTGGACGGTCATGTGCACTATTTTTTACCCCGATCCTGGGGGTGGATCATGTTTATTAATATAAACTTTTTGGTGGCAGGTGATCAGCAAGTGGAGTGTGTTAGGTCTCATCTTGAGAGAGTACCACTTCTTTGATATTCACTGTGTTGATTAATATAGTTTTCTACGTTTTAATATATAATTCAGACGTCACTAAATTTAATTTGATAGTTAATCTTGGAATGAAGATATAATTTTTTTGCCTTATTAGAATAACTTCATGAGTAGTGTTAATAAATGATATTAATATTACTCATATTTAAACAATCCTCTTAGAAGTTATTTAAATATTAAATCGTTCAAAACCGTATTCCCTTGATTAACTGGGCTATATTTATTTTATTAGAGACCATTTTAAAAATACTTTTCTAATAGAAACATTTATAGATACTCAATTCACCCCCCTCTTGAGTACTCTACTCCGACCAACAACTATGTCTTTTTATTCTCTACAGTTCAAGTTCTGGCAATCCCACTCCTTTGTAAGATTACAACCCAAGGAATAGACATGAATGAAATTTAACTCCAATACCATGATATCTGATGACTACTTATTCATTAAGTGAAGGATCAAGATGACACCATATATCTCAGACAATATTTTGGATCAAACAAACGAATACCATTTGTAACAACCCGCATATTCTCATTGGCTTTAGAATAGCTTGAATCATTACTATCCCTTATAAAAAATCCCCAATATTCCAAAGGATGGAAATAAATTCCATAGAGTTGAAAATAAATATGAGGGATGATTTAACCTTTAGGAACTAAAACCATTAACCCAAAAAACCTTAACCAAACAAATCACTATATGATGCATGAATAAACGCAAGACAACTCAACCATTATCATTATAAAAAACCCAACCAAAAAGTGCTTCAGCAGAAGACAAATCAAAATCAATGTAAACAATGGAATAATAACTAAAGACTCCAAGACGACCACAAGACACCATATGACACATTCTCCATGCTCCAAATCACCAAAATACCCACATATCTTGAGGTGGTGATAAAAATGTTTGACACTTTACCTTTTCACATTTAATGGAAGATTGCATATGTAAAATAATAGATGTGGAAAAGAAAGGGTGAGTATAGAACTCTGTAGGATTTACCCAACGACTTCCATACTCAAGACAGTAGGATATTAAGGTGAGAAACATTTATATAAAATATTTTATATAAATAAATATCTAATTTTTTTTATAAAAAAGTATCTAAAAATATTTTATAACTAAATATAAAAAATTCTCAAGACCTTTTAAAACCAAAATTAAACAAGTTTTGTTTCTAACCAATTTACAACAAGTCACATTTCCAGAAAAACCACCAAACAGAGCTTTAAAACTATTTATCATTAACATTTTTCCATATCCATTCTATTCCTCTTATTCACACATCCAACTATGAATGCTTCATTATGAAAGTTCTATACTCATGAGCGGTTTATCGTTGATCTACCATGTAATCATATGATAATTATACCCCATGTGCGACTACACCTTTGGAACCTATGCCAATGATATATTCCAACCAAGACTCATAAATGTCATCTCCACACACACACACACACACACTGCTATTATGAAAAAACAAATTTAAATTACCATTACAATCATTTTCAATAAAACCGTTCATTTATTGAAACCCATTTAACAAACCAAATTCCGATCACCCATTACATTTTAATAAAATAATTCCTTTTATAGAAATCATTTTTTATCAAATTCAATCACCATTATTCCAGAGAAATACCATTTTAAAATCCACATTTTAAAATCAAGAATCAAACACTTTAATCAAAATCACTGATTTTCTAGATTTTCAACAAAAATCACCAAAAATGGTTTCTAGAAATATTAAATCATCCAATTCATAATAAAATTAATGATAAGAAATAAATTGGGATCCTTTATAGTTAGTTATACATAGAGGAGTTGAGAGTGAAGGCACCTACCTCGACTGTTTTGACGGAAAACAAAAAACGATGAAGAACGCTCAAGAATACCATGTAGATTCTGCACTAAACCGCCTCAGATAGCTTCTCCATTCATGATAAAGACCACTTATAAAAATATATGGCATTCACTATCTTAGATCTACCCCTATCAAATAAATACATAAGAAACCATGAATAGAGTATAAGTAGATCTAAATATATTTAAGAAACTGATTAAAAATAATGAAGAACGGTCACATACATCATGAATATGGCTTGGAATCACTAGAGGAAGACATTAGTTTACATTTGGATTGATGGGAGAACCATCTTTGGCCTTAGGAGAAGAAAAATATTGAGATAGACCGGATTTGGGAAAAAATGGATTAAAGTCAAGGTCAATCTAGATCCACTTTTTAAGGAGTTGGTTTTAACCTGAACGCAATTAGTTAGCATGGTAAGGCAATACATGAACTAACAATTCATTAGCTACTTCCTTATAGATTACCCTATATGACCTCCTCACATGGTATCCGTAACCATGCACATGCTACGTGGAAACTACTATCTAGAATCAGCAACAACACACAATTTCTACTTGGCTCTCCCCACGGTTTGAATAAACCGCGCACAACCAGTGCACATATACTTTCACCCAAAAAAATTATTGAATTTTTTTAAAAAATATCAATTCTATCACCCTTAAACTTTATAAACATAAAATAACCATGTATGAGTTACATACCAGAAACCGGAGGTACTATATTCTCCCCCCATTGGTCTTTCCATCCATAGAAAATAGAAAACCACAACTACACTAAAAGAGTTCTAACCATTTCTCTTTAATTTCCTTCGCATGTTCCCAAGTCTTTTACTAAATCTGGCCATGTTTCCATAATCCCACACTACATAGATACTTTTTCCACACATGGATTTCACTTACATATCCACAATCTGCACTTGGATATGTACCGACAAAGTATCCAGCTCTAGGTCAATGTGATCCCATCTAATCACTTGTTCAATATTAGGTAGATACTTTTTCAAATGATATAAGTGAAGCATATTGTGCATCAAACTAATCTATGGTGGAAATTCCAACCGATATGCCATATCTGATACCCATTATAGTATCTTAAAAGTGCTAATATATCAAGGAGATAAATTTCCAAGCTTCCCAAAATGATGATTTACAGGCCTTGGAGAGATCCTTAAAAACACATGATCACTCACTATAAATGACAACAGTCTTCCGTGATGACATACAAATGATTTATGATGACTCTGAGTAATATCTATCCTCTTTTTGATTAACTAAATCATCTCTATCATTTTTTGGACCTGGCTCAACCCAACTAGTGAAGTCTCACCTATTTCCTCCCAAAAAAGTGATGAATGACACAGACTCCCATATAATGCTTCAAAAGGATCCATTTGTATCAAGGCCAGATAGTGGTTATTACATGAGAACCCCAGTAAGGGTATATTCCCTTCACATTAGCCACCAAAATCCATTACACAAGCCCACAACATGTCTTCCAATTTTTGTATCATCCTCTATGATTTCCCATCCATTTGAGTATGATACACCATACTCATAGTCTACTAAGTTGCAAGATATTTCTATAAGGATCTACAGAAATGAGATATGAAACTCAGATCTCTTTATGAGACTGTCAAAACTAGAAATACATATCTCTTAAAAACTATTTGGATATAGATTTTGGACAGATCCTCCACCATATGGGTTTCACAAATAGGAATTAAATGGTCTGACATAGTAAGACGAGCCACTATCACCCATATGACATCGGGTTTCTTTAATATTTTTGGGAGACATGTAACAAAATACATATCTAAATACACCCATTTCCACACTGGGATTAGTAATGACTAAAACATACCAACTAGTCACTAATTATCCACCTTAACATGATGAAAAGTTAGGGCATTGAAATGAACTCATCCACTTTCATTTTTATGCTGCTCCATCAAAACTGCTCTTTAAACACCTTATAAATATTCTATATACTTGGATGAACATCCCTTATCGAATGTTGGTAAGAATGAAGAAGTTGTTCTTGACAAACCATAGGTACAACCATCTAATCACTTAACCACATCACTGAACTCCCTTCAAGTTTCTTTCCTATAATAATCTCCCCTTCATTAAGTTTTAAACTCATAACCATGCATTCTGCATTAGATATTTATTCCACTTTTACCATCTTTACCAAATCTGGAAACCTTGAAACTGAAAATAAAACAACAAAATCAGCTAGTTCTTCACATTCCACATGCGTGTTAGCTAGGACTGATGTCAACTTCCACTCATCTGAATCTTCTTTTTCCAACCGTGCATATGAATCACTACTTAATGCATATATGACTGTGTTTACTTTACCCAGTGTATACATCAGGGCAACGTCAGACATCTAAAGATAGTTCATTCATCTAATTTGCCTCAGATTCAAATCCCGTTGTGAGAAAATGTTTTCAAGCTCTTACGATCTGTAAAAACAGTAAATTTCTCACCAAAAAGATAATGATTCCATATCTTCAATACATGGACTACTGTGGCTAAATCCAAATAATGTGTTGGGTAATTATTCTCTTGTATTCTCAAATACCTTGATCCATAAGGGACCACATGATCTCATTACATGATAACACATCCCAACCTAGATCCTGAAGCATCATAGTAAACCAGATAACCCTATCTGAATTATATAAAAATCAATATAGGATCTAATTTAAGTTGAAATTTCATCTCTTGAAAAGACTTATGGAATTCCTTAGTCCATTGGAATGGAACATTATTGTTAAAAGCTGTCATTGGAGAGGTTGGTCATCATAATTCGTGCACAAAGCTACGATAATAACCAGCTAGACCATGAAAGCATTGTATCTCAAATACATTCTTCGATAGTTTCTAAGTGATAATAGCTTATATATTTTTTTAATGGACCGAAATACCTTTTTCAAAAATAACATGTATGATAAATCACACCGCTTATATCCAAAAATCACTCTTTGATACATTAGAATACAAATGGTGATATCTCATCATTTCCAACACCGTCGCTAAGTGTTCCTCTTTCTCATCCCATGTCCTTGAATACATCAATATGTATTCTAAAAACACCAAAACAAAAGAATAAAGATATCTATTAAATATTTTATTAATAAATTCCATAATGAATACTAGTAAATTCATTAAAATAAAAGTAAAGACAACATATTCCCAATTTCCATATCGGATTCTGAAATTTGTATTTGGAATATCTTCATTCCAAACTCACAATTGATGATATCATAATCAGAATTCCATTTTAGTGAACCACTAAGATCCCCTCAATTGATAAAATTGATCATAAATGTGTGTAATTGGTTATCTGTTTATTATCATGTCTTTTTTATGCTTATGAAAATCAACACACAATCGAAGTGTTCCATCTTCTTTCTTTATGAACAAGACCGATGGTTCCCATAGAGACGCACTTCGCTAAATGAATCCTTTTCTTTCCCTCACATCCAACTGTACTATCAATTCACATAATTATGCTAGTTCCATCCTATAACATGGAATGGAAATAAGACTGGTCCCTAGAAGGAGATCAACTGTAAAAGACACTTCCCTTATAGGTAATAACCATGAGATGTTCTTGGGAACGAAATCAGGAGATATAGCCCTGACTTCTAAAAAACTATTATCCTAAATGCATTCCATAAATTTTTAAGTCAATGATCCCAACTAGTAAGATATCATTCCCACTACTGGTTCCAACAAGCCTATTGCACCTATCTTTACAACCCTTTGTTATATGAAAAGATGTTCGACACCATCACCAGTTGTGAAACTCACCATTTTTCTATAATAGTTGATATGATCCTTAAACATTTTATCCAATCTATACCTAGTATTAAACCATAAAAACCCATTTCCCACACTAAGAAGTCCCATTTAGCTCAACTCCATCAATAACTATAGAACAAACTCTACACAAGAAGGCTCTACATTATCTTTCCCTGAGAAGAGTTTTATGATTTAATACAGAGGGAATCATCTTTAGTTATAAATATATAAAATCAAAAACATTAGAATAAATGAAAGAATGTGACAGAACAATATCAAACAACACTTTCATAAGGGTATAATTCTATAGAATCTTACCTCTCTCCATATATGTTCTAGTTTGATCATCTACAATAATATGTTTAGCTCAATAACATTTCTTCATCACTGAAATTTTCCCCTTATTTTTTTGATGATATTGACGTTGTAGAGGAGTCACGGTGTTCCTAGAATCACCATGGATATATCTTATCAATTTAAGTGATTGATTCTACTAGCCTCATCTGGTCGAAGCATACAGTACATGTGACACCTGAGGTGTGTCTCAAGAAACTAACCTCAGAGTACTTTGACAATAACACTTAAGATGTCCCATATTGTTTCAATTTTGGCATACTATTGGTTGTGTTGTAAACTATCTCATCATGTGGTAAATGAACCCACATTTGAAACATACCTCTTGGATATATGGTCATGGAGGAAGGCTCACCGATCCATCCCTATGATTCTGCATCCCTCTCCCACCTTGGAAATAGGTGTCCCTCTTCTACTTGCTTCTGGCATTAGTGTTCTAACTATTTCCCATTGGTATCATCATACTTACTACTCCCACAGATCGTGGAATATCCCATTGAGCCACAGTTTCTTTGTTCACTATCTCTGTATAATCCATAATACAAAGCACCACATTCTTTGAGCGAATCTTCTATATAATCCCCAATTTAAAAATGCATGCCTTAATGGCTGCACTATGCACAAATTCTGGTGAAAATCACACTAAATGCAATAATTTATCCATATATTCTACGTGAGAGATATTTTCTTGCTTTTGGATGAATTAGACCATCATTATATGGATCCTAAACATGTGAGTACATATTTTTTTGTGAGTAAATTCCTCAAAATCCTCTCATGTAAGGCCTTTAACTAGTATAGATTGCACTAATAGATCCCATCAAGGGCCTGCAATATCCTTGAGTATATAAGTTGAAAGATTTAATTTCAGCGCTGATGGTGTGCTGATGTAATAGAAGATATAATTAATCATGTTCAGCCACACCTATGCCTTTTTGGGTGTAAAATCACCCAGGAAGATGAGTGGATTTTTCTTCATGAACTGGATGGAATGATCGACATGCCTTGGATCATCCCATCAATTCCTCATATCCACAGCTTGAAATACTTGAATGATACCACGAACCATCTTTTTTTTCACCTATGGATCTAGTGCAACCACATTCTTAGCAACTACTTCTCATTGGTTTCTCTGGTTCCTACCATGTGTCATTTACTAAACAAATAAAAAATTATATATGTCTCACTCTCTAGCAGTTGATGTCTTAGCATTTAAAATTCTACCACATTAACAATCACAATATTGATTTCCAAAATCAACCATTTCTTAAAACTTGCATCTTTCCTTTAGAAGATGAAACCACTTTAAACATACAACAACCATGCTCTTTTCAAAGTCTTTCATTTGAATATAATCTCATGTTTTTAAAATAATCAGTACTTTTGGACAAAATATAAACCATTAATCAAAATGAAATATGCAATCCTAGTGTGAAGTCATTACTCTAGATGCATGTCATTCTCATATCATTAGATAAACCCTTGAAAATGAGATTTCCATAATCCTATAAGTGTCTCTAAAATAATTATGTACCCAACTCCCTAGTAACATGATGTTCAATATAAAAATGTTAACTATGTCTTTTTAGGCTCTAAATTTCATATTCTGACAATAGTACTCCTTTCTAAGATTACAATTGAAAGAATAAACAAGAATGAATTTCAACTCCAAGAACAAGATAACTAATTACTACATGTTTTTCAAGGTAAGAAACAAGACGAAGCCATATATCTCAAAAAATATATTAGATTTAACAAAATGATACCATTTTTAACGACCCCCTTATTCTCATTGGATTGAGAATACAATGAATCATTACTAGAACATATGAAATACCGCAAAGACACCATAGGCTATAAATAAATGTCGAAGGGTTTCAAATGAATGTGATGGATGATTTAAACAATAGTAAATAAAATAATTAACCCAAAAGACCATCACCAAACAACTCACTATATGATGAATGTATAAAATCAAGACAACTCAACCATAATCTTTATAACAAAATCCAACCAAAAAGTGCTACAGAGGAATAAAAATAAAAATAAAATTAAAAAAATGGAAGAATGACTATAAAGACTCTAAAATTACCATAAGACACCATGATCCACAATCATCAAGGTCCAACAACACCAAACTACCCACATATCACAAGGTGGTGCTAAAACCACGTGACACTTTACCTTTTCCCATCTCCTTGAATATAACATCTACAAAATAACTAAAGCACCAAAGCAGGGGTGAGTATTAAACTTAGTAGGATTTTCCCAATTAATACCATACTCACTAAAATAGGATAAAAATGTTAGAAACATTTATATAAAATATTTTATACAAAACAATTTCCCAAAATAGTTTATAACTAAAAATAAAAATGCCTCTAGACTATTTATAATAAAATATAAACAACTACTATTTTCATCCAATTTACTGTAAGCCATATTTCTATAAAAACCCCCATAAAAGACATTAAAACCATTACACATTAAAAATTTTGTATATCCATTCCATTCTACTTATTCATACATCTAACTATGCATGGTTCATTATGACAATTCTATACTCATGAGCGGTCACTCGTCGATCTACCATGTCGCCATGTGATAATTGTACTGAATCTCACACAACTACTTTATAACTGAGGACAAGTCCATATTATAACCAAGACTCATAAATTTGATCTATAGCCACATCAATATTATGAAAAACCATTTTAAAATACAATTTCAAACCATTTCAATAAAAACAGTCTTTTATTAAAACCCGTTTAAACAAACGAAATTCCAATCACCCATTACATTTCAATAAAATCATTCCTTTTGTTGTGACCATTTATATCAAATAAAATCGCCATTATTCCAATGAAATCCCATTTTATAATCCACATTTTAAAATCAGGAATCAAACACTTTAATCAAAATCACAGATTTTCCATATTTTCAAGAACTATTACTAAAGTGGGATTCTACCAATGATAAAGAAACTTGATCATAATAAAATACATGAGAAGAAATCAATTTGAAACCATTAAAATGATCTCTATAAAGATGATTCATTAGTGAAGTCACCTACAACAACCATTTGGAGAAAAATGAAAATAGATGAAGAATGCTCGAGAAAACCAGGTCGATTCTCTACAAAACCGCCCTAGATCTCTTCTCCTATCACAATCAAGACCAAATATCAGTATATTTAGAATTCAGTATTTTATATATACCCCTAAGGGATTTATATATATATATATAACTAGGAATATATGAGAATTAGATCTAATTTGATCTTAGAAACCTATCATAAACGATGAAGAACAATCACATCCCTCAAGAATCTAGCTTTAAATCACCAAGGGAAGCCTTTGGATTGCCTCTGAATTAATCGGAGAACCTTATTTGGACGTAATAGAATAAATACCCTATGTTAGAGATGGTTTGGAGGGAAAATAGTGGATTTAAGGCAAGGCCTACCAAGATTCACTTTTTAAGGAGGTGGTTTTTAACCTGTGCACAGTTGGTATGTACAGTTAGGGAAAATGTGCACTAACCATGCCTTACCTACTGCCTTATAGATTACCACGCACAACCTCCCCACACTTTCTCCCTAACTAAATGCACACCATGCAAAATATACTATCTAGAATCTACAATTTAACTTCATTTCTACTGGGCTCTCCACACGGTTTTGAAAAACCGTGCGCAGCCTGCGAACCTCTCATTTAGCCCCAAAAACTTATTGAAAGTTCCCAAAACACTCCCACCCTTCACCCTTACAGTTTATAAACATAAAATAACAAAATAATGGTTACATAATAGAATATAGGGGTAAAAAATATACATTATGGGAGATATATATAAATTTTATACTCATTTTGAGTGATAAATTATTTTTAATTAATCAATCTATTTTTAGAAAAGTAATTTTATTCATCAAAATATGTTTTCTCCAAAAATTATTTCTATTTATTTTTGTGTGAAAATAAAATATTTAATTGTAAGAAATTTTAATAAATTATTTTAATAAAATTAACATCATATTTATGTAATCATATCAAAATTAAAATAATATGAATTTTTTGCATTTTTCGAAAATTGTTGATTTTTTTTAAATTGTTTAAAATACAGTTTTTTGAAAAATAGTCATTTATTTTAAAAATTTATATAATTAGAAAATTAAATTTATATTATTAATATTATTTAATGTAAAATAAAAATTATTTAGTTATATTTAATAAAATTAATAATTTTTTAATCATCTTAATATTGGCTTTCATTACATGTTTATTTTTAGGTTTAAAAATGGGATTTTCATGAAATCTGTTTTAAAGTGCATAATGTTTCCCCATATTAATTAATTAAAAAACCAATAATTAGTAATTATATAAATGTAATTAATAGATTATATATTAATAAATATTTATTAAAATTTATAAAATGATGATTACTAGTCATTAAGTTAATATAAAATCACATTTTTTGTGAAAAATATACTTCCTGAAAAACAATTCTATCATCATTTATGTGGGTTTAATTTTAAATTATATTATCCCAATGTTGTTAATATAATTTATTAAAATGGATCCTAATTTTTTAATCAACATAATTTATATTATCTGACAAGTTAAACATTATTTTTGGTCTTATTGAAAAGGGAAAACAGTAAAATTCTTTTATTGTGGTTAATGTAAAAATGAATTTATAGTGGGTAAAACAAAAAAGGGAAGAGTTAAATTGACATAAAAACTAGAAAAAAATATATTTTATTTCTACTTATAGACCCTATAATTTCTAATTATCGATAAAGATAAATTCTATATCCTTTTTTATATGAAAAATTGGGGCACACCTTTTTCTTTTCAAAAATTACATTTGTGCCTCTAAGATAAATTGTAAAAGGAAACCTCTATTATCTCTTCATTGCACATTTATATGTATTTTTAACTTCCAATAAGTAACCAAATATATTACTTACATAGATACCCACATTATTAATTAATTTTTTGATCATAAATCGGTCAGAAGAAGGCTTTTGATTGTAATATAAAGAGTTTGTCTGATGAAGATGTATCATGCTTAACTGAGAATTTTTATATTATTTATTATTATACATATATAGATATTTCTTCAATTATGATGATGTAATTAAAATATTATTGTTTCAATTTAATAAAATAAATACATCCTACTTCTATCAAATGGGAAACTAAATCATCATTCATGCGTATGGTGGACTACCGCCTTGTAAACCGATTTAATTCATTTTGAATCATAACCTATAATGGATTGTTATAATGAATGATTTAAATTATATATATTATATTTGTAAAATAATTATACTCCTTTAATTATGATATCACATAAATATTCTTACTTTTGATTCCTTTGGGAATATGATAACGTCGCTCGTCTGTACGAAGGATTGTACCCTCACGAGCCGAAGTTGTTTGTTTTCACTAACACTTTTCATGGAACTTATTAGGGATAAAGATAATGAATAAATGTGAAATAATTATTATATTAATGAAATATTTCTCTTTTTTAGGAGATAATATACCATTTTCTTTCTTTCCATTCTGCTCACTAGAAAGTGATATGGTTTTACGTGCGTACATGCGAAGTACAGCCTCCACGAAGCGATACAATTATATTTTCATCACGAAATAACATGGATTGCATATATATGTTAATTTAATAAAATAATATATTATATATGATATTATTATAATTATTTTAATATAAAATATTAATTAATTTCTTTCCATAGTGATTATTGAAAAATGGGAACGTTACTCGTGCGTACGTATAGACTACCATCTCAATGATTGTAACATAATTAATTTTCTATAACCTTCATTAATTATTCGATATAAAATTATAATTGATGAATAAATAACAAAAATATGTCATAATTATTTTTTTATATTTTTAAATGATGATATATTTGACCACAGTCAACACAGTTAATCCGTTTAGAAAAAAATGAACATAATGTCCTTAAAATAGTTGACGTGGAATTAGCTGCTTATGTATTTAAATTTTTAATTAAAAATAGATAAAATAATTTATTTAATTGTATGATATTTATTCTTAATTTTTTTATTAATAAATCATATAATTGATATATGATTATTATATAGGAGTTCAAGGACATACATTGAAATTATGGACTTGAGGTAAGGGTCTTCATTTAAAATGTCATTCCACCTAATTTATTTTATATGTTATATGTACTGCTAATTATACATGTAATATCTTGAAAACATTTTAAATAATGGTATTTTATGTTTAAATTTTTATTATTTCATCCAGTTGGATTTAAATTAGAAGTCACAATGTGGTAAATTGTTTAATATATAAATTTAGTTACATTGCGTTATATTAGTTTTTCATTTACATTGATATAATAAGAATATGTATGTAATGAAATTTAATAAAAATAATATTTATTTAAAAATTTATTATGTGTAGTAAAATTTATTACACATTATATATTCATTGATTAATTATCACTTCAACATAATGATAATTGTAAGAGCATCTTGTCTCAAATTTTCTTTTTTGGGAAACATGTCATGTTATGCTCTTATTATCATTTATGAGGTGTATATATTTAAACTTGGAAATTTTATATCACAAAAATATTTATTTAAATGATATTTAATTTCCTTTTTAATTTAGTATTTGATGGAGATTACAATTGAAGTGTTACCAGAGTTGACAAGGCTTTATATTACAATATCTTTTTATATTGGGATTGTGTATATTCAAGGTTCCTTTGGATGATATAATATGAAACTATTTTCTTGGAAGAAATATGATTTAATATAATTTTATTCATAATGTGTTTTCTATGTCTAATTTTCATTTCATACATTTTTTATTAAGAAAATATCAAGATTGTTTTTTTTGTAGTGATACTGATCTTGTATCTTTCTTTTAGATCAATAATTTTTTCCTTCCATATAAAAATTTTCTAAAATATTTTAACTAGTGTTATTTTATAAAAATATTTATTTTGATAATAAAAATATTCATGATATTTGACCTTATTTCAAATTTTTTTATAAATTATATTTCATAATGCTTTCCAAATGGGTACCTTTTACCTCCCATTATTTTTTTAAAATAATTTTTATTTTAACATTTATAAAATGAATAGTTTTTCTTAATTCCATGTCGATTATTTTCTATGATGTTTCATTCATATTGTTTCTATTTTATCCCAATAAAAAGGATTTCAATTTTTTTTTATTTTTTTAAAGTGGTATTAAAAGTAAAAATGTTATTTTCCTTAGGAATATTTTTAACAGTATTTTAATGTAATATTCATTCATCATTGTCAGAAACCCATGATGTAACTTATTCTTCACTAGGATATGTGAAAATGACATCATTATTATTATTTATGTAGATGTATTATGATTGTTTCAGGATATTGTCATGGATATAGTTTCTTTTAAATATGTTCATCATGTTTCAAAGAGATTGTTATAGAACTCGTTTCATTTCCACGATTTAATAATATTTCAAATAGATTATTATGTAAATCAATTCCTTTCTATAGATTTATCACTCTTTCAAGATATTTTCATGGAAGTCGTTTCTTTTCCACTTGATAATAAAGTTATCAATGGAATAATTGTTTTTTATGAGTTTTATAATGATATTATTATTTTATATACTTCATTCATGTTATGGATATTGGAATTTTTTATACTATATTTTTATCCCCATTATAGCTCATAGGTGATCCCAATATATCTTTTATGATTGGTTCACTCGAGTAGCACATGGTGAGACTGTTATAGATTATATTATGTGTGCACATAGATAGTGATCTAATGCATTTGGTATGGAAGTAGATCACATGGTTATTCCATTTATAAGGGTTTTTTGAGGGTTCTAAAGGTTTTTTTATAATGATAGTGTTAGAAGATTCCAAAACCTTTTCTTTACTATTACTATGGGGGTTTTAGTGATTCCATTTATCAAAATTAACATAACATAGCTCATGATTTATGATTCTTATAAATATTGACATTGTTAAAGCTTTATTCCATGTTTCATGATTGATAGTCCAGGTATTTATAGGAATTATTTCTCTAATGTTATTATCATGATCTTTGATTATATCATTATACCCTTATGATCATCTTTTTCTCAGTAGTATCATTTTGTTGTTAATTATTATGTTTTCCCTAAAAATTAATTTGAGATCACCCTTATTATATTATATTTTCCAACATTTATAAATAATATCATTAAATGAGTGATTTAATGAATTGATTCTTAGGGATAATTATGAAGGCATTTTATAGAATATGAAAAGCTGGGTATAGAGGGAAAAATACTCTCTGGATATCATGGGTATTGTTTATGTAAGAGTTTTTACTAATTCTATAAAACCATAAAAATCACACGTCCTTAGGTATGTATGTGATACATTATTTCATTTTGATGTTTTATGTTTTGGATAGTAAAGATTTTGTCAACTTCATCAGTATCAATTCCATTAATGTATGGATTATGATTTAAGAACTGGATATTGGAGTACAGTTTTGGGACTGTTATTTTTGGTATCAGATAAGGGTTTAAATAAAATTTGAGATTAATTTGTCTTTATATGAGTTTATCATAAGATTTATGGATATGATCATATTTATATATGATTAAATAACTTTTCATGATATTTTACCATCTTTTAAAATGTTTGAAAAAGTAAATTTATTATTGTTTCCCAAATGGGTCACTTTTTATTTCCTTTACCAAATGTTTGAAAAGAATTTTAATAATCATATTTATAAGACGAATTAATATTCATTTCATTATTCCCATTGTCTTCCATAAAGTATCTATTATATGTTTCTAAGGTTCTCTTTAAAGAAAATGATTTTAACAATATTTTTTTTAATTATTATATTTTAATAGTGATCTTCAATGTGAAAAAGTTATTTTTCCTAAAAAATATTTTTAATAGCCTTTTAATAGATATTTCATTCATTAAAATCTAAAAACCTTCTTTTTACTTATTCATCACTTGGATATGTTGAATTGATATTATCGATATTATTTATCGAGACAAAATATGATTGTTTTAAGAGATTGTTATGGAATCCATTTCTTTTCCACAGGTTAACCATGTTTCAAATAAATTGTATTGGAACACATTTCTTTTCCATGGGTTAGTATTGTATTATTGATATTTTTATAGAACTAGTTTCTTTTCCATGGTTTAACCATGATTAAATTAAATTTTAGTGAAATACATTTATTTTCCATGGTTTAATAATTTTATTAAATGAATACTTGATGTTTTTTATGAGTTTTATAATGATATGATATTTATATGTACTTTATTCATGGTATGGCTCTTATACATTATTTATAATAATTTTTGAGACATATTGTAACTCTCAATTTGTCTTGATATAACTTATATAATGGGTTAAATTAGATTGATCTAAGTGAACCTATTATAGAATATATAATTGGTGTGCCCAGATGGCACTCTAATTCCTTGGGTATGGAAGTTAAAAATGTGGTTATTCAATTTTTATGGATTTTATATGGGTTTTTAAGAGTTTTATAAATATAATATTCCAAGATAAAAACATGATTTATTTATGATTTGTATGTGTTATTAATGATAATTTTGATCAATATTGACATCACATGGCTCATTAATAAGGATTATTATCAATATTTTTTCTGTTAAATCCTTATTCCACTTTTCATGATTGGTGGTCCTGGTATTAATAGGTAGGATTTATATTATGTTAGGAATATGCACTTTGATTTTTTCACCATACCATAAATATAATATTTTTTCACTGATTATAATTATTTGTTAATGCACATGTTTTGACTTAATGGGAATTTTAGATCACCATTTATTTTTAATCATTTACCCAGATTATGAATTATGATATTAAATAAATGATTCCTAGAAGGGTTTTGTTTAGATGATTATGACCTAATATGAAATATGAAAATCTCATAATATAGGAAAAACAATTCTTTTGATTCCATGGGTATTTTTTATGTAAGGGGTTTTCATAATTATCTTAAAATCAAAAACTAAATGTTCCATGGGTATGTAATTGATAAAATATTTATTTTTATGTTGTACGTTTTAGATGGTGAAAATTGGGTTACCTTCAACAATTTCAAAGACATGAAGGTAATGTTTTTGGTTTTAGCACTAGATTCGAGAGTAAAACATCAGGGATATTATAAACATGACTAATTATTCTAAATAATAATAGAAATATATGAAAAAATATACATCCATTGGTTGTTAATACACAATTCAAATGAAAACATCATTCATAACATAAAAATGTCTCGTTGAATTAACGTTTGAGGAAAATAACCCATATGGATTGAGTAAAATATTAATCAAAACACATTAAAAGTGAAGTATCATAATTGAACATCAAATTTCATGATTAAAACATATTTCATGAAATTTTTTCTCATATAGGATTCATATACACCACAAAATTTAAATTAGGTGAATAACAAAAAACATATATCATAGTAGGGAATTTGAGATGAAAACCCTTACCTTGTTACAAATAATTGTAATTGAATTACCTAATTATCATATTAAGATTATTATAAACCATATTGTGACCTTTATTTATATATAAATTTAATATAATTCTTACAGTTTATTATCAATTTATTTTTATTTATTGAATATTTTTATATTATATTTTCATGGCAAATGATTCAGTGTCGAATTACTTTGGTAATTTTAGTTAAAAAGATTGTATTCAAATAATAATTAAAATCACATAATATAACCAGTAAAAAACCAAAAAATAGATATTTAATTTATTAATTGATTATAATAACAATATTATTTAATTTCTCATAGTCAAACATGATATTTTTTTTATAGTATAATTGATTTTGGTAGTTAAAACAACTAAAAAATGAACATACTATATCTCGATGGGAATATATGGTTAATAAAGTGTATAATATCATTATAATAAAATAATAATTATAATAATTATATATTTTTATGTTAATAGATTATATATTTTTTGATTTTATAAATAATGAAAATGAGATGAAAAATGAAAAAGTTACATTGTGGAGGCTATAGTTCACACAACTCACATTTAACATTCTATTTTTCTTCCTAGTAAATGGAAATGAATATATAAACACCATTTAATTAATATAATAAAAATTCTTGTGAATAATGATATAAAGGTTATAATATTACAATCATAATTATATATTTGAAAGGGAATGAGTAAAATAAAAATGTTATGTCTTATGTAATATTAAATTTTGGACTTTGTACATTCTGTAGAATGTCTTCAGGGAAATTAAGGGATTAAGATAACTTATACTGATCAATGAAATAATAAAATGATACAGTATTAAATGAGGAGAATAATGGTAGTGTTTCTGGATAAAATTATAATTATTGGATGTGGAATGAGTGGGGGGAAGTTTCCCAATTGATAAATGAAGAAAATGGATCTTTTGCGAACATCCATTAATTTTCAATGATATCATTATGCTATTCTAGGGGAAAAGTATCCAATGTTATAAAAAATGATGTATTAGGTGATATTGGGTCTAGAAATTCTCAACCATGTATTTCCACATGGTTTTTAAATATGTCTGAATTCAGTTGTTCTTTGGTTTTTTTACATTAACATTTTTTCTATGGTATCTAGTTTTTAATTGGGTAATTAACGTTTCTCTGCTATTTTGAAATAAAACCTCCTTCCAAACGTGGGCGTTAGAAACCAAAATTTTATCTGCATTTTTTCTAATTATAATTATAAATTATTATAAATTATCTTTTAAATTAAACAAAATTATATATAGTAAAAAATATGTAGAAAATTGTCGTTTTAATCATATAATTGGATATCGATTAAATGTGTGTTTATATAATAATTTTTTTTTTAATATAATATTATATTAATCATTTAAAATATATTAATTTTATTTTTAGAGGAAAATTAACCAATATTATTAAAACATTTCTTCCAAAATAATAATTTTACCACAATCAAGGTTATTAACATTAACCATTATAATCATACTTTTATGCCGATAATTAAAATTGAACATTTTACATAATATGATAATGCTGATACAAAATTTTAAATACATTGTGATGGATTTAGGTTCTATATGTGATGAAAAATAATTAATAATATTAGTGAATAAAAAACGTTTTAAGCTAAAATATTACTTATGTTTCCCAAATGATATACATTGGTTTTATAAAAACAACATAGTGATTGAAAATGATTTATTTTACTTATAAATATGTTAATTTTATAGATAATGGTTTCAAAAACAATTATTTTTTTCTTTTATAATGATAATGGCATAAATGTGATTATTTTTAGAAAAATGTTCTTTTCTTAGTATTCACTAGAAACCAATTATTTCAGAAAAAAGTAAAAAAATTAATCATAGGTTAATATTTATATTCTAAATCCAAAAATTATTCTCATTTGATCAAGTTAAAAATTTAAAATTAATAAATTCAATTTTCTTATAAAATCATAAAATATAATGAAAAAAATTTTAATTGGAAAATGAAATTTTCATATATTTACTATTATTGTACTTATTTCATATAATTTAATGACCAAATTTTTGTTAACGAGTCATAATTAATCCAATGTTTTATGAAAAAGAAATTCCAATCACATAAAAGGTTATTTTTTAAAATATATTATTCTAAATAATTATTATCTTATTATTAATTTTAAGTAAACTAATTGAATTTTTTTCCCTTTATTATATTTGTACATATATTTTATAAATTAGTTACTTTTATTCATTCCATCTAATTTAAAATCTAATTTTAATTACCATACATAAAAATTAAAATTTTATATAAATATTTCATTGTTTTTATTGAGTTCAATGTTGGGTGTGGAGAAAGCTATTAGTTTTTTTGATTATTTAATGAAAGTAATATATTAAAAACTTGGGGAGTTTTTTTCTCTTGCAAATAAATAAACTATTTCATCAAAATATTAATTATCACCTAGTGATTATTTTTGGGGATTGAATTCTGAACATATTTAATATATAGCATATAACTTATAATATGAAATCTACCATACTCTATTAGTCTATATTATGTCAATTATATTTCCCTAAACAACATTTTCCCCTCAGAAAATTATATAACCACATTATTATATACTAGAATCTTATATTAAACCTAATATAACTTTCCCAAATATAATTTAATAGAAATTAAATTAAATCATAGAAAATCATACGTCCCTTCTCAAATTATCTTTTTTTCATTAACCACTTGTTCATAATGTAATCCACTAGTCAATATATATTATCCAAAAATTGAGATAAAAATAAAAGAAAATATCATATATTAAATTTTCTTTCAATCAATAATTATTCAATGTAATTTCAAACTCAATTTTCTGAAAATAAAACAAAACTTTAAAACCTCAATATCAATCATGTATTAATCCAGATATTTATCCTTTTTCAATCTTTAATTCTTCATTAATTATACCCTAAAAATATAACATTGTCATTAAATAAATTTTCAAGGTTTTTAATTCCATTTAATATATATTTAAAAACCCTTGAAGATTAACTACTGAAAAAAAACCTTATATGTTTCACATAACCCTCAAAAAATTTAGAATATACCAACATATCATTGATAAATATTAATCCTTATTGAAAAAGTTTAAGAGTATCGAATTTTAATTGCTACTATGATATCATCCTTACTACCATATTTAATATGATGAAACATACCTTTTCCATCATAACATTCACATATTAATATTCTGATCAATTTAAATATGATCTATTTTTTGGTTATAAGACATTGTGGTTTCTGGATACATGCCTTTCTCAAATTCATTTTTGTGATCATATTTAAAGGAAATTCTAAAACAATAATGGTTATTAATAAAATAAAATAAAGACCATGTAAACATGAGAAATAAATCCAAAGATATATTCTCAAATAGATAATTCATCTCATTATTGAAGTCATTAAATTCAATCAAATTTTCATTAATTTTGGATATTTTTTCTTCTTAACCAAATGCATTAATATAATAAATCCTGAAATATGGATTTTAATGAGAATTTGATTAACCAAAGAATATTCCATGGTAATTTAAATCCATGTGTGTGATATTAGGTTATCTCTTTATGCATCATAGTGAAGAATGATTCCATGCTCAACATTCCATTTTTAAGGAGATTACCCCTTGGTGCATCTATAACACAACCACAACAACATCCATATTTCAGTACCCATACACAGATGTAATTTCTTAAAAGAAAATAATATCTATACTTCACTACAACATAATGTTTTTCCTATACTTACACATATCACATAGGTTTTTCACAAATGATATCTCATTATAATCCATGAAATATGAATTATAAATAAAATTAACCTATAAGATTATAAAAAAATTTAAATTATGATAAATATTAGTTTATCAACCCTTAAATTTTCCTAAAAAACATATTAAACCCAAAATTTATATAAACTCTATTTTCATATGAATTGTTATGCCCCAGACCCATACATTCAAGATACATTGTCCAGAAACACATACTTTACGTACATTCCTTGAAACCAACTGTATATTTATATATATAAATATATGTTAATTATATGAATTAAATAAAATATTATATTAGATATATTCCCATGAAAATTTATGTTTTATATTTAGGGAATTATGACTACCAAAAATATAATAAATCCCATCATGTGGAAATTATTTTTTTACTATATAAGAAACTAATAAATCTATAATAAGTCATTAACATGTAAAAAATCCTCCACAAAAGTTATCCTATTATAAATATCAGGTCTAAAAAACAACTTTATAACTTTGGAAATTGAAAACATAAGAAGGCATGATCTTGAATGCTCAGTTTGAAAAAAAAAATATCTATGATAATATTGGAAAAATATATATATTATATTATGAATTTATAATGAAAAATAATTCCATAATATAATGAATCTGAATGAAAAATATATAAATGGATAATAATTAAAATAAATTGATCATAAGGATTCCAATTACTGGTACCTTGTAAATTAAGTACATAATACTGAAAAAAATTCTTTACCAAAATTTAGGACATCATGATCATAGACATCATGATATCCCCATCATGGAAATATCTTATTCTAGAAAGGAATGCACAAAATGAACCAAAATAAATATTATCTCATATGACCTATCAATGAAGGGATATATAATTACATGTCTGACTAGACACTTGTTTACGTACATTGCATTAATCATATGAGAAATTGAGTAAAAATTTCATAATAAAATCCATTAATAAATTTTTTACTGGAATAACAATATATAGAATGCCAAAAAATTTCCCCATGTTAATAAAATGGATAACATGATCATAATCCATCTAGAGGATGAAGGTGGATGGTCAAACAATATACAGTCAACATGCCAATAATAATCTATATTGGAATAATAGAATAAATAAAAACAATAATTTTACCCATTTCAATTATATATATTACACTATAATAACTAAATTGGAGATAGAATGTGGATTTTAAAACCATACATAGTAATCCAGTGTATAATTATCCGTATTAAAATAACAACATACCGAATGCAAATCGTTTTTGTCATATCAATAAAAGGGATAACATGATCATAACCCATCCTTAAAAAAGGTGGATTATTAAAAAATAGAGTCAAATTCCCAGTAAACATATATATTTAAATGAAAACAAATTAATTTAT
Source organism: Viscum album (assembly GCA_963277665.1). Lineage (NCBI taxonomy): Eukaryota > Viridiplantae > Streptophyta > Magnoliopsida > Santalales > Viscaceae > Viscum > Viscum album. Next base: position 1,764,077,070 of record OY728151.1, read on the forward strand.
AATATTTTTTCCCATGTACACAGGATAACATTCATTCTTATTGAGCGGCATCAAATTAGAATTATATAAAATGAGTTCCTCTCACTCTCTATAGTGATGAGTATAAATCTATATAAATAAAATAAAAATATGATCATAATACATCCAAAGAAAATTTATTGAGGGTTTGAAAATATCATTTCCATAGTGTAATAAAGGAGTCCTAGAAGGATGATGACATAGATGAAAATAATCATTGTAATGGAATGCATTAAACAATATTGCATAAGAAGGAATCATGAATTGAATTGTTTGATACTATATGTTCAATACCCCCAAAATTATATATTATAGAATAAATCATGAAACATAAACCCCATGTTGTAAAATTATTCGGAATATGATAAGTAAAATAAATTTAATAACACAAAAATGTTTTTGGAAAACATTTTTAACATTGTCATAAGCGAGAAATACTAGGTGTCTCGTTAGAAATTAATCACAAAAAGGGCTTAGTGAAAAATAATGAACAAATTATTTTTAATTATAATATCCAATAATGGATCCTTGTAAATGAAATGATTTTCCCAAAAGAAATGTGATGTGGAGACTAAAAACATGGTTTTTGAAATATAATACTTTTTTAACATTTTAATATACCTTTATTTAAACCTTATTCTTTAATAAAAATATTAAAACATTATTTTTAGTAAAAAATAATTTATTTAAATATGATAAAAAACAATACTATATTATATTAGGGTGGAATCAACCATTTATGGAATAATAACTTCCTAGGCATATAACATTGTGACCTAAAAAGATATTTCAGTTACTAATGGCCGAAATGAGAAACATGTCATAAGACGTGAGAAATATTTCTCAAAGGGTTTCATCTATTGGAATATATTTCTGTAAAAATAATGAGGGAATATCACATAAAATATTCAACTAATAGAATATTCCAAAATTATGTAAAATATGTTCTTGATAATGATCACAACTTAATGGATGAATGTTTAGTAATAAAATTCTTACAACTAGGGTAACAATAGAGTCAAATCCTTTTGATGATAATGAGATGATTTATCATAGAATTTATATGAATAAATATAATATACGAAAAATATAAAACCATTGTTTTTTAATATAATGTTAAAATGAAACATAGTGAATAACACAAATATATCTCATGGAATAATTGATTGATACAAAGAACACTTGCGACATAAGTAACATTTTAATCCAAACCCCTTAAAAGAGAGATATTATAATTGATCCTAAAATATCATGAATGAAATAATGATAATGTTAGGTTATTTCAAATAGGTATTATATAAACTACATAAATTAAATTAGGTTCATAAATCCGAGAAAGTATCAAATAGTGCAATTTGAGATGAAAACTCGTACCTTATTGCGGATTCATTATTTGACCCTGAATAACATATATAAAAGTAAAATTAATTTTATTTTATAAATATTTAGGACCATTTTTCATCTTTATTTATTATTATATTTTTAATTTATCATCATATTTTATTTATTTATTAGTTATTTTCTTTGTTTTTTAATGAAAATTAAATTGGTGTCCATATATTTTTCTAATTTTAACGACAAATAAGGATATTATAATAAAAAGTTAACAACATAATATAAGAATTTAAAAACTAAAAAAACTCATTAATTTCATATTTACATATAATAAAATTATTATTTATGTTTCTATAGTCATCCATTATAGTGTTTTAAAAGATTATTTAGGTGGGTGGATAAACTAACCCAAAAATGAAAACACTATATCTAGATGGGTGAGAATGGTTATAGAAATTTATAATATCATTATAATAGAATAATAACTATATTATTTATGTTTTTTATCTTTTTAAGAATCTTTAATTTCGTTTTCTATTAAATGAAATTCAAAATTAAAAAAAATTAACATTCGTTTATGGTGATTGTAGTCCTTAAAATGCAAAATTCATGTCCTTTTATTTTAATAAGTGTATGGAAATGAATAAACGAAGATGGTATCATTACTATAATTAATATTTTGTATAATAATTAAATTGTAGTTATCATATTTATATGATATGGATTTTTTTAGATGTGAAATATTAAGATGGTAATGTTACGTATTATGTAATACTCACTTTCAGAAATTAAAAATTCTATTTAAAGTCACATAGTTAATGATTTGATTATGATAACATAGATTAACAATGTTCATATTAAGATGATAATGTATTTTAAGAGTATAAAAATTAAATAGTTCAAGGAATAAATTCAATAGAATGGGTTTTGAATAAATGGGATAAATTATCCCCTCTTAGAATTTAAGGAAATTTTTCATTTGATAACGACATTTAATTTTCAATGACATCATTACACTATTCAAGGGAAAAATTATCAAAAATTGAAATAATAACGTTTTGGGTGAGTCTAAACTGATATATTCTAAAAAATTTCTTCCATTATTTTTAAACATTATGGAATCCATTTATTCTTATTTTTTCCTTTGAGTTTTCTTTTTTTTGGATTTTTCCACAGTAACATGTTTTTAAATAATTAATTTATGTTTTAATAGAAATATAAAATTACACAATATAACATATTTTGATGTAAAAAATATAAATTTAATATCCATTATATCTAATTTAATTTATCAATAATTGATAATTTAATTTTATATTATATAATTTTATATACAGGAAAAAGTTTTTTTGTAGGAAAATTATGTTTTAACCATTAAGAATTCTTAATCATATTTATCATTGAAAATAATTCAATGTGTATTAATATGGTTATACAGGTTTTTAAACATATTTTAGTGTCCTAATTTAAAATATATTAATTTTATTTATAATATAAATCCAACATATTATTATTAAAATAATTCTTTGAAAATAACAGTTTTTACATTATTATGGTAATTAACTCTAAAAGTAACTATTATTATTTTATGAATTTTTTTTCATTCAACACATTATATAATATGAACATGTGGATCAAAAATATTAAATAATTTTTTATTAATTTAGTTTTTTAATATGATTATTTTTTTAATATATTAAAATAAAAATGTGCCTAGAATTGAATTTTACATATGTTTCTTAAACGATATATACGGGGATTATAAAAATACAATTTTAATTTTTAATTAATTATATTACTTATAAATCTATATATGAAATATAAAATGGCTTCAAAAACATTTAATTAATTCTTGAATTTTGATAATGTAATAAAAGTGACATCTATTAGCAAAACCATTATTTTTTAACAAATCACCTAAAACCAATTATTTCACAAAAATTATGAAAATTCATCTTAGGATAATATTTTTATTATATATTCGAAAATGAAGTTCATTGGGAAAATTCAAATTCTAAATTTTATAAATTCAATATTTGATTAAAATCATTAAATATAATGAATTTATTTTTATTGGATAAATACATTATCAAAATATTGACTATTATTATTCTTAAACAATATCATATACTAATTAAATTGGTTTTAAAATACCACTATTAATTATCAGTTCATTGAAATTGAATTTTCTATTTCATTAAAAGGATATTTTTATAAAAAAAACTTTTCTAAATAATAAATAATCATATTAGTCATTTTAGGTAATGTAATTGAATTCTATTAATATTAAAATTATTGTTTATAATCATTATATAAATATTTTCTTATGAGGATACTCAAATTAATTCTTGCTAATTAAATATCTTTGTTCTAACAATCAAACATAATATTTATATTTATATCAAAACAGATCATTGTTTTTTTAGTTCACATTTGTGTGTGGATGATAATATCAAAAACATTGTGTAATTAAAAGGAATTCAAATATTAAAATCATTGGGTGTTATGGACCTTGTTAGGATTTATAAATCTTTTCCATGGTTATAAACATGAATTTTTTAGAGGGAGAGATTCTTTATGATGATTAAGGATGTGGGGTATTTTAAATTTTGAAGTTTTTAGATACCTATTGACCAAGTTCCACCACAATATGAATATTTTTTCTTCATGTCATGGTGAGGACATCATGTGTTTTACTAAAAATTTTAACATCCCACTATTCATTATTTTAATTTACATTCCCAAAATGAAAATAAATCATGGAGGCTTAGTTTTGGTGGTCATTTAATTCCTTGATGATCCATAACGCCCAAATATTTGTGTGATAATGTCTTTTGATCTAAAGTGACTTAATGAAATCATCTTCCATTTTTCTTTTTCTCATTATTCTTATGGAATATATAGTAGAGTAATTTTTAGTCTTGATCTGGTTTAATTGAGGTATTGATGGAGGTTGTTGTGTTTCAATTTTGTAGAGGAACATTATGAGATTGTTAATATGTGATTGCAATTACAATATCATATATTGGTGTTGAATTATCGAGGCATATTTCATACTAGGGGATTCAAAATCACTCTATTTTGTTTATATATTAATTTGGTTAAATAATGTTATAATTTTTATTGTTAAATGAAATGATATTATCATAATTATTATAATAACAATTGAAACAGAATTGGAAGAGCGTTGAACATGATTTACTTATTTTATCTTTTAATTTAGATGATTTTTGGATCGATTTTTAAGCATTTTAAAACAATAGGTATAAATGTTGTAGAAACTAGAGGGGGTTTATGTAACTTCAAAGAAATGGATTCCACTAAATTGTGCTCTGATCATGACTGGACACATGGCCTTAATCACATATCCTTGAATACTAGAGGCTGTCTACTAGCTATGAGGGACTAGAGAGTGTACGTGGGTAGACAATGCCATCATTTCTAGAGTTTAACCCAATAGAATAAAAATAACTTTCAATAGGGGAATCATCAAATAAATCAAAAAATAGATAAACATTCATGTGACAAATATAAACATTAACTTCCAAAATTAATATCATATATAATTATGATCATTTATTTTTTCTAAAAATCATCCAACACATGTTTACATGACATCAGTAAAGTACATGCATCAAAATACCCAAAATACAAAAAATAACTACCTCCTGAGAGAATCACAAGACTTAGATTGGTCCCATTATCCCCTTCTTATAATCATTGAATAATTTAATGCATTTAACTATGATCACTTTCATGAATCCCTACCTTCATCCAAATTGTCTATCCGAGAATCCAATGGTGGCATGGAAAAGGAGTGAGATACAATCCAAGTAGGCCACCACCAAAAGTTTATCTAACGGTCCTAGATGGGTAGTATAAAAAAATGTAGAGTACAATATATATATATATACATTTATATCCCATGTAATTAGTAAAAAAAAATGAAAATTTCCTTGTCATGTATACTACAAAACAAGTGAAACCATATAGCCATACAAGAATCCATGAAACAAAAAAGTGTCAAGATACTATCACAATGAAATAGTAAAGTAAAATGAAGTAAATACTGTGACCATGCCTTATAAAAAATCTCTCATATCACACAAATGCTTTACATGTAATCTTTATATCAAAACAACTATAGAAACACTATTACCAGAAGTGTCACATGTAAGTCAGGTGAGCCGTATAATCAGTCATGTCACATTTACCATGTATGATCCATATAATACAAAATTTTAGACACCTAATCTGGATCCTAGGTGTAATGAACCATGGAATCATAATTATGTCCTAATATAATGTTTATGAAAACATGGTTAGTCTTGAATTAGGGTCCAAGGACCACATCTACTGACTATGTCAACTGCGAGTCCAAACAAACTGGATCTAAATGGCAGTAAAGCCCAAGGAATCCCACAGAATCATAATCTAAGGAGTATATAGGTCTAAGTAATTTCTACCACTTTCATGACCCATGGTGTATCACACCCATAGAGTTCTATGTAATCATTCAACATTCAAATCTATTATAATATCAACAATCCACATTAAATGACTTTTCCCGCTCATATCACAATTCACATTCAATTTCATCCCATGAGTTTACCCACTCATATAAAAATTCTATAAAAACCATTAGATAAAAATCATGGACATGAAAAGGAGGAAAACTATATCATATTAATCCAATTCAGTTCAATTCGTTAATTAACAAGATTCTTCTCACTAGGAAAGAACTAACTCATCCCATGGGTGATTTAACATAAGAAAAGTCAAGGTAAATCTATGTGGAACACCCCACGAGTGGCCTTGGGTGGGGAAAAAATATTAAATTCATTTCAATGGAATTAAAGGGAATCCCTAACATGTTAAATTAATTTTATTCAATTATTCATGTAACATTCAAGGATGCTGTCGGAAATTATAGCCGGTGGAACAATGACAAAAAGCTCTATAAAGCACCAAACCACATGGGAAAACCATAGAACACCTACTATAGGTTAATATTAGAGCGATAATCCAGTATAAAATCTTTATTTGACGTAGATCATGTGAAAAATAAATAATGGATAGAGCCATGAAATTATGGAAAATTAACTCGCACCTAAATACCATAGCCGATACAAATAAAAACGACGAATGACACAAAAGTAATAGGGAACTGACCATTATAGATCCAATGAGACTTAATACTCTCGAACTCAATCTTAGATGGGGAATATCTCCCTAATACTAGTTTATAATTAAAATGATATATCAAATGGGTGTACTTCTATCCATATAAGGAAATGATAATTGATTTTAGGATATAACATAAATTAAAGGAAAATGGTAAATTCACTAAATAATATTAGGCCGCATGGTTTGCCTATATGATTTGAAAATCCATTCACCTACCATACACCCACTTCTATAAGGAGGGTCACCTCGTATGGGTTGAACGTATAGTTTTCCGAACCACGCACAAACTGTGTCTCGGACCGTTGTCAAAAACATTAGGTTGTCCTACATGGGTGTGAGACTCTATCCACAAGGTTTTTGCAAACCGTGAAACCTATACCACCCCACTTTCCAGCCTTTCATGGTTAGTAGTAACCACGAAAACTGCTCCACATAGTTTCTACTAACCGTGCAACCTGCACAATTTTTCAAAAAAGTTGGGCATCGGGCTCCCAAAAAGCGCTAGACACCCCAAAACCTCAAATCGTATTCATATTAATAGATAAAACAAATTAACCAAAAAAATATATGTACCTCATAAAAAACCTCTGGATCATACCATATTCCCCCCTTAATGAAATTGGTCCATGAATTTCCCTCTCAAGGGTGGTCAAGATTCATCCGATAATAACCAAATCCACTGAGCACATACATTGGCCTCCCACTCCCATGTCTCATACTGTAAAGGACCATGCTTCTATAGCACCCATACTAGAGGAACTGGCTAGCCTCAGAGAACCTTCTTTCTCCTATCAATGACAATAATAAGATTTTCCTCAAAGGATGGATCAACCTATAAGTCCTCCTCCTTAGGATGACAAAAGTGAGATAAGTTTGAGATATAGTGGTAGAACTGAGATATGCGTAAGATGTTGTGCATCGCCTGATACCATTGAGATAACTATAACTAATAGTATACTATCCCAACTCTCTCTAGAATCTCGAATGACCCATCATATCATAGTGAAAGTTCACCATGTCTCCTAATTATTCTATTTCCCATTATTGGTGAGATACATAAAAAGACCTAATCAATGACCTAGAACTCTAGAGGTTGTTTGCAGTGATTTTCAAAAGTTTTATGTCAAGACGGTGGAGTATCCATCCCCTTTCTGAATAACTAGACCATCTCAAAATTCTCCTACATGAAATAACATCCTAATAAATCTGCATTACCAACCTCTAACCAGTTCAAGGGTGATTTACATGAACTTATATATAATTAATCCTAAGGTTCTATTTTTATAGTCTCTTAATAGCCATTATTGTAGGAGAAATCAACAGGGGGTATATGAATCTCTTAAGGAGCCCCGAAAATCTTGTATGCATGCTTGAAAAATGTCCTCAAGAACCTGTATAATATGTTCTGATAGACCATCAGTCTGAAGGTGGCATGCCCTGCTCAGAAGCACCTATTGTGAGGCCTATAATTAAAAATTACGTAATATTTTGGTAAGTCAATAATTTTACTTTAATTCACATTAAGGATATTTTAAATTTTAGATATTTAGAGAATTAGACCATAAGTATTACAAAATAAAACCATAGAAATAGAAAGAGTAAACATACAGTAGTATCCATTTATTCCAAAAAACCATTTTTTAAAAAACAACTTGGTTTCGGTTCATCTGAAATCACAACTTTTACATGATCCCATCCTTGACTCTATTTATCTTTAAAACTTGTGAAAAATATTTCAAATCATGGGAAGAGTAAAAAAAGCGTAGTAAGGGATACATAAAAAATTAAAATCATTAGTCTTTCAAAAACATGTAAACAATGAATAATTTATCATTAAGTAATACATTTCACCTTTATAAAGTAGTAAATACACTTTACTTAATATAAGCTCATTAATTAGACATTTTTAATCAAAATATCACCCTCAATCCCATAAAATAAACATATAACATATAAAGGTAACATGGGATATAACCATACTTAAATAGAATAACCTTAAGGTCGACTTCTACACATATCACTAAATGTCATAACCATACGACCGACTTCCATACCCAATGCATTAGAGGTTATAATGTAACCAACCATCCATGGTTTTTCATAGAACCACCACTCTTTGGTTTATCAAATAACCAACTTTCTTTGGTTTATCACATAACCACCAATCAAATGTGTAAGTACAATTATATAATCATAAAACAAAAATAATTTCATTTATCAAAATTTACCTCATAAAATTTCATTTGAAATCATAATAAATAATTTATAGATATTGAAATAGCCAGTCAACATTAAAAAACATTTTCAATACCAAAACACACATAAAGGGAATGACATATTACCTTTCCTTTAAATGAAAATATTAAATATTATAGAGGAATCCAAATATCAAATAATTGTATCAGCAGAGGAGTGGTCGTTGTCTTGGTATAAATTAAAATAATCATTTTGTTGTATAGTAAAACACATCATAGAAAAATATACATTTATAATGAAATTAAAATTCATAGGGGTTTGTTATACACTGTATACCGAAGGCCTCGTATATGTCAAAATATTCCACAACGATGGGAGATTGAGACAAAGTCCCTTACAATGATCGTATCATTAGATTATGGATAAATCAATTACATATTAATGTGTGAAAAATATAAACACTTGTAATATAAGTTGATATTTAGTGTAAAAAAATCAGAGGTCATTCACAAATATTCTTGGAAAAACAAAACCAATGACAAGGATATTTAACTCAATGAATGGAGATTTAGTTAATATTTACCTTAACTTGAGTCTGACTAGTATCATCATTTATTTATCATAATGAATAATAAACAAAGGGAAATTTATAATAGATTTGGAACCCTTTTCATTTTTTTATTCCCTTTATATCACTTTTTATCATTTTATATAAATTAGTTAATTCTTTGTGTTCACGTTGGATGTTTTGTCGATATTCGGAACTTGAGTCCAAAATGAACATAGTATGATGTAATTTATCTATATGGTAATAATTACATAATATATAGAATAGTATTAATGAAATAGTCATTAATTTTATAAATAAATTATTCTTTTTAAAACAAACAATTAATTATGGTTATGTAAAATGGAAACGTTATAATCAGGGAGAAGGTTGGTCGTACGTACGCATGAGAAATGTTTCCATTTTTCGATGATCAATATGGAAACAAAGAGATTATTATTTTATTTTTCAAAAATTATGATGATGTTATTAAAATTATAATAATAATTTACATTTAATTATATATATTATACAAGTTTTAAATTGAATCAAAATGAGTCACACTGCTTCTTGGAGGTGATAGTTCATACATACGCAGAATGACACTATCAATTTCATGCACATGCTATTAAGAAAATAATTGATATATTATTATTTTATATTGATTAGTATTCCATTAATATCACATATAAACATTAATTCAAATATTATAACTAGTTATGAGAGACAGTTATGGAAAATGAATTAGATCGGTTCGTGGAGGTGATAGTTCACACGTACGCACGGATAATTAATTCATGTCCCATTTAATAGAAGTGGAGATAGATTTAGGTAATGATATTGACATAATAAAATCTCACTATATTAATATTGATTTATTTGTAATATCATCTCAGTTGTAGGAGACATGAATTAAGTGGAAGAAGAAATAAAATAGAAACACTTAAAGAAAATTATACCTCTTATTCTGTTGATCGACATTGAAGAACATCATAACACCTCTAATAATGGTGATATGATTATAATATGGATTTAAGAATTTGGGGAGGGAATATAGGAAAAATTTATTAATAGATATTGGATGATCCACATTTTTTTGGAATTTTGAATAAAAAATAAGGAGAAGTACCATTTTATAAGAGAGATGAGGGGCACTTTAAGAAAATCAGGAAAAATTAATTTATTATAAATTGAATTTCAGTTTATAATTGTAAAAAAATCAGTTATTTAAAATATAACATGAATATGGGTCATATAAACATTATAAAATTAAAATTATACATTTTTTGAATATTTTTAACCCTTATCTTTTTGGTTTAACCCTTACTTTACCTTTTTAATCTTAACATGTTAACTTTTATTTACACTTTGTGGGTAAATGGAATTACCATAACATGTCAAACGAGAAAAAATAGCATCATTTATAAAATATTAGGACGTATAATAAAATTTGTTTTAATAATATATTATTAGGAATTTTAAAACATTTACTTAAATATTTTATATTTTACGTTACGAATTATGTCAATTTTGACACTATTCATACACTAGTTTTTAAAAAATTCATAACAAATATATTCCTCCAAAAAAATACACTCACTCATTCCTAAAATGTCGCCTTCATCCAAAAAATTCATTTATGGCATCAAATATTTGAAATAATATTTATTCCAATATTTATAATATCATTTATTTGAATCATTTATTAATGAAGTAATCAATACATCACCATTGTGTCATTATTAAACTTATTTATTGAGGGTATAAAAATTAAAAATAAAGTAAGATGATGTATGAAATAATTTTTTTTACATAATTACAATTTATATGAAAATATTTCATTAATATAAACCAATATTATAATAATTTTATTAATAAGATTTATGTTTATAACACACTCGCCTTATATTAAATTAAAAGATACAAGTGTCATAATCACACCCAAGTGGATTCCAAATGAAAAATTTTCATCCCAAAGGTTTTCTTGGCTGGTAATATGTCATGAAATATAATTATGACATGTGTTAGGGTAGTTTTATATTATTATAATATTATTTGTTACATTATTTACCAGATCTACCCTTTAACCTTGGTAAATAAACATAATTACTACAACTACTATTCATAAGAAACACAATATTAAAGGGAATTATTTACAAAATTTATACCTTATGATTACAAATATGGACTATATTTTTCCAAATTCAAAACATAAAACTTGTAGTAATTAATTTAAAATTAATTCACATTGGGAAAACGAAAAAAAACGGGTTTTTTAAAAGTAAAAACCATCAAAATATTGACATGTGTTTATATGAAATTTCAATGTGAAATTAATTATAGTGAATAAAATTTCATCAAATGATAAAAAAATAATCCAATTACACTTTAAAACCAATAAAAAGGAAAATATCACTATATTGAAAAAAATTAGATGAAAATGTAGTTTTGAATTAATATGTAGTATTTTTTCAGTATTAATTAAAATATATATTTTCCTTGAAAAATATGAAAATTTAAATCAAAGTAAATTTTGATATCCCTATTACAAAAAAGAAGTTTATTTTTTCAAATATAACTTCTCAATGTGTTAAAAAATATATTTAAAATGGGTTGTCCATAAAAAATCTGGTAAAATTTCCTTTTCTGAGAAATACTAATTTTATGCTTAAAATTGATTTTGTTTGTATATATTTTATAGAAAACATATAAAATGAATTTTAAAAATCACTTTTAGTATATATTTTACTAATATAATCAGAAAAATAGTGATATGATTTTATAAACACAATTCTTCTCATTTAAATATGTTTTCATAAAAACACATCATTTATATTCAATTAGATTTTATTTCCATTTCCAATAAATTTGGTAACCAATGAATCATTATATAAACAAATAAAAATCATATTTTTATAATTAATTTTTTACTATTTATTCTCTCTATTCCAACTAATTGGTTATAATGGTATCATTTAAATAATACTATTTAGTTGTTCATTTATGCTCGATGTAGCATATCATGTATGCTATTGAACATAGAGATTATTTCTTAAAAGTCAGGATAATACATCCTCATCCCATTAATAAATTTAATCCTCTCAATTTTGATTTGGGGTTGGAAACTAGGATATGAATTTTAAAAAATACCTTAATTGAAAACCCACATCATATAAATTGTTAATAAAACTAAAACATTAAAAGAATGAAAGAAAAGTACAAGGGTTACCTGAGATAACACATACTTGTATTTAATATATGAAAACATGGATAAGGAATAAAAACTAACCATCTTATTCTGAGGGATAGTGATATAAAACATGATCAGGATAAAGTTAACAATTATAAAACCACAAACTTGTGATGGGTTAAACAATCATTGATTTCACTGTAGGAAAAGTAAACAGAAAACAGTTTTGTTTTAATATCATTTTCATAATGTTGAATAATTTATTTATGAGCTTGAATAAGAACATATGTAAAAATAATTACTCGTAAATTTGAGTCTTATACATTAATAAATTTCTACCACAAAATCATCTTTTCTCTAAATGATGTGTCTTCAAGGTGACTTGGTCACACCTGAAGCACTCGAATCAACTTCTAGAGAATCACATAATCCCCACAAGATTAACTATATATTCATACTATCTAGAAATACTAACCAAAAAAAGGTTCGAATAAATTCTGATAATTCCCCCAATCAAATAAACCATTGTTTGGTGGAAAAAATATTTTAAATCTCCATAATTCTACTGTAATATCCAAAGTTCACACAAATGAAAATTAAGATTAAAATCAAAAAATTAGAAGGATCTGATAACATATTCTTGCAAGATAAATTGTTACATTTATCTCCAAATAACATAGAACACTATTAATGTCATATACGAAAATTTAATTAACCTAAAAACACTTTATCGAAGATAGGTTAACCACTTCCACAAATAACACAAATCGCCATAATTCCCTAATTAAATCAATGATTTCTCCAAAAATTATCCAAACACTATTCCTCATATAAAATCCCATAGTATTTTATTTACCTTAAGAATATAAAGATCCCAAATTAGTGAATATCTTCCAAAATTACCTTAATCACTTAATCCAAAAATCATATTCTAATCCCGCATTTATGTATTCGATAAAATATATGTCTCACAAATCAACTTATTCTTAATCGATAAACCATTTAACTAAAAATAATAACTCATACTAACCATGGACATCACATAGTCCAATGGAAGGTGAAACACCCTTGTATCCCTTCGGTTTTGGGTTTGATCCCTATAGCCTTGCTGGACGTTACATGCTATCACACATCCTACAATGTGTCTTTTTTCTAAAAAATATAATTTTGATAATATTCCAAAAATATTATAAAGAATTATTAATAACCATAAAATGTTTCAAACATTAAAGGCCGTTTCATAACTCATATTTTTTATCCCATAAACAAATAACCCATAACTTCCTCGAAGGTGAATGTCTCTAAAGATACCATTAATTACCTTGAAATTTCATAACATAAGACTTAGAATGGATTTCTAAGATATTGATCTTATGTTCTATATGAAAAATTTAAACTCATGTGATATCCATATCCCTTAAGAAGACATACTAATCTCCAATGTTCTATAAACCATCCTTTGATACCTACTGTAAGGCTCCATCCTTAAACATTACATAATCGTTAGATAAGTTAGTAATTTGACTTTAATACACATCAAGGATCATTTCAGGTTTTGAGTTTTAGAGAATTAAGTAATAACTATTACATAAAAAAACCATATAAATACAATTTGGACACTTACAATAGTATCTATTTCTTCCATAAAACAAAATATTTTAAAAAGAAATGTGGTTTCTATTCATGTCAAATCATAACATTTCTTTGATACCATCCTCGACTATATTATTATTTAAAACTAATGAAAAAATTTCAATACTTTTAATGAGAATAAAAATATTAGTAAGGGATACATGAAGAAGTAAAACTATTAGTGTTATGAAATCATGTAAACCATGAATACTTTATCATAATGTAATATATTTCACCTTTATGAATTAGTAAATACACATCACTAAATATAAGCTCATTGAATACCATTATTTTAATAAAAAGATAACCTTAAAACCCATATAAAGAATCATATAACATATAAATTCATCTTTGTACATAACCATACTAAAATGTAATAACTGTACGGTCGACTTCCATACTTTTCAATAAATGGATTTTCCATATATCTGACTTCCATACCCAAACCAATAGAGGTTATAACGTAACTACCCATCCTTGGTTTATCACAGAACCAACGATATTTGGTTTATCACATAACCCCCATCTTTGGTTTATTATGTAACCACCAGTCAAATGTCTATTTACCATTATGTAATCATAAAACATAAATGATTACATTTATCAACATTTTAGACATAAAATTTCATTTGCAATCATATGAAATAATTTCATGATATTTTAATAGTAAATACACTTTCATATTAATTTTCAATATAAAAACATCCAAAAAGGGAATAAGTGATTTCTTTTCCTTTTAACAAAAACAATAAAGCTTATAGAGGAAGCCAAATATCAAATAATGGTTTTGGAGGAAGAGAGGTCGTTGTTTCCAAATATATTAAAAACTTTCTTTTTGTCATTTTATAAAAATATTAATAGAAAAATATTCCTTTAGAATTAAATTACAATTCTATGGGGATTATTATACACCATATAAAGAAGGTTGTGTATAAATTAAAATATGCCTTGATGAAAGGAGATAGAGATAAAGTCCCTTACAATTATTTTATCATTAGATTAAGGATAAATCAATGAAACAATATTTTGAGAAAATATAAATACATCCAATATAAGTAGATATTATGTGTAAAACAATCAGAGGTTATTCACACATATTATTGGAAAAAAAACCAATGACATGGATATTTAACTCATTGAATGAATATTGAGTTAAGATATTCCTTTCCTTGAGTCCGACATTTCTGTTTAATTATTTATCTTATAGAATAATAAAATTAAGTTAATTTGTACATCCTTTTGAATATTTTTAAAGAATAATTTATTCTCTTTATATCACTTAATACAATTTTTTATAAATTATTTATTTATTTTATTTTATGTTGGACGTTTTGTCGATATTCGGTACTTGAGTCGAAAATGACCATGGAATGATGTAATTTGTCCATGTGGTCATAAGTACATCAACTCCAGAATAGTATTCATGAAATATTAATCACTTTTATACATTAATCATATTTTTTATGTCAAACCATTAATTATGGTTATGAAAATTTAATTACTTTATAATCATGGAGACGGTAGGTCATATGTACTCATTAGTAACACTTTCATTTTTCATTGATCATTATTGAAAAATGGAAATTATAATTATATATTTCCATAATTAATATAATTTTATTAAAATAATAATAATAATTTAAATGTAATTATATATATATATATTATACAAGTTATATAATGAATCAAAATGAGTCACACCGCTTCATATATGTGATAGATCGTAAGTACACACGAACAACATTATCATTTATATTAAAATGAAAGTAATAAAATAATTGATATATTATTATTTTATAATAATTAATATGTAATGAATATAACATATTATCATTAATTCAATTATTATAACCATCAATGAGAGATGGTTATGGAAAATGAATTTTATTTGTTTTGGAGGTGATAGTTAACATGTACACACGAAAGATTAATTCCTTTCTCATTTAATGGAAGTGGAGGCGGATTTAGGTGATGATATTAACATAATAACATCTATGTATATTATTGATAATGTCTTTATTATATCATCATGGTTTGAGGAGATTTGAAGGAAGTGGAAGAATAAATAAAATAGAAACACCTAAATAAAATGATACGCCAAGTTTAGCTGATTGCCTTTCAAGAACACCTTAACACCTCTAAGAAAAATGTTATACATAAAACACAGACATAAAAATGTGTGTAGAGATTATAGAAAGAGGTTTGGATAGATATTTTATGAAAAAATGGAATTGTATGTGTGAATAAAATATAAAGAGAAGTTCCCTTTTATAAGAGAGATCATGGGAACTTTAAAAAAATATTGAAATATAAATTTATTATAAATTTGTTTTCGGTTTCTAATGGTCTCAAACTCATTTATTATTAATATAAAATGATTTTTGGTAATAAAAAAATTATCCAATTAAAATTATAGAAGTTTTTAAATTTTTTTAATCCTTATCGTTTTGGTTTAACCCTTATTTTACTTATGTAATCTTACCATGACAAATTGTTATTTAAACTTTGGGTGTTACAGTAATTACGAGAACATGTAAAAAATAAAAAAAAGTGTCATTTATGACATATTAGTATTTATAATAAAAATAGGGCCAAATATTACATTTTTTGGTATTTTATAATATTTATTAATCTATTTTATATTTTATGGTATTAATTATGTCAATTTTGAAAGTATTCATTCTTGACTTTTTGAAAAAATCATAAAAACGTGATTCCTTCAATAAAAATACATTAAATAAATCCAAGAATTTAATAATAATCCATATAATTCATGTATGGAATGAAATATTTAAAATTATTTTATTTTAACATTTATAATATCAGTTATTTGAATATTTTATTAAAGAAGTTATAAATGCATAACTGTCATGTCATTATTAAATTTATATATTTAATGTCAAAAAATTATAAATAAAATACGATGATTTAGGAATTTAATTATATTTATAATTAATATCTATAATAGAATATATAATTTATATAAACCCATATTAAATTTTTTTAGTAAGAAGATTCATGTTTATAACATATTTTCCTTTACTTATAATTAAAAGTTATAAATGTCATAATCACACCCAAGTGGATTCAAAATGGAAAATATTCTTCCAAAGGGTATTATTGGTTAGGAATATGTCATAAAATAGGATTATGACATGTGTTAGGGTAGTTTTATATTATTATAATATTAATTTTACCCCTATCTAGATGATTTACCAATTAACCGTGGTAAATAAAAATAATTTCTAAAGTTAATAATCGTAATGACCAAAAATAAATGGAAACTGTTTTAAAATTTTTTACCTTTTGGATAAAATATAGAATAAATTTTTCTAAATTGAAAAAAAATAACCTGTAGTAATTGATTTAAAATTAATTTTCATTTTCAAAATGAAAAAACAGAATTTTTAAAAGTAAAAACCATCAAAAGATTGATATGTGTTTATATCAAATTTCAATGTGAAATTACATCCAACGACAAAAATTGGTTTAAATGATAAAAAATTAATCCAATTAAACATTAAAAGTAATTAAAAAGGAAATATAACTATATAAAAAAATTAGATGAAATAGCAGTTTTGAATTAAAATGCAGTATTTTTTCACTGTTCAATAAAATATGAATTTTATCTGAAAAATACCAAAATTTCAGAAAATTTAAATTTTGATATCCCTATTATAAATAAGAAGTTTATTTTGTTAAATATAACTTATAAAAGTGTCAAAAAATATATTTAAAATGGGTTCTCAATCAAAAGGTGGTAAAACTACATTTTTTGAAAAATACTACTTTTATTATTAAAATTATCTGCCTAAGGAAAACATACCCTCATGAGCTAATCTGTGGTCTCCAATTTTTAATCTATCTAATCGTTCATGAGTTATAAGCATTTGAAAAATAAAATAATTTTATTTAGTTATATTATTTACAGTTATTCCATTTTTGGGTTTTCTAAGTAGAGGCCCACGCCGAATAAACTTATGCCATTCCTAGGGTACACCTACCATCCTAAATGCGATGGTGGGATTGGATTTCTGATCTGTGCATCCGTTTAAGAGTTATTCCACTTTTTAAGGAAAACTCATCACACACACTATTTAATGCTTAAAATTTTTTGATGGATCATTCTAGGAACTCTGAGCCCCTAAATCATGTGGTGTCAAATTTCTCAGCTTCAAAATAATTCCATATAATTAAAAAAAAGTATATCGAAATTCTAGGAAACTATACAGTGGGTATTGTAGTATCATGAACCATAACATGTACTTATTTCTATCTTATCTCTATATCAATCATATCTAATTTTTTTGGCATATATAAATAATAATAATCTTCTTCATTATCTGTAACAATCAATTTTCGCAATTTATCATTCATAAATTCCAAATTATTTCTTGGAGTCCACTAAACAAATTTAGTAGGCTCTATGTTAGTTATAAGTGGAAGATTTATTTGATACATCTTAATAATCATTTAAAATGTTCTTTTAATATCATCTTATATATATTAAACATCACCTTTCCTTGCCACATTATCATTTAATTTTAATAGTCCAAAAACAAATTCACTAATTTTTGTTCTTAAATCAATATTCTGACTTCAATATAATTTCTTTTCCAATAATTTCGATAATTATCAATAAATATGTTGATTTTTTCATCAAAAAATTTATTCAATATAATCATAATATTATTATCTACCAATAGACATATGAGTTCATTTATTCTCTTTCCATCTTCATTATTCATTACCTTGGTAACATTCAAGACCTGAACATCTGATCCTTTCTTATAAAACTTCATTTCTTCCAGAACATAGTCCTAATTTATCTTGGATATGGTCTCACTATAAAGGAGAGATACTTTCCTCATTTAAGGGGTTCTAATGTTTATAAATATTTCATTCTATAAAAACATAATGAAATTCATATTATGTATCTTGAAAAATGGAAGCATCTTTTGTTTGATCATTCTGGTGCTAAATGAGTCAATTTATTTTAAAATAAGAATAAAAATACCGATCATAAAAATCAATTTATGAAAGATTAAAATATAATGATATTTAATTTTAATTGTGTCTTTATCATAATTCCATGATAGAACAAAACATTGAATTCATTGAAAAATAATTCTAATATCTGGATGTAAGTGATAAATTTTGTGAACATTTTCCCTTATAAGGAATAGGCCTTTATCATGAGGTGATTTGAGCATAATGAACATATATATTTTAAAATTTTAAATGAATAAATAATATATTGTAGAATAAAATAAATTCCACATGACCATAAAGGTTTAGTTTTTTAGATACTAGATGCATCATTAACTTAATTTATGAATGATCTCCGACATTTCCCATGAATTTCTTCTCACAAAGTAACATTACTAGTTATTTACTATATAAAAAAATTATTTACAACATGGGGAAATAGAGATATAAAAAAAGGGTTAGATCAGATTCCCAGTAAGGTTAAACATGATAGATATCAATTGATGATCAAAAATGAGTATAAGATATGTTTATGGTCATAAGAACGAAATCATAGCTTATTGAAATATACATAACATGTCATAAACCATAAGTCAAGAGTTATGAAATAATGGTTTTTCATAATAAAAACCATTACTAATATGAGTGTGGAATCATAAATAATAAATTATGAAACAAGATAGATAACCATAAAAAATATATAATTTTGGGGAATATAAGGAAGAATATAAAATTGTTTCCCTTGTCAAGGAACACTTTCACTAATATAACAATGGTTGGAATCCCATAGTGGATTGGGTTCACTCCCCATTCTATTTTCTTTCAAGGTGGACAAAGTTTGATATAGATTGGGTTCACTCCCCATTCATGTTTATAGTATATCATGAGATATAAATATTTACATAATGAATTATAGGGATATATAATTCATATACCACATGTTACAAAATTAAAACAATATATTTGTGTTCCATAATATCATAAAATTATATATAATTTCATCATGACATAATTAACCATTTGAAAAGAAACATGTTTCATTAAAATAACAATTAAAAATAATCTTCATTATATATTCATTGATTTAAATTTATTGAAATTAAAATATAATAACACAAGGTATGTATATAAATCCTTAATGGTTGTTGACATAGATGAAAAATTATTTTATAAAATCTTTTGAAGTATGTTTCGAAAAAAGTAAAAATCATTTCCAGTTGCTAACTTTTAAAGAGTTAAAAATTATAAGAATAATTGAAATATGTTTTTATTTATAAAATTTTTTTTCATTTCATTTAATTTTAATCCTTAATAAAAGAAAATTATGGTGAGAAAATAGTTCATTTTTATACATTTAAAATGATTCTTATCACACTTTCTAAAAAATTCAAATATATATCGTATAGAAAACAATGTAAAAATTCATTTCTAAACATTTAAAACAAAATTAAAAAATCCATTAAAATTAAATTACACAATCATTTTATGATATAAAAAACATTATTGTAACTTGAATAATATATACTTCGAAGAGAATGATTAATGTCCCAAAAGGATAAATATGGTTAGTTTTTCATAAAAAGATTCTTTTGGAATTTTTTAAAACCAAAGTGGTTATAAATAGAATGAGTAGATGAAAAATCAAAAAAATAATAACATGGGAATAAAATATATTGGATTTGAAATAAAACCAGAATATAATTCACCTAAAAAATATTCAAACATAAATAATCCCGATTAAAAAATTATATAGTAATATAAAACCCTACCACAAGTCCTAAAATTCATTGTACCCACTCTAACTACCAATATAATAAATTAATATAATTTTATAAATTTATATAATAACCATATTAACACTTATTATACAATATAGTATTCCCTCATAATCTCCAATTATCAATTTATTAATAATTCTCTATTAAAATCAACATTTGAGGTGTTAAATGTTCTGTTTTCTAATTATGATTTGGTTTTAAAATATTTCTCAGTACCTCTTAGTACTTATTTTTGAACATTAAACATGTGATAAATACAATATTTATTAATTATATATACATTTATAACCATATATGTAAGCCAGTGATAAAAAATATATTTCATTTCTTCATAGAGATGGTAGCTCGTACATATACTTGGGTGATGTATTCATTTTCCAATGAATGGAAAAATAGAAGCATATACATTAATTTGTAATTACATTATCATAATTATATTATAAATATCATATATATTCTATATATCCATCCATATTACCATCCATGTATCAAATACATGAAAAACAATTACATCACTTCAAGGAGATGAGAGTCCACACGTATGCATGAATGGCGTTATAATTTTCTAATAAAAGAAATGGTAAAAGGGTAAATAATATTTTACATGTAAATAAATTTTTTTTCCATAAATATTATATATATATATATATATATTATATTAACCATTATATCGAGTTTTTTGATGTACTGATGAAAAAAACAAACATCTTTGTGGAGGAGGTATTCCTCACATACATGAGCGGAGTTTTAATTTTTCATAGGGATGAAAGGATCTATAAAATAGTTTTAACACTAACATAACAGTATTTCATTATATTGAAGATATTGATTTAATTATGTTAATATGTTTATATATTTTTTTGAGGAGTTTTAATAAAAAATAAACTTTAAAGAACTCAGGTAATATGATTACCTATTCCTCAAATATCTTCCACCAGAATACTCCTTAAGCCTTCTGGAGGGGATTTTTTGGTGAGACAAAACCTATCTAATATGATGAGGAGATTTGAGAATTTATTTTTGTATATATTGGATGAGATATGGTTCAAATTTTGAGTAGATGAGTAATTTTATGAGGTTCCGTATAATAAATGAGGAATGAGAAACACATATAAATATCAAGAACTATAAATTATAATAAAGTAAATCTCAAAGGATGGTGCCTATATAATCCCACTCCATTGTAGGTATGGATTTGTTTAAATATTTTTAGAACCTCTATTGACTCCCCATTATGTGGTATAATTTTATGAATTGAATGTAATTGGAGATACTCAAGGTGTTCAAGTCATAATGTAAGGGCTGAAGCACCATTAGCTAGGTAGTACAGGGACATAAATGAAATGGTTAGAAAGTTAGTAGCCCCGTATGGTAATTAGGCTCACCAGATAGTTGGTGGACTCTGATTGGGTTTTTAATTAGGAGTATCCCCATTATTTTTCATGGGGAAAATTTCTTTTGACCCAAATTGGATTTTGGCCCCCATTTAGTAGGTTTCACCTCATGCATACCATCATATAATCCTTTAAAGGCCTTAGAGGATTTACCTCAACCATGGTCTCTTTAATCCTTTTTCATGTGAGATTATGATCTTATGATGAGTCTACAAGTCCTATTACACCCCTTCTTCATTTATTTCTCAATCAAGAGGTCCCTCAAATTTTATTCTAAAATTTCATATTTAGAGGGATTTTGTTTGATTTATTAATTTATCCAATTTTTGGGGGAACCAGATCTATATGATGGTCCAAAATACTTCTCTAAAAAGAAGTTACATGGTCCATAAATTTAACTAGTGATCTCTCTAAAATATTTCTCATGTGGGCTATGATGCATTCATGTACGTTTCTTCATGAATCAACCAAATTTAAAATTGAATGTTTTAAATGTAATTTATTATATTTTAAAACCCCTTTATTGTGTACTGAACCTTACCATAAGGTAATTCATAGTGGAATTCCTAGGTAATTGAATTGACCATGGTTTTGGATAAATAAAATGGTAGTATATGTTGTAAAAATATTAAATTCATAATCCTACTGGAATAATCTAGTTGAATCGTTGACCACACATCATCTGATTTTATTGAATGGTTAATAAGTTTGAAATGATAAAAAATTTAATTATAAATTAAATTGATGGTTGTGAATTGGGATTTCATAATCATTTATATTGTAAATTAAATTTAAGCAAAGTATTTATTTTTTAATTAAATGTTGATTCCAAGGGGATTACCTAGTTGGAATTTGAACATTATATGACTATAAGTGTTGGTGAAACGAAATGTTTTTTCCTAAAATTTTATTTAGATCAAAATTGATTTTATTATTATAAATTTTTAAACCATGGTTTATGAGAAGGTTAATGCATGTCATAATGTGGATGGTTGAATTAGAATATGAAATTATTTATTATGTGAATTGAAAAATGTTAAATATGGAATAGAAGTAATTTTGAAAATGGAGAATTATGATAAATTTGTAATTTAATATGAAATTTTAATTTTGAATAGCCTTTATGAATTGTATGACCTTTGGTTGGAATCATATGGAAAACTCCCCTTATAGAGGTTTTAAATACTCCAATTGTGGAGGCTATGAATACTCTTACCATGGAGGGTGTGAATAAACCCTATGGGGAGGTTGTGAATACTCTTTTTTTGGAGTTTGTAAATACTCCATATGGGTAGGTTTTGAGTACACCTGTTGATGAGTTTTTGAAATATCCCCTCTGGGAGGATGTGATGATCTTATAAGAAAATTCATAAAATAGTGGTTGTGATATTATGGTTGACACATTATAAATATTATTCTCAGATATAAAAATAAACTAAAAAAAGATGGTATGTTTTCTTTGGGTCATAGAATTGAGGCATGATAGTGGTATTGATCGATCTCATGTTTCACCATGGTTCTAGGTCATGAGTGGTTGATATACTAATTTTTATTTGAATTGTTAAACTAATAAAATTATTTTATTTTATCACTTTTACATGCACATTTATTTTACACTCGAAATATTATGAATATCATTGGTGGTTCATGACTGAGTTTCACTCACATCTTTCTCAGGCTGCCATGAAACATGGGTACACAAGAAGATATCACTATCTAGTAATTGGATATATGATTAGGGTAAGGGGTTATTGAATTATTTCATATTTATCATGCTAAAATTGAGTATTTATTATGGTACCTGACCAAACGTGAGGCCAGTTGGGGATGCGTTCTAGTATCTTTTTTTAAATTTTAATATAATGTGCCTATTAGCTACCCTTGGGGGATCCATTGTAACATGAATTGTATACTGTATTGTTATATAATTTTGATAACATAGTTATTTTATTCAATTTCCATATCTTTTCTACGACATTCATTTTTTGTTATATGTTCAAAAATTATTTATTCTTCTTTTACTACTCTGACAAGAGGGTATAGTCTCCCCACTATACCATATGACACCATTTCCTCTAGTAGGAATGTCTAACATATGTGGAGGCGTACCTAATGTGATGTGGAACTCACCAGTTCATCAACTGATTAGTGGTTTATTATAGTGGGGCATTACAAAGTGTAATCAGAGTAATTATTTTATTTATATTTGGGAATGGTACACAAGATAATAGGATGTGTTACAAATTGGTGATTATCACATGCATTAGAGTTTTCAACCCACGTATGGTAGAAAAACCATGTGTTCATGGAGAAGACTTGTTCTTCACGTATTTATCTAGTTAAAATTGTAATATTTCACATCAACTGATTAAATTGATTTATGATGTTATGATTTTTGAGAATTATTACTCATTAATAAATATATAATGACAGTGCATCTTTTCTTTCATCATTCTTGAAAATTAGGATTTTTATGTCATCCATATGTTGCCTATGATTTATAGCTACCTCCAATTTATGTATACAATTAATTTTATACACTATCTGTCATTTATTTTTAACAACTATTTATAACTTCTTATTTATTGAAATAAATTATATGTTATGTTTATTTGAATTGGAAGATGTTATTTATATAGATTTTTCCCAAAAATGTCTATGATGTCATCATACCTGACCATATCCGAAAGTGACCTCTTATTAAATAAGAATTTATAAATGAATTATTAGATGATGTTTTTGGTAAAAAAAAATGTATCAAGAAAATTATCAGTTGTTTTACTTTATAACATGTGAATGTAATCCTATTTAACCAACCCTTAGAATATGAGACATGATAAATAATCGGAGTAAAATATAAATGCATAAAATTTGAACTGTTATGTGGTGATAAATTTTGAAAGTGAGCCTTTAGAAATGATAAAATATTAAATTTTAAAATTTATAAATAATGAACCTTAGTTTAATTTGGAGACTTAGATCCATTATGTGTTTGTCTTAAACCTTTGGGATGGTAGTGGGGTTTTTAGATCACCTGATTTATCATGTTCATGTGATATGATATGTGTGAATAACCTGGCATATAGTGTGTTCAAATGTGGGCCTTATGTCTAGAGTTATGGATTTTCCCTTGCAATTTTAGGTGGGTGTTATTAAAAACTATTAATATGGGGTGAACATAGTAGCACATTACAGTTTATCATGTGACCACCTACAAATTAATAACCATAAGAACCAAGGTGTGTCATGATCATCAATTTCCTTATTGGATAATGTATAGGTGATTGATTCCATTTTGTATGGGTCCCATAACCATAGAGATGGGTGTTTCAGCATGTGGATTCCATGTGAGTGTGAAATGAGGATGAGAAGATTTTCCATGGGGTTTAAACTTATGTGAGATAGAGTGTCCAAGCTCGGTGGGAGAGCCTAATGGACATTTGATGTGACTCCTAATTTTTGATCCAGTCCCATGTGGTGTGGAGGGATAGATTTTGGTTGGGTTTATCTAGTTATATGAATTCCTAAGATAAATACGTCATGGTTTAATTCTTGTGTTTGAGGTTTAAGCATAGAAATTTTGTTGGGACATGTGTATTGGGTGTGGGTAAATACCTTGAGGATGTTGATACAACTAGAGTAGGATTGGAGGGTACAGTCGAATCATTTTTTGGTTTTATGTGAAATTGGACACCCTTAAAAACTGTTATGCAAGCACATGTGAGTTTCCCTATGGCTAGTGGTGAAAATAAAATAGAGTTCAAGTGTCTGGGGGTGTTAATGTTGGGTTTTTAAGAGAAGAAAAGTCGACAGAGTTCCAAAACGGGTGGATCTAAGGTGTGCTTAAGTGGTCCATGAGAGGATGAGTGGACACATAGATTATACAACAATATTGAATGATTGGAAGCTTTGTAATTGGAATTAGCAGGGAAAGATGAAAAGTGAAAAGAAAATTTATTGAGGATCCTATTGTTTTTCTAAAACTGGTATATTGTGAGATCATGTTAATGGTTTGGATGCAATATCATAGTCTCAAGGAGATATAGATCATGGAATTATGATATAGGATCTATGGATGCCGTCAAGGGAGTGTACACCCCCTATGTTTTGATGATATATATGATACACACTACCTGACTGTGGGGATATTGATTCATATTTCGTCCTATCAAGTGATGCGGTGCTACAATGATCTTACATTCACAACTTCTTTCTTGAGATTTGTGGGCCCATAACATGTTGCAACCGACATTACCCTCTTAAAGAGTGGTGTCCTAGGATATTATTTTAATTTTTTAGAAATGTTTGTTGAGAATCTTGAGTGGAATTTATAAAAACCATAGTGTTAATGGGCGAGGTTGATGTGTAAATAGATATTCAATGACATGGTTGAACTATGATGCCATAAATATGGGTTTCAATATTCTTCTAGATGAGCCTAGATCAGGGGGAGTGACACATGTGTTTCAAGGAAAGACCATATTTAAGCTGTTATCCTCAAATTGTATCAATAAAGTCATGTATTCGGGGCCTTGTTATAAAATAAATCTATGAGATATGAAAATGATGATGTCCTTATGACTCAAGAATTTACAACTTTCCAATTTCCATTACAGAATAAATGTGGGTTTGATAACCACTTTTGTACATTATGTTGGTTGATGAACTACATATTGGTTAGGGAGACACTGTTTTTGTTTATGTGGTGTTATGGTGAGGAAACTGCTATGGCGGGGATTGTCATATAGGTTATAGTGATATGACCTCATGTAAAAGGGTTGTGGGTGTGAAATGACTAACCACTAGATTTTCATTGTTTTATGTAATATTGATCGGGTAGATATGTCCCTACCAAATTTCCCTAGAATGGTTTTCATGAATTGGTGTTTCTGTCAGGGAATCACAAAAGGAATATGGTATTGAAAACAATTTGGGGTTTGAGATGATCAAGGGATTACCCTAAGGTTTTGAGTCATCATGATATTTCATTTTAATGGAGTGTTTGTGGAGGAATCTAGATGTTTTTGAGATAAGATTTCTTTAACAGGTATAATCCATTGAACTATGTAGAATATAATGGGGTGGATGAGAAACCATATGTGGTTTGAGATTTGGACATGAATAATAAGGTTCAGTAGGATACTAGAGACATCAGAACATATGATGAGATGGTGATGGTGTCCTGACTAGTGTCCTTGAATATGGTAGGTGTTTTATAACCTATAGACATGGGTGGTAGTCTGGTGATGTGATTAGATTTGTCTATCAGAAGGAAGTCTATGAGATAGTTCTGTGAATGCGACTTAGGAAATCTAAACGGCATACCAGTGGAATATTTGTGGCATGGTATAGGGTGAAAAGTAGTCGTGGGGGTTAGACTACTCTTTAAGGCGTGGTTTCATGCAATAATGTGATGGTTCAAACTAGTTGCATTAACCTATCTAGTGTGATTTTGGTAGTCTGAGAGTTCAATGATTCCAATTGGAGAAAATCTTTATAGTGTTGGTTGATGAATAGCTTGGTTCCTAGAGGCATGTGATGTTATGGTTTTATATGGAAGTTCTCATTTAGGTTTCTATATTTACATCATTGTAACCAAGTTGATGATTTTTTGGGTTGATAAAAATGGTTTAGTAATGCTATTTAATGAAGTTAGAGGTTGATCTATCATACTGTAGGTAGTTTATAATAAGCCACCCCTCTAGAGGTATGGGGGTATTTCAAATTTTGTAAAACCTTGAGTAACTCCCCAGGAGGAGTTTCATTTTGTGAAATAAAAACAATCCATGATGATATTATGGTTTGGGACATGACTTTGAGGGTATGGATTGATGTTGGAGTACCACCAGTTTGACAATGGATAACGATGTAGGCCAATATATGCACTAGTCTAACTAACCAACTAGGATGCCACCAACTCATTAGTGGATTCATGTTTCAAGATGATTGAATCTTGTGTGATTCTTAACATTGGGTTGCCCCATAATTTTTCCCAAGGAAAACCCTATTTTCTTCCACTTAGTATCCAACCCCCATTTGGAAATTAGAACCTCTCTCATTCCATTCTCTTATCCTTTGAGGGATATGGTGTATGTCCATCACACATGTTATCTTTCGTTCACCATCAGCTGTGATGACGATCATAAGTTGAGTCTAAGAGTATTATTGTGCCCCGTATTAATTTATTTAATCTATTAGTGTTCCATCTCATTTCTATTTTATAATGCCTTATTTCTACAACATTTTCCTAGTTTCTCAATTTCTATCATTTTTTATAGAACATGAAGAGGTTGTTTAGTGAGTAGAGTTCTCCATGTATGAGGCTGGTGTCCCAAAATTTATCCCATATTTATACCCTATTTTTTCAAATGTGGTGTGTTGTGTTGTCATTCCAGTTTCATTTTTCATTGACCAAATTAAAATTTAATATTTTTAGTTTCATTTTCTATTTTTTAACATCCCTTTTCACATTTATTAAAACTTATAAAATTATAATTACTTTTGGAATGGTTTGTTTTTTTAATTGACCTTAGTTTTGGAAAAATATAATGGTAAGCCATATTGTATAAAATGAAAATAGATAAAATTAAAGAAATGAATCTAGTGGCATCCTTGACCTTATTTCATTTTATTTAATTAAATGTATAATATTATTGAAAATTTTAACATGGGAACACTACAAAAAAATGTCCTATACCAATAGATATTTACTGACAGCTAATATATCTCTTGGTAAAAATGATCAATTCCAACAGATATTCAGTTCTATTGGTATTGATTTTCTGCACCAACACTTTTTTTACCAATAATGATATCCATTTATATTGATCATTTTATACAATAAAATATTTTACCAACAGTTATATCTATTACTTTATTATATCAATACTAACATTTTGATATATGTATATTATTTTCATTGAATGTTATAAATTATAAGTCTTTTAATAAAATCATATAATAATATGTTTTCATTGTCAAATTATATGTTTATGATATATAATATATATATAATATAAAACTGATGATAAATGATTATAATTTTCTAAAAGTCAAATAAGATCAAATTTACAGTAGTACAAAGTTCAAAAAAAGAAAGTAACTTATAAATAATTTCATTATATGTATATAATATAATTTTTTATTCAGAATATATATAAATTTAAAGCATTTTAAATTATATATAAATTGAATACAAACTTATTATATATCATGATAGTTTTTAATAATTATACCAATAAAACGACACTTCCTTAAATTACATGTTTCGTACCATAATGATCACATCACTGTTAACATTTTTGTTGTCTCTCTATAATCTTGTTAATTTATTTTTTTACTGCTAAATGGTGTTTGTGGAGTGTAAATAAAATGTTTTGTTGTTATTATTATTATTTAATTTTTTTATTTTTACTTTTCCTCCATCGACTATTCCCCACCCCTTCATGTTTGTGTCACATGCCCCAACCAGTAGAATCCATGACCGCGCGCCTCCGTCCTCCTCCATCCATGGTCGTCTCTCCTTCTTATATCACTTGTGGTCTCCCTTGGTTAGCGTTCCATATCAAATTATATATTCTTCTTCTATAATTTTTCATTTACTTATCTTCCTTGCTGTGCGTGTGACATATCCAAACCCAACCATTTTTTGGGTGTATTTTTATTGATTCATGAAGGTTAGGGTTTGTGAGACACGATTGAGGTTTGTTTTATCCATGTCTGATGAATGCATTTTAGGGTTGTTCATAATCTGTTAATGGGTAGTGAAAAATATTTTTTTAGGGTAGTGCATAATTTATTGTTTTTAGTTGCGTTTTAAGGCGTTTTAGGCATTATAGTGTAGTGCATAATCCATTTTAGGGTAGTTTTTAATCTGTTCGTTTTATCCGTGTTTTAGCCATGTTTGATAAATCATTATTAGCGATGAACTTCTCCAATTTGGATGCATGAAAATCCAGGTCTCATAACATTTTGTATCTAAAACTTCTATCATCCATGCTCTAATCAACCTACCTACCACCAAACCATTCCCTTCTATGCACTTATGCATCATTCCCATCCTATAACATCACCAGGACCACACCTTGTGAATGATTCTCATGAACCTTGATGGAGTGGACCAAGATTTGGTCATACCTCTTAAAATTATGAATGCAGATTCCCAGAAGATCTCATTTTTGCAGTAATAAGAATATGAAGAAGGATAACCTTATTAGGAATCGACAGATGGGAATCATTACAACCACACCATCCAAGAATATGCTCTTCAACAAGGGTTCTTTTTCTCTCTTGTCCACTTTTTTTCTATGAATCTGTAACATTTTTTTCTCAAATATATCTTGGGTCACTGACATTGGGGTATTACAACCTAGTCAAATAGGTGTTCCATAAATGATCTCTATTGCCTAAGAAACTGATGTTTTGTTGAAATTTCTAACAAGTGAATCATCCTTTCTTCATCCAGTTACCTTGTCAACATAGATCCAATCATGGTGTTTTTGTTTTAGGGTCCTCATTTATTATCCAGTTCTTATAAAACTCATCCACAACCTCATCAAAAGTAACATCATTTGGAAATACATTAACATAAATGTGAGTGTTTCGTTTTTACTCAAACCAACTTTAATGAGACAATAAGTTTATATTTATATTCGTACAATTTGAAATTTTACTTCATTACTGTCTTTGTAACTCTATACCTATAGCCTATGGTTTTTCATTACAAATAGTTTTTCAAAAAATGAATTAGGTTTCATGTCACGACCCGTCCTCGGGGCCCGTTCCGTGACTACCCCAAGTCCGCCTTCAATAGGCCAGGGGCTGGCGACTAGCACCAAATGCGAAAATCCCGATAACTGGGAAGGAATTGCCTTTATAAAAGTAAACAAAACACCACAGAGTACAAGCGGAAGTAAAACACTAAGTACAAAGAGAAGTGCTGTATGGTAAATGGGCCAGAATACAAACCCATGTGAAAGTACAACTACAACTGAACAAAGTACAACAGAAAAAGACAACATATGGAAGAACGGAAGCGGCTCCTAGGTCGTCCTCCTCAGATCCTACCTAAAGGGTAGGTACAGATGGCGCAACTCCTGGATCGTCCACCACATATCCTACCTGAAGGGTAAGTACAGATTGCCTCCACAACTCTCTCGCCCGTCAACCTCCTCCGTGTGTCGTCTCGTCACGAATTCCACCTCCGGATACTGACTCGTCGTGTAGTCTACCTCCGGGTACTGACTCGTCATGTAGTCCACCTCCGGGTACCGTCCAATCCTCGAACACTCGGCCTCCGTCAGCACTGCCCGTCATCTGCAACCAACACAACGTGGTGTGGGCATAGCCTGTGCAGGGGTGAGTATAACGATACTCAGTATGGACCTCGATACCCTCAAGGTCTCACTAAAACCAACAAGGATAACCACAAAGATGATCTCAATAGATAACCTCTACTTAGGTATATGGCCACACATATATCTAAGTTCTCAAGTAACCCATATCAATCATGAGGAAACACAAAGATCATGAAATAAACGGATAACCACTACCCAGGTATATGCCCATACATATACCCAAGTTATCGAGTGACCCATCTCAATCATGAGGTAAACACAAAGGTCAAAAGTCTCAGATCAAACCAGGATTTTCATTATCGAAACCGTAACTGCTGAAGAGCTCCATATCTGGAGTGTACAGTGGTCCTGTCACGACACCGAGGTACTGCTTACTAACCTAAGACTGCTGAGGTACTCCTCCTGTCGAGTACCGTGGGTCAGCCACCCAGACACAGTAGCGCTTCCCGCCGAGGTATGTCACCCAAACTCAGTAGTTCACACCCCCTAGTAGCCTGCTGAGGTACTCTCTAGACGAGTACCGTAGGTCTGCACTATCACACAGGTAGTGCTCCGTCCGCCATGGGTTTGCACTTCACAAAGTAGTGCTCCGTCCACTGGGATAGTCGACTCACTCCAAGTCGAGTCGGTCAAGCAGTCGTCAGGTCTCAGTCAGCTACACGGTCTCCGTACTCTACACGCTCGTCTCTAGGAGGGTCTGCTCCATAAGCTACAGGTCGATACTCCAAGTATCTCAAAGTCCCACGAAGAAGTATCTCAACGGACCGCCTCGTCATAGGGGTCTCAATGCAACAGACAGCGCGTCAATCGGACGGCCGGTCTGTGAGTTACTATCCTTTTCGTCTGAGGGGCCCGGTTGGTTTCGTGAGAGAACCAATTCCGGCCATATCTCAACTATACCCCGAACTCTCATAGGTTATACTCATAGGGACCGTTTCTCAACGTGATCATCAACGCCGCTGACGGTTCGTCAAATGGACGTCCAGTCTGAAAGATATTAGCTTTTCCGTTCCAAGGGCCCAGTTGGATTTCCGGTACAATCCATCCTGGCCACTATCCAACTGTATCCAAAACTCAGGCGAAGTATTCCAAAAGTTCCGTCTCATCAAAAGGAATTCAACAAAACAGACGACGCGTCAATCGGACGCCCGGTCTGTGAGTTATTGGCTTTTTCGTTCCAGGGGCCCGGTTGGTTTCGTGAGCGAACCAACCCGACTTCACTCCGACGACATCCAAACCTCGAGCAGAGTAAGCCAAAAGATCCATCTCACTTAGAGGAATCCATCAAAGTCGACGGCACGTCAATCAGACGTCCGGAGCTCAAGATATAAGCGTTTCCGCTCCGAGGGCCCGGTTGGTTTCGTATCCGAACCAACTCGGCTGTACCCGAAGCATTTTGAAACCTTGAGTGCGATATACCAAAACGACCGTCTCGTTCCAAGAATCGCTGCGCAACTGACGGTGCGTCGATCGGAGGTCTGTATCCCATGAAATGGGCATTTGAGTGAAAGTGGTCCGAAAACGGGGGGTCTGGGCCCGGACCGACCCGGCCCGACCCCCCCTGGGTCGGCCCGAACCAGGTCCGACCCGATTGGACCCAGCCCGGCCCGACCGGCCAGCCACGCCTCGGCGTGGCCGAGCCGAAGTCGGGGAGCGGGGGGTACGCGCGGCCCGCCCCTCGCCGTTAATTGAGGGTGGAGGGGCAACCGCTGCCACCAATTCTTCCGGCGGCGCGCTCGGGCGACATCGCCGCCTCCGGTCGCCGGCCGCGCCGCGCCGGCGACCCGCACCTACGGGTGCTTCCGCGGGCCACCGGAGTTGCTCCAGTGGTCCTTTTTCAAAACCGTCGGAGCCGGTGTTCATCTCGAGTCTCGTACTTTATTGCACAAGCTTCAAAAATACTTTGTGGCCCCGTTATGTCGTCGCTCGTCAATCCACATGTCAATTAACAAAACGCATCGTCTTCGTGGTTCTCCGGCGCGACGCGTTGGCGCTGCGCCCCTTCGCCGCGGCCCGACACCGTCTGCGGATGTCTTCGGGTTTCTCCGACGCGGCGCGATGGTGGCGCGCCCTTGTTTGTTTTACACGACGCGGCGCAACGGCGCTGCACATTTCTTTGTCGCATGATTCCGCGTGGTGCGACGGCACCACACCTTCCCGTACCAAACCACAAAGAAATCCAACATGGAAAAAGGAGGTGGGTCGGCCGTGTTTGTGCGGACCGGCCCCCTCTCATTAAACGATAGCAGTTGGACATATTCACGAAGAATAAAAATCAAGGGAGTAATCTCGAACAAAATTAAGTAAAGACTATCCCCTACAACCTCTTAAATAAAAAGAATCATAACAAAAAATCCCATCCCGCAAAATAATCTTCGCGGATCAACTTAATATTTAGTTGAACCGCGTTCTTAGATTTATAAGGGAGTAAACGAGGGTTCACCAACAATCACAATTTAAATTCCCTACCTCGTAATTTTCGTTCGTTGACGATCTCAGAAAAAAGGGCGGATATCGATTCCTCGATTGTCGTGTTCGTCACACACTCACAATTCTCATGCTCATGCGTCGGAAAGGAAGAAGGGTACTCATCGTTGGTGGACGAGCGTTCGGAGATGACGTCGTCGTTGACGACGTTCTTCGCAGGAGACGTCTTCTCCTTTGACGAGGATGAAGGTCATTGGAGATGTCGTGGGTGTCGCTTCCCTTTCCTTGCCTCGGTTGAAGAACGATGAAGAAGATGGCGTCGTCGTGCTTCAGTGGCGGAAGAGACGTTCTTCGTGTTCTTTGTCATAGAGAAAGAAGAATCTCAAGACTTCCTAAGCTTTTTCTCCAAAGGATCCCAATCAACTAAACTCTAACCCATATAAAAATAAGTTCTTAACTTGTTTTATTAACACAACAATGCTTATGAATTTCAAGAGTTTGAAATTAAATTAACTCACATAATTAAATATCTAATGTTGTCAAATTTAATGAGAGGGAGGTGGAGAGACTCATTTAATGGGAGAGAGTTTCATCCACATAAATGGAGAGTTCAAGAGATAAGGGGGGTTAAGGGGGTTTGATACTCATGTGGGCCCCACCTTATAACATCCACCCAAGGGAGGTTATGTGCGGGTGGGCCCCTCCACTAACCTCCCCTTGGAGGTTCTAACTACCACTTCAAATAAAAAATATGGCAAACACATATTTTTATTCAGTTTAATTAAAATCCCCCGAAAACTAACTTCCAAACCCGATAAAACGCAACCGTGGAAATGGCGTTCTTAAACAATTACCAGTGCTACGGTTCCATCGGTGCCCTCGGAATTTGATTCCAAGCACCGGTTCAAAATATAGAAATTCCCGCTCGTTCATTCATTGAAGGTACCCGATCCAAACTTCTGAAAATGATTCTGGGCACACCGGGCCTCGGAATCAAGCGTCGTCAGAAACTGCGTTCTTTTAAAATTCCAAAGAAAATTAAGAAAAAATTTTCCTTGAAATTTCAGGGTCATTACATTACTCCCACCTCAGGGCTTTAAGTCCTCGTAAAGCTACAACACAAACCAGGGATACAAAAACGGTACTGAGCACACATCTGAGCCTCCTGCTCTCATGTGCTCACCTGGAGGTTCCATACTTCCAGAGAAAGTGCACCTGAGGAATCGGTCATCCTCGTACGATCTGCTCCTGTCGATCCTCGATCCCCACTGGAACCTCCGTACATGATGCCCTGTCATCGACGTCCAACTCCCTGAGGTCGATGATGTGCGAAGGGTCGAGCACGTATATCCTCATTTGAGATACGTGGAAATCGCCGTGCACCTGGTGCAACTGAGGTGGATGGGTCAAGCGGTAAACCACCCTGCTTACCTAGCTGCGGACCTAGAAAGGTCCATTGAACCTCGAAGGTAACTTGCCGCCTAGGACACATCTTCGTAAACCTCGTCAAGGTGAGACCCGTATAAGGACATGATCGTTATCCTTGAACTCTAGAGGTCTCCAACATCTGTTAGAACTGAAACTCAAATGACTGCTGCCACGAGGGTATGGTTGACCGACTCAAGAGTGATCGGTCACACCCTTTTATGCATGATTTATCGTGTGCTGCCTGGGGTTTCCTTTTCTCAGACCAAGGAAAACCCGTCTCGACGTCGTAGTTAAACCACAACCTTTTTTCCTAATACCGTAAATTTGTGTATGAACCGTGATTTCCCAGTCCATACTCAAACCAACGTCGTAAGGCCTCGATGCTACCACCAAGAGATTTCAACCGAAAATCTCTCCTCGAGGGTCTGACCACACCGTCGACGTAAGTGTGATTATCGAGTTTCCTCCCAAGGTATCTCCAGACGTCAGGGTCAAGACCACGGCTTACCAGAAACTCTAGGTCTAGGACAAGATTTGTGAAATCTAGGAATGATTCATAACGACGTCTATTACTACAGAAGCTATTAGTGGACACAGACTGTCCCTTGAATCATTTTTAGAGCCATTGGGTCACACTCTTTGACCGCATGCAGCTACTCACTTCCTCCGCCTTCCAGCTTCCTAAGCCTGGTGGGGATAACTAAGGTGGGTGGTTATATCATGTTAAGATGTAAACCACCTCATGCTACTCTCCTAGATCTGCCTCCATGTCTGCTGCTCCGCAGACTCATCTCTCCTTAAAGATTCCTCTTCTTTAAACATTTAACATGCTCGAGTCTTTAACACTGGAGCCAGTTTCCTGTTTCTTACTGCACTGTGCAGTCTTCATCCGCTCCTGGATGATCTGAAGGAGCTTCTGAAATTTATCCTTTCCCGAAAAGAGAAACTCGGTCTCATCCCCTGGATGAACCACACCCATTGCCTAATACAGTCAATCCTAACATGAATGACGCATTCATTCCATGGTTGACGTCGTAAGGACTCGACATAACTACTAAGAGATCCAAATTTCACTCTTGCCTCCAAGGGTCGAGTCACACTGTCGGCATCAGTGTGAGGTCATTGGGTCTCCTCTAGTAGAAATCTCGAAAGTGAGGGTCAAGTCAACAGTTTTAACCGGGACCACTCAGTATCAACCAAACAAAAGGACAAGAAAGCAAAAAAAGATAAGTGTATTTTTATTATTGCAGCTCATAGTACAAAGACACGAAAACAAAAGCAACATGGAACTGGAAGTACAAGGGACGTATCCACTAGTTCTGATCCTGTCCACCTGCTCCCGGAGCTCTACTGCCTTGTCCACTGCTTGGCTGTTGCTCAAGCACTCGTTGCTGCTTCTGCCTCGGTGGCTCCTCCAACGCCTGCAGATCAACTGTACGAGGAGTCGGACAGTCACGTGCCAGGTGACCCTTCCCGCCGCATGAGTAACACTGTCTGTTTCTGGCACGCCTGGCTCTGACCCCACCCCGGGTGCCCCGCACCATCGGTCCTAAAACCCGAGATCGTTCAACTGCTGGTCTGGTTGTCCTGGACCTCTGCATCATCTGTCTACTTCCCACAGAAGACTCGGCTACTAATCAAAAAACACGCGGCAAAGGCAGAAGCTCCTGTACACGCTCGGGGTGTAGAGGTACTGGCACAAACTCCACCCTGAAGAAGGTATCAAAGTCTTCCCATGCGATGGTCATCCCATCGCAAAACTGAAACAAGTGTCTCCACCACCTTCCTGCTGCTGCCAGAAGAAGGATGGCAGCAAAGATCACCATGAAGTCTGCCTGCGTCCCCACTAGCCTGAAGACTCTCACCATAGCCTCTAGCCAAACCTCAGCCGCCTGCGGGTCCGTCTCTCCTTGGAACCTGGGTGGCCTCTGACACTGGAACTCGTGCAGCACACTCATGTGGCGTGCATCGACAACTGCTGGGGATGGTGGCATCGGTGGCCCAACGTATGGTAGTACCGCTGGTGCCTCAGCTGGTGCCTCAACTGCAAGAGGGCCCTGTACTGAAGCCTCGTCGCTCGACAGGCTGTCAGTATGCACATACCTCTGAGCTCTAGCTGGTCATCCGAGAAAAGTCATCCTAAAAAACAACGTGACACGGTCAAACGATTACACCTGGTGAGATGACCTGGTTTGGGCTAATATTTAAATAAAACTTCTGGAAACACACACGCAATCAGTGTTTTCGTGCACAAAGTCAGAAATCAGTTGTCAGGGTCCTGGTGTATTGATACGTCGGCCGCCCGCACCAACACTGGACTCTCTGAACTGAAAACCACACTCGGTACTCTTAACTCTATTGCATCACAGAAAGAAAAATATCAGAGTTATAAGTTCTGCGGTAGAACCGACTCCTCTGATACCAATTTGTCATGACTCGTCCTCGGGGCCCGTGCCGTGACTAACCCAAACCCGCCTTCTATAGGCCAGGGGCTGGCGACTAGCACCAAAGGTGAAAATCCCGATAACTGGGAAGGCATTTCCTTTATAAAAGTAAACAAAACACCACATAGTAAAAGAGGAAGTAAAACACTAAGTACAAAGAGAAGTTCTGAAAGGTAAATGGGCCAGAATACAAACCCAAGTGAAAGTACAACTACAACTGAACAATGTACAACAGAAAAAGACAATAGCTGGAAGAACGAAAGCAGATCCTGGGTCATCCTCCTCAGATCCTACCTGAAAGGTAGGTACAGATGGAGCAACTCCTGGATCGTCCACCACGGATCCTACCAGAAGGGTTGGTACAGATAGCCTCCACAACTCTCTCACCCGTCAACCTCCTTCGTGTGTCGTCTCGTTGCTAATTCCACCTCAGCATACTGACTCTTCGTGTAGTCAACCTCCGGGTAATGACTCGTTGTGTAGTCCACCTCCGGGTACCATCCAATCCTCGAACACTCGGCCTCCGTCAGAACTGCCCGTCGTCCGCAACCAACACAATGAGGTGCGGGCATAGCCTGTGCAGGGTTGATTATAACGATACTCAGTAGGGACCTCGAGACCCTCATGGTCTCACTAAAACCAACAAGGATAACCACAAATAAGATTTCAACAGATAACCTCTACTTAGGTATATTCCCATACATATATCTAAGTTATCAAGTAACCCATCTCAATCATGAGGAAACACAAAGATCATGAAATCAACGGATAACCACTACCCAGGTATATTCCCATACATATAACCATGTTATCAAGTGACCCATCTCAATCATGAGGTAAACACAAAGGTCAAAAGTCTCAGCTCAAACCAAGATTTTAATTATCGAAACCGTAACTACTGAAGAGCTCCGTCTCTGGAGTGTACAGTGGTCCTGTCACGACTCCGAGGTACTGCTCACTAACCTAAGACTGGTGAGGTACTCCTCCTATCGAGTACCGCAGGTCAGCCACCCAGACACAGTAGTGCTTCCCGCCGAGGTATGTCACCCAAACACAGTAGTGCACACCCCCTAGTAGCCTGTTGAGGTACTCTCCGGACGAGTACCACGGGTCTGCACTATCACACAGGTAGTGCTCCATCCGCTATGGGTCTGCACTTCACAAAGTAGTGCTCCGTCCACTGGGCTAGTCGACTCACTCCAAGTCGAGTGGGTCAAGTAGTTGTCAGGTCTCAGTCGGCTACACGGTCTCCGTACTCCGCACGCTCATCTCCGGGAGGGTCCGCTCCACGAGCTACATGTCGATGCTCCAAGTATCTCAAAGTCCCACGAAGAAGTCTCTCAATGGACCCCCTCGTTATAGGGGTCTCAACTCAATAGACGGCGCGTCAATCGGTCGCCCGGTCTGTGAGTTACTAGCCTTTTGGTCCCAGGGGCCTAGTTGGTTTCGTGAGTGATCCAATTCCGGCCATTTCTCAACTGTACCCCGAACTCTCATAGGGTATACTCATAGGGACCGTTTCTCAACGTGATCATCAACGCCGCTGACGGTTCTTCAAACAGACGTCCAGTCTGAAAGATATCAACTTTTCTGTTCCAAGGGCCCGGTTGGATTTTGGGTACAATCCATCTCGGCCACTATCCAACTGTATCCAAAACTCGGGCGAAGTATGAAAAAATTTCCGTATCATCAAGTGGAATTCAACGAAACAGACGGCGTGTCAATCAGACGCCCGGTCTGTGAGTTATTGGCTTTTTCGTTCCAGGGGCCCGGTTGGTTTCGTGAGCGAACCAACCCGAACGCACTCTGACGACATCCAAACCTCGAGCGGAGTAAACCAAAAGATCTGTCTCACTTAGAGGAATCCATAAAAGTCGACGGCACGTCAATCGGACATCCGGAGCTCAATATATAAGTGTTTCCGCTCCGAGGGCCCGGTTGGTTTCGTATCCGAACCAACCCGGCCGAACCGAAAGCATTCCAAAACCTTGAGTGCAATATACTGAAATGACCGTCTCGTTCCATGGATCGCTACGCAACTGACGGTGTGTCGATCGGAGGTCTGTAGCCCATGAAATTGGCATTTGACTGAAAGTGGTATGAAAACGGGGGGGTCTGGGCCCGGACCGACCCCCCCTGGGTCTGCCCAAACCGGGTCCGACCCGACTGGACCCGGCCCGGCCTGGCCGGCGCGGCCGGGCCCAACCAGCCAGCCACGGCTCGGCGTGGCCGCGCCGAAGTCGGGGAGCGGGGGGTGCGCGCGGCCCGCCCCTCGCCGTTAATTGAGGGCGGCGGCGCAACCGTCGCCGCCAATTCATCCGGCAGCACGATCGGGTGCCGCCGCCGCCGCCTGGCGGCCGGATGGCTCCGGCCGCCACCTCCGGTCACCGGAGGTGCCGCGCCGGCGACCCGCACCTCCGGGTGTTTCCGCGGGCAAACAGAGTTACTCTGGTGGGCCGTTTTCAAAACCGTCTGAGCCGGTGTTCATCTCGGGTCTCGTACTTTACTGTGCAAGCTTCAAAAATACTTTGCGGCCCTGTTATGTCATCGCTCGTAAATCCACACGTCAATTAACAAAATGCGTTGTCTTCGTGGTTCTCTGGCGTGACGCGTTGGCACCGCGCCCCTTCGCTGTGGCCCGACTCCGTCCGCAGATGTCTTCGGGTTTCTCCGACACGGTGCAACGGTGTCACACCCTTGTTTGTTTTTCACGACGCGGCATGACGACGCCACACATTTCCTTGTCTCATGATTCCGCGTGGTGCGACAGCACCACTCCTTCCCGTGCCAAACCACAAAGAAATCCAACATGGAAAAAGGAGGTGGTTCCGCCGTGTTTGTGCGGACCGGCCCCCTCTCGTTAAACGATAGCAGTTGGACATATTCACGAAGAATAAAAATCAAGGGAGTAATCTCGAACAAAATTATGTAAAGACTATCCCCTACAACATCTTAAATAAAAAGAATCATAACAAAAAATCCCAACCCGCAAAATAATCTTCGCGGATCAACTTAATATTTAGTTGAACCGTGTTCTTAGATTTAGAAGGGAGTAAACGAGGGTTCACCAACAATCACAATTTGAATTCCCTACCTCGTAATTATCATTCGTTGAAGATCTCGGAAAAAAGGGCGGATATTGATTCCTCGATTTTCGTGTTCGTCACACACTCCCAATTCTCATGCTCATGCATCGGAAAGGAAGAAGTGTATTCATCGTTGGTGGACGAGTGTTCGGAGGTGACGTCGTTGTTGACGACGTTCTTCGCGGGCGACGTCTTCTCCTTTGACGCGGATGAAGGTCGTTGGAGATGTTGTGGGTGTCGCTTCCCTTTCCTTGCCTCGGTTGAAGAACGATGAAGAAGATGGCGTCGTCGTTCTTTAGTGGCGGAAGAGACGTTCTTCGTGTTCTTCATCATAGAGAAAGAAGAAACTCAAGACTTCCTATGATTTTTCTCCAAAGGCTCCCAATCAACTAAACTCCAACCCAAATAAAAATCAGTTCTTAACTTGTTTTATTAACACAATAAAGATTATGAATTTCAAGAGTTTGAAATTAAATTAACTCACATAATTAAATATCTCATGTTGTCAAATTTAATGAGAGGGAGGTGGAGAGACTCATTTAATGAGAGAGAGTTTCATCCACATAAATGGAGAGTTCATGAGTTAAGGGGGGTTAAGGGGGTTTGATACTAATGTGGGCCCCACCATATAAAATCCACCCAAGGGAGGTTATGTGCGGGTGGGCCCCTCCACTAACCTCCCCTTGGAGGTTCTAACTACCACATCAAATAAAAAATATGGCAAACACATATTTTTATTTAGTTTAATTAAAAAACCCCGAAAACTAACTTCCAAACTCAATAAAACACAACTGCGGAAATGGCGTTCTTAAACAATTACCAGTGCTACGGTTCCATCGGTGCCCTCAGAATTTGATTCCGAGCACCGGTTCAAAAGATAGAAATTCCCGCTCGTTCGTTCACTGAACGTACCCGATCCAAACGTCAGAAAATGATTCCGGGCACACCGGGCCTCGGAATCAGGCGCCGTCAGAAATTGCGTTCTTGTAAAATTACAAAGAAAATTAAGAAAACAATTTCCTTAAAATTTCCGGGTCTTTACATTTCATTCCCAATTTAGAGAAGTTTCATTACAAATTGAATGAACCTTTACTGGATTATGAGATTTAATGAAGTGTTTCTAGAATATATAATTTTTAGTTACATGACACTCTTAATTGAAATTAGTATCACTCTCAATTGTTATTTTTGTAATGAGATGGACAATATTCTTGTTATTTTATTATAATGTGTTGTTATTTTGAGTTTTGGTAGTCACTTGTTCTTTTATTATTATACTGATTTTTCTTTTGTGTTAACTGGTTATTTTTATATGGCGTTGGTTGGGCATTGGATTAGTGTGGTCAATGGTTGGTCAGTGGATGAAAAATTATTCGGTCATTGTGGACTCTTTCTAGATAATATTATGTTGGGGTTTCCACTGGTTAAAAAGGATCATATACTGACAGAAAAATAAGAGAAACAAAAAAAAATTGGGGTCATGAGATGTCTAAAAACATCTGGAATATGTAGGTCGGGGGAGGTGATAATTTCTAAGAAAGTCCTTGGACATATTTTTTTGTAAATAAAATAACGATTTTTAATTAGTTGAATCAAACAAACCAATTAAACCACTAACAGAAATTTATAAAACAAGTTAGAAACTTTGGTGAAGCGAAGAATCATAGAGGTTCTTGTTTGCACTGGTCAGATATTCCTCTTGTTGTGGTGGATGAAATTTTTATAGCATGATTTTTAATTTTTATATCTTGTAGTTAATTGAAATCTATTTGGTAATTATTTTTTTTCGTGTGATCAGATGTTGCTTGTGATAGTGAAAGTATAAAGTGGATAGGTAGTGCTTGTGATCAAAGTTTATACATGTGCCACTACAAACATAGAAGGGTGATATACTACAATCAAATGGACGATGGGAACTTGTCCCTGTTCATATACACTACTATAGAAACCTTATGGAACCACTTGTTACCAAGAACATTTCCCATCTCCAGCCACCCCTTCGGTTCTCTGATGTCTTTCCTTCTTCATGTTTTGTGAATGTCTTTGCATTTGGTAGGAAATCTTTATTTATACGATATTTTTCTTCTACTACACAAAATATTTATGAAACAAGGAAAAGATTAATTTTCGGGTAAAATGTGAATGAATTAGGTTGCGAAGAGATCGTTAGAGGAAAAAAATTGAAATTTATATCACTGTTTTCCACGTTTTGGCTATAAATTTTGAGAGAATGCCTCTTGTAAAATTTATCTTTCATAGATTAATTCACTACTTTTGTCATCATAAAAGTAATGAACCCCTTTTAAAAATTAGTTACCAAGGATTTAATTTAATAAAATTATCTCTAATACACTAGTTACATTGATATGAACATATATTTTTACACATGAATGTAACTTTCTACACTTGACATTTGATTTTGAACAAGGTAAGGGGGCCCATGATGAAAAATGAGAACTTTTTTTGAAATACAGATTTATTACATCCCCTTGAAAGTCTCATTCTAGGTACAAGATTCATTTTAAATGAACTAAAATGTTTTTATTATATGGATTTTAATAAAATATAAAATTCACATAAAAGTTTTCCACCTTATTTTGGTGGAATTTAATGTTTTTCATATGTTTATAGCCCCAATTCTGTACTATCCATGTACATCATCTCACATTAGTCATGGCTTGAACTCATGTCTTGTCACTAAGACATGGCCTATACAAAACTATACATCATGGCATGTACTAAACTATACATCTTGTCCTGTACAGAACTATACATCATGGCCTGTATAGAACTATACATGGCTTCTCACTATAACATGGCATGTATAGAACTATTATGGATTGTCACTAATCACATGCTATGTAGTTTCCTCTCACTAAGACATGACCTATCATGGATTTTCACTATCCCAATTCTATACAATGCAATTCTGTACAAGCCATTTACATCATGTACATAACTATCACAGATTATCACAATTCCATGTACACCATGTTCAGAACTATCATGGCTTTTCACTAAGACAGTTCTATAAAATCCATGTACATCATGTAAAAAATTATCACGGCTAGTCACTAAGCCATGGCCTGTACAAAACTATCAATTCCGGTCACAAAGCCGTTTCCTGTACAGAACTATACATCATAGCCTATCTTAGGGTCCTTATAGGACTGTACATAATGCCTCATTAATCAAAACAATGTGTTCAATTCTATACAGGCCATTTTTTCATGTACTCAAGGATTGAACACATAGCCTTTACAATTATATACAATTCCAAACATGCATGTACATCATGTCTTGTACAGGCTATGTGATCAAGCCCAGTGTAAAATTTTTCACACCCCCATAATTCCTAGTACTCAACTTCCAATTTCTCTAGAATACATTTACTCATAACTAATGTACCATGATTTCAATGAATTGA
This sequence comes from Viscum album, assembly GCA_963277665.1. NCBI lineage: Eukaryota > Viridiplantae > Streptophyta > Magnoliopsida > Santalales > Viscaceae > Viscum > Viscum album. The sequence continues at coordinate 1,764,121,504 of OY728151.1, forward strand.
ACATATTTCTAGAAGAGGAATTCAAACCAAAGATCCTTGATTTTTATTGTTTCCATGATTCGTCTAACCTGGGATAATACCCATGTTTCTACAATGGTGTTAGGGACCAATGGATAATTTTTTATGAGTATGCCTGGTCTGAATAGTTTCCTACCAAATTAGATGCAAAATATTTGGTTTCATGTCATGGAGATGACTACTAGAAGGTAGGTTATTGATACTGTTAAGCCCACTAACCATGTGAATCTGATATAATGGGTACATTCTACAAGTTATTATTTCAAACATAATACCTTGTATATGATTTTTATAAATAAAATTCTATCATTGAATTATTATTTCCCTATTCTGCAAGTACTACCATTGTTGAAAGACAAAATAAGATCACCACTTCCTTTTTTGAAATGAAAAATGTGGTTCACCATAATGGTTGATCCATTTTGTGAAAATAAGTATCCAATGAATGGTCTCAACCAAGCTCTTACAGTTGGATTGACGGGTCAAAATTAATGAAGGTAAAGGAAGGGAGATATTCCTTAGTCTATTTATTTTTGTTTAAATTTTCATGTTATGAAATTTGAAGTTGTTATATTGATTGAACAAGTTATTTTTTTTGGATCCCATGTCCCTGAATGAGAGGGTACAAGATAGATAAATATTTGGGTATTTATAGAGTGATATCTGGGAAGGAGGTGGAATTTGGATAGCTTATTACTGATGTTCGACTCAACCAACCATAATTCTTTTATTATGAATGTTTTTGTGTTTTTAAATCATTTAAATAATTTTTTTATTTACACCTCTTTTATATGACCTACAATGAGTGATTTTTTATTTTTTTTACATGTTTACATTTAGCGACTGGTTTTCTTCAATATGGTCATATTTTTTATACTTTGGTTTTTTATTTAGGTAGTGGTTATGAAAATGATCTATAAGAAACACCATATGCACAAGATAAAGTCAAGTGTTTTTAATCATTTGAAATTAGGTATGGAAAAATATTTCAACACAGTTATGATGAACTGGAAGAGTTAAAATAAACCATTTAAAATACTTGTATTCACATAATATATTTCAAACTAGTTCTTGGAGAACTCTTCAAGTTGGAAAATGTTACTTCTATTTTTAGCAGTCCAGTGGACTCTATAAAGTGATGAATTGGATGTTTATGAATCCGACTCCTATATTTAAAAACCTATAAAAGATTTTGATTGAGGTAACTTTGGTCATTACTCAACCAATTTATATTTAAAGGCGAATGTTTTATTAATTTTTTTTCTATTATCTAATGTTTTATTCATACTTAACACATGGCTAAAGGGTTTTATTCTATTAATCTTAACATGGATCACTGACATGGATGGTTTTCTCGCTTTCATAGATGGTTCGTTGGTGCTCAGTGGCATGGATGGGCTGGTGCTGGAGCTATGGTTTGGCTGTCACTGGAGCTGATTGGCTAGCATTGATGAGCTGCTACTGCTTGAGCGTGGCATTGATGAGTCACTGATGGTACTCATTGGTCGCTGGTGGAGGAGCTGGTTCATTGGCATGGATGGGCTGCTCCTGCGCAGGTATGGATGGGTAAGGGAATCTCAAAATTATGCTGGTGGGGGTATGATAAATTTGTTGTATTAAATTTCATTAATAATATAATTATTTTTATATAAGTTTTAATATATGGTAAAATCATTAGTTTAATTAATAAATCATATGTATTATATATAATAAATAAATTAATAAATATAATATTAAATTTTAAATAATTTTTATTCAAATGTAATTTATAAACATATATTACATATTGGTAAAATTATTACCAGTAGAAAAATGTGTCATTAGAATCTATTGCAAAACACTTTAACCATCATATATATTATCTATTGGTATTATTATAATTGTAACAAAACAATTTTATTTTTCAGAAAAACATTTAGAGAATTTGTTATTACCAAAAGTTTTGTGACAAAAAATTACATGTTGGTATAATGTTTTAACATCAGAAAATGAACTTTTACCAACAGATATTCCCCTACTGGAAAAAGTGAAATATTGTTTAGTGGATCCGTGAATTAAATATCTTGTTGTTAAATGGAATTTCATAATCATTAATATTTTAAATGAAATTTAAGCTTAATAATTCTTTTATAATGGAAGGGTTATTTCAAGTTGATTCCATAGTTTGAGTTTGAAAATGACATCACTAAACGTGTTGGTGAATATGAATATATATTCATGAAATTGAATGTGGATCATGAAATTATATTTTCATAGTAAATTGGTAAATAGTGGTTTGTAATATGGATTATATATGTCATAATGTTAATTATTTACATGGGAAATGAAATTAATTATAAAGATTACTGATAAATATTTAATGTAAATAGAAAAAATTGATAAATTGAAAATTTTGATGAGGGAACTTAGAATGAAAAAATTTAATGGTATTTATGAACTATTTTAATTATGGTGTGGCTCTTATAGAAAATTACATATAGGGAGGTCATTAATACACCTATTGTGGAGGTTATGAATTCTTCAATTCTGAATGTTGAAAATAATCACTATAGAGTGGTCATGAATACTCCCATAGTGGAGGTTTTAAATAATCTATACAAAGAGGTTTTGAATAATACTATTTTTGAGGTTGTGAAAACTCCCCTTGAGAAGGCACTGATGATATTATTGAAAATTCCAAATAAGGTGGTCCTGATATTATGTTTCGAATGATCCATGATAAATGATCACAAACAACCTGGAACTGGACAATGTAGGTATGGTCGATCAGGGTTATAAACCTATGGATCGATGGTGGTATGGACCAACATCAGGAGTCACATTTGAGCTTGACCTTTGGTGGTTTTTTTCTTTTTTTTTTAAAAATTTCTAAGCTATTAAAATTGTTAAATAATATTATGTACACAATAAAATTTATTTCATACAATTTAAACCAAGGAACATTTTTAATGGTTCCCAATAATGTATTATTCACACCATGATTAAGACACCATAGAAATTTTGTTTTTATGTAAATATCACCACTTTGACACATTTCACTTTTTAAGGAAAGGGGTTTTAGCATGATGTCTCATTTAGAATAACATGATAGAGTATGGATGGTGGTTCCAGGATAAAAATAGGACCAGTAATGGATTTTTTTAGATTTAGTGTTATTATTTTTATTTTTTGGTATATACGGTCTACATTTGGGAGAATTGTTTGTGACATGATTGGCATACTCTATTATAATAAAATATTGATATTGTAGTTATTTATGAAACTTTACTTATATTTTATATGAAGTTACCTTTTTGGTTATATGATTTCCTATTATTATTTTTCGTTATTATTACTCTAACTAGAGGGTATAGTCTCTCCACTATACCACCCTTCATCATCACTGTTATTCAGTAGCCTAAAACGTACAAGGATGTCAGCATGAGCAGATGTGGAGACTTTCTGGTCCTGGCACGGATCAATGGACTGGGGTGAAAAGATGTTATTGTTCCTATAAACATCTCATTTTAAATTATCAGGTGAGGGAGGATGAAATAATCTCAACCAATGTGTTTTAAGATATGATTTTTTGATATTATAAGCCATAACCATTAGGTTAATATCTTTAACACATTTTATCCTTAACCAAGGAATCAATATTTTTACTAACTGAATTTTAATATATAGATTAAAAAATTTCAATGCATTATAAAATAATCAATTCTTAAAATTTGGAAGGAATTAATTCTAATATAATAGTAAAAAATGCATTATACACATTATAGGAAGAAATGTATTTTTCATTGTAAAAATTAATTTATACTTATTTAGCCCATCGATTCTTGAGTAGGGGTGCTTCATGTGAATTTATTGGTTTATTATTTATAAAATCAAGGTTATATGACATTAGAAACATTTCATTACCAAATTTAATTATTTAACCACCTCATTATAGGTAAATATTCAATTTTTTTTATTAGAATAAATTATATATTAGGTTCCAAAAATTCTAGCCAGTTTTTCCAAATTCATCATATTAGTTTTCAATTATTTATATTATTTTATAATTATTTATTTGGTCATGAAAAATATTCACATAGTTTTAATCCATATAATATCATAATGATGTCATCAATGGTATGGTAATAGTAATACGTCTACTTTCACTATCCACAAAAAAATAACCCTATTTAGAAAAACACAAAAAAATCTGCCTAATATAATTGTGATAATCTCAGTACAAGAATGAAGTTAATTTTTACAACATATAAATCTAAAAATTATATATATATATATATATCAAATAAAACATATATAATATTTAACAAAAAATAATAATTTTAATCTAAAAATTTATATTGATATATGACTAATTAATGTATTACTTCATGTAATTTTTTTACTAAATATGTTTTATTTAACTATATCATATTATATTCATATTTGTATAATAATAAGTTATTATTTATTTATTTAATTGTTTCATCCATCAAATCCTATAAAACATAATGAATTTATTAAAGATAAATATATTAAAAAATATTGAGGTGTTAAATTCAAGACCCTTGTAAGATTTTTTTGCTCATCATTCAATTATTATGAAAAAAAATGTGGATACAATTCCCTCAATACCTACTTAGGTTCGAGTGTGACATCCATGAATTTATGATTCTACTAGAAAACACTATCCAGGTGAGTGGTCATGTTCCATAAGACTTTATCTCTATGATCAAGGATTTCTCCTAGTTGTTCCATATAAAGATGATGGTACCTTAGTAGTGCATCCTTTGAGTTATGCACATATGAAGGATCACGTATTTACTTCATCAAAAGGGATACATAGAAAACTTTTTTCACTTGGTATAGGTTCTGGGGAAGCAACAACTGATAAGATACCATCCCGATATGATCTAGAATATTATATGGGATGATATATCTGTGAATCAACATCCTCCTCTTTCTAAATCATATAACACATTCTATGAATTTATTAATTAGAAAACCTTGTCACCATCTTTGAAAATTAGGTCTCTCAGTTTGTTGTTAACATTAATTTTAATCGACTATAAACTTCTTTATATGCTACTCTATGACTCTAACTGTCACTTCCATTCATTATGATTTCTCAAGACATAAGAACTTTTTTTCTATAATTTCATCCTAAAAAGTTTGAGTTTTGAAATTATTTATATAGAGATCTCCATATGGATCTATATTAATTCCCATGTTAAATCCATTATTGAATGAAATTTCATCCAATGAAATGTGTTGACCTGAAATTCCATTGAACTATAAATATAAAGAACTCGCCATATATTATAGAGTTTGAATAATACTTTGAGATTGAACATTTGTTAGTGGATGATATGTAGTGATAAAGTTCAATTCCATATTCCATTATTATTGAATAATTCTCCAGAACATTGAGGTGAACCTTGGATCTCAATTAGATATTCTTGAGAGTGGAACTTTATGATACCATACCAACTCATTTGACATATATTCAACTCCTTATGTTTGAATATATACTTTAATATTTTATGATCGTTATAGATGTCACACTCTATATTATAAAGATAACAGATCTATGTTTTCAAAAACCTCTACCTGCTTTAAATTATGAGTAGGGTAATTTTTCTCATGAACCATGGATTTTCATGAGGAGTACTCTACCCCTATGACATTATTCATGAGAATAAATCACATTCTCTTATTTGATTCATCTCTATATATCACAAAGCCTTATCCATTGGTTGGTAGTGTAAGAATAAGGGAATGCATCAAAATTATATTTAGTTCACTAAAAGTCTCTTCCCATTCATTAGTCCAAAGGAAATTGATTCTATTTTGTATGAACTTTCTTTGAGGATTTGATGTTGATGAGAAATTTCTCAAATACCATCGGTATTATCCATCCATCACATGAAATCAACGGATATTTTTCATCATAGTTGGTGTAGTCCATTATATAATAACAATATTATGTAATGTATTGACCAATATAATCTATATTATAATTATACAATCCCAAAAATATAATTTCTATATAAAAAATTAAATCATTATAAAATTGGAAAATATATTTTCCATTGTAATGATTATTGACAGAGCCCTAAAAGTATTTTCATGCAATTACTTTCTCATAGAATACATAATGATATCATCTTGAAATTCTACCACAAACTGCTCAAGTTAATATCTAAATACACTATTAATTAGATATATGAGGACCGTTGGGTCATTGGTATGTACAGATGGATTCTCTATCAATTAATAATGTGTATAACTCATATAGAATGTGGTCTTAAGTTTATCATATCCATTGTCCCTTAACTAAAGATAACCTAATCGATGAAATTTTTTTCCGAAGTACCGTGATTCTAATAATTTATCAAATAAATCATTAATATAGGGAAGATTATTATTATTCTTAATCATGATTTTATTATTTCCATGAAAATCAATGGAGATACACATTGAGTCATTATTATTTTTACCAAAAAAGTAGTATCAACAAATATAGAAGTACATATATGAATAAATATCGTATCCATATTCCCCTAGAGTTAATCCATCAATTCCTACAACTTAATCTAGGACATTCTATATAGAGTCATTGAAATTGGAAAAACACTAGGTACGAGTTCTATTAATAACTCAACCTCAAAATTCAAGGGAAAACATGGAAACTTTTCTTTAAATATATTAGCATATTCCTAAAAGAATAATAATATAATTAATATTGATTTTCATTCAAACCAATTGAGATAAATACCAATCGTGAATAGGTAGTATTAACCATATAATTGATGTTATTTACAATAGAAGTTCATGTTCATACTAACAATTTTTGGTGATCATAGTTTGACTCGGAATTACAGACATTACTTCCTTTCCTTAGAAATTGATATGGTCTATATATATTGAGAGCTAATACATGCCCATAATCACATCAAATTCAACTAGATGAAGAATAAAAATTGTTACTAGATGAATATTAGGAAAAAATTCTATTGGAGATTAGTTACAAAATTTATATGTGATCATAATTACCTTATGACTTATAACTAATAAATTAACATTTAATAACTCTGTTAATGATGTTATACTCAAAGGTAATAATCCAAACATAAAATATTTGGTAGAAACCCAGTCAATTAAGATATTTTCAATTATATAGTGGAAAACATTTCACCTTTCAACCAATTGTTCTTATAACCCACATCAATAGTTGTGACCATGTTGGACTTCCATTTCATATGTTATCTTCTGATGTTACTGATACATGTTTTAATTATTTACTATTGTATTGATTATGTAATAATAATAATTTCCATATTCCATTTAATTGTAACATTTTATTGTGGGTGGTTCATTTTATTGATATTTATCTTCATTCATTACATTGAATATAGTATTTGAATCAATTTTCAATAATTTTCTCGGTGGCCTTATTATCAACATTTAAAGCATTTAACAGTCATGTTAAGGAAATTTCCTCCATTTTTATTTATATATTTTGTACATTATGTGTAAAACCCCAAGCTTCCACGGTACGTTTCCCTTCAAATAATGCAATGGCGTGCATTGTACGCAACTTCGAGATTCTAACACACCACAACCAATCAAACTAGCCGTTAGGAATAGTAATAACTACTTTTTGAAATTTTATAAATTCTATCTCTCAAAATGGACATCATTTTTGGATTTGGAATATCGAATTTATCCCATGGTGAAATTTTGGAACTATTCAGATAGCACTTATATTTTGATGAATAATGGAAATTACTAAATTTTAATTCAAAACATCTTTTTAAATCAAAATAATTTATATTGATAAATTATATTATTGAGTGGGTTTAAAGAATAATTAGAATATATTTTTACCATTTTATCTAATGGTGTTCATTAGAATTAATTTCACTTTGAAATTGGACCTAAACAATTGTCAATCTTTTGATATATATTGTTTCTTAAAAACACGCTATTTGTCGTGACATCAGGAATTAATTATAAAATTAATATATGAAACATATATGTTCATAATTTTGTAAAATATACATCATTTTTTAATTTGGAATATCAATTATAGCTTAGGGTGAAATTTTGGCATTGTTCTGAAAAACTTCAATTTTTGATGAATAGTGAAACTACTAAGTGGTAGTTAAAAAACGGAATTTTTCATAAAACTTAATTTTACCGCTTCTGTGAATGAAATTTCGAAAATTGGAGAAACACGGTTAATATGAAGAAGTAAAATCTGGTTCAATGAGATGAAAATAATTTTTGGTGAATAGTAACTTTTTACTTTTATTTACCACGGTTAAAAGTAAATAGGGTAATTAAGGGTAAAAAGGATATTAAGATTACCCTAAAACATGTCCTAATTCTATTAGACAAGTGTATCTCGACCAAAAACAACCTTAGGAATAAAATATTATCATTTAGGTCCACTTGTATTAGATTAGGACATTTATTGTTATTTAATTCAAAGAAGAGTTAAAAGAGTTAAAATCACAATTTATTTACTAAAACATTTTTAATATAGGGTTATACATAAGATAAATTAGAATGTAAATATTAATTAGAAGGCTAAAAAGATTTCCTACATAATGGTATTTTATTTATAATTTTTAGAAATTAAATAATTTAATTTATTTATGACACAATGATGATGCAGTAGTTACCATAATAGTGAAAGATTAAAATAAATGATATTATAAATACCCAAATAAATATACTTTTAGACTTTTAATGAATTAAAATAATTTTATAGGTTAATATGACATGTTAGTAATTATTTAATCATCTTTTTTTGAAGTAATAATTCTGTTATGAGTTTTAAAAAAATCAACTATTGAATAGTGTCAAAATTGACATAAAAGAGTTTTTAAAAAATATATTATATTATTAATTGATATTAAATTCCTAAAAATCTAAGGTTCGGCCAAGAGACTTATATCATTATAGGTGTATCATTAATGGACCACTTGGGGGTCGCTTGGATGTATATAGTATGTTTATTAACTATATAATATAAAAATACAAAGTGACATGGTAAATGTCAAACTAATTAACGAAGAGTTAAAACTAAAAGACGAGGTTAATATAATGACCCAAACCTGTATAAATTCTATTGGTTGAATGGTTTTAGAACTATCCCAACCTTAACATTTGAATAATCAACTTTGAAACCATTAGAAACCGAATATTAATTTATTATAAATTAATATATCTAGCTTTTCCAAAGGTACCCCTTACCCCTCTTATAAAAGGGCACTCCTCTTTCTCATTTCTTCACAACTTAAAAGCCTTTTGGTTCGGCCAAAATCTACCCAAATACTCTCTCAACTTCCTTCACTACAACCGAGAGGCCTTAGTTTGATCAGAAAGCCAACCTAAGAGCCCTTTTGATCAAATCCAAAAGAAGAACCCGAAGAAGAGGTAATGTTTTCATCACCCCTTTTCAAGTTCCTTTCTTCTTACACTTCTTTTTTCTTTGTTATTACCATTATAAAATAATAACTCCAGTATCTTATATATAATATGATGTTATTATAAATATGGTACAACCATATTCAGTATTCTATCCACCCTTTAAATAACATGTCACCATACGTGCGTACGTACAGCTTACCGTCTCCACGTCGTGGTGTAATTGTTATTCAATATATAATTATTTTGGTGGGTATAATAATGATGTGTAACTAATGAAAATAATAAATATAACATTATAATGATTCTTTATATATTATATAACATCCAATTATATATTATTTTAATATCAAAAGAATGATATTGTCGCTCGTGCGTACGTACGGACTACCGTCTCCATGAACGCGATGCGATTCATTCTCTATCGTATCCATTCAAGTATAATTATCATTTGATGATTTAAAAATAATGTTTAAGGACTTTATATCATTCTGGTTATGAATAAGATACAACCTGTCCATGAAAATCATGGCTTATGTAACAAAACATATAAAAGAAAATGAGTAAGTTAACACCCGAAACGACGATAATTCTAAGATATTATTAACAAAGCAATGTTAAAAGATCATATATGATATCATATTAATGTATATGATTAATGAATAATTTAATAAAAATTATTTCAACATTATACAGGAGGTTAACCTACCCCCACCCAAGGAAAAGTACAAGGTAAGGGGTTTCTTAACTCACTCTTAATTTTGTGAGAATTCCATTGTTCACCACTTAATTATTGCATGTGTTGTATGTGTACTGGCCATGATTGTATTCATTGTGTAATATAATTTAATTTATGGTTATTTACATCATCATGGTATGATCGTTCTTTCATTGGTGTATGTTTCATATGTTTCCTAATCGATAAGGGAATTCAAAATTTCAATTTCCATTTATTCGCCTTTATGCAAACTTCATTGATTATTTTACTCCGAGATTATGTGTGGAATAACTATTCATTTTCTTATGTCATAATTTCCACTCCCCTTTTCTGTGGATATAATTTTGATATACATAATCACTCCATTGATAATTTCTCAATTCATCGATATGAATTTGATAAGAGTAATTTTAACTCATTCTCCATTTGTTGAGTTAAACATCCAATTCATTAGTGTTGTTTTTACAAGATTATGTGTGAATATCCTTTGATTTTTTTACACTGAATATCCAATCATATTTAGTGTATTTATATTTTTCACACATAACTATGTCGTTGATTTATCCTTAACCTAAGGATACAGCCTTTATGAGAGATTTCATCTCAACATAAATTCCATTGAGACTTCTTTGTTGTTATACACCAAATCACTTTTATGTGGTTTATATAATGTACTTTGACATAGTATATCATGAATCACTTTATTCTCATGATATTATAATGTTTTTCTTACCTCAATTATTTTTATTCAAGTGTCTCTCTTTTGGTTAGAAACTATAACTAAAATACCATTTTTAAATGTTTTAAAGACTTATTCTTCTAAATCTTGCTCATTAATGTCCAAGGTTTAAAAATGGTTTTAAGGATTTATTTATATGGACATTAATGTTTTAAAATTAAAACTCTTTTTAAAAAGTTTCAAAGTGGTATGGGACACTTTGATTCAAAAATCTATTTTTAAAATGGATTCTTGACAAATAGTGTAACTTTTAAATGATTTCAAGAAAAAGGGGGATATTTCTCTCAAATAGTTTTGATGATTATTTTCATCAATGTCAAAATCCTTCATTATTCTTGTTTGTGGTTAATGTGATACAATACAATCTTCCATATTGTATCGAATGAGTTATTTTTGACTGTGGATGTGCTATTTTTATACCATTCATGGTTTGTTGTTAAAGTTTTGACATTTTGTATGCTAGTTTTAATACGAATGTTTATGTTATGTTTAAACCTGTTCATATGAGGAATGAATTGGACTTAATAAGTGATGGGTGGAGCCCTCTATAGCTCTTCAATGCATCGGTAGGTCTCATGAGACAAACTAGTGTCTTGGCACAAGGCCTTGGCAAAATCTTATTTGTAGTCTAGGCACGAGGCCTTGGCTATGTGGTTTTGATAGTCTGGCATTATGAATTCAATCATTATGAAAGTTTTTATTGATATTTCATGTGATAATTTGACTAGTAGAATATCCATGTGAATAAGTAAATGGAATTATTTCATTTTATCTTTTCTATTTTATGCTAAAGTTCAAATTTAAAAGGATTTTGTTTCAGTTATAAATTGCCTTAAGTTTTTATTCTTATCTATGAAAGCTTCTACTATAATGTTATCCTTACTGAGCATCTGAGCTCACCCCTTTCAATTTTTTCTATTTTTCCCATGATTATGAAGAGATAATTTATGAATGACCTGTAGGGATAGTATGAGGGGATATGAAGACAAGATGTTTTTTTGATGTAATGTAAAACTTTATGAATGTATCTAGTGTTTCCAAGGCTACTAAACTAATCGGTCTTTCGAGACTTGATCTTTCTTATTATCATGCCAATGTTATGTAATAATGCACTGACTCTGGGTAACTGGGGTCAGGGCGTTATAGTTGGTATTAGAGGGAGGTTTAGTACAATCCTTGGAAGCTAGATTTAGATAAACTCTGATTAGAGCATGTAGACCTAAGATGAACTTTGAGGATTAGTATAGAAGAACTTCCTATAATTTTGTTATTGTATGGATTTTGTGAGTTTTCTGAGAAATACATCCCTGTATGGATACGAGCAGGTAGAGGCGGCTCTGGCACAGATGAACCTAGGGGTAAAACCCGAAACACCGCTTTGAGATAGACTCGAACGGGAACTAGTGCACGACAACGGGCCTTGCTGCACTCTTGGTTACGACACTCCCGGGGGATATGCTTGGGATAATTTACATTTTCATTAAAAACCGATTTAATGTATTATATATATAAGATGAGAGTAAATGACCTTGGTTAATCCTAATGTGTTTCAAATTGAGAATATGGTGACTTGTTAATCTCTAAATGATTTTATGACTACTATTACTCACACAATGCTTTCTGGTTTTAGTCAATGGCTGGATTCCAAGGAAGTCATAGTGACTTTGAGAATGATGTACAAGGTGGGAACAATGGTGGAAATGATCAAAAAAATGGAATTTTGATAGGCGTAAAATATATCGTCTTTATGCCAAATCAATTTTCCAAAAATATGATCAACAATATATATATTAACCAATTACTGGACTCAACAAAGAAGAGAAAGGTGATGAATGATAAGAGCTCCAGTAGTGGAGACCATGGAGAAAGAAATCCTCAATTTCCATCATGCAGGAAATGTGGAAGGAGACATCCAGGAAAGTGTCTCAATGGGACAAAGAAATGCTTTACGTGCGGGAAGGAAGGACATAAAGTGAAGAATTGCCGAACAAAAATGAAGAGTACTATAGAAGAAGATAAAAATGGTCCCAAGAATCCATTTACAGTCATTTGCCGTAAATGTAGGGGACCTGGTCATTACCCGAGTGAATGTCCTATTCTATAGGATATTTTCTTTGTCAGAGATGAAGTTATGTGGAAATAAATGGTTGGATAAATGTTTAAAAATTATTAGTGATCCTTGTCAAAGGGTTTACTTTGGAATAATTTTCTCTTGTATTTTTAACCCTAACGTTTTCCATGTGAGAATGATATTTATGGAAGAATTATCTTTTCTTTTGTGGATATAGTTATAAATAAAAATTTGGTTTTATATGATCATTGGGTTTGAGGAAATTACAAATTATTATAATTTGGGATGAAAATGAAAGGTATGAGAAAAAATTTGTGGTTAAATTATGTTGTGGTTATTTTGAGGAATTTATCTCATTTTGGTAATGTAATAAAATATAGTTTTTGAAAAAGGAAAACACGTAGACCATGTGAAAACCCATCGCATCGGACAAAGCTGTGAGAATCAAACCCACAACCAAAGTGTGATTGGGATTTATCTCCTACCACTGGACTACGTGATGTCCATGGATAGTGTGACTAATTATTTTTAGTTAAATGATTTTATTGATCAATAATAAGTTGATTTGGGTTCTTATGTCTTATCAAATGAATACCCTTAGTATAGGAAAATGATTTGGTGATTAAGTGATAAATGTTATTTCAGAAGTTGTTCGCTTTGTTGAGAACACTATATGCCAAAAGAAAATAGAGTAGTATGGGATTTCATTTGAGGAGTAATGGTGGATTTTTATCTATGTTTTTATTGAGGATTTATAATGATTTGGGTTATTTATGGAAATGATTAGGTTAATTACTTTTAAGTATATGAATTTAAGAGTAATTAATGTCATTTGGAGATACAATATAACGTGGAAGACTACATTCTTAATAAGTTTTGGTTTTCAATATTATTTTTGATTATAATAATGGATTATAAGGACAATTGATTATTGAATGGTATTTACTTATCTTTGGGGTATTGTTGGTTTAATTTTGGAAATTAAGATTAGTGTTTATTTCTCTCAAGGAATATCCTTTTGGGGGATCATTAGATCTTGTACTAACTATTTTGGTTTTGATTAATCTCTAAAGACAATGTAAATATATAGTTCATTCTTCATGGATTATGTGATTCTATAGAAGTTTATTCTATCTCTTCTAGTGTGACCAAGTCTTCTTGAATACTCATCGTTTAAAAAAAATGAGTTAGTGGAGGAAATTTATTAAAGAATGAAACTCTACTTAAAATGTAATTATATATCTATATATTCTTTGTCAATATCATGAATAAATTCCTCATCCTTATGTAATGTAACTTAAAACAAAAAAATGTTGTCCGTTTACTTTCCTACTAGGAGACTAATGGCCGTTTGTCCCAACACAAGTTTGTGGTTTTATTATTGTTAACTTTCTCCTGATCATGATTTCTATCCCTCTCCATCAGAACTTAACACTTAGTTTATCATCCATATCCATGTTTTCCTACATGGAATCCGAGTATGGGTTATCTAGGTTGACCTTTATACCTCACTTTCATTCTTTTAAAGTGATAGTTTTATTGACTCTTTTTCTGATGTGGGAATTTCCATTATATTCCGAAGCACAATTTTAAAAAATTGCGAGGACGCAATTTATTAAAGGAGGGGAGAATGTAACACCCCAAGATTCCATGGTACGTTTCCCTTTTAATAATGCAATGGCGTGCATTGTACGCAACTTCGAGATTCTAACACACCACAACCAATCAAACTAGCCGTTATGAATAGTAATACCTACTTTTTGAAATTTTATAAATTCTATCTCTCAAAATGGACATCATTTTTGGATTCGGAATATCGAATTTATCCCAGGGTGAAATTTTGGAACTTTTCGGATAACACTTATATTTTGATGAATAGTGAAAATTACTAAATTTTAATTAAAAAAAACTTTTTAAATCAAAATAATTTATTGTGATAAATTATATTATTGAGTGGTTTTAATGTATAATTAGAATATATTTTTACCATTTTATCCAATGGTGTTCATTAGAATTAATTTCACTTTCAAATTGGACCTAAATAATTGTCAATATTTTGATATATATTGTTTCTTAAAAACACCTTATTTGTTGTGACAGCGGGAATTAATTATAAAATTAATTTATGAAACTTATATTTTTAGAATTTTGTAAAATAGACATCATTTTTGAATTCAGAATATCAATTATAGCTTAGGGTTAAATTTTGGCATTGTTCTGAAAAACTTCAATTTTTGATAAATAGTGAAACTACTAAGTGATAGTTAAAAAAACTGAATTTTTCATGAAACTTATTTTATCGCTTCTGTGAATGGAATTTCTAAAATACAAGAGAAATGGTTAATATCAAAAAGTAAAATGTGGTTCAATGAGATGAAAATAATTTTTGGTGAATAGTAACTTTTTACTTTTATTTACCACGGTTAAAAGTAAATAGGGTAATTAAGGGTAAAAATGATATTAATATTACCATAACACATGTACTAATTCTATTGGAAAAGTTTATCTCGGCCAAAAAAACCTTAGGAATTAAATATTATCATTTAGGTCCACTTGGATTAGATTAGGACATTTATTATTATTTAATTCAAAGAAGTGTTAAAAGAGTTAAAATCAATGTTTATTTACTAAACCATTTTTAATATAGGGTTATACTTAAGATAAATTCGCTTGTAAATATTCATTAGAAATTTAAAAATATTTACTACATAATGGTATTTAATTTATAATTTTTATACATTAAATAATTTAATTTATTTATGACACAATGATGATGCAGTAATTACCATTATAGTGAAAAATTAAACTAATTCATATTATAAATACCCAAATAAATATAATTTGAGACTTTTAATGAATTACACTTATTTTCTAGGTTAATATGACTTGTTAGTAATTATTTAATTAACTTTTTGCGAAGTAATAATTCTGTTATGAGTTTTACAAAAATCAACTATTGAATAGTGTCAAAATTGACATAAAAGAGTTTTTTTAAAAAAATATTATATTATTAATTGATATTAAATTCTTAAATATATAAGGTTCGGAAAAGAGACTTATATCATGATATTTGTATCATTAATGTACCACTTGGGGGTCGCTTGGATGTATATAGTATGTTTATTAACTATATAATATAAAAATACAATGTGACATGGTAAATGTCAAACTAATTAACTAAGAGTTAAATATAAAATATGAGGTTAATATAATGACCCAAACCTGTCTAAATTCTATTTGTTGAATGGTTTTATACCTATACCCACCTTAACCTTTGAATAATCATCTTTGGAGCCATTAGAGACCGAATATGAATTTATTATAAATTAATATTTCTAGCTTTTCCAAATGTGCCCCTCACCCCTCTTATAAAAGGGCACTCCTCCTTATCATTTCTTAACACCTCCAAAGCCTTTTGGTTCGTTCAACCCCTGCCCAAATACTCTATCAGATTCCCTCACTACAACCTAAAGGCCTTAGTTTGATCATAAATCCAACCTATGGAGCCCTTTTGATCAAATCAAAAGGAAGAACCCGAAGAAGAGGTAATGTTTTCATCACCCCTTTTCAAGTTCCTTTCTTCTTCCACTTCTTTTTTCCTTGTTATTACCATTATAAAATAATAACTACAGTATCTTATATATACTGTGATTTTATTATAAATATGGTACAACCATATTCATTATTCTATCCACCCTTTGAATAACATGTCACCGTACGTGCGTACGTACGGCTTACCATCTCCACGTCGTGGTGTAATTGTTATTCAATATATTATTATTTTGGTGGGTATAATAATTATGTGTAACTCATAAAAATAATAAATATAACATGATAATTATTCTTTATATATGATATACCATCCAATTATATATTATTTTAATATCAAAAGAATGATATTGTCACTCGTGCGTACGTACGGACTACCTTCTCCACAAACGTGATGAGATTCATTTTCTATCGTATCCATTCAAGTATAATTATCATTTTATGATTTAAAAATAATGTTTAAGTACTATATATCATTCTCTATATGAATAAGATACAACCTATCCATGACAAACATGGATTACATAACAAAACATATAAAATAAAACGAGTAAGTTAACACCCGAAATGACGATAATTCTAAGATATTATTAAAAAAGCAATGTTAAAAGATCATGTATGATATCATATTAATGTATATTATTAATGAATAATTTAATAACAATTATTTCAACATTATAAAGGAGGTTAAACTACCCCCAACCATGGAAAAGTACAAGGTAAGGGGTTTCTTAACTCACTCTTAATTTCCTGAGAATTCCATTGTTCACCACTTAATTATTGCCTGTGGTGTATGTGTACTACCCATGATTGTATTCATTGTGTAATATACTTTAATTTATGGGTATTTACATCATCATGGTATGATACTTCTTTCATGGGTGTATGTATCATATGTTACCTAATCGATAAGGGAATTCGAAATTTCAATTTCCATTTATTCGGATTTACGCAAACTTCATTGATTATTTTACTCCGAGATTATGTGTGGAATAACTATTCATTTGATTATGTCATAATTTCTACTCCCCTATTCTGTGGATATACTTTTGATACACATAATCACTCCATTTATAATTTCTCATGTCGTCGATATGAATTTGATAAGAGTAATTTTAACTCATTCTCCATTTGTTGAGTTAAACATCCAATTCATTGGTGTTGTTTTTACAAGATTATGTGTGAATATCCTTTGTTTTTTTACACTGAATATCCAATCATATTTAGTGTATTACTATTTTTCACACATAACTATGTTTTTGATTTATCCTTAACCTAAGGATATGGACTTTATGAGAGATTTCATCTCAACTTAAATTCCATTGAGACTTCTTTGTTGATATACACCAAATCACTTTTATGTGGTGTATATAATGTACTCTGACATAGTATATCATGAATCCCTTTATTCTTATGATATTACAAAGTTTTGATTACCTCAATTATTTGTATTCAAGTGTCTCTATTTTGGTTAGAAACTCTAACTAAAATACCATTTTGAAATGTTTTAAAGACTTATTCTTCTAAATCTTTCTCATTAATGTCCATGTTTTAAAAATGGCTTTAAGGATTTATTTATATGGACATTAAAGTTTTAAAATTAAAACTCCTTTTAAAAAGTTTCAAAGTGTTATGGGACACTTTGATTCAAAAATCTATTTTTAAAATGGATTTTTGACAAATAGTGTGACTTTTAAATGATTTCAAGAAAAAGGGGGATATTTCTCTCAAATAGTTTTGATGATTATTTTCATCTATGTCAACATCGTTCATTATTCTTGTTTATAGTTAATGTGATTCAATACAATCTTCCATATTGTATAGAATGAGTTATGTTTGACTGTGGATGTGCTATTTTTATACCATTCATGTTTTGGGGTTAAAGTATTGACATTTATTATGCTAGTTTTAATACGAATGTTTATGTTATGTTTAAACCTGTTCTTATGAGGAATGCATTGGACTTAATAAGTGACAGGTGGAGCCCGCTATAGCTCCTCGATGCATCGGTAGGTCTCATGAGTCAAACTAGTGTCTTGGCACACGACCTTGGGAAAATCTTATTTGTAGTCTTGGTACGAGGCCTTGAATATGTGGTTATGATAGTCTGGCATTATGAATTCCATCATTATGAAAGTGGTTATTGATATTGCATGTGATCATTTGACTAGTAGAATATCCATGTGAATAAGTAAATGGCATTATTTCATTTTATCTTTTCCATTTTATGTTGAAGTTCAAATTTAAAAGGCTTTTGTTTTAGTTATAAATTTCCTTAAGTGTTTATGCTTATCTATGAAAGCATCTGCTATAATGTTATCCTTACTGAGCACCTGAGCTCACCCCTTTCAATTTTTTCTATTTTTCCCAGGATTATGAAGAAGTAATTTATGAATGACCTGTAGGGATAGTATGAGGGGATATGAAGACAAGATTTTTTTTGATGTAATGTAAACCTTTATAAATGTATTTAGTGTTTCCAAGGATACTAAACTAATCGGTCTTTCTAGACTTGATCTTTCTTGTGATCATGCCAATGTTATGTAATAATGCACCGAATCTGGGTAACTGGGGCCGGGGCGTTACATGATGGGAAATTAATTTTCATTGTTCTAGGGGTTTTATTATTTTAATCACCTAGAAAAGGTAATTTTCTTATCTTGTCACTAAAACCATTAGATCATTGAGAGTCTTAACTCTTCTTTTATAACTTGGAGGCACATAAAAATATTTCTTGATTTCAATAATAATATATTATATCCAATTACTTTTAGAGACTTAGATTCAAGACACTTAATAATCTATCAAACTTAATTTAGGGTTTATTATAAATAAATAATCATACCGTACATGTCTTGTGAAAATTTCCTCATATTTACCAATTGATTTTTCATCCTTCTCCATTATTTCAATGGATTCCCTCCTTTTTTTGTATGAATATTTTTAGAAAAATACATATCGTAAAATTAAATAATAATATATTCTCATTTCAAGGGGAAAATTTATTCATTATGATTTATATTCACGATTGAATTCTACCATTGATAAGATTCACCTCCCAAATGGTAAAAAACCAATAAAAACTTCTAATTTTCTAAGCACTGGTGAATAGAAAGTATATTCTCTATAAAATTGAGCTATTTCTTATTAATAATTGGATCAGAGAATCCATTGAATCAATGTAGGTGTTTCCGTATAAATGAATAAATGTTGTGTTTCTAATTACATTTAACATTTGAATTTTAAACTTGATTAATATCATAATTTATTTACTAAGAGACATGATTGATCATAATCTCGTGATTGTAGATAATATTACCCATTTAATTTTGATACTCCTGAGGAATTTAATTTAATTAGTTATCATATTATTTCGTAAAATTATTCCTCCTGGTTCCATCTATTAAATTAGAACAAAAAGAATAATGTTAGCGTAAATCATTTTTAATCCGAGAGAGAAATCAGATAATCATATAAAGAATTACAAAGATGTGCAAAATTCTAAAACCTTACTATCAACCTAATACACTTTAGGTTCATCCTATATAACATTGCATTATCATTAATTTTAAAAGGTTATATAATCTCATTCATCATAAATAGATCTAAAAAATAATTAAACCATGCTATAATAACAAAAAAGGATAATCTAGTATAAATTACATACATATTTCATCATTTTAGATGAAAAATTAATACAATACACACAAAACATTATGCCTAAGGAACATAATGTTTTAGTGTCATTAGAGACTTCATACATCATGAAAATAATTTTTTTATGATCTTTAACACCCCCATAATGTTCATCTGAAAAGGTACCCTTATTATATAATTCCAACTTAAAAAATTTATTCATTACCCAGGGAAATGGAAACCAAAAAAGAGGGTGAGATTAAATGCTATGTAAGGATAAAAATGTGAGATATAAATTTATGATCATAAGAGTAACACCCATCAGTTCACTAGTATGATTTATTTGGGCAGTATTAATTTGTTTAACTATTAATGGATATTCTATGATTTGGAGGTTGGGATCATTATTTTTTTGGCAAAAAACGCGGAAACTTGAGTGACACATTCTTTTCCTAACAGTGTGGATAACCATATGATAGAGGGATTCATGGGTCAATGGATTTTATTCACACTTTATCAAATTATTGCAAATTGTTAAGGTGTTTCTAGAAACCATTAAACTATAGTTTTGGGGAGGAAGTGTCTTTCAAAATATTTTTACATGGTTTACCATAACATTTTTTCATACCATGTAAATTTCCTAGGTCGTTAAAAAAATGGGGATTTTTTACTTTTTACCCTTTCCAATATTAACTCCATTCTTAAATGGTTTATCATATTTTCATTTATATCTTTCCCCATATTGTTGAAGCTTTATACTCATTGATTATTGGTGGATTCTCTATGGATTTTGGTGAACTTATCTTGAGTTAATCTTGTTTCTTCATGTTATCTTCATTATCCCCCTATGTTCATTACTATTTTTACATTTCCATGGACCGTGGGAACAAACAACACATAATATTTCTAAATGTAGGGGTTTTTGGATTATTGGTTTTGTTTATTTTTTGTTTAGTTATTTTTGAATATCTCTCATTCTATTCATGTGGAAAATTGTGAAGGAGAAAAGTTTGAATTTGGTTTCTGTTATGTTTTTCTATTTAAGTTTGGGTTTCTAGGGTTATATTTTTTTTCATGATTTCAGTTTGTTTTTTGTCATCAAATTTACTATAAATAATATTTTTATTTATGGATTATCTATTTTTTGTTTTATATGAAATGTAATGAAAATTTGATGAATTAAAGTTTATTTTTTAAAGGATATGATTTAAAATTGATATGCTTTGTTTGATAAAATTCCTCTAAAAGGATTTGTAGTAACATTTTCTTTAAAAAAGGGGGTTTCAGAAATGTTTTTTCATGTGTATAGAGTTAAATTATAACATGAATATTTGATTTATGAAATTATAAATTTTTGTGTGGTAGTTTGTTTTGTAGGTGTAGAACATGAGAGACCTTAGGTGTGTGAGTGAGTTAGGCCCCTGAATCCTTATCCTATAACATGTAATTTATAGGATGAGTCATCCAAGGGACTGAGAGAGACTTTTCAAGAAAGTCAAAGTGAGATTAAAAACATTTCAATGTGACCCATGAGTTCCCATGGATGTCTTATCAGGACTAGCAAGGAATGATAGAGCTTCTAAAATATTTATACTTTCTTATCCAATTAGGACTCATGTGTTACACTAAGACAAACTAGGTTGAATTTGATATATCCCTTTATGCATAATTTGTATTCCTTGTTTTATTGGGATATCCATGTAATTTTACTATAAACCATTATTTTTATATAAATGATATTTCTTACCTTCATGTTTATGTTCAAGAATTTTACATGTTAGGGTGATTTAAGAATGGTTTTGTCAGGTGGATTAAATTCCATTTTATTTGATACTTATTTATTAATATTTTATAAAGATTTAGTGTTTCATTAAAACCCACGGAATAATTTAAATGTAATATTTTCAATTGTCCTTGTTTCCAAATTGAATGTGTAACATTCTTGGTAATTATAGAATAAGAATGTTTCATATTTATTAATATTTATGAATTATACATTAATTTTACCTTAAATGGACACTATGTTTGATAGCATACCTGATACACAAAAATGGGTTTCTTGGAAATCTTACGTTTCAAGCAATATCGAGTCATACCAAAAATATAATATTTTATAATATTATCATTTTATATGGTAATTATTGCCTAGCTGTTAGATTAAAGGGAATGAAATATATGAACTGAATTATTAAAATATTGTTTACAAATATTAATATAATGATTCATTATTTACCAAATTATGAAGAAAATAAGCTAAAACCAATTGAATACAACATATTTATTTCTACAAAAAACTATTTAATTGTGAATAATTTTGTTTATAAAACAATCAAATCAACCTTGTTAGATTAAATTAACGCAACCTAAATTCATTATAATTATTAAAATCTATCTTATCTGTTTTCAAAACATGATATAGGAATATATTAAATTTTATTAATAAAAAAGTATTTTTTTTAAATACGCATTTCTAAAAACTTTTGAGAGTGAACTGATTTTAAATATAGTTTTTTTCTATTTTATATGTTCTATTTTACAAAATAAACTTCTTATTTGGAAGTTGAACATAAAAATTTACATTGGTTTAATTTTTTTGTTTTACTAAAAAGTTTCATTTTTAATGAATAGTGAAAATACATCATTATAGTTAAAAAGTTATTTTTCATTTAAATAATTATTATACTTTAAAATTGATTATTTAAAGTCAAAATAGATAAATAATACATGTATTAATTTAATTAAGGTAGTTTGAATAAGTTTTATATTGAAATTAGATATAAAAAATTATTGAAATCCCGAATGTGTATTTTACCAACCTTATCACCACATTTGCGGGATCGGTGTTAAACATAATCAACCCACTTTTATGAATTGAATTTGGAAAAACAATAATACATGGTTTTAGTCAGTATGAAAATTGTGATCTAATAGTATCAACATATTTTTTAGTGAATAATCACTTTTGTATTTTATTTACTACAGGTAAGGGTAAATCGAGTAATTAAAGGTAATAATAATATTATAATAATATAAAATTACCCTAATAAATTTCCTAATTTTATTGTATAAGAGGATTTTGACCAAATAAACATAAGTCCAAAATTCTATCCATTTTGAACCACGTGGGTTAGAATATGACATTTAATATAGTTTATTTAAAGATAAGTTAATCATGTCATACTAATATTTTTAACAAGTAAATAATTTTTAATATATTGTAATATAGAATATAAATTAGAATATAAATATAAATTTGAAATAATTTTTTTATAAATTATGATAATTTATTAATAAGTTTTAGATGGTAAACAATTAAATTTAATTGTGACACAATGATGCTAGATTAATAGGTTTATTAAAAGAAGAATCAAATAAATGATATCAATAATATTTAAATAAATTTATTTTGAAATATTTTATTCCATAGAATAATTTTATAGATTAATTTGATATGTAATAGACGAGTTAAAGTGATTTTTTTCAATGGAATAAACTTATTATGATTTTTTAAAAAGTCAAATAATGAATATTTTCAAAATTGACAAAATTCATATATTAAAATATAAAATATTTCATTAAATGGAATAAAATTTAAAAAAGTATAATATTTTACAGAAAAGTTTATATAAGCCTGAAAATATCATTAATGACTCATTAATTAGTAGTTTTGAATGTTATGATATTTATTTTAACATTCAAAGTGTAAATTATTTGATAAAACGGTTAGAATTAACATGGTTAAATAAGGTTTAAAAAAAACTATAAGGTTTAAAATAAAATCAACACATGTATAATTTATTGGTTCTTATTTTAGATCAGAATCATCTTATATTATAACTAACATAATTTGGAGTTATTTGGAAATAAAAATTAATTTTTTTTAGTTTAATATTTTAAGGGTTTCTAAGGGCGCCCCTCCCCGCTCCTATAAAAAGGAACCCATTTCTTTATATTAATTACACAAAAAATACTATCTGTTTTATCCAATATATTCCCAAAACCCTTCCTATATTACCTACCAACATTATTTAAGCATTATATTTGGAAGAAAACCATTCTCAGAGGTGTTAAGGTGTTATGAAAGTTGATCATCTGAAGGATTGGTATTGTTTTTATTTAACTGTTTCTAAATTATTTCTTCTTACACATCCTTAAGATATTATTAATCCATGATGAAATAATAACTAAAGTATCTTTTATGTATTGAGATGTTATTATGTTAATATAATCACCTAAATTGATCTCCACCTCCATTAAATGGTAATTGAAATAATCTCTCATTCATACATGTTAATTATCACCTCCACGAACCGATATAGTTCATTTTCCATAAACGTATTTCATGACTGGTTATAATGGTATAATTAATGTTCATAAGTTATATAAATGATTTTTATCCATTTTATTATAATAATATATCAATTACATTCTTACTTTCCATGTACATAAAAACAGTAACAACGTTCGTGCATACATGTGATCTGTCACCTCCACGATGCGATGCGATTCTTTTTTATTCACCACACAAATGGATATTATATAAAAGTATATTTAAATGATTAATATGATATTAACTATTTTATAAGAATTATAAAATGTTGAAATATTACTTACCTTCTTTCCATAATGATAAATGAAAAATGGAAAATGTTACTCATGTGTACGTACGACTTACCATATCCATTATTGTAACATTGTTCATTGTTCATATACAAATATAATTAATGGATTTAAAGGGGTAATTGATATATAATTTTATTACTATGTCATGAATATTATTCTGGATATGATGGACTTTTGATCACATGGACTATTGACATCATACAGAGTTAATTTTTGACTCATGTACCAAATATCGACAAAACATCCAATATGAACATAAAAATTTATGTAATTATTTTAACATGTAAATAAGTGATATAAAGGGAATAATAAATTTTAAAATGTTTTTAAATAATGTATTAATTAACCTATATTTATTGTTCAGGAATATAAGTAATTTACAAGATAAGTCAGACTTGAGGTAAGGGACTTCGTCTCAATCTCCTTTCATCGAAACATATTTTGATAATATACACCACCTTCTTTTATACAGTGTATAATAAAAACCTTTAACATTTAATTGTAATAAAATGTTTTCAAAAGGTATATTTTTAAAAAAATTGTTTTACTAAATGACAAAATGAACTTTTTAAACATATATGACGACAATGAGTTTTCCACCACTCAAACCATTATTTGATATTTAGATTCCTCTAAAAGAAGTAATGATTTTAAAATATAAGTAAATACCATATTCCCCTTCTATGTATTTTGGTATTAAAAATTGTTTTAATAATGGATTGATTATCAATATCTTGAAATTATATATTGCAATTTCATAGTGGAAATACTATTTTTTTCTATTATTCTTGTTTTATGTGTTAGAATTATGTTAAGGTTCTTGGGAATTGTTTATGTGTATGGGTCGTTCAATGAAAAAAAAATGGTCAGCAAGCCCGTGATCTCCCTCTAATCTATTGGGTCACGAGGCAGAGTTAAAATATAAGGTTTCTCCAAATGAATTTAGTGAATATACTGTAATTAGTATTCCAAATGTTACCATGATGGTTTCTCCCTATGTAGCTGTGAAGGGTACTATATAAGAATGATATGGATGAAACAAGTTAAAATTATTATTTTATGGATGATTTATATAAATCTACAAACCTAAAAATATCCTCTATATGAAATAAAATAAAATTATCGACTTAACTCTAGATTATGCGACATTTATGTTTTTGGCCTTACAGTTGTTATCAATGGATGGTTTAGAAAAAAATGGATATTAGGATGTTTTATTCAAAGTTATAGACATAGTAATGGGTTTATAATTTTTTTGTTGATTCTAAGCCTAGTTTTATAGAAACACTTTTGAGGCATTACGATCTAAAATTATAAGGTGACATATGTTATTTTTGGAGACATTCATTTTTGAGGCAATTAAAGGTTATTTCTTTTTGTGATGAAAAATGAAAGGAATGAGATACAATTTTAGGTTAAAATAAGTTATAGTTATTTTTGAGGATTTTATCTCATTTTGGGAATGTTATAATAGTTTTATAGTTTTAGAAAAAGGACAACACATATGATTGGGGAAAACTTGTAACATATTACAAGGCCTTGGAAATCAAAACCACAATAGATGTTGATTTTGGGAAAATATCTTTTATCGAATAGATTACTATGAAATTGAAAAAATCATCATTTGAATAGTATTTAATGTTATTTCAGAAGACATTCACTATTTTGGGAATGTTATATGATCAAGGTAAATAATATATCATGGTAATTTTTTTTGGGAAGTAAAAGTTGAATTATATTTTCGAAAAATATATTACATTCTTATAGACTTATGGAGATTCAGGTTATTTATAGAAATGATTAACCTATATTACAGAATATGTGATTTTGGAAATTACTTTTTTGGTAAGAGTCATAAGGAGTGATCGTTGTTTTTTGATGATAAATGGTAAAATTAATATGGGAATACTATGTAATAAAATACTTCTATGTTTTAGGTTTCAAACATAGTTTTGATTATTTTGAGATATGTTAAGGACAATTATTTGTGTAATGGTCTATGTGAATCTTTTGGTATTTCATTTTAAATTTAGAGATTAAAAGTAGTTTTTCATCATCCAATGGTTTATTCTTTTTGGAGAATTGTTTTTATATTCTTCTAACCATATTTGTTTTGGTTAATGTATAAAGATATGATAAATAGATATTTAATATTATTCAATATGTGATTCTATAGAAGTTTATTTTAGTGCTTCAATCATAAAAAATACATACTCATAGTTTGGATAAAAAGATGAGTTTGTGGTGGAATTTGATTAATGGATGATAATATACTTTTTAAGTATGTATATTTACTTATGTTCTTAAACTAATTAGTAAAATAATTCGTTAACTATATGAGAAGGATATTAAAAAACTTTTTTTGTTTAATTTTCTTAATTAAAATTCAAAGACCATTTACCCAATCACAAATTTGTGTTTTTTTGATTGTTAACATTCTCCTAAAAATGCTTTCTATCACTCTCCATTAGAACATGATGGTATGTTTTCTCTTCCATATCCATGTTTTCCTAAATGTAACCCTAGTATTTATTATCTCGGGTGACCTTTGTACTTTACATTCATTCTTTTAATGTGGAGGTTTTGTTGACTATTTTTCAAATGTGCGACTTCAATGATGTAATTTTGAAATGATAAACCTTAGTTACCAAGCACAAATTTAAAATTGCGTGGAAAAAAGTTCCAAATGGTGGGAAGTATGTAACATACCTCATAATTATAGAATATAAAATTTTCATACTTTTTATAATTTAGGAATTTGATAATAATTTTAACTTAAAGGGACACTATGTCTGATAGCATACCCGACACACAACAATGTATTTCTCCCAAATAATTAATTGCAAGCAAGACTGAGTTACACTAAAAAATAATATATTGTACTTTTTTTATTTTATATTATAGTTATCCCCTAACCATTTTAATTCAGGTAATGAACAACATTTACTAAAATATTAAATTATATTTTAAAAATGTTTATATAATGATTCATTGGTTACTAAATTAACACGAAATTAAACTAAAATCCAATTTTATATAAAGGATGTATTTATATGAAATGATGTTAATTGTGAATAATTATATTTATGGATTAATAAAATCATTATTATTGGATTAAATTAATGAAATATAAATTCATCAGAAATTCAAAATTCATCTTATATTTTTTATATACATGATATA
Organism: Viscum album; assembly: GCA_963277665.1. Taxonomy (NCBI): domain Eukaryota; kingdom Viridiplantae; phylum Streptophyta; class Magnoliopsida; order Santalales; family Viscaceae; genus Viscum; species Viscum album. The sequence goes on from OY728151.1 coordinate 1,764,149,455, forward strand.
AGAACAAATACAATTTTATGTATAAAATTAGTATTTTTTAAAAATGAAATGTTTACTATATTTTGGGGGAGAATGAATTTTAAATATATTTTTTTATCTTTTATAAGTTATATTTGACAAAATGATCTTTTTCTTTGGTATCAGGACATCAAAATTTTCTTTGGTATATGTTTTGGTATTTTTATAAAATGTTTCATTTTGAATGAATAGTTAAAAATACTACATTATAGTTAAATACTAATTTTTCAATTAAAACATTATTATACATTCAATTTATTTCTTTAAATTAACAATATGTCAACAGTACATGTATTAATTTGATATAGGTAATATGAATAATTGTTATAGTGAAATTAGATATAACATCTTTTAGAAATTCTGAACGTTTATTTTACCCCCCTTGTCACCACGTTTGTTGGATTAGTATTACACTTAATTTTACCAATTATTTGAATTATATTTACAAAAATGGATATATATGGTTGTAGTCATTATGAAAATTATAATCTTATAGGATCGAATTAATTTTTTGGTTAATACTAACTTTATTATTTTATTTACCATGGTTAAGGGAATGTGAGGTAATTGAAGGTAATAATAATTTTATAATAACATAAAATTACCCTAAAACATTTCCTAATTTCATTGGATAAGTGTGTTTCATCAAAACTAAAACTGAGGCATAAATTTTAACCCTTTTAAGACACTTTGGTAAGAACACGACCTTTAATATTTTTTATTTAAATATAAGAAAAAAATGTCATACTCATATTTTTAATAAGTAAAAAGTTTTTAATATATTGTTATATAGATGTTAAATTTGACTATATATAGTAATTTGAAAAATTAAATGTTTATATACATCATGATAATTTATTTATAATTTTTTTACATTAGATAATTAAATATAATTGTGAAACAATAATGATACAATAATTTATTTATTAAAGGAAGAATCAAATAAATGATATTAATGATATTAATGTAATTATAATATGAGATATTTGATTCTATCAAAGAATTTTTTAGATTACCTTGACTTGTAATAGTTTATTTAAGGTATTTATTTTTGAAGTAATCAAGTTATTATGTCTTTTTATATTGTCAAATAATGAATAGTGTCAAAATTGACATAATTCATATCTTAAAATATAAAATGTTTAATAAAATGATATGAAATTTCTAAAAATATACGATTCAAAAAAATATTTGATATAAATATCAAAATTTAATTAGTTACTCTTTCAATTATCATTTTTCTTGTAATGAAAATTATATTATCCTTCAATGTGTAAAATATTTGATAAAATGGTATGAATTAAAAAGGTTAAATAGGGGATAAAACAATATAAGGTTTAAAATAAACAAAATACATGGATAAAAATTATTGGTTGAGAGTATTTAAAACTATCATCATCTTATCCTATATCTAACACGATTTTGAGTCATCTGGATTGAAAAATTAATTTATATTAATTTAATATTTTAAGGGTTTCTAAGGGTGAACTTCTCATCTCCTATAAACGGCACCCATTCCTCTCTATTACTCACAATTAATAAACCATATAGTTCTCACAATATATAACTAAAAACATTCCTAAAATATATCCACATATTATTTATTACTTATTTTGGGGAAATACCATCCTTAGAGGTGTTAATGTGTAAAGAAATTTGACCATCTGAAAGAAAGGTAATTTTTTTATTTAAGTGTTTCTATTTAATTTCTTCTTCCATATCCTTCAAATATTCTTCATCCATTATTAATGATTAAATTAAGTATCCTAAATATAATGATATATTATTATGTTCATATCATTACATAAATCCACACCCCCTTCCATTAAATGGAAAAATAATTAATTGTTCTTGCGTACGTGTGAATTATCACCTTCAAAAACTGATATAGTTTGTTTTCCATTACCATCTATCTATAATGGTTATAATAATGAAATTATTTTTCATAAGAGTTATTTATTACATATTAATAATTTTGGGAATATAATATACCAATTACTTTCTTACTTTCCAGGCGCATAAAAATGGTAATGTTATTCGTGTGTACATGTTAACTGTCACCTCCATAAAGCGATATGATTAGTTTTTTTTCACCACATCACATGGATTTTATATATAATTATATTTATATTATTAATATTATATTAATTTATTTATGATAATTATGTAAATATAAAATAATTTTTACCTTCTTTTCAAAACGATCAATGAAAAATGGGAATCCTTACTCATACGCATGTACGACTAACCGTATCTATGATCGTAACATTGTTCATTTTTCATATCAATATTTATTGAATGGATTTAAAGTTATAATTGATATATAAAATTAATTATTATTTAATGAATATAATTCTGAATATGATAGGATTATGACCACATTGACTGTTGACATCATTACAACTTCATTTTTGACCTAAGTACTAAATATAGAAAAAATGTCTAAAATGAAATTAAATAATTATTTAATTATTATAACATAGAAATAAGTGATATAATTGGAATTTTAATATTGAAAAAATTTCCCAAGAATTTATAAATTAAAATAAATTTATTTTTAATGAAGATAAAGAATGTATGAGATGAGTCAGACTCGAGGTAAGGGACTTCGTCTCAATATCCTTTAATTGAGGAAAATTTTGATAATATACACAACATTATTTTATATGGTGTATAATAAAACCCCTTAAATTTATATTTAAATCAATTATTTTTAAAAGGAATGTTTTTATATGAAGTGTTTTACTAAAATTTAAAAGTATATTTTTTAATGAATACGGTGAGAATGTCTTTTCCGCCACTCTAACCATTATTTGATATTTAGATTATTCTACAATCCATAATGTTTTCAAATGAAAAAAAATACCATATTACATTTTAAATTATTTTTGTGTTGAAATGTTTTTTTATAATGGATTGATTATATAAACATATTGAAATGAAATCTTGTGATTTCAAAGTGAAAATGTTATTTTTTCCTTTATGTTGGGTTTATGTGTTATGATTATTTTAAGGTTCATGGGAATTATTTATGTATACATGTGGTTCCATGCTAAAATGAGGGTTTGTGAGCCCATCATATATCTCTAATGAATTGGGTAATGAGATATAGTTAAATTATAATGTTTATCCTAAGAGATTTTTGAAATAAACTGTGATGGTTATTCAAAATGTAACCATAAAGGTTACTCCCTATATAGCTGTGAAAGATACAATGTAAAAATGATATGGATAACACAAGTTACCTTTATGATTTTTAAGAGTTTTATAAAAAATTTAGTACTTCATGCTGTAAGCTAAAAGGTTCATTTTTATGGGTGAAAAGTAAGATTTGGTGAAAACGTTTTCATGATTTTAAAATTTTCATGGACTAACTATTTTATTTTGTATATTATATCCCTTCTATGATTTCTGTACTCATCCAAAGTTTTAAAGAAATTTCATATGGTATAAGGATGGTTAAGATAAATAAGGATATCAAGATGAATTTCATGAATATTTTTATCCAAAAAAATAATTCATGTTTTATTTCAGAAAGTATTACATTGTGAAAAAATAGATAGTGATTAGATGTTAATACTTTGTAATATATGTTTTTTTATTTATATTTATGTATTAATTATCTAAATATATATACCTGAAAAGATCCTCAATGTGAAATAAAGTAAATTTACTTACAAAACTCAATATTATTTAATGTTTAAGGCCATGTCCTTTCAAAAGTTGTTTTAAAAATTGTATTCATGATTAATTGATTAGTTTCTTATTTAGAAATTCCTTATATAGATTCATAGTGTTATCCTACTCAGTGTGTTTATCACACTCTAAATATACCCTTGGGAATATGAAAAAACAATTTTTTTTCATCACATTGGTAAGTATATTGTCACCATGACATTCAATTTCAATTCATGATTACCAATGATTATGGTTTTTCTGGGATCTTGTAGACATTATCTCAAGGATTTTAGGTCTTAAAGATATTTTTTTGGGATTTTTATCCATTTTGGATGAAATATATTGTCTCTTTAGGTTTTGATTTGAATTTTTTGTTTTTAAATATATAATATAAATATCATGTATATTATCTTATTATAAATTGGGAATTGTTGATGTTTATAAAATCAACTTTGGGTAGATTTTGTTAAAACGTTGTTTAGATATTTATACCTATTTATGCTTAATTTTTATTGGTGTGTTTGTTCGATTCATAGTCTTCTGATGATTGATAAAAACAATTCCCAATGGTTAATTATATTGACCCAATTCTTATCACCAGTACATGGAGATCAAGAACGTTATTCTTACCATATAGAATGTTGGCTCAGGTGACTTTCTAGATTAACTTTAGAATGTTTTTTACAAAATGTTATCATATACCTCTTATTATTTGGGGGTTAGTTTTACATGGATGTTTGGATTTATGGGTCTATAGAGATATGTTCAAAAGAGTACCTGACTATATCTCTCGCATGATAAACCAAGTGATTATAAGGGTAGATGGTTGTTTTTTTATAAATTATAAAAACAACGTTGAGTTGTTTTAATGAGATTTGACATTACTCATCATTGGATATGGGTATCAGGATGAACCGATGAGTACTTATGAGAATTTTGGGTGTTTTCATTAAAAAATTTCATGAATGAAGAGTCACATGATATGGGTGGATGGTTAGTGGTAACCATGATGAGCCTATAAGACAAGGTCAGTAATCTTATAGTGATGTTTTACACGGTATATGTCTGGTTTTTGAAATTGTGTAACCAAAACCTATATAGTGTAAAATGATTAATTTTTTTTATATTTTCCCCACATATTTATTTCATAATTGTTTTGTCTTATGATTTTATTTTTTGAGATCTATTTATGGATCTCTTAGGGTTTTATAGATATTTTTTTTTGATTTTATATTATGTATTGAATGAGTTTCTACCATGTGTTTTCAAGATAATTCCCCCAGAAGTGCATCTTCATGATAGAGGGAGGTTATTGTGGAGTATATATTTCATTAAATGCCTTATATTTACTCTTATTTAGTGGGATTACTTATCTAAACTATTCATTACATTGTAAAATAGGGTGAATGGGGTAATTAAATGATATTGGACTATTCTTAGTTATATACTAAATAGAATAAAATGTGTCTTCCTTGGTGATAATAACAACCATGATCCAAAGAAATGGATCAAATGGATACTATATATCATTAATTTTCGAAATACTCTAGAATCGCATAAATTAATATTCTCCACTTAAATGTTTAATGGACTGAGTGGAGAGTGGGGGAAATCCATGGTTCATGTGAAGAAGCATGAGGATATCAGATGTACAATTTCCAAAAAGGATTCTTAACAACAATTTATTCATGAAACACTAATGGAAGAGAAGTATCATGAGTTCATGATGTTGAATAATGTATTCCATTCAATGATGTAGTATTCTCATTGGTTTCTAGAGTAATTTTAGGTTCCTATTAGTATCTTTCCAATGACATCCTCAAGGCCCAATATTTTGAAATTGGATTTAAGGACAAGATCATATTGATGTTTATTCTCATTTTCCTTATAACATATGTCTAGGAAGTGGATAATGTGGTGATAGTTTAGGTGGATTTAGTCGGGAATATAGGACCAAATTGGGTTTCTTTGGATGTTGGTGGTAGTTGTATCCATTCCTCTAGCTATAATATGAAATGGGATGAACCTCATCAAAATAATGAGAAGGGAAATCAAAAGTAATCAGTTTTAGAACCAGTGGTTTATTTTTGGTGTAATGATGTGAATTTTTTTTAGTGTGGTTATCCTAATAAATCCAAACCAAAATTCTAAGTGGATTTTAGGATATTCCACTTCTGTGGGTGTCTAAGTTATCTTCATCAATTTTTTAAGAATTTCATTCATAAGAGTTGAGTGGGTTATTCTTTTTCTACAGGTTCATATGTGCGATCAAATGATTATAAGGATGTGGGATATTTACCTTTATATAAATGGGATTATCATACAAATACAGAAGTATCAAGGTGATCTCAAGTCAGGACATATTTATGGAGTAGAGATGGATCATGTGGACTCTGAATCTTGGATGACCATAATGGGAGGTACACTATTCATTCTTATTATATGGACTTATCCTTGTTTGATATTGGTTTTTCCCATTCCATTAAACCATTAATCTATCTTGATGATTTAGTTATAGGATTTGATTCTACTGTTTTTGATCAACTTATCCCTATTTTAATGAAGATAAATCTTGGTTTTAACTATCTGGAGTTTTGTTTTTTATTTTCTTTCATTGATGTGGTGTCATATTTCTTCTTATTAGACCTATAAATAGCTGATATCATCATCAGTATGGATTGGATGACACTTAAAAAGATTATATTGACTAATTCTTCCATAATCGAAAATTTATATCTCATGATGGTAGAAGTAATGGATTTCATAGTGAGTGGGGCTTATGGTCAGGGAAGGTATGGAGTATTTTTTCTGGATAAAGGGTCTATTTCTGGTCCTCTATCTTGGATTTTCTTAAATGACCTAGAGCCACATTTCGATGGTCACTTTACTATGGTAGTGGACCTATACACTATGTTTATTTAATGAGTTTTTAATATTTTTACACCCTATTGGGAGGTTGAGTTTACTATAAAAATATAAATTGATTCAAGCTCGACTCTTTACTATCATATGAGATAACACATAATGAATTGAATGAGATGAAGGATCAACTATAGGGACTTGAATTTAAGCGGGTTTTCCATCCTATAATGTCAATGTTATTTTCACCTATACTTTTAAAAAAAATGTTATATGGGAGTCTCTATGTTTTTATATACTATTATAAGTTTAATATTTTATCCTTGAAAATTAAAAACACATTTCTTATAATTTTTTATCTCTTTGATCTGCTGAGAGGATCCCAATGTTTTTCCAAAAATATCCTAAGGTCAATGAATAATCATTTGAGTTTTTATGAAGGGGATGTAATGAATACAACATTCAAAATATGATATGTGAAAATTGAGTACCTATTTATTCCATTTGTCCTTGGTAATGCTATTGTGATATTTTTGGAATTGATGTACTGGATTATTCATTGATTTTTTATACTACTCCATGGTTATGTTTATTGATGACATATTTTTCTTTTCTACGATGGGGAAAGACCATGGATACCATATGTGATTTGTCTTGGATGCCTTGAGATAATATTTACTTCATGATAATATTTCTAAATTAGACTCTACATCTAAGAGGTATGTTTAGTCTACCAAGTGATTTTTGAGAGAGGTATTTCTGGGGTCACAAATAAGATACAAGTATTTATGTGTTCAAATATTCCAATGAATGTTTTTTATTAAATTATTATCTTCTTATTACCAAGATATTAAGGGTACTTTGTGTACTACTTCTCATGTACACCTTCTACCATGGTATAATTCACTAAAATATGGATGAATATTGAGGGGAGTGAAAAGTTTCATTGTACTTTTGAATAGTTCTTGGACTATTTTACATCAGCTCAAATATTTGATTCTTAGTAAGTATATAAATGGAAATTAATTATATTGTGATGCCTCAAGGGAAGGGTTTGGATGGGTGATGATGCATTGTGATCATGTGGTGGCACATGTCTCCTGAAAGATTTACCACATGAGAGATATTACCCTACCACTACATGGAGATAGAATTCGTGATGCACACATTTGAAAGAGAAAAACATTTAATATTTAGAAAGTGGTTATATTTTATTTAAATGATAAAAAACAAAATTTATCTTCACCTAGATACACTAAAACCTTAGGGGGAGACGCTGCGCAAATTAACTTCAGGGTATTGATTTCGAAAATGTTTATAACTCCAAGAAGTAAATTGTTTTCTCCAATTCATTAATAACGACTTTATTGATTTTTTATGTTAATAAATCAATGTATTATTATATTTTTATGGTTTTTTATTATTTGAGTCTTGATATATTGCATGTTAGTGAGCGGGTCTCATTGAAAAGTGTTTGGTTCACGCCCTCTCTAGTTTATTAGATCAAATGTGAGAAGGCATATGACCCTTACTATGAAAATATTAATTTTTTTAAATAGTTTGAAGACCTCAAGTGATTGAACATAGTCTCTATATATTAATATATTTTTTATAAAGAATATACTGGTTCCACCTACCTCAATGTAGGTAGTGATGCATGTGGTGAATTATTTATGTTGGATCATTCACCTAATGATTTCCAATATGTCATAAACCTTATGGAGTTTGTATTGGTTTACAAGAGTGAGGACCCTAGTTAAATATATTATATCTAGCAATTTCACCTACAAGAGGATAAAATTCAATCATTAATGGCATGTCTGGTTACTAAATCCTTTTCCAATTATATCGTCGAATTGGAATGAGAAATCAGTAGACTATGGTATTGGTATACCTCACATTGCATATGGGAAGGATAATATATGGGAGATTATAGATTTTTTTACAATTTCATCTCACTTTATTGCCATTATGGAGTCAATGAATTTAGAAGAGCTTAGTCACATGTACATCTAAGAGACCATTTGGATTCATGGAGTGCCCTTGGTGATAGCTCAAGGCCATGGTACATGTTTCACATGTCAGTTAAGTAATATTCCCTAAGGAAAAATGAAAACCAAATTGAATTTGAGAAATTATTATCATCCATAAATAGAATGCTAAACTATACATGCAATCCAGATTATTGAAGACATACATTATAAATTTTTTTTTTATCATTGGGGGTACTTGGGGATGTTATCTATCACTGGATGAGTTTTTAAACAACAATATTTACCATAACTAAGTTATTTTACCATCTGTGTAATTTTATTTGTGGTTGTGTTGGTCCCCATAACATTGGGTTATGTTGGGTGAGTTTTCTTTATTAGGTACGAGTCTCATCTAGAAGATGGTAGAGAGTGTTCAATAGATCTGAAAGATAATAAGGATAACATAGAATCACTATAAATCATATGTAATAATTATCATTTCCTATTATTTTTTTCTATGGTGATTAAGTGTTTGTTTGGGAATATTTTTGATAGGGACATCGTCACTTGGGGAAGCATGGGATTTTGACACTTTTATATATCAATCCATTTCAGATTCTAGATCATCATGGGAATTTATCCTATTAGTTGGAATTAAAATTATGGATGAACTAGATATATAACGTAATTTAGCTATCTTAGTTGAAATAGTACCACCCTATCCCATATCATGTTATAGAGTGAGAATATTCAGGGTTGGTTCCATATACAACCTTTAGGGAGATGCAACTTCATATCTAGGAGTATTAGAACAATTTTATCCATAGTATGTTAATCTCATTAGTTAATGTACATTATAAATAGGTAGATATAGTCATGAAACATGGTAGTGTGATGTTATATTGAGGGATTATTGGCCTTACATATTTTCATTTAAATATCCTTGAGGAATTTCTAGGAGAAAAAGTGTCATGTTTGGGATAATTGTGACACCCTATAGGTCATTGATATGATTTTTTTTGAACTTTATTTATTTTTTCATCAATTAAAATATTTTACATGATTTGGAGGTTGAAATACAAGGTTCTTTGGTAAAAAATACATGACACATTGATACTGCATAGTTTTCCTAACAATGAAGCTAATCATGAGTGAGAAAGATTTGGTAGATAGAGATGCTTTTTCATGCCTTGATCATTTTTTGTAAAATTATAATGGTGTTTCCAGAAATAATATATATTTTGTTCTAGAGAGTCACTGTCTTCTAGATGGTCAGAGCATAAATTACCTAACTATGCAGCAAAACCATGCAGATGCTCGTGGTCATTAATTTGTTTTACCAACACACTATTTTACCCTTATTGTGGCTAACCTTATTCCACACCTTTTTCCTCTAATTTTTTCACAACCCTCTACCCTTTTCCATTTAATAATTATCTCCTTCTATTATTGGTGGATTATCCTTGGATTTCGGTTATACTACCCCGAGGTAAGCTTATTTCTTCTTGATTTCTTTATTCTTCGAGATTGTTCTTACTTATTTTTTCCATCTTCATAGAACATGGAATACCTATAATGTAGTGTAGTAAAACATAGGTATTATAATGGGGGGATTTTTTTATTTATTTTTGGTTTGGGTGTGAGAGGTCACATCCCATTAGATTCAAGTGATTGTTCGTAAAGGATACATGTTTACATTTTTTTATTGTAGGTGTTTTATTTTAGGATGTTTTTCAATGTCTAGAAATTTATTATTGATTGGTTTTTTATTTTTATCAAAATTAACATAAATGGTTTTATTATTGACATTTTATAAATTATTGTTCTGTTTAATGAAATGTAATGTAAATTCAATTATTTAATGTGTAATTTTCATGTGACTTGATTTTAATGAAATATATATATATTTTAAAATTCTTCAATGAGGTATTATGGGATAAATGGTTTCAGGGGGGTTGAAAATGGATTTACCATAATAATGGTGTTAAATTATTATGGGAATGGTGGATTTATAAAATTGGAAGTTAGTATGTTATTATGGGTTTGGAATGCATGGAACATGGGAGACCATGGGTGTGTGAGTTACTTGGGTAATAAATTAATTAATTAATTACTTGGAATATATGTGGTGAGTAAATCAAGGGTCCAAGTGAGACTTTGTGATGAATAATGATGGAGATTCAAATTTTTTTGCATGTGGACCATGAGTTCCTATGGAATTTTTTGGTCTAGGGAAAACAATGGAGCTTCCAAACTTATCATACATGATTATACTCTTTGTAAACCATGTATTAATCTATGTCACACAATTCTCTATTAGTTAAATACCATGATGCTTATATATTTTTCCTTTTTTTGTTGGCATCCCTCTATGCTTATACATTAAAATGTTTTTGATGTATATATATGAGGTTGTTATTAACCTATCCATATTAATGGTTATATAATATTTGTGTGTGTTGAGAATGTTTTTGCTAGGTGACTTAAATTTATTTTTATTTGCGTACGTCTACACGTGTTTTATAGATATTGAGTGATTTTTAAGAAACCAAATGATTATTCAAAAAGTAATAGTATCAACTGAACTTGTTTCTGATGTGAAAGTGTTTCAAATATGGTTATCAAAATATTGTGGTTTGTATGGCCAAAAGAAAGGGTTTATATAGATTCATTATGGTATCATAAAAATAATGTTCTTCCCACCCTATATTCATTTAGGATCATGAAAACCCTATTTTATAGGACACATGTAGGGTTATGAAACAATAATTTTGGTTGATCTTTTAGATTATGAGTGTATAAATTTTTTTCTTGAATTGTGGGAATATGGTCTCATAGAGTTTAGATCAAATAGAGAAGTTTTAATATTTTTTTCCATTCATGATGTTATATTTTTTCCCTTTGGGACTTGATCCCTTTTTTGAGTTTTTGAGTTTTTGATTATAGATGTCATGTATAATATTTAGTTGTAAATTAAGAAGGTGTGATGTTTGTGATATATTCTTTGGGTCGTTGATATGTGTACTATATTTTTATTTTTATATTAGTTCATTCTTCATTTTGGTTTGTTTATAAATTTTATTAATGGATATACCATTCCCAATTTTCATGTGATAAACTATTTCCAATAGTTATGTGTTATTCGGTAATGCTTGTCACTATCCTTTGGTGATTGAGAATGAAATTCGGGCTGTAAAGAGGGTTGGCTTGAGAAACAGGTTGGGTTGAAACATGAATGTTCATTAGAATAAGTGATCATAAGATAAGAATATGGTTATGAATACATGATCATAACATATAAATATATACCCATCAATCCATTGGCATGAATCATGAGTCATGTCATAAATCATCATAATAGTAAATGATATGAGTTATAAGAGTGTAGAATTAACAAAAATCAATCATGATCCCTAAGATAATATCATTAAAATAAGACAAATGTTTTTGGAATACTAAAAAGAATATAAATTTAGTTCCTTAGTCAAGGAACAATGCCAATACTATCTTCGTGGAGAGAGATGGTGGATTGGATTTACTCTCCATTCGTTTTTAATTAATGGTGGATAGAGCCCCATATTAAATTGGGTTCAATCCCCATTAAATTTAATATTATCTCATTAGATATAAATCTTTATCCAATGTGTTTGAGGGATATATAATCCTAGGACCACCCATCTCATAATGAAAAACATACATATGCATGACACAAGAACATAAAAACATTCATAATTTTATCATAACACAATTTACTAGTGAGAGGGAAATGAGATTCATGAAAATATGTTTTAAAAATAATTATTATAAGTCATCTAGGAAATATTGAGGATGATATAATAATATCATAACACATATTGATCATGGAGATCCATTAAGGTTGTTGATATAAAATAAAAATAAATTTACAAATAAATTTGAAATATTCATCAAAAAATAATTAAAAAATTCCTTTACTTTTGGATCCTATAAGTAAAAAAATTATCAAAACAATTAAAATATGTTTTTATTTGTAAAATTATTTTAAATTTTAATGAAATTTAAATAATGAATAATGTTCATGATGGTGGGAAAATTTATTCTTTTGGAAAATGTTAAAAAAAATATTATTCACGAATCATTTGTAAAAAGTCAAGCATATCCTGTACAATATGAAATATATAAAATTCATTTTTACATATTTTAAATGAAATGAAAAAATATAAAAAATTAGTTTAGAAACTAATTGTTTAACATAAAATAATATTTTGGATACATTTTATGTATTTTGGACATAGAGGAAAAAGATTCCAGACTAAATAAGATAAATAAGGTCATTTTTATTAAAAAATTGGGTAAAAATAGAAATAATACATGAAGGCCCCAAAAATAATTAGAGTATTATAAAATGATAGTTTTTTAACATAAAAATGACATATAATTATCTCTAAAGAAGATTATAGAATAAATAATCCCGATTAAAATTGAGATTGCAACCTAAACCCTTTCTCCTTGTCTTGATTTTCTTTATACACACCCTAAAATCCTATGTAATAAATTTATATTTATTATAAATCCATTCAATAAACATATTCATACATATATTAAAATATATAATTCCACAAATATCTTTAAATTTTTATGAATTCAAAATTCTCTAATAAAGTCAATACTCCTTGTGATAACTATTTTGTTTTCCACATATGATCCAGTTTCAAAATTCATTTACAAGGAAATAGAGAATTCTTTTATAATTTTAATCATTTAATAAATATCATATTTATTCAATAAATATACTCCTATAATAATCCATTTGACGTGGTTATGAAAAATGGTATACATCACTTCATGGGGATCATAGCACAGATAAACCCATGAGATATGTTTTAATTTTCCAATGAGTGGAACCAAAGAAACAAAAAACATAATTTATTACACCAAAATACTAAATATATTCTAAATATCATATATATTTATAAAATCCATATATATGACCATCCATTTATGGTATACTTTAAAAATAAGTCACATCACATCATGGAGGGGGTAGTCCACACGTGTGCACGAACGACCTAATCATTTTCCAACAGATATAAGGGTAAGAAGTTATATAATATATTATAAATTTAGAATCATATTTATTTTATAAACAAAATATAGATTTAATTTATATATTTATTTCCATTTTTTTTGGTGGTGATGAAAAATGAAAAACTTCTGTTCTTGGAGGTGGTATACTACACATAAACATGGGCAATGTTTTCATTTTTATAGAATAAAAAATGGGTAGAAAATAATTTCTTCCATTAACATAATTTTTTTTTAAATTATATATACTAATTTTGTTTTTTTAATATGATTATATAATATTTTATTTAAGTGGAATAAGAAACTGACTTCAAAGAGCTCAGTTAAGATGATTACCTCTTGTGCGAGGATTTTTGTTTGTCTTACATCATAATCCTTCTTGCATGGAAATTTAGGTGAGACCTAAATATCCATGTAATGGGGAAGATATTTGGTATGTTATTTTGGTAGATATTTGTGGGAATATAGTGCACAATTTGTGTGGATATGTTACTAGAAGATGTTCCCTTTTATATGTGAAGGGAGTGGCACCCTTTTAATCATTAAGAACATTATAATATAATAAAGTAACTCTCAACAAAAAGTTTCTCCAAAAAATTATATTTTAAAATATAATGTGATGGAGTAATAATTATACTCAAACAATTATATTTAGTATTATATATATATATTGAAACAACATCTATTAGTTTAACCTATTTTATTCAATTTTATCCTTAATTGTGGTAATAATTTTTTCATAATGGTTGCTATTATTTACTGCTAAAAATAAAATTGGAATTATAACCAAAATTTAATATGATTATTCCAAATATTTAATACACTTTTAAGGATTTAATTATTGTATTTGTAAAAAATTATTTCAAATATAATTTCATGAAATTCCTAAACAACATTTTTAAAAATAAAATTATTCTTATATTTAAAAAAGAATTTATACTATTTAGTAAAATTATTCTTTAGTAATGGTTATTTCCTTGATTGATTTAGTATTATAATATATATTAATGTTTTTTTATATTTAAACAGTGCCAAAAATTAATATATCATCATTTTACCACCTCATTAATAGTATATAATCAAAATAGTTTTTTATAAGAGTAAATTTAAAACTATGTTTCAAAAACCTAAAAAATGGGTTTCCAAATTATTCATAATAGTTTTAAATGATTTATTTTACTCCATAAATATGGATTTTGATGATCCAAAGGATTAATATATATTTATGCCTTACTTATAAAATAATGATGTCATCAATGTTACAGTATTCGTAAAAATGAAATTTTTTCACTATTCACAAAAAATTCAATCTTTTCAGAAAAATCGAAAAAATTTACCCTAATGTATATTTTAAACACTGAGTAAAAATATAAAGCTAATGTTTTGAATCTAAAATTATTAAATCAATATATATATCTCTGAATTAAAACATATATAATATATAATAAAAAGGTTTATAAGTAAAACATTTCTTATGAGATATGAATAATTAAAGTATTAGATCTTATAATTGAATATAATAATTAAATAAAATTATTTATGTTTTAATATGGTTCATTTTTAATTATAATATATAATTATTTACTTCATTTTAGTTTTATGATCAACACAATGTGTCGAACAAATTTTTTTCTAAAGAGATAAATTTTTAAATTTTGTTTGTTTTTACAACTTAGAAATATTTTTAGTAAAATTTCAGGTGGTTTTTAGAAGTTATTATGAGATTAAAAAAAATTCACCTTCCAAAAAAAATCCTCTAATATTCTACAAATATTTTAGCAATAACATAACTTCCTCCACTTGGACTATGAATTTCATCATCTTGAATCCATCTCGGTCATTAAAGAATCCAGTTCCCTAAAACTACTTGAAAATTATTTCATAAAATAACAAGTGATCCTCAATTGGTAGAATGATTGACTCTAATCCCAAAACAACTTAATTTAGTATAGATTCATACTCACAAAAACATTCACTACCAACACCTCTTGATTAAAATAACTATTTTAGAAATCTTACCAGATTTCATTTTGATTTAGAAAATTCTAAATTTAGACTTGATGATACGGTTTTAGAGAGATAATTCTTCATATTAAATGAATAAAATAAAATATGGGTTCAAAAGTCCTTATATGGTAAATCTTCACCACAACTGTTGTGATCAAATTTCATGGTCCACATTTAATCCCACAAAAATGGTGATATCAAATCTCTTTAGAATAATATATTTCCATTTTTTTAAAAATAAATAAAATTACATCCAATAAAGGAAGCCCTCATGACATGAAATTAATATATAGAAATTTTAAAAGTGAACTAAATTTAACATAAAATTAAACATATATTTTATAAGATAAGAATAAAAATAATTTTACATTCATGAATTTATCATTGAGTAAATGTGGTTGATCTTCGTCTATGGAAGTTAGATTTAGAAGTGATAGTGAAGTAATGTTTTAATATTACTTAGAGTATAATGAAATATAAAAAAATATTTCCATGAAATATATCTAAAAAATAGCTCCATTAACTTAATAGTATATTTATTATGAAAATAAATTAATGTATAAATTATTTAATATATTTATATTTTTATTTCAAAAAACTATAAAAACTCAATGTTGGAAAAATGGTAAACTATAAAAAATTAATAGTAATTTAGAAAAATATAAGAGACAACTCAAAATATATTTATGTTATTTTCCAATAATATAAAAGTGTTACCATGTACCAAATATATGATGTTTAGATTATAGTATGTGGAATCCATTCCTTAATAGGATATTATGCTAGTGTAATCAATACCTCATTCATTCTAATTATTTCTACAAATATTTCATTTTTGCCAATATATTTACAAATATTATATATTCCACTATAATGAGTTTTTATGATATATACTTTGTGTGTTTCAAAATTCCAAACTACATTCAGTAAAATATTATTCATCTATTGTAAACCTCTTTAAAATTTAAACTAAAGTATTACATTATTGAGAACAAGGTGGTTTGACTGATAATTATATCATCTAGTGGATTTATAACGTAATATAGAAGTATTACTTTTAAGCCTCAAATAATTATAAAACATGAAAAAGTTATTCTTTATAGAAGAATAATTTTAATGAAATATTTTCATTATCTTTACTTTATATTTCAATTTAAAAACATTATTTGTATCATTTATAGTTTCCACATAAATAGATTGTACATAATGTTCTTATGATAATATTTAAATTTCCTAATTAGGCTAATCAATCTAATCATTCATTTGAGGACCATTCGATTTAATTTTAGATACCACACTCATAGAATTTTTAAATTTTTTATCTAATTCATAATACTTCATCAAATGTTTATTTAATTACACCATTATTTGTAGTTATCATAAAATTTATTATAGTGATTGAGTATCAAACTTATCATCATCAGGATCATAATATATGGAAATATGGTGTTGAAAATATAAATATATATTCATCAATGATTAATCCATAATTTTCCAATAAATTTTTTTAACATACTTACCATATTAAAAAATTATCTTTTAGATATAATTCTCATATAATCCATTTATATTATATAAATATGGTTCTTGAACAATAGTATATTAAAAAATTTTATTATTAAATACTTTCATAAATTATCATTATAACATTCTATAAGATTAATTTTATTTATTTACTAATATATAAAAATATAGTCTCATGTTATTCCGTTTCTTATATTTATAACATGTAACACACAAATAATCCTTCTTACCATAATTTTTTTTCTACACTTTTGATTATCTATAAAGAGGTAATTATTTAACATATATATATTCATTAGTGATGAAAATTATTAAATATAACCATCATTATGTTTTGAAAAACTATTATATGAATATTGTCAAAAAAATTAATTTTTACTCATATTTTATGTATATGTTTCAATATTTTATGATTAATAACTGGATGAAAAGGATACTCCATTATTTTCTCATTCAAATAACGCTTCTTTAATATACTTTTATATTTAATTTTAATACCAATAAAATCATATTTTTTTATTTATATTATTTGTGTCAAAAATTAATATTCCAATAGAATACCATTATTTTCGAATAATATTTATAATATTATGATCCAATTTTATTTCTATAACGTCATTTTCACTAAGATAATAGAACTAAAATTAGGAGGTTTTTCTTTATAAAAAACACTTTTTCTATTAAAATTTTCCATTATTTGATATTGATGGTCGATGATAATCTGGGGCTATGAGTTTTCATCTCCTATACTATTTACTTCGGTGATGTAAAATGTACTTTGACTTACAACTAAACATAAGAATGATGAAATTATCCGGGATAGATCACCTATTACCAACATTTATGTCAAAGTGATTATTATGATGAATCTGATTATTTTGATATTTATGAAACCAAATGTTGTCTCAGTAGGTAAACATATGGAATAAATAAGTGGTTTTGAATTGTATTTTTTTAACTAAATGAAGTTCTTTTTTCATATTCAATCAGAAAAATTATTATATTATATAAATTTAAATCAACCTAATTAATAATATTAAAAACATAGTAAACAAAGTGGAAAAAATATTTTGTAGTTAAAAATCAACTTAATAAAAAAAAGTAAACAAATTAATAAAATAATGTAAAAAATTAAAAACAATATATAGAGTATAAAATAGAAATTTTAATGTCCCTTAAAGGATATTATTACCAAAATATTTTTATTTCATGAGAAGTTATCATTTATAGACAAATAAAACATGTGTATCTATAATTAATGTCTACGATAAAAACAATTTTATAACCCCAAAGCTTCTTCAACTAATCTAGATGGTAGTAAATATTTTTATAAAGAACCTCATTGACAAAAAAATTAGCAGTAGTTATTTTTATCCCGAATAACCTCTTCAATATCATTCATATAAATCATGTCCATGTACCCTATACATCATTTTAATATTTATTTTGGAATATTGATAGTCCTAGCACTAAATTCTAATCAATTAGGAAGATCAAATAAAGAAATATTTAATTGATTATATAGATCTTTATATTGAAAAACCTCACAATGGTTGCTCTATGTGCACACAAAAAAATATTAAAAATAGAAGCACCCAATGTTAATGCGATGATGCTCAAATTCACTAAAAATACAATTTATTTAAATATTAGAATATAGATTATTCCATGCAATCATCATATATATTTTTAGGAGATTCCATAAAATTTTCCAATGATAACATTATGAGTTCTTCAGGTTTAGTTTTAATAACATTGGAAGAAACATTCCATATTACGATGAGTTTGGATCTATCGATCAATAAAATATTTTTGTGTGGAAATTCAATTTTCGCCAATTTATATATACAAAATCCGTTTATCAGATGATAAATATTTTGAAAACAATTTTTTATAAAATAAAACTCGAATAATAAACATAAATTAAATTCAAACTGAAATAATGTGTATTATGATTTTCAAAACAGGGGATTAAAAAATTCCATAATAGCACATGAATACCCCCTAATAATGGATACTAATGTGATCTAATATTTATTTTTTATATGAAGTATCATATTTAAAATTACATAAAAGATTTAATATTGGAAATTATTTAATGAAAATGAAATATATTTTTTCATAATACTTTTATATTGGTAATTATTATTTAATATATAATTATTTATGAGAAAAAAAATTATTTTACTACTATAATAGTGTTGAATTGTTTATTTATTTTCATATAGGATTTTGTTTGTGTAGTTAGACTATTATGGTGGATGAGATTGATATGTATTTTTTTTATGATTATATAAGAGATGATTTTTGGTGTTATTTGTTTTAGATTTGTTTTGTAGTGGTTATGTGAGGTAGTTAATTTTTGTTTTTCAAAGTTTATTAAGGATAGATAAGCATGATAAAATTAAAAAATAAAATTTTTATAGTGAAATATTAATGGATTTTTGATGAGTTAATGATGTGATAAATAATATGAACTTAAGTGGTATTAATAATATAATGTAATTGAATAAGAATGATAAAATATGTGATAAAACAATATATCATGTAGTGAATAGAAATTAACTTGGTAAATTAATAGATTATATGGAATTAGAAATGAACCTAGAATGGGAAGATGGTGTATGGTTAATGCATTGTTTTTATGTGTTTAATATATAATGTGGTGTTGGTTTGATGTGAGGCTAGAGTTTGTATTAATTTTTGTTATTATGTATCAATGATATGGATATAGGACGAGGTCATAGTGTTGTTAGATTAGGAGGAAGACCCTTTTTATGGTATTGTGAATATTAATATATCAATTTTTTGTTTCACACAACAACACCAATGTCAAGGGACATTATATATTACTATATGATGTTATAGTATTAGGTAATACTCCTAATATTCAGAATGTGGGTTATAAAAATGTTTCGAAACCCCTTAAACTCAAATACATTATGTTAATGATGTAGTGTGGTGATGTGGTAGTGATGTGATGATGTAGAAATGATGTAATGATATGTTAGTAATGTGGTATTTTTGTATTGATATGGTTATGTGGTAGTATATAGTATGTGGATATAAGGTATGTAGTTATGAATATATGGATTTTTGTGTGTGAATTTAGTGATATATAGATATAAAAGAGATGGGATTTCCAATACATATTTCATTAGGATGTGAGGGTGACTATATTAGTTGTAAAAAGGGAAAGGGGTATCTATCACAAAATATTTTCCGGATTAAAATAATAATAATATTTTTTTTGGATTTGGTGAGTGAGACTTTGTGTGTATGGGTTGTAGTTAGCAATGTGATTGAAAATGTGTCTATTTAATTAATTATTTATAGATACTGTAGTATTAATCTATAACATTTTCATAAGTGTTTTTATTGGGGATCTCAGATTGTATATTTGTATTCTCAACTCCATCTTATTGTTTTATAAATGTTTAGGACTTATTTGGTTATTGGGAAAGAAATTACTATATTTTAACATACTTATCATTTGAGATGATGTTTTTTTCATCGGAGTATTCCTTGGAACTTATTTTTTAGATTATATTCAATTATTTCATGGTTTACCTGACACGAATCATTGGAATTACATGCTTTATTATTATAAATTTACAAAGCATTTTTTGTTTTTATTATTTTTCTATTATTCTTAGAGAATTTCCTTCCCTTATGTGTGAATTATATCATCAATGTTTTTCACTAGCTCAAAGGCAAGTCAATGTAATATTTTAGGGTTACACCTATCTTCACTAGTCACCCAAGATAGTTTCTAATTGAGTCGGTGCATGAAAAAATAAAAATATATTATTCAATATATTATATTATATTATATTATTATTAAAATTTTATAATTATATTTTAATATAAAAAATAATATAAGTTAAAAAATATATTTTATATAATTAAAACATTTCAAAAATATTATAGTTTTTTATAGACAAACACCTTTTTTAATTAAATTAAAAATAAATAAACAATATAATACATAAAACACTTTATGTTCTTTCTTTTAAGAACATGACACATATCCTATTTTATAAAATATTAAATGTTAATACACAATAATGTTTTATAATTAATTTTACATGAAATTTATAAAAAATGGAGAGTCGAAGTTTATTTTCATAAAATATATAAAAACAAATTCAAAAATATATGACTGGTGTTTCTAATTAAGAAAACATATAACCTTAAAGAATTTATAAATAATTTAAACAATGTTTATGATGAAAAATAAATTTATTAATAAAATAACATCTTAAATACCAAAAAATATGTATTTCTAAAAATAAAATAACTACTTGTTCCAATTTGATTTCTTCACTATCTAATTGTAATACCAAAAAGACTAATATAGTCATTAAACATCTCATCTTAAACAATCACAGAATGAGATCTCTAAAGATCATTTATTGACAAGTGAATTTAGATTTTTAATTTGAAAATGTTATAATTTAATTTTAGTAAAGATATATTCAATTTTTTCATTCATCCTAAAGCTATAATTTTAAGATAATATGTTGGGTTTTTTGGAAACATTGTTTTATAAACGAATAAATGAATTTCTTTTTTTTCTAAATAATGGATTTTATGATATCCTTTGGATGTAAACATAAAATAAAAATAAAAAAACGATAATTGTGAAAAAATATATATCTTCTGAGTAACAATATCCCTTTTAAAATATTATGTTTAATTTCATAACCGTAATTTGGAAATTTATAACATATGAATAATATATCACTAATAATATTTTTATGCATTAATGTAATTCTATTTAAAAATTAACTTATGTCATATTTAAAAATTATATATTACCAAATTCATTAAAATATTTGAATCATTTGGTAAAATTATGTAAAATGGATCATTTTATTTTTAACCATAAAGGAAAAACAACTAATGAAAAAACTGGTTGTTGTGGTAAAAGTTAAAAAGGTAAATGTGGAATATCTAAAAAGTTGAAAACAAGTATTAATATTGTGTGAAATTTAATTATAGAGTATTTATCAATTTTAACTCCCCCTAAAAAAATATTTCTCAATTTTGGATCCCTTTTCTTTGAGAGTGAATTTTTATTATAAAAAATATTTCTGTATTTAAAAAATGTCATCTCATTTAAATTATAAAACGAGACTCTCACCACACCTTTAAATTGAAATAATAAAATTTGTTTTAATATTAAAACATTAATTTTTTACTAATTCCTTTGAATCATCTACTCCTTTAATTAGATTCAAATGAGAAGATATTATCCTAAGACCTTTATTTCCAAGGGATCGTGTAAGGAAATCACAAGGTTCTCAAGTTATATAATCACCTTTACAAGAATTCATTCATTTCAATCATACTTTCACAATTATAACTCTCACATTAATTAATGGTAACAATTTTATTAGTTATATACAAAAACATTTATTATCAGGTAATGATAATTAACAACATTTCCCCTTTTCCATTAGAAAAATTTAAATGTGATTCGTGCGTATGGGAAGACTACCACATCCATGATGCATGGTGTTTCACTTTAATTCATCACCTGATATATCTATACAAAAAATGGGTAGTTATTAAATAATTATGATATATATAACATTTTTATGATTCTTATATAATAAACTATATAACCCATTTATACCATTAAAGGGAAAATCGAATCATCTTCTATGGGTACATGCGAACCACCGCCTCCATGGAATGGTGTATTCCATTTTTTTCATAACCAATGTGCATGATGGAAAAAATTAGTTTAAAATATAAATATTATTATATTTTACTATATAGGTTCTGGTAACTAAATTTTAATATAATATTAATAATATTAATAGTAAAAAATCATTAAAAAATCTAACATCATAAAAAATTATATCAAGGGGAAAATATTTTTATTTATATTCTATAATATTTTCATAACCATTTATTATACATATAATTACCTCTATTTATAATATACCACATTAGTAAACACTTTATAAGATCATTATTCTCTTACTATAATTTTAAAACAACTTAACTACTATATAATCATTTATTAAATGACGGTAAGTTCATGTTTGCGTTAGTTCAACAACCTACTTGAACAATATTATGAATTTATATTAGGATTGACTATGGGAATATAATTACTTCTATAATTTGATATACATTTGTAAATAATGATTTTACCTAATTATTTAAATCAATATTTAATAAATTAATTAAGGAAACTACCTTTGATCTCTAATAATCACCAAACAAAAATTTTTATCGATTGAATCATCATGAAGAAAGTATAAATCAATCAGTAATAGTATTTTAAATATAATAAATTATTAAAAATAATCCCCAAAATGTACTTTATTTACCTAATATTTATATAATTAGAAATTATAAATAATAAGGACACTCCTATTATGAATCTAATATAAACGATCATACTATAAATGCCTAATATTGAAAAATTGATTAAAAAATTTACTTGAATTCCTCTAGGTAAATAAATATTATAAATGAAAATTGATATGTTATGATTTATTAATTAATTTATTAATATATATAAGTCTGTGATAGAGGAGGTTAAGGTACATTCAAATATGTTAGGACAAGAGGCAAGGGTATTCCCTCTCAATTTCTTCTCTTTGAGAAATGTATTCTATTACCAACATAATTTCCATTATGTGGTTCATATACTACTTATTTGAGATGTTATATAATGAAATTAATTTTATTCATGGTATTTGATGATAATTTCCGGCCCCTATAATTCAATAATTTTTTATTTAACAGTTACACAATCCATAATTACATTTCTCTATCTCAATTTTCATTTTTTGGCACTCCTAAAATATTCCCCACATATTTCCATATTTTGGTGAATAAATTTACATGGGAACCATTTCTCCATATTCCTAATGAATTTAAATGTATTTATAATTCTATATTATTATCTCCACATCATATTCATTTTATTGAAGATATTAAAAAAATCACTTTAAAACCCAACCCTTTCCATATTAGGAAAACCAACCTAACATTTTGTAAAGTAACAGATTTTGTAGCATCATAAAAAATGTATATTTTTCTAGATACTCTAAAGTCTATGTGGCTATGGAATAGATTCAAATATGGGTAATCACCTTGGAAAGGGTTGGTTGAGCATTTAATTAATCATCAATCTGATGAAAAATGTGTTCGACTAATA